>OY720448.1:96548615-96773615 GCA_963082715.1 Harpalus rubripes | reverse complement strand
AATAAAAACAATGTGTTGGTGAGCAACGTAGCGGCTACTTGATAGAGCCGCTACATTACTCCCCGGCCAAAAAAAAGCACAGGTACAGGTCTCAACCATTTTGTTGTAGTATTTATTGTTGATGTTGTTGTTGTTGTTGTTGTTGTTATTGTTGTTCTTGTTGTTGCTGTTGATGTAGTTGCAGTTGTGTTATGTGTTCTTGAAAATTTATCTGGACTTTTTGGGGTCATAGACATGTTCATGAGGAACATGCCTATCAGAAAAAAAGATTTCCCACGGTCGTGGCAAGTGAGTCTGCCGACCGGGGAAATGGTTGCTTGCTTCCAAGAGAGGAGGAAAGAAGAAAAAGGGAAGAGAGAGGTGCCAGAAAATTTTCAAGACGTGTTTTGTGATTGATGACGTTTGTAATGCGTGACGTTTAATAATGTTGTTTGTGATGAAATAGTGTAAAAATGGCTGAGCTGTACCTGTTATTTTCTTTCTTCCACTGATGCCCAATGGTGGTCGAAAGATTCTATACAGTGGTTGTAGACGCTGCAATGTGAACACCTTGGCGGCCGGTAAAACTTGCAAGTGATACACCATTTCATGCGAACCGTAATGCCGTTGATCTCCATGTTCCTGTAGAGCGGGGCCGGGTAGTCGCCCTCCCGGTCTTCGTCGGGTGGGGCGTACGGCACGAAACGTTGCTTGTCGAGGAGCGTTGTTCAATTTTCGGGGTCACCAATGTAACGAAGAAGATTTTATTGTTCGTTACTTTGTTGTATAAATAAAATAATATATAGTTTTGTATAGGATTTAATATAATAAATAGTGGAGTCAGAGAATGACATGTCAATCTTTTATATCAAAAATATAACAACTGAATATAATATCAATAAATAAAAACAATGTGTTGGTGAGCAACGTAGCGGCTACTTGATAGAGCCGCTACAGCATCTTTCAATCAGAATTTTCTTGATAGAGTATCTGTTTCTAGCATAGCTGGCTAATTTATGAAGTTTAATTTCTTTATAATTTTATAACTCTATATCCATTTAATATGAAGTATAAAATGCAGTCAAATCGAATAGAGAATACAATGTTCTTTAATATTTATAACATTAAATGTGAAAAAATGATATTTAACATCGTTTTTTCAAGAAAAACTGTTAAAATCTTCAAATGAGAGCACTTCCGGTTGCCCAATTATAACCAAAATCTAATCAGCTCTTCATATGGATGCAACGAAGAGGAATACGAAAGAATTATAATTTTTGGAATTGTAGTATTAGAGTTATCGCAGACGAAAATTTTGTTACATACACACACACACACACACACACACACACACACACACACACACACACACACACACACACACACATGGACACACATACATACGCACACACACATACACACACACACACACACACACACACACACACACACACACACACACACACACACACACACACACACACACACACACATACAGACATCATCGTAAAAATAATAAAATTATTCTAGGGACCTTAAAACGTGCTTATTCATTAAAAACTCACCACCGAATTTTTTGACCAAAGACAATACCTTCCTTACCTAAAGGTGACGGAAGGTAAAAAGTATATTGAATTTGCTCATTACTACAACAATTAACTGCCTAAGCTTTAACATTTATATTTAATATGGAGCTACGTTTTCTTCTGTAGGACGAAGTTTAGATCTGACTTGTGTCATGAGTTGTTGGTAAGATACAAAGTTTATCTACCTTTTGAAATATCCTGTGCCTCAATTGTTTTTATTTTGGGGCCACTACCTCTACATTAAATATGAATATTAAAGTTTAAGCTATATTCATTGTTGTAGTCTAGGTTGTAGTAATAAGCAGATTTTACATACCGCAGTATCAACCATGCAAAATTTTCTGAAAACTTATGTGACACGTTATTTAAAATGGATAATTTATCATTTTGTAACGTGGAACGCCCGCCGTCGGTCGCCGCAATAATGAGCGCTTGTCTATGTATAGCGATGACACAGCTATGCTCGAGAGTTACTTACATACATAGTTACATAGTTAGTTACATTCAGAGACATAGAGATATTCAAATAGAGTGTTAGTGAGTTTTAGAAGCACGGCAGTATCGTAGTGAGCGTATGCAGTAAAGTGTCGAGTGGAGTAGGTGGGTACTCTGGAAGTTACTGGTATATTGGGATAGCTGTGGATGTGAATATTCGCTAGTATTGACGAGTATTGGGAAGCAATAGTGTACGAGGTCAGTAACGGCGAGTTTGGAAGTTACTGGTATATTGAGATCGCTGTGGAAGTGAATACTCGGTAGTGTTGACGAGTATTGTGAAGCTAGTTATACGAGGACAGTAACAGCGAGTTGGAGTAGATATTCGGCATTGGTGTTGAATAATTGTGCCATAGGGATAGTTGGTGATACCGAGGTTATGGAATGAGAAAATTAGTTACATAAATAGACAGACAGTGAGGTGAAAGATGTGACTTCTGTCCGAGCAGTTGAATATACAGACGCTGTTGAATCAGTTGAGTATATAGACGCTGTGGAGGTCGGTAGGCGGCCAGTTGAACGTGATATAAGTATATAGTGATATAAATATATAGTGATATAAATATATTGATATAAATATAGTAAATATCGCGTAACAAGTCTACAAGAATCTGCTACAGACCGGCAGTCTAAGAATGAAACGCACAGTGAAATAATATCGTGGAAATAAATAGTAGTGTTAATTGGTTAATAAATAAATAGTGTTAGTATTATCTAGTTAATTATAGTTTTAGTCATAATTAGTCTAATATTTACACTTCACCCATAATAAATAGAAACGGTATAATTTACTCTTTGCATTTTTTTGTTCTTATTTTACACCGGTATCTTGATAAGATGACCAAATACTAAATTATGACTATTTTACTATACTAGTAGATTTCGTGGAAACACTAACACACCAGTCTAGTCAGGTACGTTTCGAATCTAGTATCCAACCGAACTAGTTAGCCTGCTGTCTATGTCATTTTCCGCTTGTAAACATGCCAAGTTACGCATGCATATTCTTAATGCTTGTTGTTTCCTAATTAGGTTTTGAGAATTTCTTGTATTATAATCAAGATAGTTAAAGTAATTTATTTTACCACAAAAATAATAATTTGTATGAATTTTTCTTGTGTTTAATTCAAATAAATATTTCAATAAGTTAGGTTAATTTAACAATTCAAGTTTTAAAAATGGCGATACTTAGTGTAACATTATAACCAAATGAAACTTAAACTTGCAAAAAAAAAATTACGGTGTAAACGCACAGCTAAATTTTTGATCTGGTTAAGATATGGTTGTCACAATACTCGTAGTATCATAATATAAACCAGGCCATTTATCGTGAACAAAAATGTTTTTCAACCAATAAAATAAATTTCTTGTTCTAAAAAAATAATATTTTGAAGTACCAGTATTGAAGAGTAAAATTACAAAATAATGTAGAAAAGTCATTTCAAGGTCACTCGAGCTCTTTGCGTTTCAGCTTCGGTTAACAGTTTGATGTCGGAAGACTTCGTGTTAATTAGATGCGTACACAAAATCAAAGAAAGACAAGGCTACTCGCACATCAAACTTGACTTGTAACTTGGTAAGTCAATAAGGATCGTTACGCCACGTGTCTTACAAATCTGGTCACGAAACGAATACGTAAGACCCTGCACTGATGAACACTGTATGTATTTAGTTCGTATTAACCAATATATCACAAAAACAGTGTTTTTATATTATTTTAGATACATTACATTAATCCGAATTGCTAAATGTAAGGGGGTGTTCGGACTAATGATTTGTACGAATTACCACAAGCGCCGACTGTTGGATTTTCGTTTGGGGGCTAAAACGATGCAACAGAAACTTTACCAAATAAAAACTTTATATCTTAGACTTGGTACATAAATAAATATTGTACAAAAGATGCGAATTTATCGTATGACTTGAAATATGTACCTAATTTTTTTTAAATCTTGACTTTTTAAATTTACCGCGAAATTCAACATAAGGCAGAACATAAATTTCGATTGTATGTCAAAATATATACAGGGTGTAATCATACTTCGGGAAAAAAATGAAAAGGCATATAGTACTGACCAATATGAGTAAAAAAGTCTTAATCAACATGGGTTCGATCTTCAATAGGTTCCGAGATATAAGACCGTGAAAAATGAGTTTTTACGGGGTTTACCTCTGCTATCTCGAAAACTAGAAGAGTTACGACTTCGATTAAATAAGACTTTTTGTTTACCTTTCAGATGTCAACTTAGATGTGCTTTTGTTTTTTTTTAAAATTAATTAATTGGTAAATATTGTGGCAACCTCGGCCACTATTTGATTTTCAAATAACTTCTTTACTATTAGAAATTGAGAAAAATGTTTCATATAAAATTGTATTGTTTCCTTATAGTCTATTTACTGACATATTGACATAGACAAAATTTTGTTCAATCACTATCTTTGTAAATTTTCTCCGATTCTAATATAAATGGCGTCTTTCTCAGAAACAGTTGAAGATCGGACCTATGTTGATTTTGGTTAGTACTATATGCCCTTTCATTTTTTACACGAAGTATGATTACACCCTGTATAAAATTTAATTCACAGTATTTTATTTTATTATTATTATTTTAGTATTAATTTCCGACAATACTGCATTTTAAATCTGATGACAGTAATATTGCTGGACCGCACGGGTTACTTACACAGTACTTTAGTTAATACAAACAATATGACAAGTTGGAAATCTTATAAAATAAATAATAGTATAAACATTGTTACTTTATATAAGTAATTGATGTATTAAAAATATTTCAAAATGAGTGTACTTTGTATTAAAAATAATATGTGTGTGGCGGCAGAACCCCTTCAGATTTTAACGTGTGGGGGCAGAGCTCCCTCAGATTTTTCCGTGTGGGGGCTCGACCCCGAAGCCCCCATGTAGTCGGCGCCTATGCGGATTATTGAATTTGTACGTATAGATGTAAATAATGCCAATTTAGAAAGTTTTGCATTAATTATTACGGTATTTAAGTGAAAAAATAACGCTGAAATTTAGAAATAGAAACAAACAACATATTTAATTATTTGTTGTAATTTTTTTCTTGTTGTGTACTCGTATTTGAATTATCTTTTCAAATTGATATGTAATATTAATCTGTAATAAGCGTCTTGTTGAATAATAAACAAATAAATAATTCAGAAAAAATAGTAAATTTTTGTTTTCGGACGTTCATACGGCTTCGATTGCCAGTCGTCGAAGTATTATGTATTATAATTTATTAAACAATGGATAATTAAATGGTTATCACACCTTCTACTTCTGCAGTGAAAAATAAATAAAAATTTGCTAGGTTTTCCAAAAATCACACGTGCTTGTTGTTGTTTTTGGAGGAATTTTTATCGCGCATTTCAGATTAATGCTTCTTTGTTCAGATTACCGTTTTCTAGCCGACGTTCGGATTTATTAAAAGGTCACTAATGTATTTAATTTAATGGGATGAAACGGTGAGTGCATAAAAGTGAAAATTATAAATTTTGATTTTAACGTCAATAAGTGATATTTAAAACGAAAATTGTAAAAAAGATACATGAAAAATAACTTTCAATTTTTTACGAAACACATAATGCGGTATATCTAAAATAAATGGCATTCTTGGTTTAAAGATAAATTTACATAAATACTCTCACTTTCTTTTGAAAGTATCGTACGCGTCGGAAGCTTCATTCAATTTGAACTCTTTCAAAAGAGAATCAAATCAATATTCATGTTAGACAGAAAAATCGATCACTCATTGTTCGTAAAAAAATACCAGCGCATGAATTGTGGCTTGAGGAACGATCACGATGCGAAATTTCATGTCACGTTCAGAGATTTTACCGGAATGTGGAATTTGTGGCCCCGTTGTTTACTGAAAAGCCCAAAAACACATAACAGCGTACCAGAATATGATGTGTAGATTTAACCGTCAATTCAGTGAATATTTCATACATACATAAATATTTTTTGCATACGTTTATAAACATGCTCACAAAATGCAACTTTTTCGATATTCATTCAGTGATATTCTGAACTATCGACTAAATATGCGATCCGATTAGCATTACAGTTTAGTTGAATTGTATGACGATTTCAATTTGATGACGTTACTAACAACGATTACATTGATTGTTTTTTAGAAATTTCTAAAAATATATATCTAAATACGGCCAATTATTATCTCTCTGAATCTGAAATTTTAATCTGATTTCGTTTGTTGTGAAGAGAACATAAGGGGCATACTTAAGAGATTTAAAATTTGTAAAAATTCAAGAATTACATTTTGCTTTTTATTTAGTTGTTCATTAAAAAAATAATGTCGGGTCCCATGAAAAAAACAAACGTCGCTATCACAAAATAAATTTTAATTAATGCAAAGGTCATCGTAGAAGAAAATATTGCTAAAAAAATAAAAATTGCAAAAATTGTTATGTCAAAAACTTAGGCCCGTTCCTGCAACTTTTAGAAAAAGTGAGAGTTAGGGCCGACTAACGGTTGTGTTGCAAAATTGTTCGTACCACCTTTCGCATCGCTTTTAACCTTCAGTGTAATTCTTAACCAATGGATCATAAACTGTCACTTTAATTAGATGTGGTAGGATCAATACACGACATGAAGGGTAAGTTATTTTATCAATATAATACATTTTTCTAATATATGGCTGTGCAGTTAATTTTATATGATTTAATTTATTTATAATTTTTTAACTGTATATCAATTTAATATGAAGTATAAATTGCAGTCAAATCGTATAGAAAATAAAATATTCTTTAATATTTATAATAACATTATATATAAAAAAATGACATTTAACATGTTTTTTTCAAGAAAAACTGTCAAAATTTTCAAGTGAGGGTACATCCGGTTGACCAATTATACCCAAAATCTAATCAGCTCTTCTTATGGATGTAACGAAGAAGAATACGAAAGAATTATAATTTTTGGAATTGTAGTATTAGAGTTATCGCAGGCGAAAATTTTGCCACATACACACACACACACACACACACACACACACACGCACGCCCTACGCACGCACACGCACACACACTCACACTCTCTCTCTCTCTCTCACACACACACACACACACACACACACACAGTTGGTAGAGCGCCCGACTAGCGATTGGGAGTCTCTGGGTTCGAATCCCAGCGAGGTCCATGAATTTTTCACAATTCTTTCTTCGTTTAAATAAATTTCTCCTGAATCCTAAAGCCCATTTCTACGATTTAAACATTTAGGTTAGATCTTAAATAATTATTCTACATAATTACTAACAGTAACTACTAACTTCGCTTTGTGAATGAGGCTTTAATATACCGGTTTATTGTTTTAAAATTCTCTTAAATTTTCTTTAGTTTTAATTGCATAAACACATTTTAAACACAATATTTCATATTCAATCTCTTTTGTATCAGAGGATAGCAATTCTGTCCAATGGACTCGAGACTCAAAGGTATTTGTATGGATACAGTTCGTAATCTGTCCGTCTTTGATTACCTTTGTAATTAAACAGTGTAAAATGCTCTTGTGATCCAAGCATTACACTTCAGAGAAACTGGTCGTCAGTTTGTAATGGTCAAATGTAATTATTTGCTTGATATTTTAAACTAAAATAGAACACGAGTTTCAAAACCAGTACTAGCAACAACAACGAAGTTTCTAACCTTTGTATACATTTGAATTTTTGTATTATGACTATGAGTTGCGTAAAGTTAATAATTAACAGTATTTTATCGGAAATTTGTAGCGTTTTCCATTTATATATTTAGTTTTGCACTTAGTACAGCGAATGAAGCTATGCTCGGAATTAGTTTTTGATACAACAAATGAAACATGGTATAAAAGTCCCGAGCAAGTTTGTTAGCTGTCACTTACAGATAAGTTACCAGATTGGGACTGTGAAGACCTATTTTTTACATTCATTGTGCTTACACAGATCTTTCTACAACTCAAAATTATAAATTTGACAGACTGCAGTGGCAAGAACTGACGATCATAATACGAGGGGAGGTTCATAAATTTGCTCCCTGAGTGTAAAAGAAAAGTTCTACAAAAACTTTGATATACAGGGTGTAAATGAAATAAGTGCATTAAATTTAACCAGTAATACAACTCGACGAGAGCAACAATATTTCTTAATAACTTTTTTTTCTAAGTCTTTTAGATTTTGAGTTAAAATTCTTTAAAGATTTACTGCATATTTCGGCGCGCGCCCATGGAGAACAAATGGCTGCTGTTGTAATCAAGTGAGATACAAACAGCTCAAAAATTGTCGGTTATCGGTTACACTTGCAGTCACAGTAATTAATAAACGAATCAACGGAAATAACATTTATTATTTATTAATTCGTAATAGTGCAATTTTTAAAATAAAGAAATATAATTTTGGATAACAAAATTTTAAAGTTGTGTATTGAACCAGGCTTTTAATCACCCGTGAATAGTGGAAGTGGAAGACAAGGAGGGGCGAGGTAACGAGAGGAAGATCAAAAGCATAGTTATTAGGTTATGAGATGATTATTTATCGTCGATAAATCATAACAGTTTAAATACGTTATTCAAAAAATGTAAGTACAAACTTTTGTCCATCTAAAAGAGGTACTTGAGTACCAATAATTAGTCGTCCATTTATTGTTCCCGCTCAAATATGTTTTAATGAAAATTTTTACAGCATTTTCGTCTGTCGAGATGTGTATTGTGCATAATAAATAAACCTTCTCAAGTAAATTCAGCCTCATTATTGAACATTATGAGCCATTGCCAAAATTGAAGTCTGTTATGTGCTGAAAATATAGAACTTTTTGCACATGTTATGGATATAACTGCTGCTTTTTTAAAAATTGTCATATGTGACACTCCGTATTGTGATGTGATAAAGATGTACAAGATTAACAAATGTGCGAATATTAAGAACAGAATGATTTGGTGATGATTCGGAAACGCTCCGTGTAAATGCGTTGGCAACTCCATGACACTGTCTTTATGTCAACCGTGATGTCAAGTAAAATATAGTACAGATACGAGTAAAAAAATAAATAAATAAACCATAGGTAAGTAATTACAATGTCTGTGTACTCGCATTTTGACAGAATTTTACCTTATTAACAAGTTTATTACTAATGTCAAAATTTAATTGCAACAATTGACAGGACTGTCAATTGCTAAAACAAAATTTTTCATAGCTATTGCTACTGCATTCAATTATCACAAAAATATTTGGAACGACTCGTCAATTTACGGGGTGGTAAAAGTGCTAAAAAAATATGCGATTTCGAGTAAAAGTTATTAAGAAATATTGTTGCTCTCGCCGAGTTATATTACTAGTTAAATTTAATGCACTTATTTCATTTACACCCTGTATTTATTTTTCTATATAATCCCTTTTAACTTTAACACATTCATCACACCTATCAATTAATTTTTCTAAACCTTCAAAATAATAACTTTTATCTTTGTCTTCAAAATGGTTATTTACAGCAGTAATCAGTTCTTCATTGGTCAAAAGCTTTTGTCCCTTTAGCTCCTTTTTCAAATTTGAAAAAAGATAAAAGTTACTGGGGGCTATGTCAGGGCTGTAGGGTGCATAATTTATTTCTTCAAGTCCACATGTTTGCAATGCGGCTACTGCTCCGCAAGCTCTGTGAACAGGGGCATTATCATGCAAGAGTAACACACCTCTGGCTAGTTTTCCACGACGCTTTTCTTTAATGGCTTTTTACCTTCCGTCACCTTTAGGTAAGGAAGGTATTGTCTTTGGTCAAAAAATTCGATGATGAGTTTTTAATCAATAAGCACGTTTTAGGGTCCCTAGAATACGAATTTACTATTTTTACGATGATGTCTGTATGTGTGTGTGTGTGTGTGTGTGTGTGTGTGTGTGTGTGTGTGTGTGTGTGTGTGTGTGTGTGTGTGGATGTGTGTGTGTGTGGATGTGTGTGTGTGTGGATGTGTGTGTGTGTGGATGTGTGTGTGTGTGGATGTGTGTGTGTGTGTGTGTAACAAAATTTTCGTCTGCGATAACTCTAATACTACAGTTACAAAAATTATAATTTTTTCGTATATTTCTTCGTTTCATCCATATGAAGAGCTGATTAGATTTTGGTTACAATTGGTCAACCGGAAGTACCATTATTTGAAGATTTTAACTGTTTTTCTTGAAAAAACTATGTTAAATATATTTTTTTCACATTTGATGTTATTATAAATATTAAAGAATATTTTATTCTCTATACGACTTGACTGCATTTTATAGTAGCCATAGCTATGGAAACAGCTACTATATTAAGAAAATTTTAATTGAAAGATGTCAGTGTCAAGTGAAATTGAGATAGTATATGTTTGTCTTATAATTTTACGGGAAATATAGGATCTTTTGCTTTCTGTATGGAATTTGTATAAAATACATACAACTGCTTTAAGGTAATGTACAAGAAATAATAATAATAATAATAATAATAATAATAATAATAAATCTTTTATTTCTGCAGATACATTACACTGTACATAGAAAACGTCACAAAATAATAATTTTCTGTATGAAATTTGCATAAAATACATTCAACTGCCGGAAGGTAATGTACAAGAAATAGAATATTTAATTTAGCAAGGAACTTTCTGTATGAAATTTGTACAAAATACATAGAACTGACGGAAGGTAATGTGCTGGCCACATCAGATTTTTTTAAACTGTGTAAGATGTTTGCATTATATTACTCTGTTATCGTTTTACTCCTTTCCTTATAATTAATCAAAAGAATTCATTGAGAATCCTAAAATATTGTTTTCATAATTTTTTCTGCTGACTGCGCAACTTTAAACATCTTGGGATGCTCTGTGCCCTTCTTATGCCACTGCATCGATTCTTGTTTCGACTCTGGGTCATAAAAATAAACCCACGTTTCATTCCCTGTTACAATTTTATTAACAATTTCAGCTGGATTATTTTTACATAATTCTACGAACTCTTTACATGTGGTCACTCCGTTCGTTTTTGAAGAGGTGTGAGTAATCGAAGCACCCATCTTGCAGAAACCTTTGACATACCGAGATAATCATGAAGGATTCGTAAAACTGTTGTTTCTGATATTCCACATATTTTTGTTATTTCTTTCTTCTTGAGCATTGCATTTTCTAAAACCATCCTTTCCACTTTATCCATATTTTCTACGGTGCTGGCTTCAATAGGCCGACCACAGCGCGGGTCATCTTCTAAAGACTCTCCACCCCACTTAAAAAGCTTGGGCAACTTTTTAATTGTATAGACGGAGGGAGCAAAGTCGCCATATACTGCCAACATTTCTTCCCGAATGGTTGTCGGATTTTTTCCCTGTTTTGTCAGAAACTTTACTATGGCACTATATTCAATTTTGTTCATTCTTTACATTTTTGTTCATATCACTTCACTCTTTCAAGCATAAAAAATTTGATGTGGCCAACACATGACCTCCCGTCAAGTTTTGGATCATGTTTTAATTATTTTTTCAAGAAAATCTGTTTATAGCTTCCTGTAAAGTAATACTTCCGGTTTATCAATTTTATAAAACATCTGACATGTCATTATTATTAATATAAAAGTCTTAAATACCAAATTTGAAAAGTTTTCGATTATATTTTAATATAGTTTTTCATCAAAATAGTTATGGGCTTCAAGTAAAGTATCACTTCCATTTATTTTACCCAACTCGTATATATGAATGCAGGAAGCTTAAATACGGAAAATAGATATATTTGGAAGTTTGTTATGAGTTATCGTGGACGAAAAAATCGTCACACACACACACACACACACACACACACACACACACACACACTCATACACACACACACACATCATCGTAAAAATAGTAAAAACCTGTTGTGGGGACCCTAATTCGTGCTTATTCACTAAAAACTCGAATTTTTGTGACGATTACATTACTTTCCTTGCCTACGGTATGACAGGAGGTAAAAAACTAATTATACGAAACTGATCAAAATTTGTAATTACACTTGTGACAGATGTGTAAGCAAAAAACATGCAGTTTTGTTTTATTATCTGGCCTACTTGATATTAAGGAAGCGAATTTATGGACCTCCACTCGTAAGTACAGGAAAGTGGGTACTCAGTAAGATTCAGTTCACTCGAAAAGTATAAATAAAAGAATAAAAGCACGTAAAACTTAGCTAGTGCGCACTAATTATTTAATTGAAAAACGAGTTACGCACTCAGTGCAGAAAAGTATGCACTAACTGACTTACTGGCTTATTCTGTAAGAATGTCGTTATACCATAACGTATCGTTATGATGAAAATGTTGTTAAATAACGATAATTTTCAAAAAGCGTATTCTGTAAAACCAATGTCGTTATATTGAAATCGTATTGTCGTTATTTTAAGTAGTTCGTGAACGATAAGGGCTCACTTGTTGTTATTCAGTTTGTTAATGTCAAATGTTAGCAAATGGAAGAGTTAATTAATTTATTATTTATATTTGTGCAGGAAGAAATTGAAAATAGATAACAAAACATTTATTCATACATCAAACATATAATTCACAACCATAATTACATTTTAGACGAAATGTTTGTGGTCCTAAAAGTCTTTTATGGGATAATAATAATCCATTTGATAATAGTTTTTTACACATATTCTTTACTCAATAAAGAAATAATAACTAAAATAATGTCAATATTTTTTTACAAAATGACAATTTAATTTACAATAATATTTACTATCTTTTCTAAAAAAAATGGCTAAAGTCGTTAAGACAAACGGTATGAGGACGTTTATAACAATATTACTTAGTAAATACGATTTTTACAAAATGTCGTTCAGGATCACATCGTTACATTTATAAATAACGATAGTTGTTATATAACGATATTTTTACAGAATAAGCCTGTTATTCTGTAAGAATGTCGTTATACCATAACGTATCGTTATGATGAAAAAGTTGTTAAATAACGATAATTTTCAAAAAGCGTATTCTGTAAAACCAATGTCGTTATATTGAAATAGTTTTATCGTTATTTTAAGTAGTTCATGAACGATAAGGATTCACTTGTCGTTATTTTATCCGTCAAATGTTAGCAAATGGAAGGGTTAATTAATTTATTATTTATATTTGTGCAGAAAGAAATGGAAAATAGGTAACAAAACATTTATTCATGCATCAAATATATAATTAGCAACCATATTTAAATTTTAGAAGAAATATTTGTGGTCGTGAAAGTCTTGTATGGGATAATAATCCATTTGATAAACGTTATTTATACATATTCTTTACTCAATAAAGAAATAATAATTAAAATAATAATGTCAATATTTTTGCCAAATGACATTACAATGACAATCTAATTTACAATAATAGTTACTAACTTTTCTAAAAAAAATTGGCTAAAGTCGTTGTGACAAACGGTATGAGGACATTTATAACGATATTACTTAGTGAATATGATTTTTACAAATTGTCGTTCAGGATCACATCGTTACATTTATAAATAACGATAGTTGTTAATTAACGATATTTTTACAGAATAAGCCTGTAAATATAGTAATGGAAAACGCTATTAGTAAAGATGTACCAATAAGTGCACCGTATTTAATTTTTTTGTATAATTAATTCATAATTATAGAAAAAATGTCATTCAAATAACTTGTATGACTCACAAGACTAACCCTCGTCATAAAATTTTAAATGACTTTAATCTTTCATTAATAACACGTTGGATCTTGGTCTTGAGTTTGGGAATTGTTTGCGATTGTTGGCACAGAATTTTGATTTTAAAAAACTTTACAAAAATCCCGCTGTCCTAATGAAACCACCTGACAATGAGATACCAACGAGTTGATGCCAAAAGAATACCGTAATCTGTTGCATTAACGAGCATCAATTACCGTCACAATGGTTCCAGCCTCATTTAAAAAATAAAAATTTACAATAACTCGTTTTCTCTCTTGAAGCGTTCACCTTTACTAATCGGAACACTGACAGATTACAAACGGTTAAATTTCAGAGATACCATCACAGTAAGAAATATAGCGCATATTTAAATTAGGCGCTTTTATTGTCACACTAGTGAGAAAGGTTGCTAGGGTTCCTTTACTGACGATATTTACCGCAGATGGAAGATAGCACACAGACGGGCACATTAACTTAATTAACGCCGGTAGGTCCCGTTATTAACATTGTATTTGGTAACATGATGCCAGCTCAACTTCTTTAATGTACTATTGTTGCACTATGTACCACCGCTACCGGTACCGATTGAGTCACCGAAAAGGTGTAGACCTTCCTTATCTAAGCGAAGTGTCTGTGTACTTTAAAGTTTGCAGTATGGAATGTTTTACTAGCTGTAGTTTATATTCACAGCAAATGATTACAGTCAATCCTCAGTATTCTCAATTTTAGCATTTCCGAATTTAAAATCCGCGAGGTAAAAAATAAAAACCCACCATTAATTTTTTTGACACGAAACATCAATATCCGGTTTGTTAATTGTTGCGCAAAATTTAAATGGCGTTAGATTCAGATTCAGTCTTCCGGCGTGCTTTGATGATTCTGCGGCACCTTGTAATAAGCTACAGATTACGCTCTAAGAAGAAATAGAGTATAAAATTACATTACTTTTCAAAACCATGAAATATGCTTGTTTATTTCATTTTAATTCATTTCGGTGTTTTAATTATTGTAACGTTTTTATTTATTTGGGTGAAGTGTAAATATAAGACAATTATTATTAATTAAAATTAAGTGTTTATTAAACTATAATGAAAGTTACTGTTACTAATATTAAACAATTATTAAAAAATAATTAAGACTAAAACTATAATTAATTAGATAACACTAACACTATTTATTTAACCAATTAACACTACTATTTATTTTCACGATATTATTTATTTCACTACGCGTTCCAATCTTAGACTGCCGGTCTGTTGCAGACACTTGTAGACTGTTTACGCTATATTTATAATACTATATACTTATATCATGTTCAACTGTCCGCCTACCGACCTCCACAGCGTCTATATACTCAACTGACTCAACAGCGTCTGTATATTCAACTGCTCGGACAGAAGTCACACCTTTCACCTCACTGTCTGTTTATTTATGTTACTCTCTCTCTTCCACAGCCTCAGTATCACCAACTATCTGTATGCCACAATTCTTCAACACCAATGCCGAGTATCCACTCCAACTCGCTGTTACTGTCCTTGTATACCTAGCTTCACAATACTCGTCCACACTGCCGAGTATTCACTTTCACAGCTATCCCAATATACCAGTAACTTCCAGACTCGCCGTTACTGTCCTCGTACACTATAGCTTCCTAATACTCGTCAACACTACCGAGTATTCACATCCACAGCTATCCGAATTTACCAGTAACTTCCCGAGTTCCTACTCGACACCAACTGCATACGCTCACCACGATACTGCTGTGCTTCTCAAACTCACTAACACTCTATATGAACATCTCTATGTCTCTCCATGTAACTAACTGTGTCAACCCCCGATCACACAACTAATGTTGTGTGATCAGGGACTCAACTGAACTAACTGTCTCTCGAGCATAGCTACGTCCCTTATATACAGCTGCCATTATTTTCTAGAACAGTCTAGAATATTCGAACACATAATAACAATGAACACAAACGGTTCATGCGACCGGAAGTAATTAAACACGTCGCGACCAGTCTGTTTACATCGGCCGGCTACTAGCGCGATTACGTCACCGCTATAAATAGACACTCGCTTACAGTGGCGGCGACGGCGGGCGTCCCATGTTACATTATGTAACATTCATAAATACATGTTTATGTACAAAAAAGTTCTACATTTTTACAACCCGCTACCCTTGGTAAGGGAGGTATAGGGATCGATCTAAAAATCGCATATCGAGATTTTGGTAAATGTCCACGTTTTAAGGTCCCTAGAATCCAATTTTAACATTTTCACGATGATGTCTGTGTGTATGTGTGTGTGTGGATCTTCCACTCTAACTCAAATACTATCATTCAGAAAATTTTGAAATCTTGTATTTCAAACTTTTTCTGTAATGGAAAAAGCCCATTAGATTTTGGTGAAAATCGGATAACCGGAAATGGAACTTTACTAGAAGCTCAAAATAGTTTTTCTTCGAAACATACCTTTAAATGTTATTTTTTCGAGATTAGTGCTATTATAAAATTAAAAATTATTAATTTTTCTATAGATTTGCATTAGTACTTTTTCTATATATTTTATGGATAAATTTATAAAATTATCTATAATTTAAATCCCAAAAAAACTAATCATTTCAAAATAATATTAGGAATGTTTTAAAAAGAAAAAAATAAATAGAATAATAGAAAAAGAATTCAGTACAGTTTCCAGCATAAGTAAATATGTAGGTATATATTTAGATTAATAAAAATTAACGATTCGCAAAAATGTTTAGCTAATCCTCATGTTTGGATTAGTGAATTCTATTCTATCCCGGTATTTAAAATTTAATCTTCATTTTATTATAGCTCCGGTGGCTCAATGGTTAGAGAAACGCTTCATGTCATGAGTGCCCTCGGGGCTCTGGGTTCTAATTCAACTAAGGCATGGATGTGTGTGAATGTGAACGCACTCTGTAATTGGGATTTAATCCTGTTGAGGGGTTTAACAAATACGTAGTAACTTGGATTAGATTAGACTATATTTTAAGATATAAACTGTAAAAATTAGAGTAAAATTCACTAATCCAAAAATAAGGATTAACTTAATCTTTTTTGTGACTCGGGCTGTAATGGCGGGAGGTATTGTGTTGGCCACACCAGATTTTTACTATAAAGGTTTATCAAAAAATCAACATACGAGGTCTGTTAAAAAAATATCCGACCTTTTTTATTGCGAAAACCTGATGGATTTAAATCAAGCGCGCTTGCATGCGCTTACCTTGAACCTTCGTTAATGCGTTAATTTTTTTTGCCGATAACGTCTGTTGCTGGCAAGCAGCATGTGAGTGAGATAGTGTGTAGTGCTCTCTTTGGTTTTTCATTGCAAGGAAAATGACGGAACGACTAGAGCAGCGCTATTGCATCAGCCAGGTGGAAACCATTCGGAAGATTCAGACGGCTTTCGGTGTCGATGCTATGGGCATCACACAGATTAAGGAGTAGTACAACCGGTTTAAAGACAACAGCAACGTCAAAGTGATGCTGACTACTTTCTTTGACTCCCGCGGTTTGGTATACCACGAGTACGCACCACAGGGTCAAACAATCACCAAAGATTATAGGGATGTTCATGCCTACGAGATGCTGTGCGGCGCAAGAAACCGGAGTTGTGGTCAACAGGAAATAGATCAGAAAAGTGTAACGGTCAAATTTAGGCGCCAAATTCAAACTCAGTTCATAACGCTGAGAACATAATTTTAATCGCCGTGTATTTCTTACCAAGGAAATTTTACCTCAACTTTAAAGGCCGAGAAAACTCATAAAAGTAAACATTATATGTACCATCTAAAATGATCCTTGATCTCCAGATTCGTATAATAATACTCACATGAACTGTGCACAGTTTATAATTATTTAAATAAAAATACAACACTACAAAATTCAATGAACGTATATCTCGATTGGTCCTACAACTTCGGTACGCAGGCAATCGCAGCATAGCTTGTGTTGTAAATGACTTTTTTACGGGCGGTTGAGGGACTATCCACGACATACGCAATTTTAATTTGCACGCAACATTATATTTTCTAATAATTTTCTTACTCTACCTTTTCAAGAATTTTAAACAGTTGCAATCTATTACTGAATAAACAAACTATCAAATTCTTAATAAGAGCTGCTTAATTTATTTTACAAAATATTTTTTTTGGCATTAAAATCACACTTCCATAAGAAACCTATACTAGGGAATTCAAACTAAAAACGCTCGCCAAAAGCAAATTCTAACCTTACTTTTCTGATCTATTGGAGCCTTCATCACGACAATGCTCCAGCACATTCCTCGCACTTGATTCAGACTTTTTTGGCGAAGAACAAGACTCCTGTGGTTCAACAGGCTCCTTACTCTCCCGATATGCCCCTCTGCGACTTCTGGCTGTTCCCCAAACTCAAGAGGCCATTGATAGGAACGCGATTTTAGAATATATATATATATATATATATATATATATATATATATATATATATATATATATATATATATAACTAAAATATACTGCTGGTGGAAGTAAGATTTGTGAGACTAACATTGGACGAGTGCAGACATATATATCTACATATATAGCTGCACTTTTCTGTAAGAATAGCTCTGCGCAACCGCCGGATTGTTTTGATATTATTGGTGTATAACAGGAAAAGGGAACTAGCGGGAGGGAAATTCTTACACTAACTGACAAGGATAGACATTAATGTTTGTAGCAGACTCCTCTTAAGTGTGAGATAGGGCATCAGCAGTATATTTTAGTTTTATAGGTATATTTTTCAGATAAGAGAGGAGCAGTGTGTGGAATCCCAAGGAGACTACATTGAAGGTGATTAGGTTTCCAACGCTCCAGGTATGCCGGTTTTTTTCCCCGGCCAAAGGTCGGATACTTAACAGACCTCGTATTGGCGATTGTTGGAGAAGATGGATAGATAGAGTGAGCCAGGAATGAGGTGTTGGGAAGTATTGGAGAAAAAAGAAGGTTTTTGAGAGAAAGGGAAAAGAAAGAAGAAAGTTTGGGATGTTGACAGATTCCAAAGGCAAAATTCACAAATGATGATAATTTCTTTTTAAACCTGGGATAATAAACGAGAAAATTTTGGGATACACCCCTCGCAGATATTGAGGATCTATATTATATTATAAGTATATTAATTTTGAACTTGTAGTATTACTTTTTTTCGAACCGGGTTCGATCCTGACCGACGCCAAATATTTCGAATTTTAAATGGCACAAAATTGACTCCTGCGGTGCACTCTCCACACCAGCAATGAGTGCCCGTGAGGTGACGCCTGGTAAACGCCCGCACGGTACAAATATGTCTTCATCATTACCGATATCTGCATACAAAGCGGATTGGCACATCCAGCAATGGGTAATATGCCGTGATGATATATTTATTTATTTATTTATTTTGACTATAAATGGCTATAATTCTAACGACACAAGTTAGAATGCTCAATATAAAGGCCGTCGTGTACTTGGTGAGAACGCAGTAAAGCGCAAAAGTTAATTTCTTATAGACCAACTTAAACTTATCCACTCCGAAGCGCATCCAAGCTCCAAACTGCACAAAGTAACTTTTGCTCATCGGCGAATTGCGCTTCTGTCTAGTACGCAACTTTCTTAAAGCTGACACTTTAGACACGTTGCCATATTGCCTGTTAATTAAGGACATGATATCTAAATTTCTGGTAATCCTACCTTGATCGCAACTTTTAAGCCGGATACTGGTAAATTTACTTCGGCCTACTCTTATATCTAGAAACCCGCCATACGCTAGTGGTAAAATATCATATCTGGGTGTTCCTGTATCTTTGTGGGACATTAATATGTATACTATACAATTTCTATAAAATGCAAAGTGGAAAATTTGCTTTCAACTTATAAAATTCGAATGGTTTGCAGGTAAAATCCATCAATTTAAATAGAATTAGTGTAAATATAATTACTTATTTATTTGATGCTTTTTATTAAAACAAAGTAAATAAAATGGCTTTTGACACTAAAGCCATTCTGTGGAGACATATTCTGGAGATAGACGAGCAGAGTTAATATTCATACGTAAATTATTCTTGTATTAATAAATGCGTCAGTAGGTATGTAGATTAGCTTTTTTTAATTTTACCTCTTCACGGTCATGGTATTAACTACATAGTACTGCTACTAATGAGCAAATATCATGCTCGTTATAAACGAATTTAACTGAAAATAACATGCATATTTTACATTGTTTTTTCATTCATTGTTGACTGTGCTCATATGCTTTAAGCGCATTACACTAAAACTTTTTGTAGATACTGCACCAAGCAGACCACTTTTTCTGCCATATGCAAATATTTAAGTTGTTTTTGACCTTTAGTTTTATTTGATACAATTAATGCACATACATATTGGGCGGCCATTATTATTTCAAACATTTATATAGAAAAAGAAGTGAATAGCGATTTTTTACCTTCCGTCACCTTTATGTAAGGAAGATATTGGCCCGAATTCCGAGCGCACTTTTATAATAAAAGCGCTTTTATGGAGCATACTCATAAAGATATAATGTAAAAGCGCGCTCCATAAAAGCACTTTTATTATAAAAAGCGCTCAGAATACATGCCATTGTCTTTGGTCGAAAATTTCGGTGGTGAGTTTTTGATGAAAAAGTACGCTTTAGGGTCCCTAGATTACGATTTTACTATTTTTACGGTGATGTCTGTATGTGTGTGGGTGTGTATGTGTGTGTGTATGTGTGTGTGTGTGTGTGTGTGTGTGTGTGTGACAAAATTTTCTAATGCGATAACTCTAATACTACCATTCTAAAAATTATAATTCTTTCGTATTCCTCTTCGTTACATCCATATGAAGAGCTGATTAGATTTTGGTTATAATTGGTCAACCGGTTGTAATTTGTTTCAGTAATGGGGAATAAAAATAAGGCATTATCCAACAAAAGATTGCTTTTGATTTTTGGAAATATGTTATACTCGGGTCCGAGTAAATAGTTTTAAAAAAATATTTCCTCACTTGTAGATATTAGATCAGTAATAGAAATTTAATTTTTGTAGAAAACAATATTTCCTATAACTTTTATCTAAAACATTTTTTCCTAAAAGTAATAGATAGTAAGCTACGTAGTCTCTAGTTATTGACAATTTCTTTTGCTGAATTTTCTTTTTGCTAATAACTTCCATGTATGAAAGAATACTGTATTAAGTTTGTAGCTCTCTTTTATAGGATACTTTTTTATTTTCTTTTAAATGTCGATACTGAATTATTTTTATTGCTGTTATCGATATCATAGTGGGATCAATAAATGTCCACAAATATTACCCTATCAATATTATTATCGAAATTTATTATTAATATCGAATTTTATTGATGAATATAGATACTTATTAGCTATTTATCCATATTTTGATCTCAAAATTATTATCATCAATTGTCAATAATATCCAGAAAAAAGTGATCGATATTTATCGATATATCGATATTTGAGTCTTAGTAGGCACTATCACCACTGAAATAACGATTTTTTTTATCTTTTCAGCGATGTATAACTTGTCTTTGCTCCTTCTTTTAAACTAGTAAAATCGTGGCTTAAATACATCATTAATTACATAAATAAGGCAAAAATAAACAATAATGCATATATAATATTATATATTAATATTTCTGAACTTTGTAATTTTTTAAAATAATTTTTCAAAAAATTTAAAAACAAAAATTATTTTAAAAAACATTTATTGACATTTTGACATTTCATTTTTATATTTATTTGATATAATTTAGACAGACATATATATATTTATAATTAAACGATAAAGATCTGATGATGCTAATGTTATAGCGAAACTAGTAATCTAATAAAATAATTGTGAAACATAAAACCAAGTATTATTAAAAAATAAAATGAATTGTAAGTTTCACCAAATAAGAGCAGACACAATTAAAGAAATTATTGAAGCAAGTGTAGCAGAACAAGCTCGTTTTTATTTCAAACTTAAACTGAAACACCGAATAGTTAGTCAAAATATCTGGTTTAATCAAAAATGTAAAACACTTCAAGTATATCCAAAATACATTCATATTAATACAAAAAACCGTTCCAAAGCTGCACAAATAGCAGTAGAAATAGCCAAGAAGAGATGGTTAGCTGAAGAAACTAAAGAATTATTTCGTAAAAAACAAAATCTCCACACATATATCAAAATCATCCACAATGAATTAACCTACAACCTACATCCACTAGAATTTGATAATCTACACAATAACGTAATGGATAGAATAATACCAATAATACACAAAAAATATGTGAAACAGAAAAGGAAATTAAGCAATTTATTAGAAAACAAGATGTACAACATTCAGAAGAAGGAAGAAAGTATACAAAAGAATAACAATAACAAGAAAGAAGATATTGAACAAAGTGATAGTGATAGTGGTTTTGTGTTTTGTGACAGAGTTATTAACTTATCAAAAGTGAATTTCATGAATTCAGAAACAGAACTATTAAATTTTGGCTTTAAATACAATTTACCAACTGATAATAAAAAACATTTACAATCTTTGGTCATAGATACTGAATTGGGACTAGGTACACAGCACGACATTAAGGTAAATGCATTACAAACATTTCAAAATCATAAAATAGAAAATAAAAATTTGAAAATATACGAAACATTAAATTCGTTAAAAACAAAAATTAAAGAAAACAATATTATTGTATCTAAAGCAGATAAAGGAAACACAATTTGTATCTTAGAAAAAATAGACTATATTCGTAAAGTTAATGATTTTCTAGTTTCAAACAATTATTCCAAATTAGATAAAAATCCTACAAATTATTATCAAACATTAGTTAAAAAATAAATGAAAGAATGTCAGTACACCATACCGGTAAACAAACTTTACTTCCTGACTAATATGAATCCACAACCACCAATATTATATGGACAACCAAAATTACATAAAGCCAACATACCTATTAGACCAGTATGCTCTTATAATAATGCTCCGTGTTACAAATTAGCAAAATATATTAACAAATCATTTTTAGAACAAACAAATTTCGTTGCAGAACATTCAATAAAAAATTCAATAGAATTAAGTAATAAATTATCCAAAATACAGTTAAATCCAAATGATAAACTAATTTCACTTGATGTGGTTAATTTGTTCCCAAATGTTCCACCAAATGAATGCTTAACGTTAATGAAAGAAATATTAGAACACCAAAACACCAATCCTGTAATCACAGAGGAATATTTAACTTTATTTAAAGTATGTACAGATCAAAATTATTTTCAATTTAATAACAATTATTACACCACATCACAAGGTTTAGCAATGGGATCACCAATATCACCTTTATTAGCAGAAATTTTTATGGACAATTTAGAAAAAACAATATTAAAAACTGATTCATCAAAATATATAAAATACTGGTTTAGATACGTAGATGATATTTTAATATGTTGGACGGGAACCACACGACAACTTAATAAATTTTTAGAAATAATAAATAAAATTCACAATAATATTAAATTCACTTTAGAAGTAGAAAAAGATAAACAAATTAATTATTTGGATTTAACAATAAAACATAATAACAATAAACATGAATTTAAAATTTTCAGGAAGCCAACTCAAACAGATACAATAATCCACAAATCTTCTAATCACCCAAAAACACAAAAACTATCAGCATTTTATAGTATGATTCACAGATTAATCAAAATTCCATTAAGTAAAGAAAATTATGAAACAGAAGTAAAAATAATCAAAAATATAGCAAGGAATAATGCGAGGGGTGAACCACCTAGTAAAAAATGTACAGGGATTGCCATTTTTGGCAGTACTGAGGTATTTAATGTCAGTATTACCTGTATTTCAAAAATACTGCCAGTATTACTAAAATACTGCCAATATGACCAGAATAATGCCAATATTGCTAAAGAATTCCCAAAATTGCCAGTATTGTTAACGTATTTACTGTATTGCCAATGTTTTCGCATTATATTTTTTTATATATAAATAACGATTAAGATGACAAAAACTTTTTTTTTAATAATTACTTTGCGATATAACAATTTATCAGTGCAACTGTGACGTCATAACTATTGCTATCTTTCTCGCGCAGCCTAGTATAGAAACTGGTGCGAAAAGGATAGCAATAGGTTTCGTTAAAAATCAAATGCAGTTAAACAAAAACAATTAAGACTTTTTAATATTACGAATTGCTTCAAAATTAATTGAACTGTCATTTAAAATAATTTAAAAATATTGAGTGCTCCATTGCAGATCAAATAAATTTATACTTACATAGATCTGTACTAATTTCATTCAAATCTTGAATTCTATTTAGGCGCCTTAGAATATTTAGTAGATCAAAATTAACGATAGTTGAAAACGTACTTGTCATAGACCTGGTTTGACGAAATAGTTTCTCACAGGGTTGACTGCTGTAGAGCCAAGGTAAAAAGGGAATTTTGTTTTCTCGACATTTATCTAACATAATAATTAATTGATGAGCATGTAACTCTATGTGTAACTATTTAAAGTCAAGAAATTTTTCTCAATACTAAATTTGTTTTCTTTCAGCCATTGTTTCCTAAGCCTCAGAAAAAAAACTGAATACCACATAATAGTATATTATGTGGCAAGTGTGTGAAGCTGAAATTTTTACATGAGGAAGAGATTGCGGCCCGAGCCGAAGGCGAGTGTTGCAAACCACCCGAATTTAAAATAGGCTTCACACACGTGTTACATACTATACTTTTTCTACGACCTTGCAATAAAGTATAATTTTTTCTTCACATTGTCATTCTTTTAACTCTGTATCACTATTAAAATATTAAAAAGAAATATAATAAATTTATATTTTGTAAGTGACAATCTGTAAGATCATAAAATTTGTATTAGATTGCTTAGAAATTTTTATTTATAGCTTTTGAATGCTTACTGGACTGGATTTATATTTGACATAAAGCTGTAAATTTAGAATTACAAAATTTTATTATATGTTATTTCTCCGAACCATTTACAAACACATGATTTACATATATATATATATATATATATATATATATATATATATATATATATATATATATATATATATATATATTCATTCTGCATGTTAAAACTGAACTATTTACTTTACCCACACTGTGCGTGAAGTATCACTTCACGAACAGTGTACAAAAAATCAAACTTCACGCATAAAAATTGATACGTGAAGTACTTACTTCATGCATGGGGGTAGAAAAAGTATTTTCTTTGTTCAATATTTTTTATTAAATGAGTCATGTATATAACGTGTAACAATTAAATATTGTTGTATTTTGTGTTGCTTGGCTGTCAGGAATTTGTTTTAATAAATCTGTCACACATAAAGCAGATAGTTTAATTAATTAATTAAAATTCATTTTATCTGTATCTGAAATTTTATTATTATTATTAATTGTAAAATTAAGATAATAGAAAGGAACATCAAAAGATGCAGTTAAATAACATGTAAACTGAAATTATTTTTCTTCCGGATTGCCGGAAACAACCAACTTTTTATTTTAAATGTAACATCATGTAATAATAATAATAATAATAATAGTTTATTTATACTGTAAATATACAGAAAAATTCCCAATAACATATTTACAGTTTCTGATTCAATAATGATAATACACATAAAATACATAAAATACACAAAATACCAATACAAATGAACACATGTTAAAAAAATAAATTAATAGCTTGAATTAAAAACATATCAAAGAAGAGCACGAATACAGTTTTTATTGGAACAAAACACATCTAGATTTTCTATGGTAGAACATATTTCATTCACTATATGGAATGCATTGTTTAATGGCGAGCAAGTGTTATTAACAACATGGAATATTTTCACTCTAGGTCTTAAAACGACAGATGGTGCATAAAAAAGGCAAGCTTCTAATAAGGTTGGTGAGTCAATATTAGAGTTAATAATATTCCATATAAAGGTAAAAATGATCATTCTTCGTCTTTGTTTCAGGCTTCTAATATCAAATGCATTTAATTGGTCTATATATGAGATCATTCTAGGTCCAACATTGAATTGTTTGTAAAATAGATATCTTAAAAATCTCATTTGTACTCTTTCAATTTGTTTTTCTATAATTTGGGTCGTAGGATTCCAAATTATACATCCATACTCTAATACTGACCTAACCAACGAATTAAATAAAACAACAAGTGTGTCTACCGTTAAATTATTGGCATTTCTTAGAATAAAACCCAGGGTTTTGTATCCCTTGTTAACAATCTCTTTACAATGATTTTCAAATTTAAAATTATTTTGGAATAACAGTCCTAAATCTTTGAATTCATGTATACGTTCTAATTTATTGAAATTTATGTTGTAATTGTATTCCAAAACATCCTTTTTTCGTGAAAAAGATAAAATTTTGCATTTTTTAACATTCTAAACTATTATCCTTGCACCAGTTGCTAGTAGCATCTATATCTTTTTGTACATGAATACAATCAATTACAGTTTTAATTTCTTTATATATTTTGAGGTCGTCAGCATATAAAAGACATTTGGTATAATTGACATGTTCTGGCAAATCATTAATAAAAAGAATAAAGAACAGTGGTCCCAATAATGAGCCTTGAGGAACACCAGAGGAAGGAATAAATTCCTTTGATTTGCATTTATTATATTCAACGTATTGCACTCTGGCTGATAAGTAAGATTTAAACAGGACTAGTAGATCATTATTAATTGCAAATGAACTTAGTTTTTTTACTAAAATTTCATGACTAACTTTATCAAAAGCTTTACTCAAATCAGTAAATATTACGTCTAATTGATTGTTATTGTCAATAGCTGACGAGATGTCCTGAGCAATTGTAGTCAAATTGGTTATTGTAGATTTCTGTTTAACAAATCCATGCTGTTCAACGGCTATGACTGATTTTACATGGTTATATAGCTTGTCGTACAATATTTTTTCTAATACTTTTGAAACAGATGGTAAAATTGTCACCGGTCTGTAGTTTGTTACCAATTTAGGATTTCCAGATTTATATATGGGACACACTCGTCCCAGCTTTAATGAATTTGGAAATATCTTATATTGAATTGCAGAATTAAAAATTATGGTTAAAGGTTTAACAAGTAAATTTGCACATCCTTTAAGAATGAAACTGGGAATGTTATCTGGACCAGTAGCAGATTTACCATTAATTTCATTAGTAGCCTTAAGAACATCTGCCTCAGTTATTTTTTTTATTGTGAGTACATTAAATAAATTATTATTTTCACTAACATTATTGTTCACACTGATATTTTGTTCATCCGAATTATACACTGAAGAAAAATACTCTGCAAATGCATTTGAGATATCTGAATCTTTATTATATTGTTCATCTTTGTAACTAAATAATGAGGACATAGTATTATCTTTACGTTGTTTATTAATATGTGACCAAAATTGCTTTGGGTTACATTTAAAGTTACTGTTAATATAGTTTATGTGATCAACACGTGCTTGTTTTATAAGCGTTTTTAATTCAGATCTTAATTTTTTATATTTAAGCAAATATTCTGATTGTTTTGCTGTATTTTGTTTAGATTATTTTAAATATTTTTGTTTTAATTTTATTTTATTTTTTATGTCAGTATTGAACCAGCTAGGATATTTATTTTTCTTAACAGTGTATTTCGGTACACATTCATCAAATATTTGGTAAATGGTGTCATAAAATATGTTCATGTTTACATCTGGATTGGAATTTTCATCCAAGTTACTCCAGTCACAATTTTGTATCATATTATATAATTTTTCATAGTTTGCTTTTTTGAAATTATACTGTCTTGCAACTATTGTTTTGTACATTTTATGCTTTACTATAGGCACAGTGATTAGTAGAGGTGGATGATGTCTATCTACTCTGACAAGCGGATGATCGTTTATTTCTAATTTAGCATCACATACGTTGGTCAAAATTAAATCTAGTGTAACATTGTTAATGTTGAGACAGTGATTCAAAGAAATTAAACTAAATTTCGAAATAAGTTCGTTCACTATTCTTGATTTATTGTTTCCATTCGCGAAGTTAAATTTTGCAGAGTTTATTTCGTTGATGTTCCAGTCACCCACAAAAAACACATTTTCACATTCGATAATGTCTGTCACAGAATCAATTTCTTCTATGAAGGATTCATATTCTTCTACCGATGTTGCAGGACAAAAATAAACGCACACTATAATCACTTGGGTTCTATATATTTTTGCTTTCACGCATATCCAGTCATAAGAATTATTAGTTCCTGAATTACTATGGATTAACACTGGATTGTACGTTGACAGACGAACTGTTTGCATCTTCTACTATTTTTGTATCTGTTTCTGAGGCCTCTTCTGAAAAAAAGAAAAACGTCTGACTACCACCCCGGTTGGCCAGAAATCACTCTCATTCACTTTGTCCAAGTGATCCATATCTACTCCAATTTTGAACGCCGAAGTAGATGCATCCGATTTAGATATCTTTTCAATAATTAATTTATTTATCTTCAATTTTGATTCCATATATTTTTTTATTTCGTCATTAGACACATCAGTAGCCACTCTGCCTACAAATAGCCACGCTAATTTAGGGCATGATCTAAATTTCGTTTGTGTCTCATTCGGATTCGATGAGCCTACAACGGAGTTGGTTTTGTATCTTTTTCTTTTTGACTCTACTAAGATAAATTCATTTTGAGTCTCATTGGCCTCATTATTTTTTGTATTCAAAATACGTTTTGGTAAAGAAGTTGGTGTTTTTTGTGCCTCCTTGTGACATCTATTGTTGGGAGTAGGTAAATTTGAACATGAATTTACTATTTCTTTATCGTCGTCTGTTTTATCGGTTTGGCTTGAGTCAGTTTTATCTTGCTCTGACTCAACGCATGGGCGTATGACCTTCGCAAAAGATGGTTTAGCAATTTCAAGGTTGTTCAGATTCGAATTGTCTTTACAGTTCTTAAGTATATTTACTTCTTTTGACAACTCCATTATAGTTGTAGACATTTCTTCCATTTTAGTTAATAATTTCATAAATACTGGTGAAAAACTCACGTAATTTTGTTTCTCCGAAGAATTAACACATATCTCCGCGAACATCGAATAGAGCACATTCACAGGCTTCGCAAAAATATTTGATGTTTTTTATGTTACTGGTAAGTGTATTATATTCACGTTTACCCAGTTTAATGCAGGTGATATGGAACACATGTCCACATATTCCCGAACACTTGACTTTTAAGTCGTCTTTATTATTTTTACAAATATTGCACAGTGTACTAACATTTGAATCTCCACTTTCCGCCATATTTATATTACACAGGTATTTTAAAAATACGGATCCTGTAGAAAATTATGACTTCCATCTTACATATGAGGTTATTTTAAGTTGTAAACTATCGTACAATTTTTTAAACAAACATACAATTTAGTCATTTTTCCTGAAAAGATTATAAAGGTAAAGTACCTAATGACTTCACTCTCATGAAGATATTTTTCATATTTTCTTAGTAAATACATAAATAACTTAGTTACTGTAATACTCAGGTTTAACTATATTTAAGTCACTGCACAGTCTATCCACTCAAACAAGTTAAAGCTTCAAATTATAAAAAAAATCGTCTTTTCGCCTTGCTTTTCGCAGAGAAATGATGATGTATCTCTGTATTGCTGTACGTATTGCCACTTATTGCCGAGTATTTCACAGTATTGCTACGTATTTCCAAATACTGCCTCGTATTCCCTAGTATTCCTAACTATTGCCATGTACTGATAGTATTTCCAAATGTATTCCTTAAAAAATGTACAGGGATTCCCACCAGTGGTTCACCCCTCGGAATAATGGTTATAATACAAATATTATAGACAATATAATTCAAAAAACAAAATTAAAAAATTATGCAAAATACATTTACAATGACAATGAACAAAAAGAAAACATATTTATAAAATTATCGTACATAGGTACAATATCCAATAAAATAGCAAACATTATAAAAAATACAAATGATAACTACAAAATTGCATTCAAAACATATAATAATTTAGGAAAACATATTAGAAATGTTAAAGAAAAAATGAATATTCAAACAAAATCAGGTGTATATAAATTAAATTGTGAAAAATGTAATGCTGTGTACATAGGTCAATCAGGAAGAAATTTTAATATAAGGGTAAATGAACATAAAAAGTCATTTTTAAACAAAAAGTCAGACTCAACATTTTCCAATCATTTAATAGAAGAAAATCATACTAGCAATTTTAAACCCGAAATTTTACATGTAGAAACTAAAGGACCAAGATTAGATTTTTTAGAAGCTATAGAAATTGGTAAAGCAATAAAGAATAATGAAAATATTCTAAATGAACAGACAAGCCTTAATAATTCACCATTAATGAAGTTTCTAGAAACATTATAAAATTTATGTTATAATTTATTTGTGTATATTAATATTTCTGAACTTTGTAATTTTTTAAAATAATTTTTCAAAAAATTTAAAAACAAAAATTATTTTAAAAAACATTTATTGACATTTTGACATTTCATTTTTATATTTATTTGATATAATTTAGACAGACATATATATATTTATAATTAAACGATAAAGATCTGATGATGCTAATGTTATAGCGAAACTAGTAATCTAATAAAATAATTGTGAAACATAAAACCAAGTATTATTAAAAAATAAAATGAATTGTAAGTTTCACCAAGTAAGAGCAGACACAATTAAAGAAAATAATGCAAGAGTTTATACGCAAATCAAAATTCGATATTGTTTCATACATAGAAGTTAATTCCAAAAATTAAATTCAGCAAAATTTACAATTTTTTTATAATGTCCAGCAGTTTCAAATACTGTAGCTCACTATCTATCGGTTATAGAAAAAAAAATTTAGACCAAAGTTGTAGAAAATTTCGTCCTCTGCAAAATAAATCATAAATCTTTTCCCCTAATACCTACTGTTGAAGAGATATTTGCAGAAATAGATTTTTTGCACTCTTTTTCAAGATGAGGCGCAATCGGCTTGCACCAAGGTCCAAGGTTAAAAATTTGAATATTTTATTAGGACCCCTAAATATAAAAATACGGAAATCAAAAATACCCGACTTTTTTTGCATTGTAAACATATACTGCTAATTTTTTCACATTAAATTATCTATGTAATAGATGCCAATTACTGTCAATTTGCGTATGCCAATTACTATACTAGCATGCCAATAACTATGCTTTTTCACAGTTTTTTAGAATTAATTAATTTTCTCTCACAGTTCGTCTTCAGATATAATTCTGAATATATTTAATTATTCTATACACTTCATACTTTCAAACGAATAAAGCAACATTTATGGAAAGATAATACAATGTGAAATATCATATTTGTAAGTAGACATATACTCTTAAGGTGCAAATTACTATATCGCTTACCCTAGCTCGATTTATGCTAGAAAGTGGCCATGTCTTCCCTAGAAATTCTTCTGCAATTTTTTTGCCTCGCCAATTTTGTTCTTAATCTCTGCTAACCTCAGCTATTAAATAAGTGCCGGTATTATAAAACATTTAATCTACGATTAAAATTTAGTTCATAAATAAATTAATTTTACCGTATACAGGGTGTCCCACAACGTACCGACAATATTTCAAAAATGAATTCTAGAACTTATTTAGAGTCGAAATTCCATATAAATGTACGCCCTAAACGTAATCGTTAACGAGTTATTGTTTATTTCATAATTTATGGGTCTAAAATTTGTTCTCATGCCTGAAATATTGCTGGTACGTTTTGGGAAAGCCTGTGTAAATAACACAGGAAATTAAAATTAGTTACCAACTAAATTTTATTTATAGATTAAAATATTTATAATACCAAGCCTAAAGCTATAATAATTACTAATTTCGTGTGAACTGGGCTTTGTTTAAACATGCTTCCAAATTCTTGTGGATGAGGTATACGAATTAAAGGAACCTGCACTGTCAGCATATTTTTAAACACCGTTCATTAGTCCGTCTGTTTGTGAGATGTAAATGTTTACAGTCCTCTGAGATTAGCTATTCAGATGTCTTCCCACCTCGTAATGAATGCATCACGTTGTCGTTGTCGGGCTTGCAGGAAGTTTGGCCACTAGTTGGCCTGCTCCTGCCGCGTGCTGGATGTCGAATTAGCATCTTGACACTCGGGTCCAGAACATCTCCATTTCCAGTGAATAAGTCATTTTGACGTGATTGGGAACTTGCAATCGTGGAGGTGAATGCTGTGATTACTTAAATTACTTTTTGTCAGGATACAACTATATTTTTGTAAATAATAAAGTTGGTATGAAATACTATGGTCTACGTTTTACAATTTAAACTAAAGTTTTAGAGTAGTGTTATTGGTAAACCATGGGTAATACCTGTGTTTCTTAAACTGTGGTTCGCAAGTAAAAAACAGTTCACGAAAGTTTAGCTTTCGTTCATTCGGGAAAAATCGGATTAAGCATTCCAAATCGGATCCGTTCTTTTGCTTTTTAATCAAATACCCCTACCACCAATTTCTGGATTGAGATATAAATTTTCGAACAGCTTTAATTTTACCAAAAAGCACTTAGTAAGGGCGGGTAAGAGTACGCTCATTCTAAGAGTACGCAGTATCAATATCTTGGAATAGAAAATATCATTCAGCTGGTGTAACAGTCAAAACAAGACGTATTTATGTGTTCATCTTGAGTACAAAAAATTTTCTTCCTAAGGTAATACAATTATAAGATAGACAAGAAACAAAAATTTCGTGTTCTATATTGTTATTTTGGGTTACTTATACAGTAATGCCGATTAAATTCAGCTTGACATATTCATTATTTTACTTATTGAGAGGTTAGTTTTATTATTGTAGTTAAAGAGTACGCAGTAGCGATTGCAGAGGTATCTAACGTGTTATAGTAAAATTAATATTTAATAAAATATATGTGAAATCCAAGAGTACGCAGAAAATTAAAACTAGGAGTACGCAAGCGTACTGTTATGCATACTTATTTTGTTATCCTGCATTTTGATTTTTTTTGCACTACAGATGAGCAATTATAAACGAAAAAGCAATCGACAATTAAAATTTACTTCTGTATTAATGGAGGAAATAAAAAATCGAATTAGTAAAGGTGAATCTAAAAGACATTGTATCATCATTAGATTTACATAAAGCTACTTTAAGAAAGCGCATAAAATCAGACACAATTCCAAATTGTTGTTGGATAATTCTATTTTTGACGAACTTCAAGGTATGAAATTAAATGATTCTGTATATAAACCATTTTTAATCAGTCTGTTATTATTTTAGAAAAAGGATTCAAAGTTATTGCCAAAGCTGATGACATAAATAAGCCGAGTACATAAAAACAAATAACGATATTGGTAATAGTAAATATATTAATATAATTATTATATAACTAAAATATTTGTTTTAGATACTATAACTACAACTTCACCGGCAAAAATTTTACCAATTCTAAAGTTATCACAGGGAATCAAAAGAAAAAAAAGGAAAACATTCAGAAATTTTAACTTCATCCCCCTACGAATTGAAATTACAAGAAACAGTAGACAGTATTAAATTAGAAACAGGAAAAATTTTAAAATAGACTGTGACACTAAGAAACAATGCGATGGAAACAGGAAAGATTTTTATTGCCCAGGATGTGGAGAAAAGTACAAGGATCCCCTAGAAATAGACTGGATACAGTGCAAATTATGCAAACTTTGGTGGCATGAAATTTGCACCACATATTCTGGCCAAAATATATTTAAATGCGACAAATGTGTACCAGAATAATATGCGTACTCTTTGTCTTAATAGTTGCGTACTCTTAGATTCATGTACGTCTAAGAGTACTCATTTCCTATTTTGTTTATTTCCATTAATATTAAAAATATGAATAAATGAATCCACTTGAATAATTTTAATTTTGTTGCCAAATGTACAAGCAATATATATTTTCATAAATGATAAGTATTTTTTTCAAAATAAATTTTTTACAGGCCAAAGAAGAAAATGTACGTACTCGTACCCGCCTTTACCCTATTATGCATTGGTCTCCTTCCCAACCTTTACCGAAGACAATAATAGAAATCGCACAATTGTAGGAAAACGTGTACAACATATTTTCTTTTTTTCTGTTTTTATAAGTAATTATACGACGAAGATAATAAGAAAACATTAATTTGATAAGACGTTGCTAATTTATAACTTAATTTTCTTTAAGAAGTTTAATGAATTGTTTTATTTATATATGACTTTCAATGATAATAATTCTCGAAAGAAAACATTTAGGTTGACCTAACTGGTTCCTTGCGATAGAGAAGTGAACCGTGTGTTCACTTAATTATTAATTTCTCTCGTTCAGCAAAAAGTTCCGGCCAGGGTCCGGTTGGTGGTTTCCGGTTCCGGTTATCTCTCAAATGGAGCGTGATAAATAAACTTGCGTTCGCGCCAAACACAGAAAGTTTTTTATAGCCTAGCGATGCTACGTTCAATGTCATAGGCGTGCCCGGGGTTTTAACGAAGGGGCGGGTTACAATTTCTTATTCTAACTTTTTGTTTCGATGTGTATGTATGAGTTTATTTTTTATATGAAAATTAAAATAAAATATCGTTAAAGTTTAATACAGGGTCTTAATATAAAATTAAGGCAAAACTTAATCGTTGTTCTGCAAATAAGTTTTGACTTTAACAAAATTATTCAATTATTAAACTTATTTATTTGATAAATATGTGTAAGATTGAATTTGTAGCGTTCAATATCAGGAAGTAAAAAAGCAAATGAATGGGAATTTAAAAATTAAAAACTAAAGATAAAGAAGGTCACTACACACGACTTCCTTGTACGCAAGACTAATATGAAGTATAGACTCAATTATAAAATTGCACGTATTTGACGTAATTTGACATCTATTTTTTATTTTTTGTTATTTTTTGTCCTAATCCATAGCAAGCTTCATTACAAAAACCAAAAAGTATATAAGTTTTAAATTTACAGATCTCGCTTATACAAAGGGCTAATTTAATAATACTTGATGTGCTAGACGCAGAATTTAATTCTCTAAAAGTCTTATTTGAAGCATTTATTTCTAAAATCAAAATGAAACCATTTTATTCAAGAAAAACTGTTAACAACTTCAGGTAATACATCACTTCCGGTAAGCCTGTTTTAACCAAAATCTTCTATGTTATTCCAATTGATATAAAACTCTCATATACGTAATAAATTTGGAAAGTTTTGGATTATATTTTAACATAGTTTTTCATTAAAATCTATTATAGGCTTCAAATAAAGTACCATTTCTGGAAATTTTGTAATGACCAAAAAAGGAGGTGCACAACTAGATGTTAATAGAAGTCCTAAATACAAAATTTCAACTTTCTACGGCTTACCGTTTTTGAGTTATGCGAGATACGTACATACGTACGACAGACGTCACAACGAAATTAGTCAGAGCGGGCGGGCGGTCGGGCGTGCGTGCGTGCGTGCGTGTGTGCGTGCGTGCGTGCGTGCGTGCGTGTGTTTGTGTGTTTGTGTGTTTGTGTCCACACGCATGTGTGTGTGGATATTGGACTCACGATTTCTCAAATACTATAAGACTTAAGATATTTTTAACTACGGATTCCTCAATCTAACAATAATGGGAAGAGTTGATTAAGTTTTGGTAACAATTGGACAACGGGAAGTAGTGGTTACAAGAAAAAAACGTTAAATTCTTTATTCGATAAATATAAATTCATTATTATATAGATTTAGAGATAAAGAAATGCATATAAAATAATTTGATGTAAAAATCTCAGATCAAACTACTTCAAGGCAAGAAATTCAAATGTTTGTAATTGGCAAATAAATCAAGAATATTTGTATACCACGCAAAAGAATATACGTAAAAAAGAATATAAAAGGCATTTACGAAAAAGTGACGAATATAAAGAAAAAGAAAAGGAAAGTAGAAAAAGAAAATTTCAGGATATTGAATATAAAGAAAATGTATGTATTGTACATAATTTATATTAAAATATCCCATAGATTTTGCAAATATATGTGAGAATTATTTTAGTAGTTAGACATGAATATATGTATTAGTATTTAAAAATATACGCTTTAAGATCCCTAGAATCCATTTTTAACATTTTCACGATGTCTGTGTGTATGTGTGTGTGGATCCTCCACTCTAACTCAAATACTATCATTCAGAAAATTTTGAAACCTTGTATTTCGAACTTTTTCTGTAATGGAAAGCGCTCATTAGATTTTGGTGAAAATCGGATAACCGGAAATGGCACTTTACTAGTAGCTCAAAATAGTTTTTCTTCGAAAAATACTTTAAATGTAATTTTTTCGAGATTAATGTTATAAAAATTAAAGATTATTAATTTTTCTACTGATTTGCATTAATACTTTTTAAATATAAATATATAAAATTATCTATTATTTAAATCCCAGAGCCTACGCTTTAAACAAGCAAAACGCAGTTATTCAAATGTATGTAACTGACAGATAAATGTCGCTATCAAGGAACTAATCATTTCAAAATAATATTAGTAACGCTTTAAAAAGAAAAAAATACATAGGACAATAGAAAAGGAATTCAATAGTTTCCGGCATTAGTAAATAAGTAGGCATGTATTTAGATTAATAAAAATTAACGATTCACAAAAATGTTTAAGCTAATCCTTATTTTTGGATTAGTGAATTCTATTCTATCCAGGTATTTATAATTTAATCTTCATTTTATCATAGCTTCGGTGGACAATGGCTAGAGCAACGCCTCATATCATGAGTGCCCTCGGGGCTCTGGGTTCAAATCCAACTAAGGCATGGATGTGTGTGAATGTGAACCCACTCTATAATTGGGATTTACTCCTGTTGAGGGGTTTAAAAAAAAGGTAGTTACTTGGATTAGATTAGACTATATTTTAAGAAATAAACTGTCAAAATTAGAGTAAAATTCACTAATCCAAAAATAAGAATTAACTTTAACTTTTTTGTGACTCGGGCTGTAAATGGCGGGAGGTATTGTGTTGGCCACACCAGATTTTTTATTTAGCAAGTTTAAAATTTACTAAAATAAGATTAAATATATAAGCATACATATGTCGTTGATAAAGGTTTCAGATAAACAAGTTTATAGTGGATTCAAAACTAGTTAAAAACAAAGTTTCATCCTGCATGATCCCTTAATCCCAGTATAACAATATTCAACTTATGAAGTAATTTGAAAACTTTCATTTATTGCTCATATCCTGTTGCTAAACTGTAAAGTAGGATTAATACAATAGGGTAAAAAATTAATTTTTTCTTCAAGCGTATTATAATATTCATATTATGCTCCTGTACACACACTATAGAAGATGTTCATTGTCTTACTAGTACAAAAATGTTGTTATTGTTGTACTAGTAAAAAAATGTTAGTGTTTTAGTTCACCGCTGGCGGCGGCAGTTGTCACAGCAACACAAATTATATTGAAAATTGTTATTTGACAGTTTTTTTTTTGTTTTGTAGTGTACACAGTCTGCTATGGCTCAAATTGCAAACACTACAATTAAAAAATTCCAAAAAAAATGTCAAAAATTCTTTGAAACACTTGAAGAAAAAATAGTATATGTCATTCGGAGTAGAATGCCCTTTTTGTGTTTTACCCAGCTTGCCTAGCCTCGGCTAGCGCCTCGGCCGCAATAGCTAGGTTCAACACAAAAAGACCGCTTTCTACTCCTAATAACATAATATACTATTACAGTTTTATTTTCTATCACGACGCATTGTGCTCTTAACAGGAGCCATGGGCGCCCGCAGACTTTTTTACAAGGGGGGTCGATATTTTTGTTGTAAGAAAAAAATGCGCCGCAGGCGAATTTTTAATAATTTTCAAGGTGAAACGTGTTTTAATGCAAAGTAAGATAATATAGAGTTCTTTACAATGAAGCAAATTTAACAAATTCTTAAAAAATTAAAATAAATATTTTGTGACGAAAATGCGTATGTACGCTCTAATAGCGTAGAATTACCCCTTCTACTAGGCTTTATGATGCGAGATGCGAGCATAAGCAATAACTTCAGAAACAGACAATCTGAAAATACAATGTTGCATTAAATTAAAATATTATATTACCGTTAAGTAAGGATAAGAAGGATATTTTAATCTTTACTCAATGATATTACTGAGTAACAATATAATTATTCTATTGAACTGCTCAAAATAAAATGTATAATAATTAAATGTTAATTAAATCGCGCTCCTTACAAAATACGGCAACCCTAATCATAAGTAGGTACTTTTAATATAAATAAATATGCAATGTCTATTCATTATTTACTTTTCTATTTATTTATTTCTATATAACAGTAAAATCGATAATTGTGAAAGTTTTGAGAAGAACGTGATCATAAAATGATTAGAATAAACTACGGCATATTAAAGAAAATACAACACCGAAGATAATGTAATATAATGTAAAAATAATTGCAATACACATTTAACAGTACATAACATAATTTACTGCAAGTATACAGGGTGTCTCTATAAGCTTGCTCACTATTGGTAACTTCTTTATTTGAAGAGATACGAGGTTGGTTAAATTAGCAAAATTGTGCCATTTTATATCAGAAAATTGATCATGTCGCCAAAAAAAAAAATTGTATCTGCGGTTCCCAAAATTTGGGACAAAATATATTTTTTTTAAATGGAACCATATATGTTTTCTTCTTTTATTGGAAACAGTATTTTTTTCTCTTTTCAATAAGGTAATGTTGTTTATGTACAATTTTTTCAAATAATCGAGTTATTTACGTTTAAAAATAATTTTTTGTAAAGTGTGTTATTAGTTAATTTAGTTAAGTAAGCCAATAAAAGAATAAAAAATATATGGTTCCATTTAAAAAATATATATTTTGTCCCAAATTTTGGGAACCGCAAATACATTTTTTTTTTGACATGATCAATTTTCTAATATAAGATGGCACAATTTTGCTCATTTAACCAACCTCGTATCTCTTCAAATAAAGAAGTTACCAATAGTGAGCAAGCTTATAGAGACACCCGTATGTAACAAAATTTGCAACATCATGACCTTCCGCTGAAATAATGTAATGTAATAAATTTTTGATTAAAATATAAGAAAATATTACACATAATTATTAAAAAATACAATGATACATTGAAATGAAAAAAAAAAATATAATTTTATTTTTAAAAATGGATACAGTCCATAAATGAAAGGGGGGTCAGTCGACCCTTTCGACCCCCCCCCCCCTGTGGGCGCCTATGGCAGGAGCGAATATTGATTAAGAAGAATTCTTTATTTATTTATTTTTTTATAAGTACGTCGACTTTTCCTTCCAAGTGATTTTAATATTATACTTGTACTTCGCTTCCAATATGTTCAGGATAAGACGCTCTTACACTAATGTAGGGTTTCATTATTGATTTTCTGTTTCATAATGACCGACTACAGTAAAGTAGAGATAATTATATGTTGATGAAGGTCAAATTTTGCTAAACCCATCGCTCATTCTGCCTACCTTCAAGTCTAATTTGAACTTGCTAAATAATTTTTTTCATTATTGGATTACGGTATTGGAAATTACATTAACACTACTTCAATAATCAGATTTGACATAACGTGGATATCCAATGGGCCTTCTTATGAACGCACTGCAATAATAATTGCAATATTTTTAAGACATTAAACGTTATTTTTAACAAAGGGCCTTATAAAAGAAAATTAATAATACGTGTCTCTTTAAAAATTGTGCATTGCATATCTGTGCCTTTGGTAAAAAATCGTATCTCACATTTTTCTCAAAATTGAGCCTAATGCTTTTTGTCAGGCACCAGGAACTTAAATTATGTAAAGGTAAAGGATCTTATGTCCAATATGATCAGTTCCTAATATACAGTAATGAGAATTAGTCGTACCGGAAACTTTCATAAAGGTAAAAAGTCGTTTCTCCAAAGAATGATTCAGAGCAAATGTAGGTACCATTATATGCACTAACCAGTTAAACAATCGTATGTCCATCTTTTTGTTACTGTTTATTAAAAAATTGCAGTAATTTTAATAAGGGTAAATGTTGAATTAAATTATAATGTTTTTATAATATACACTGGCTTGCAAAAAAATCGCGTACACCTTAAAAATCAAGTAACCGAGTTTTTACCTTTTTTACTTCCTTGTACGAAGTAAAGGAAGTATTGTAATCGCGAAAAATTTCGGTTTTGAAATTTCAACGGAAATATCCATTTTGACCATCCCTGAATCCATTCTGACTAATTTCGTCGTGACGTACATACGTGCGTGCGTATCTCGCATAACTCAAAAACGGTAAGCCGTAGAAAGTTGAAGTTTTGTATTTAGGACTTCTATAACATCTTAGTTGTGCACCTCCCTTTTTGGTCATTACATAATTTCCAGAAATGGTACTTTAGTTGAAGCCTATAATTTTAATGAAAAACTATATTAAAATATAATCCAAAACGTTTCAAATTTGGTATATAAGACTTTTATATCAATTGGAATAACATAGCAGATATTGGTTAAAACAGGCTAACCGGAAGTGATATATTACCTGCAGTTGTTAACAGTTTTTCTTAAATAAAATGGTTTCATTTGATTTTAGAAATAAATGCTTTAAGTAAGAGTTTTAGAGAATTTAATTCTGCGTCTAGCACATCAAGTATTATTAAACTAGCCCTTTGTACAAGCGAGATATGTAAATTTAAAACTTATATACTTTTTGGTTTTTGTAATGAAGCTTGCTATGGATTAGGACAAAAAATAACAAAAAAATAAAAAATCTGATGTGGCCAGCACATTACCTTCCGTCAGTTATATAAGGTATTTACAAAAATTCTACCGGTAAACTGTTACCAGTAAATAGCTGTTTATCAGGTTATAGCTACCAGAATCGTTATTTTAAGAACGCGAGTGGTAAACAGGGTAGATCCATAACTTATGAAAAAAATCTGATGTGGCCAACACATAACCTCTCGCCAGATATTTTACCTGGTTGTACGCATAAAACGAAAAATATTTTTAAATACAAATACATATATTCATGTCTCACTACAAAATAATTCTCACATATATTTGCAAAATCTATGGGATATTTTAAAATAAATCATGTACAATACTTACATTTTCTTTATATTCAATATCATGAAATTTTCTTTTTCTACTTTCCTTTTCTTTTTCTTTATATTCGTCATTTTTTCCCAAATTCCTTTTATATTCTATTTTACGTATATTCTTTTGCGTTGTTGACTTTTTTTTATTTTCATAATCTTCATAATAATATACAAATATTTTTGACAGAGGCATACAAATATTTTTGACAGTGAAATTTATGTGTCAATTACAAACATTTGAATTTCTTGCTTTGTAGTAGTTTGATCTGAGATTTTTTACACCAAATTATTTTATATGCCTTTCTTTATCTCTAAATCTATAGAAGATATAATAATGAATTTATATTTATCGAATAAAGAATTTAACGTTCTTTAGTATAAGTATTTACATAAATTTTCGATAAATAATATTTAGACGATTTTTTTCTTGTAACTACTACTTCCGGTTGTCCAATTGTTACCAAAACTGACTGGACTCTTCCCATTATTGTTAGATTGAGGAATCCGTAGTTAAAAATGTCTTAAGTCTCATAGTATTTGAGATATAGTGAATCCAACATCCACACACACACACATCCACACACACACACACATCCACACACACACACACACACACACACACACACACACACACACATACGGACATCATCGTAAAAGTGTTATAATCGGATACTAGGGACCTTAAAACGTGCTTATTCATTAAAATCTGGATATGCGATTTTTAGCATGAATACAATACCTCTCTTAGCGAGAGGTAAAAATTGAAAATTTTAAACAGGTTAGAAATTTGACATAGTTAACAAACTGAGCAGAGTCCTACTTTGAACACATTTCCTATTTTACCGCGCACGCTTCGCTTTGCATCACTACCTTTTTTTGAGATTAGATTCTTCATGATTCCGGTAGTGTTTTCGAACACAGTCTGTAGATGCGGTATCTACTGTTAGAATTTTCGTAAATGCGTATGTATTTTCTATAAAATCCATACAGAAAGTTCCTTGCAAAAGATTATAAATTTCTTGTATGTACATTACCTTTCGACAGTAGTATGTATTTTATACAAATTTCATACAGAAAATTTCGAGCAAAAAGATCCTGACCGTAACGTCCTGATACAAATATACTACGAATATGTCATTGCACTTGACACTGACATCTTTCAATCAGAATTTTCTTAATATAGTAGCTGTTTCTAGCATAGCTGGCTAATTTATGAAATTTAATTTCTTTATAAATTTATAACTCTATATCCATTTAATATGAAGTATAAAATGCAGTCAAATCGTATAGAGAATACAATGTTCTTTAATATTTATAATAACATTAAATGTGAAAAAATGATATTTAACATCGTTTTTTCAAGAAAAACTGTTAAAATCTGCAAATAAGGGTACTTCCGGTTGACCAATTATAACCAAAATCTAATCAGCTCTTTATATGGATGCAACGAAGAGGAATACGAAAGAATTATAATTTTTGTAATTGTAGTATTAGAGTTATCGTAGACGAAAATTTTGTTACACACACACATCCACACACACACACCCACACCCACACCCACACCCACACCCACACCCACACCCACACCCACACCCACACCCACACCCACACCCACACCCACACCCACACCCACACCCACACCCACACCCACACCCACACCCACACCCACACCCACACCCACACCCACACCCACACCCACACCCACACCCACACCCACACCCACACCCACACCCACACCCACACCCACACCCACACCCACACCCACATCCACACCCACACCCACACTCACACCCACACCCAAACCCACACCCACACCCACACCCACACCCACACCCAAACCCAAACCCAAACCCACACCCACACCCACACCCACACACACACACACACTCACACACACACACACACACACACACACACACACACACACACACACACACACACATAGAGACCCTAAAACGTGCTTATTCATCAAAAACTCACCACCGAATTTTTTGACCAAAGACAATACCTTCCTTACCTAAAGGTGACGGAAGGTAAAAATAGATGTTAATGTCAAATTACGTCAAACACGTGCAATTTTATAATTGGGTCTATACTTCATCTTCATATAGGTCTTGCGTACAAGGAAGTCGTGTGGTGTCCACATCAGATTTTTTAGCTCTGTAAATACGAATTTTTTAAAATAGGTTATATATCAACTGTCATTGGAGTTGTCACTGTCATGTCACTATTTTATATATCGTGGAGCAAGTTCTTCATTGTGGTTAATTTACTACTAAATTACAAATATATTCTAGAAAAATCTTTCATAATATCGAGAATTCCTTGGACGATATACACGTAAACGACCATCATGGCAAGACATTTACTTTTCCATCAGAAAAAACATATAATAATTATTTACCTCTAAGGTATAGATTTCTATACCGATTATACCTGCAGTTAAATAATATTTATTACCTAATATACTAAAGTCAGTCTGCTTAATTTATCACGACTAGTTTGACATTTGTGCCTTGTTGATTATACATAAACAAGTAAAATTATTTAGTATTTGCTAGGGACATCAGTTTAAGATAGGATACAAGATAAATTAATGAAAGAAGTTCTCCCCTAATGCTTTATTTACTTTCATTTATTTTTCAATTACGAAATGTGACGCCCCTAGCGGTAAAGTGACGAGTTTACAAAATGAGTATGTTTTTAAGAACAGTTTACAAAATCCCCAATTTGCACCCTCGTATAATAAATCAATAGATATCAACATATATTTATTTGTAAATGTCCATTTAAATCCTGTGTGACACGAACCTAAATTATTATGATTTTTTAAAACAAATTTAGTAACAAATTGGTTTCATTGGAAACAAATGAACTGACAAATTCAAAATGTCCTTAGTAGAATTTTAACTTCTAATTACCAAGTCCTTAACCTGTTTACATAGAAACAAAAATAAGTTTTTTTTTTAAGATGTCATTATTACCAACAAATTATTTATTTATGTAAATTTCTTGCCGTAGTACTTCTGAAACAAAACAAATTACATGTATTGTATTGTTCTGGTTACGTTGCATAATTTAATTTTGTTGTAAATATTAATTTTAAATTTCCTCCTTCCAGTATAACTACATAGATATAGGACAATGTAAACTATTTGAATTTATATGCTGAAAGTTTTTCGTTACCAGATTTCACTCATCCAATAATAAAAACGACATTTTCTTATTCTTATTCTGTTTTGATCGGCACCATTACCATTGGCATCATGCACAATGATATTCACTCGAATCCGAAATTCCGGGAGCCACATAGCATAGCCCATAGCGTGCTTAGCTGTGTTTTCAATTCATTTCTCCTTTTTTGTATAACCGCCGGATATTTTGAGGACGCTTCGCTCCATTTCTTCGGAATTGCACTTGTTGGAGTTAGAAGCAAAAGATGGTAATTTACTTTTACTATTTTCATTTTAGCTGAATTGACTTTAGTACCCATAAGTTTTTACTTACAGATCATTTGACTGAGGTAATATTTATCTCTACTTTCTGAGATAAATATAAAGTGATTTTTAATTTTATTAATTTATTTTATATATAAAATAAATAGTTTATAAAACAAAAGTAAAAAGTGTTCATGAAAAGATATTTCTTTGAATAAAATACTGTATGTATTTTTATTAGAATAATAGGGCTGTTGCAAGAATTTTTAAATGCCTTCTAAGTATTAAATTTAAAAAGATATCATTATTTAAATAGCCTCAAATTTGAAAATTTTACCAAATATCCATTAGATATTTAACAATTAATTTTTGATATTTGGATAATATAAGTATTTGGATAAGCCACGTGATCTGAAACAGAATGTGTCGTCACAACACATACATCTATATCGGCTCCAATTGGTCCTTATAGTGTCAATTCTTTGTGTTTTGTTACAAGTGTTATGATAAATATATTTTCAAAGTTGTCAAACAAGTGTCAGATTTTTGAATTTTGGTTCGTGTTAGATAATACAAAATTCAATATAAAGTTAGTAATTTACAGTATCGTGTTGTGCCTTCTTGCAAAAATGCGCTAGTGTGTGTGTGTGTGTGTGTGTGTGTGTGTGTGTGTGTGTGTGTGTGTGTGTGTGTGTGTGTGTGTGTGTGTGTGCGTGTGTGTGTGTGCGTGTGCGTGTGCGTGTGCGTGTGCGTGTGCGTGTGCGTGTGCGTGTGCGTGTGCGTGTGCGTGTGCGTGTGCGTGTGCGTGTGCGTGTGCGTGTGCGTGTGCGTGTGCGTGTGCGTGTGCGTGTGCGTGTGCGTGTGCGTGTGCGTGTGCGTGTGCGTGTGCGTGTGCGTGTGCGTGTGCGTGTGCGTGTGCGTGTGCGTGTGCGTGTGCGTGTGCGTGTGCGTGTGCGTGTGCGTGTGCGTGTGCGTGTGCGTGTGCGTGTGCGTGTGCGTGTGCGTGTGCGTGTGCGTGTGCGTGTGCGTGTGCGTGTGCGTGTGCGTGTGCGTGTGCGTGTGCGTGTGCGTGTGCGTGTGCGTGTGCGTGTGCGTGTGCGTGTGCGTGTGTGTGTGTGGATGTTGGATCCACGATGTCTCAAATACTGTACGACCTAAGACATATTTAACTACGGATTCCTCAATCTAACACTAATGGGAAGAATTGATTAAGTTTTGGTAACAATTGGACAATCGGAAGTAGTAGTTACAAGAAAAAAATCATGTACATATTATTTATCGAAAATTTATGTAAATACTTATATTAAAGAACGTTAAATTCTTTAATCGATAAATATAAATTCATTATTATAGCTTCTATAGATTTAGAGATAAAAAAATGCATATAAAATAATTTGATGTAAAAAATCTCAGTTCAAACTACTTTAAGGCAAGAAATTCAAACGTTTGCAATTGACACATAAATGTCACCGTCAAAAATAATTGTATGGCACTGTCAAAAATATTTGTACATCATTATGAAAATAAACAAAAGTCAGCAACGCAAAAGAATATACGTAAAAAAGAATATAAAAGGAATTTGCGAAAAAATGACGAATATAAAGAAAATTTCAGGATATTGAATATAAAGAAAATGTATGTATTGTACATAATTTATATTAAAATATCCCAAAGATTTTGCAAATATATGTGAGAATTATTTTGTAGTGAGACATGAATATATGTATTTGTATTTAAAAATATTTTTCGTTTTATGCGTACAACCAGGTAAAATATCTGGCGAGAGGTTATGTGCTGGCCACATCAGATTTTTTAAGCTGTAATACCAGATGAAATTTTCCGAAAAGTCCAATTCGATAAGTGTACCACATATTTCACTTTTGTACGATAAATATTTCTAAATAATTATGGACTATTGACTATTATTTATTTAGTAGACAATATTCACCAGTATTCGTAACTCTCCAAGTTCTATTTTTACCCTTATATAATCACTTAGTGGTAAAAACGTCAAAATTTATAAAAATCATAGAATAAATCCAGGAATTTTATTTCCGTGCTCCGTGCATTTTATCCTTTTATACTACATTCATTATTCACACACCCTTTCTAGCAGAAATTCATCATATATTTAAAAAATATTTTAGATTTATTATTTAAGAAAATTTAATGTACCTGAAAAATATTCCGCTGCGCTGCATAAAAATAATACTTACATTTTAACGGAAATTGTAATAAGAACGTTATTTGTATTCATAAGTTAACAATGGTAGCTTTTAACGTAATGGGATTATTAATGTAGTCGCTTTTAAAAATACATTGCTTGCTGCATTAAATTTTATTCTATTTTTCTTTGAGATTAACATTGTAGCAGATATTTTACAAATGTACGAGACCTAGTGCATGATGTATCAAACGACAGAGGTTTTATGGTACAAATTCATGTAATGCCTGGTTTATGATGAATTTAATTTGCTAATCTAAATGCTGAAATAAAATTGACTTTTTTAACCACTCTAACCGCGAATTTTAAATTGTGACAGGAAATTTTATTGGCAAAATGTGTAAGGTATTTAAATTAGTTTTACGTAAATCAAAATTCACATTTTTAAAAAATAATAAATATATCATCACGGCACATTACCCATTGCTGGGTCATCGTATGCCTTAAGTATTTGACATTAATTCTGCTCTTGTTTATTTTTACCTCCCGCTACCCTTGGTAAGGGAGGGTATAGGGATCGTGCTGAGTATCGCATATCAAGATTTTGGTTAATGAACACGTTTTAAGGTCCCTAGAATCCAATTTTAGCATTTTCATGATGATGTCTGTGTGTGCATGAGGATCCTCCACTCTTACAAATACATAACATAACGCTATTTATTTATGTTTTTTATTAATAATTTAACGATTTCAGAAAAAAAAAACATAATGTATACCTCGGCACCAAAGTATTTTTTATTACTCATATGGTTTATTTTCCTCGGCTATCACTAGGTAGAATAAATTCTATATTCCTAAAATAAATATATATTTTATTGTCTTGGTATACAATTAACTATTACCCTCTCATCGTAAAACGTTGTTGTGCACTTTTTTCACAATTTTATGTATTAAAAATCTGATGTGGCCAGCACATAACCTCTCGCCCGATATTTTACCTGGTTGTACGCATAAAGAAAAATATTTTTAAATACAAATACATATATTCATGTCTCACTACAAAATAATTCTCATATATTTGCAAAATCTATGGGATATCTTAATATAAATTACGTACAATACATACATTTTCTTTATTTTCGATATCCTGAAATTTTCTTTTTCTACTTTCTTTTTCTTTCTATTCGTCATTTTTTCGCAAATTCCTTTTATATTCTTTTTTAAATATATTCTTTTGCGTTGTTAACTTTTTTTATTTTCATAATCTTCATAATAATGTACAAATATTATTGCCAGTGGCATACAAATATTTTTGACAGTGGCATTTATGTGTCAATTGCAAACATTTGAATTTCTTACCTTGTAGTAGTTTGATCTGAGCTTTTTACATCAAATTATTTTATATGCATTTTTTTATCTCTAAATCTATAGAAGCTATAATAATGAATTTATATTTATCGAATAGAGAATTTAACGTTCTTTAATATAAGTATTTACATAAATTTTCGATAAATAATATTTAGATGATTTTTTGTAACTACTACTTCCGGTTGTCCAATTGTTACCAAAACTTAATCAACTCTTCCCATTAATGTTAGATTGAAGAATTCAAAAATGTCTTAAGTCTTATAGTATTTGAGATATAGTGAATCCAACATCTACACACACACACACACACACACACACGCCCGAGCCCGCGCCCGCGCCCGCGCACGCGCACGCACACGCACACGCACACGCACACGCACACGCACACGCACACGCACACGCACACGCACACGCACACGCACACGCACACGCACACGCACACGCACACGCACACGCACACGCACACGCACACGCACACGCACGCGCACGCGCGCGCACACACACACACACACACAAACACGCCCACGCCCACGCCCACGACCACGCCCACGCCCACGCCCACGCCCACGCCCACGCCCACGCCCACGCCCACGCCCACGCCCACGCCCACGCCCACGCCCACGCCCACGCCCACGCCCACGCCCACGCCCACGCCCACGCCCACGCCCACGCCCACGCCCACGCCCACGCCCACGCCCACGCCCATGCCCACGCCCACGCCCACGCACACGCACACGCACACGCACACGCACGCACACGCACACGCCCACGCCCACGCCCACGCCCACGCCCACGCCCACGCCTACGCCCACGCCCACGCCTACGCCCACGCCCACGCCCACGCCCACGCACACGCACACGCACACGCACACGCACACGCACACGCACACGCACACGCACACGCACACGCACACGCGCACGCGCACACGCACACGCACGCACGCACGCACACACACGCACACGCACACGCACACGCACACGCACACGCACACGCACACAAACACGCCCACGCCCACGCCCACGCCCACGCCCACGCCCACGCGCACGCACACACACACACACACTCACTCACTCACTCACTCACTCACTCACTCACACTCACACACACACACACTCACACACACACACACACAACACACTCACACACACACACACTCACACACACACACACACACACACACACACACACAACACACACACACACACACAACACACACACACACACACACACACACACACACACACACACACACACACACACACACACACACACAAACACACACACACACGGACACGGACATCATCGTAAAAAATGTTATAATCGGATTCTAGGGACCTTAAAACGTTCTTATTCACTATAATCTGGATATACGATTTTTAGCATGAATTCAAATTCTCTTAGTGAAAGGTAAAAAGGCATACTTTATAAACTCATTTTAATGAAAAAGGGCACTTTTTCTAACCGACGAAAAAAATATATAATTAATAATCTGATTGTTAAAAAGAAAAACATCGTCGACATATAAAGATTCGTTAATGACTATGATGTCGTTATTTCCAATTTGAGTAAAATATTCCCAACAAAAGAAATTTAAAAATAAATAATATGTTGTTAGGCTTTTGTCCAATATCTGATATCGTTATTTGATACTAAGTAGTAATTAGGTATTAACATTTAGTTTACAAACGTATTCAAGTATAATTGAATATGCGGTGGTATTATTACAGTGTTTATGTAATAGCTAGAGTTATTGTACTTCCATTATAATTTTGTTAATCTATGATGGATTTTATTTAGTTAAATATTCCTTTTTGATCTAGTATCTATTGGATTTTACACAAAGGCTTTCACTGTTAGTCCTAAATACTAGTTATTTAATATGTGACAAAGTAATGGAAGCTTTTAAGTTAATTAGTTCCTAATTAGAGTTTTTACTAAACTGATGTAACGATAACAGAATAGTAGGGAATCGAGATGTGGGCATAAATTAGGTTTGAAAGCAGCCCTTTTGTTTGTTGACCTACCATGTTATCCCCCGATAGAGGTGATCAAAGCATTACTAAATTATTTATTTACCTCCTAACTCCATGTTTTGGCCTTTGTAATAGCAAACATCGTTTTACTTTAAAGCAGAAATAAATATTTACTCGGAACTCACTGAGACAGCATAATTATTAATGGTTGCTAATTGTAACTAAACAGTAAACACTAGAATAGTATATCTGTCAGTTAAATTTAAATATCAAAATGTTCACCTCAAAGTAATTAAAGAAAATTGAATTACTATAGTAGTAAATTTCTTTAGGCTAATTCAATAAAAATTAAATTGACTGAAGTCTTACACATAAAGTGAATACAAGAACCTATTAAGATGTAAATGAGAAAACAGTTTTCTTACAATATTATTTTGTTAAGAAACGTGGTAAAGACAGATTATGTTAATTCAAAAATATCTAATTTTGACGTTACTTATAACGTTTTCAGCTTACAAAATAATTATTAAAAATAATAATCATATTTAAACTATTTTTAATTAGTTTCCACACTTTAGAGGTATTGCTGTTACATTTTTAAACAAGTTCCGAATATGTTATTTTGTATTTCTTATCATTTTTTGATATTTATGTCTTCCGATGTTATAATGTTCTTTACTTATAACTCCTAATTTAAATAATTCATACAATTCCTTCATTTTCAAAGAGTAATTGGTCGATTCTGTTCACATCTGTAAATCTTACAGATCTGTAAATTTGTAAATAATGAACAAAATCGCAACGCAACGTATAATTTTAAAATAACGAATATAGATGCGTTTTTTCTCATGTTTTTACATATTTACAGATCTGTAAGACTTACAGATGTGAACAGAACCGACCCATAAGTTTTGCCATTCGTAAGCCATGTATTACTGTTAGTTTTTCTTACTTACTTTTGGGGGTTATTTCAAAATTGAACACAAAAGTTTCCATAAAATTAATAAAACAGGTATTAGCATCATTGATATTCAAAACATTTGACCAGTCTTCATTTCTTTAATTTTAATATTGTAACGTTTTTTATTTATGTGGGTGAAGTGTAAATATTAGACAAATATTATGAATTAAAATTAACTGTTTATTGAACTATAATGAAAGTTACTATTACTACTATTAAACAATTATTAAAAACTAATTAAGACTAAAACTATAATTAACTAGATAACACTAACACTAACACTATTTATTTAACCAACTAACAATACTATTTATTTCCACGATATTACAAATTATTTATTTCCACTACGCGTTCCAATCTTAGACTGCCGGTCTGTTGCAGACTCTTGTAGACTGTTTACGCGATATTTATATCACTATATACTTATATCACATTCAACTGTCCTACTATCGACCTCCACAGTGTCTATATACTAAACTGACTCAACAGCGTCTGTATATTCAACTGCTCGGACAGAAGTCACTTCTTTCACAACACTTTAATCTTTTTATAAAAATTAAAGATTAATAAATTTTCTATAGATTTGCATTAATACTTTTTCTATATATTTTATGGGTAAATTTATAAAATTATCTATAATTTAAATCCCAGAGCCTACGCTTTAAACAAACAAAACGCAGTTATTCAAATGTATGTAACTGGCAGATAAATGAGAAATGTCACTATAAAAGAACTAATCATTTCAAAATAATATTAGTAACGTTTTCAGCATAAGTAAATACGTAGGTATGTATTTAGATTAATAAAAATTAACGATAGACAAAAATCTTTAAGCTAATCCTCACTTTTGGATTAGTGAATTCTATTGTATCCCGGTATTTAAAATTTAATCTTCATTTTACTATAGTCCGGTGGCTCAATGGTTAGAACAACGCCTCATGTTATGAGTACGCTCGGGGCTCTGGATTCGAATCCCAGTAAGGCATGAATGTGTGTGAATGTGAACCCACTCTGTAATTTGGATTTAATCCTGTTGAGGGGTTTAAAAAAAGATAGTTACTTGGATTAGATTAGACTATATTTTGAGACATAAACTGTCAAAATTACAGTAAAATTCGCTAATCCAACAATAAGGAGTAATTTAATCTTTTTTCTGTCTCGGGCTGTAAATGGCGGGAGGTATTGTGTTGGCCACACCAGATTTTTACATTCCGTCACCTTTAGGTAATTTCGGTGGTGAGTTTTTAATGAATAAGCACGTTTTAAGGTCCCTAGAATACGATTTTACTATTTTAACGATGATGCCTGTGTGTGTGTGTGTGTGTGTGTGTGTGTGTGTGTGTGTGTGTGTGTGTATGTGTGTATGTGTGTCAGTGTGTGTGTGTGTGTGTGTGTGTGTGTGTGTGTGTGTGTGTAACAAAATTTTCGTCTACGATAACTCTAATACTCCAATTCCAAAAATTATAATTCTTTCGTATTCCTCTTCGTTGCATCTATATGAAGAGCTGATTAGATTTTGGTTATAATTGGTCAACCGGAAGTACCCATATTTGAAGATTTTAACAGTTTTTCTTGAAAAAACGATGTTAAATATCATTTTTTCACATTTAATGTTATTATAAATATTAAAGAACTTTGTATTCTCTATACGATTTGACTGGATATAGAGTTAAAAAAATTATAAACAAATTAAATTTTATAAAGTAGACATAGCTATGAAAACAGCTACTATATTATGAAAATTCTGATTGAAAGATGTCGGTGTCAATTGGCATATTCGTAGTATATTTGTGTTATATTATAATTTTACTCGAAATTTAGGATCTTTTGCTCGAAACTATCTGTATGGAATTTTTATAAAGTACATACAACTGTCGAAAGGTAATGTACGTATAAGAAATTTAGAATCTTTTTCAAGGAACTTTCTGTATGGATTTTATGGAAAATACATAGGTAGTGATGCAAAGCGAAGTGCACGCATTAAAAGTGGAAATGTGTTCAAAGCAGACTCTGCTCAGTTTGTTAACTACATCAAATTTCCAACGTGTTTCAAATTTTCATTTTTTTATAGGTTATGGATCTACCCTATTTACCACTTCTTAAAATATCGATTCCGGTAGCTATAACCTGATAAACAGCTGTTTACTGGTAACAGTTCACAGGTAGAATTTTCGTAAATGCCTCATATAACTGACGGAAGGTAATGTGCTGGCCACATCAGATTTTTACCTTCCGTCACCTTTAGGTAAGGAAGGTATTGTCTTTGGTCAAAAAATTCGATGATGAGTTTTTAATCAATAAGCACGTTTTAGGGTCCCTAGAATACGAATTTACTATTTTTACGATGATGTCTGTATGTGTGTGTGTGTATGTGTGGATGTGTGTGTGTGTGGATGTGTGTGTGTGTGTGTAACAAAATTTTCGTCTGCGATAACTCTAATACTACAGTTACAAAAATTATAATTTTTCGTGTACTTCTTCGTTACATCCATATGAAGAGCTGATTAGATTTTGGTTACAATTGGTCAACCGGAAGTACCATCATTTGAAGATTTTAACAGTTTTTATTGAAAAAACTATGTTAAATACAATTTTTTCACATTTGATGTTATTATAAATATTAAAGAATATTTTATTCTCTATACGATTTGACTGCATTTTATACTTAATATTAAATGGATATAGAGTTAAAAAATTATAAAGAAATTAAATTTCATAAAGTAGCTATAGCTATGAAAACAGCTACTATATTAAGAAAATTCTGATTGAAAGATGTCAGTGTCAAGTGAAATTGACATAGTGTGTTTGTCATAATTTTTACTGGAAATATAGGATCTTTTGCTTTCTGTATGGAATTTGTATAAAATACATACAACTGCTTTAAGGTAATGTACAAGAAATAGAATAATTAATTTAATAATAAATCTTTTATTTCTGCAGATACATTATACTGCATATAAACGTCACAAAATAATAATTTTCTGTATGAAATTTGCATAAAATACATGCAACTGCCGGAAGGTAATGTACAAGAAATAGAATATTTAATTTAGCAACGAACTTTCCGTATGAAATTTGTACAAAATACATAGAACTGACGGAAGGTAATGTGCTGGCCACATCAGATTTTTTATAGTATAAGTGAGTATTATGTTTGCGAAATAAGTAGAAATAAAATAACAAAGTGATAATTTTCTGCGATCTATATTCCCGGCAGACGTAAAGCAAACCACATGTTCTCTTGGCGCGAATTATGAAAATCGATCATTTAATATTAGATTTAAAGGGCCCATCTATCTTGTTCCCACTTATTAAGCAATTGCTATTCGTAGCACATTTGTAGAATTATTAATTAGTTACGTATAACGTAGCGGATTTCACCTCGAGATGCTTCAGCATAAAATCAGCATATGATTAATGATTGAGCCCAGAGCACAGTTCGTTTCATTAATAAATCTGCAAGTTGATCAAAAAGCCTACTGAGATTCCGTTTGTCCGATTCGCGATTAATTTTCTAAAGTCAAAACGAGATTCATTAAGGAGCGAAACAGAGATTAATGTTATACAAATATTAAAACAAACTTTATGGGATCAATAAATTAATGTTATTTAAAATACTTCATTTATTTGCTTCATACTTAATTACCACAAAACTTAACTGTTTAATTAAATTTGTGCTTTCATTGGAATGAGTCATTAAGATAAATTTAGAATTTCGAGGGCTAAAGGTGCATTCACAAATGAAAATTAGATTTATGGTTTTTGTTTAGATTTATGTAAGTCATTCATAAATGTAAGTTTAATTTAACTCTAATTTAGTTTTGATTGTACCGACATCTATGTAAATTCTTCAAAAACAAGATTGAAATATCGGTAGAACAATACTTAATAATACCCGAGCACCGTGAAACTGTAATTCGCCTGACATTATTGGTTATTCAAAAAACGATGTTCGGCTATGTTAGGGATGGAATTAATAAAGTTTCGGACTAGCAGTCAATAATACAATTTTATTCTTGCCGACGTTTCGACTACACAATAGTCTTTTTTAGGGCTCTACAATATATATATATATATATATATATATATATATATATATATATATATATATATATATATATATATATATATATATATATATATATATATATATATATACAGAGTGAAATAGTACATGAGAACACAAATAAATTACAAAAATCTTATAACATGAAACTAAAGACGGACATTTAAAATTATAAATAAATAAATAAATAGTTAAAAATCACCGATCACAGAGTGAAAACCGTCAAATAATAAAAAAACTTCTCCTTGATGACTAAAATAAACTTTGTTGAATACACAAATTTTTTAAAATGGCAACCGTAAAGCTGTTTATTACACAAATATAAGGACTAATCCGGAAGATTTTAGATTAATTAAAGCAGGACCAATAGGCGAGAATAAAATTGTAATATTGACTGCTAGTCCGAAACTTTATTAATTCCATTATTGGTTATAATATCAGCAATTTAATTTTGACAGTTCTATGTTCTTCTCGCATTAGTTTTAAAAGCTGATTCACCAAGTGAATATTAAATAAAGATGGGTATAAATATCTATATCGTTTCAGACTCGTTCTTATTGGTGAAGTTTGTCACGTCATACTCAATTATAAACCTAAAGTTTGGACCTTGCAATGTTTGGCTTTATGATCTGAATTTAGAGACACTAAATTCTGAAGTGTGAATGGAGTCATTACATAATATGCGGCCAAAGTCTTTAAATCTAAAGTATAAGCTATAAATCTAAACCTAATTTTCAGTTGTGAATGTACCTTAACACTTACTTTATGGGATGTGAAATTTATATGAACCCTAATATACAGGGAATGTAGGAAATTTCTCGACAGTGATATGGATTAGGTGTTAACAATTAATACTCGAAATCTCAGTCAAACAGCATTAAATCTTACAACATCGACGTTTTGGTGTACATTTACACTTCTTCTGGGTTTATAATCATTCAATAAAATACAAAACATTACATACAAAATAACATTGACATTGTATGGACCCAACGCTGCTGACACCACTGAGCGAAGTCGGAGAGATAAGCGTAATTACCCGTGCTTGGCGGAACCTTTTATCATACTGTTCTGGAGTGTTTCTGGCAATAACCTGGAATGTTCTAGAATAACAAAGAGCTATAAAAGCCGAGGCGTCTCGGCGTGAGAGGCAGTTACTTAAATAGTTAGTGAATTAGAAGAAGTCAGTTAAGTATCCAAACACTGTGGAAGTCAGTTGGGTAGGTATATAGAGGCTGTGAAAGCAGTTGATTATACTAACGGTGTGGAAGTAAGTTGAGTATACGGACGCTGTGGAAGTCAGTCGAGTATAGAGACGCTGTGGAAGCCAGTTGAATATACAGAAGCTGTGGAAGTCAGTTGAATATACAGACGCTGTGGACGTCAGTTGAGAATATAGAGGCTGTGGAAGTCAGTTGAGTATATAGACGCTGTGTAATTCGGTTCTGTTAGTAGAGTTGAAAGCAGACGGTCAGCTGAGTTGAGTGTAGTCCCGTGAGGGAAGTCGGACAGTTGAATGGCGATATAAATAAATAGTGACATAAATACAGTTATATAAATATCGGGTAGACAGTCTAAAACAGTTTGCAACCGACCGGCAGTCTAGGATTGGTACGCGTAGTGAAATACGTGAACATTTAGTGAAATAAATATCGTGTAAATAAATATTCTTGTGTTCACTGTTTAAAAAATAATAATCTTAGTGTTTAAGTATTTAGTAATAGTTTTCGCCTTAAATTAGGGTTTATATTTATTTTTCCACAGTAATCATAATTTTTGTTATCTTTTTAATATTTAATTATTGTTTTATAAACGCTTATTTTAAAATTAATATTTCCTTGATTTTTACAAGTCACCCAAATAAAAGTTACAATATCATATACACAAAATACGTTCGTACTTTACATTCAATTTCACAACATCTTTACAAAAATTTAAAAAAAGCACATACATATTAGTTTGCTCTAAAAATTCAAAACAGAATAAATCAGAAAACAGTCCGAAATTTCATGCGGAAGGATTTTTTGATGATATCATCGTTACGGACTGATTGTGTGTACACCAATAATTGTGTAGAATTGAGGTAGAAATTTAAATAAAATGTAAAGAATTTAAATATGTCTTATTCTGGGCTGAAATTTGTTTTTTCCATGTAGACAAAGACTTGAAAAGTATTTGTTTCATTAATAGCCTATTTCGTTTTAAGGTGATTATAAAATTATATATTAGAATGATAATTTAAAAAAATCGCTAATCACCTGTTTTTCTATAGGTATAAAGTTTAGAAATTCGCTAGGGATATTTTTCAACTCTTTGTCTGCAAGAGATACAAATTTTGAAACGATATCTCAATTCGAAAATTTAAAAAAAAAAAAACAGCAACAGAAAAAATAAAAAATGCAAGAAAACTTAATGTGAAGTGAATGATAATGTTTTTGAGGTTTTTGCTTTACAGCTAAACAATTTTAAAATTTGACATGATATTAATTTTTATAAAATTGACGTAATATATTCACTATATTTAATGAATATACACCTGGTAATTGTCAATAATCCTGATGAGGTATCCCTATGTCACAACTTTTTGTAATTGACCATTTCTAACCCTGAAGAAGAATGTTGTATAGTGGAGTCGTCGACCAGGAAATAAATAATTTATTGTAAGACTGCGTGTCGGATTATTTTACATTTAACTAACATCACCTTTTACTCTTATTATTTACCGTAATTCTTTTAGGTATTTTATTTAATAAACCCAGACAATTTTATGACATATATTCGTTAAAAGTTTATTTCAGCTCTTCATTAATGAATGAAATAAAATGAAATTAAAGCGAGTTGATCAACCGCTATAGAACGGGTATATTTAATTACTGTAGAAAAAAAAATTAACATAATCTAACCTAACACACAAAATTCATGCTTGGAAAGCTAAGGCCGAGTTTTGTGCGTTAGGTATAGGTTTTTGTTGGTGTTTTAGAGAAGTATACCAAACTAAGTAAGTTGTTCAGCAACGGTCCCGAGCTACTAAACCACGCCTCATTGTAATTTAATTGGTCTACCACGCCTCTTCAGGACTTTAATTTTTTTAAGAAGGTCCCGCGGTCGGGACCCTAACCACGTCCTATTTTGAAGAACGAAACATGTGTGAAAGAACCGTGAACACTGTAGGTAAATAGAAATATATATATATATATATATATATATATATATATATATATATATATATATATATATTTCATTTATGATGAAACATTAATTTATAATTTTGATAAACACAAACGTGTCTATTTATTTTTTAAATTGTTAATTTGACACTTACTTTAATTATTGTTTTTATTGATTCAATGATTCAAATAAATAACTCTTCTTGTTTGCCAATTGTTAACAAAAATATAATTAGTGTTCGATTGATAAATATAAATCGTAAATTCCCTATTTTCAATTATTGTAATCAATAATACTTTGTCCTTTTTACCTTCCATCACCTTTAGGTAAGGAAGGTATTGTCTTTGGTCAAAAAATTCGATGATGAGTTTTTAATCAATAAGCACGTTTTAGGGTCCCTAGAATACGAATTTACTATTTTTACGATGATGTCTGTATGTGTGTGTGTGTGTGTGTGTGTGTGTGTGTGTGTGTGTGTGTGTGTGGATGTGTGTGTGTGTGTGTGGATGTGTGTGTGTGTGTGTGTGTGTGTGTGTGTGTGTGTGTGTGTGTGTGTGTGTGTGTGTGTGTGTAACAAAATTTTCGTCTGCGATAACTCTAATACTACAGTTACATAAATTATAATTTTTTGTATACTTCTTCGTTACATCCATATGAAGAGCTGATTAGATTTTGGTTACAATTGGTCAACCGGAATACCATCATCTGAAGGTTTTAACAGTTTTTCTTGAAAAAACTATGTTAAATATCATTTTTTCACCTTTGATGTTATTATAAATATTAAAGAATATTTTATTCTCAATACGATTTGACTGTATTTTATACTTAATATTAAATGGATATAGAGTTAAAAAATTATAAAGAAATTAAATTTCATAAAGTAGCCATAGCTATGGAAACAGCTACTATATTAAGAAATTTCTGATTGAAAGATGTCAGTGTCAAGTGAAATTGACATAGTGTGTATGTCTTATAATTTTACTGGAAATATAGGATCTTTTGCTTTCTGTATGGAATTTGTATAAAATACATACAACTGCTTTAAGGTAATGTACAAGAAATAATAATAATAAATCTTTTATTTCTGCAAATACATTACACTGTATATAGAAAACGTCACAAAATAATAATTTTCTGTATGAAATTTGCATAACATGCATGCAACTGCCGGAAGGGAATGTACAAGAAATAGAATATTTAATTTAGCAAGGAACTTTCCGTATGAAATTTGTACAAAATACATGGAACTGACGGAAGGTAATGTGCTGGCCACATCAGATTTTTTTAGTAATCCCTTTGAACATCATTCCAACCCCAATAAAGCCTTTATGATTTTGAATTCTATTTAATTCCTGTCTCCCTTGAAATAATTACTCTTTTGATGGTATTACTTATATTTATTGATATAGTACTATATTATTAACAAGTTTTATAAACGTACTTTTTTCAATTGCAAATTAAAACTGCAGTAATACAGAAATATACTATTTTAGGTAACTTATATTTACAAAATTCAATACGATAGAAGCCACACCTTGTCAAGTTGTGATTAAGATGCTGATTAGCGCCATGGAAACCAATACGTTATGTAAACATTTTAACCAGTGGCCCTTTGACAATCAAAATGTCGCCCCCCCCCCCTAATAAGTTTACGATTTTACCACCCAACAATTTTAATAAATAATTTCATTATACAAAAAAAATATAATAACTTACTGAATAAAACATTATATTTTTGCAAAAAATCAAGTATTTTGTTTTAATTTAGTTTGAGTAAGAAAATGATAAACCACATTATTTTGAAATAAATATTTTTAAAGGCTTTTTGTTGTATCTTGCCTCTACCAAAGTATACGTATTACATTAGTATAATTAGTATAATAAGCTCTTCATATGTTGCAAATACAAAAAAATTATAGCATCGTTATGCGAAAGAATTAGGTATGAAAATCAACATAAATTCTAAACACTGGTATTGGTATCATAAAAATGATTACCTAAGAAACTAATATAAATTTACAACAATTAACAAATATAATACAAATGTAAATATATCATATATATTATAATTAGATAGAAGTTTTAATTTCAAACAGATAACAAAATATATACATATTTACATAAATATAGTGATCTATATTCTAATTATTGCACTAAATTGCTGTCAGTATAAAATTTAGATAGCGCTAACAATTTATTTCATGCCATCAAGTTGTAATAGTAGGGTCTTGTAATATATTGATTGACATTTTTACCTTCCGTCACCTTTAGGTAAGGAAGGTATTGTCTTTGGTCAAAAAATTCGGTGGTGAGTTTTTGATGAATAAGCACGTTTTAGGGTCCCTAGAATACGATTTTACTATTTTTACGATGATGTCTGTATGTGTGTTTGTGTGTATGTATGTGTGTGTGTGTGTGTGTGTGTGTGTGTGTGTGTGTGTGTGTGTGTGTGTGTGTGTGTGTGTGTGTGTGTGTGTGTTTGTGTGTGTGTGTGTGTGTGTGTGTGTGTGTGTGGGTGTGTGTGTGTGTGTGTGTGTGTGTGTGTGTGTGTGTGTGTGTAACAAAATTTTCGTCTATGATAACTTCCATACTACAATTCTCAAAATTATAATTCTTTCGTATTTCTCTTCGTTACATCCATGCGAAGAGCTGATTAGATTTTGGTTAGAATTGGACAACCGGAAGTACCCTCATTTGAAGATTTTAACAGTTTTTCTTGAAAAAACTATGTTAAATATAATTTTTTCACATTTAATGTTATTATAAATATTAAAGAATATTTTATTTTCTATACGATTTGATTGCATTTTATACCTAATATTAAATGGATATAGAGTTAAAAAATTATAAAGAAATTAAATTTCATAAAGTAGCCATAGCTGTGGAAACAGCTACTATATTAAGAAAATTTTGATTGAAAGATGTCAGTGTCAAGTGAAATTGACATAGTGTTTTTGTCTTATAATTTTACTGGAAATAGGAATAGGATCTTTTGCTTTCTGTATGAAATTTGTATAAAATACATACAACTGCTTTAAGGTAATGTACAAGAAATAATAATAATATTAAATCTTTTATTTCTGCAGATACATTACACTGTATATAGAAAACGTCACAAAATAATAATTTTCTGTATGAAATTTGCATAAAATACATGCAACTGCAGGAAGGTAATGTACAAGAAATAGAATATTTAATTTAGCAAGGAACTTTCCGTATGAAATTTGTACAAAATACATAGAACTGACGGAAGGTAATGTGCTGGCCACATCAGATTTTTTTATTATTGTAATCAAAATTCCATTATTGTAAATAAGCAATTCTTTGTTGTAATCAAAAATTTTTATTTAAGGATTTCTTTGTTTGTAATAAAAAACATTATTTCAAAATCAAATCAATATTACTTTAATCCAAAGTAGCGAGGCCCTTAAAAGGCGCGGGGCCCATAAGCAATTGCCTAGTCTGCTTATTGGGTAATCCGGCACTGATTTTAACAACGGGAGTGCAAAAAAGACTAAACTAGATAAGTATTTCTTATACACACTGTATAATAACAATAAGAATAAAGAAGAAGTAACAATAATTTAAATTTTTGATTTATTAATAACTTCCTTGAGGAAGAATGTCTAACAAAAATCGACTAGGTTCATTTATTGAAATTTCTTGGTTATGGGGTTTTGTTTTATTCTTGGCGCGTAATTTTGTGAGCAGCGAGGTTTCTTCAAAAACTAAGCAAAGTACGAAAAATAAGGGAGCAAGGTTGTAAATATTATATTAATCAAGAACCAAACTAAAAAGCGCATTGTCTGACAAGAGTGTTCTATTTATCCTTAAAACATTATTTCCTTCTTCATTTCTATAATATTATTTCATTGGATAAATGATTAATTTTTATTGTAACTAAAAAAGTACGAATGTTTTTTTTTATTTTTCATTCTGATCAATCCGCAAAAAATAAAATTTTAAATAGAATGCTTCGTTTTTGAATTATATAAATATAGAAAAAATACCACGCCATACAATAAGCGGTTTTGAAATGATCTTTTTTGTTTCTTGAAAGTCTGAATTATTGTACGTGTTCAGTTTTTGCGAAAAAAATTCATTTAATTACTGTTTGAAACAAATTTTCTATTTTCAACATGAAATTTATTGTGTCAGTAACTTAATCTTTTTAACATGAATATAAATTATAAATTTAAAAACTTGTTACCCTAGTATTGCAATTAAGTCTCCGCTGCCGAAAATATTAACTTGAAATTGTTTTTCACTAAGCTTCTGAGAACTTCGTTACTGAAAGTTATAATTAAACTTAAAATTCAGAGAAAATTAATGTCCTTTTCAATGTATTTTGATGTTTTCAAAATGAAGTTAAAATGGTGTCAAGAGGTAAAATCGTACATCATCAATCAACCTAATCGAAAAATAGAGTTATAAATTAAATGATATTGGCAACATTTTGTATAAAGCAATTGATTAGGTGACGTACATATTAATAAAATTTGGGCCTATTCTAAAAGTGGTTAATTTTGAGATAGTAACCCTAGCGGCAGGCGCGTAGGTTGCCTAGAAAAAATTAAATGTTACCCGGTGCAGGTTGCATTAATATAAAAGACTCTAATCCAAAGGCATTTTACAATTTACATTTTAGTGCAAATAAAAATAATTGTGCTGCATGTAACCGCTTAAAGAGAGCAATTATTAGCGTTATTACCTCCCGTCATACCGTAGGTAAGGGAGGTAATGGAATCGTGCCAAAAATTCGATGGTGAGTTTTCAGTAAATAAGCACGAATTAGGGCCCCCACAACACGTGCGTGCGTGTGTGTGTGTGCGTGCGTGAGTGCGTACGTGCGCGTGTGCGTGTGCGTATGCGTGTGCGTGTGCGTTTGCGTGTGCGTATGAATATCATTCCAACCCCAATACTCTTTACTTGAAGCCCATAACAGTTTTTAATGAAAAAAATATATTAAAATATAATCCAAAACTTTTCAATTTTAGTATTTAAAACTTTTATATCAAAGGGAACAACATATTAGATTAATAACTAGAAGTGACACTTAACTTGAAGCTCTGAACAGATTTTCGTGAAAAATATATTATGATACACTCCAAAACTTGTCAAATTTAGTATTTAAGACTTTTGTATGAAGAAGAACAACATATTAAATTTTGGCTAAAATTGATAATCCGGAAATGATACTTTACTTGAAGTTCTCAACAGATTTTCGTGAAAAATATATTGATATATTCCAAAACTCTTCAAATTTCGTATTTAAGATTTTTATATTAATAAGAATTGAGAACGACATGTAAGATTTCTTCTAAAATTGATAAACCGGAAGTGATACTTTACTTCAAGCTCAGAACAGATTTTCCTGAAAAATATAATAGGATATATTCCAAAACTTGTCAAATTTAGTATTTAAAACTTTTATATAAAGGGAAGTATCATATTAGATTTTGGCTAAAATTGATAAACCGGCAGTGATACTTTATTGGAAGCTCTGAACAGATTTTCGTGAAAAATAAATTGATACAATCCAAAAAAAATTAGCATTTAAGACTTTTATATTAATGAGAACGACATACTAGATGTTTTCTAAAATTGATAAACTACTTTACAGGAAGCTAAAAACAGATTTAAAAAAAATATTTTGAAGAATGATTCAATACTTCTCAAATTTGGTTCGCGTATAATTTGAAACAACATTAGATTTTGATTATACCTATATGACAAACCTGAACTGGTACTTAATTTGGAGCTCTTAACAGATTTTCGAGGAAAAACATTATAAAATATAATCCAAAATTTGTTATTACAGACTTTTCTATTTATTGGAACAACAAATTAGATTTTGTTTACAAACGATCAACTAGAAGTGATACTATAAAGCTCATTGCTATTTCAAACATGGAATTGACGGGAGGTCATGTGTTGGCCACATCAGATTTTTGTTTATTAAGCTGGCGCCGGCAACTAATATATTGCAACACTGGTCAAAATACTTGTTTAATAGATATAGATTTGATAACTAAAAATTGAATCTTTTGTCTTGTATCAGCAAAGTACTTGAAGGGTGATTTTTTTTTAACAATTTGGTAAAAATAAACCATAATACCTTGGCCACATTATCTTTATTGTTTTTATAGTTATTTTAATAATAAATATGAAACTATTATCCACTTATTTTCAAAATGACCATAAAGGAACTCGTGAAATTGACTTGTCATACTCGTAGCATTATTTCTAACAAATAAAAATAATAATAATAATTTCATATATCGTTTCAAACATTTAAGAATACAAAATAATAATAAATTTGGAGCATATTCATAATTCACTATTGCCATCTAGTGTTTTGTCAAAATATTCAAATATCTATTTCCAAATTTTTTAGAACCTATATTGGACATCGGAATGGAGCCAATAATGATTTTTACCTGTTGTAGTCGTTTATGATGTGACTTCCTTTGTTTTTTTTTTAAATGGATAAATTTTTAAGAAACGAGACATGATGGATTGAATGATAGTACTATTTATACATCTCACATGAACCATGAATATTTTCTATAATATTTCATTAAATAAAGATAACATTAAATATTTTTTGCCTCATTAAATTCTCAATATATATATATATATATATATATATATATATATATATATATATATATATATATATATATATATATATATATATATATATATATATATAATCTGAGAGAGGTTTAAATATACAAACATCCATGCCTTTAAAGTTCTGTAGCGTGCGCGTAATTAAAAAGTTTTTCGTATGTTTCGAATTCGTTTCAGCCTATACTCAGATTGAATATGAATATTTTAAGTCTATATGACAGGGATGAATTATAATAAATTCGGACTCATATAGGATGCACTGTTTAATTTTGAACATCTTTAGAATTTACGTATTTACACGGTTGTTCTAAAATTAATGAGAAAGATACAATCGCCAAATGAATATTTTACCATTGGTTTCACACTACAACAAAAAAAATTAATCTAGTAAAAACATATTCAAACAAATAATATATTTTTGTACCAGCAGTGTATTAAAATATAATAGGATTTGATTGGAATAAAAAAATACATTAAAAACCAAACCAAACTCATGATAACTTTTGTTTTGTACAATTTTATTTTGTTATTTTAAATAATGTTTATGTATTGTATGTACATATATACATACATTTGGATTTATGTTTTATTCAAGATTGAGTCGCAAAATTGGTATGAAAAATATATTAGTTTGTGAATTGTATGCATAATATTATTTAGAATAAAATGTTTATATATAACAAAATAAATTAATACTAATGAGTACGAAAGTAATTTACATGCATTCAATATGATGTAATACACCTGTTAATGAAATACTAGTAAATATTTTAAATTAAAATATTTATTTTATATTTGTTTTATTTATGGCCGGTTGCGCCAATATTTAATTGAGAATAAAAGAAAAATTTAATTAAAATCAAAATTTTTGTACGTATGAAATATATTGTGAGGATGGTTTTAATATATTTTATTACATGTCCATTTTTACCTCTCGCTAAGAGAGGTACTGGATTCATGCTAAAAATCGCATATCCCGATTTTAGTGAATAAGCACGTCTTAAGGTCCCTAGAATCCGAATATAAAATTTTTACGATGATGTCCGTATGTGTGTGGATGTGTGTGTGTGGATGTTGGATCCACGATTTCTCAAATACTATAAGACTTAAGACATTTTTAACTACGGATTCCTCAATCTAACAATAATGGGAAGAGTTGATTAAGTATTGGTAACAATTAGACAACCGAAAGTAGTAGTTACAAGAAAAAAATCATCTAATAGTACATTAAGATACAAGTTTCATAAGATATGATTTTAGCGCACGCGTCATTCTTAGAAACGAGCGGCTTGCCGCGAGTTTTCTAATGGGACAAGTGCGCTGAAATGTCTTATGAAACGTGTATTTTATACTATTTTTTCTATTTTGGTCATATTTTCAAAAAATGCACGTTATTTCATGTCCAGGAATTTCAATTTCGGTTGTTTAATATGTACTTTATGAAACTCATTTGGATGTCATAAAGAAGTACTTTATGACATCCAAATGGGGTTCATAAAGTACATATTAAAGAACCAAAATAGAAAAATATTATTTACCGAAAATTTATGTAAATACTTATATTAAAGAACGTTAAATTCTTTATTCAATAAATATAAATTCATTATTATATCTACTATAGATTCAGAGATAAAGAAATGCATATAAAATAATTTGATGTAAAAAAATCTCAGATCAAACTACTTCAAGACAAGAAATTCAAATGTTTGTAATTGACACGTAAATGTCACTGTCAAAAATATTTGTATGCCTCTGTCAAAAATATTTGTACATTATTATGAAGATTATGAAAATAAAGAAAAGTCAACAACGCAAAAGAATATACGTAAAAAAGAATATAAAAGGAATTTGCGAAAAAATGACGAATATAAACAAAAAGAAAAGGAAAGTAGAAAAAGAAAATTTTAGGATATTGAATATAAAGAAAATGTATGTATTGTACATCATTTATTTTAAAATATCCCATAGATTTTGCAAATATATGTGAGAATTATTTTGTAGTGAGATATGAATATGTGTATTTGTATTTAAAAATATTTTTCATTTTATGCGTACAACTAGGTAAAATATCTGGCGAGAGGTTATGTGTTGGCCACATCAGGTTTTTCATAAAGGAACTGGTGACAATGACTTATTATACTCCTAGCATTATTTCTATAATAATAAATTTGGAGCATATTCACAATTCACTTTTGCCATGTAGTGTTTTGTCAAAATATTCAGATATCTATTTCCAAAATTTTTAGTACCTATTGGACATCAAAATGGAGCGAATAATGATTTTTACCTACTGTTGTAGTACATTTTTTAGTCGTTTATGATTTCATTTCCTTTTTTTTAAAATGGAGAAATTTTTAAGAAACTGGAAATGATGGATTGAATGATAGTACTATTTACAAATCTCAAATGAACCATGTATATTTTCTATAATATTTCATTAAATAAAAATAATACGACTAATAACATTAAATATTTTTTCTATTTCGGTGTTCTTATGTTTCTATAAAGAACTGTTTTTCACTGAAAACACGACGTTTAGAAAATCTATACGTACTGTTTTTGGCGCCTTTTGTATTCTAGAGGTGGTAGTCATGCTTTCATAACTGACAGATAACCTCAAAATAGTAAATTGTTTGTGTTAAAATATTATTTCTAATTGAGGATTTTTATCCTTTCTCTAGGTGATAGGACTAGAAAGAAAAGAAATTTATAGCTATAGCTGTGTTAGTTAAGAAAGAATAAGAATCTGTGAAGTTAAAATTTCAACAACTAAAAAATTATAAAACAAGAAACAATGCGCTCAGGTTTACTTGGTCAAAATAATTAAAACGGTAAGTTTTATTTATTACAATTTACATTTATGGTAATACAATTTTGAATTGAATGTATTGTTATTCCATGCAGGTTATGAAATGTATGATGCACGTTACTTGAAAATGTTGACACTGTCTATTCAATTTGTGGCGGCTACTAGCAAACAAATATGAAAAGTTGACGTTTTAATCCATGATTTCCAGTTCCACGTTGTGGCAAACTATCGAATATATATCATATATGTTTTGTATTAAAAAGTGTAAGAACAGCTGTTGCCGTTATCTGTGCAACTGAGCAGTGAGTGTTGACAAAATAGTGGAAAGTAATTAATAAATAATAAATTGTTCATTAAAATATTTCATTATTTAAAGAGTTTTATTTACATGTTGTTTTCTCAATAAAAAGGCTCGATGGTCCACATAACGTCCTTCAATCCCATATTCAAGTTTTATTTATGATAGTAACCAACACGAACCACCGATATCTCAAATCAGGATGGTTCATTAGTAAACCTTGGAGTTCATTGTATGTATTGGTTTTCCTCTTTCATAATTGTATAATGCTTGATACAATGTTTTAATGTAAACAATCAGACAAAATCACAAGATACACAAACTATCAAAATGTGAAATTTCAATTTTTAGCGGGAAGCGCTACCAACATAACTGATAAAAAAACACCAACACATACTTTTGACAAGTCCTTTTTTTAAAAAATCTAATTGTAAAATTACCTCAATAGAAAAAATAGTATAAAAAACATGTATCATAAGGCCTGTTGACGCACTCGTCCTTTGTAAAACTCGCCTGGCGGCTCGTTTTCCAAACTTGGACTTGTACGTTAACAGATTGCCTTATGATACTTGTGTTTTAATGTACTATTTTTCTACAAATCTATTAAAAGTGGGCTTTTTAATGTTTGTTTTTAGCGTTAAAATTATCATTTTATGACACCAGTGTTAAAAGTGACAGATCATTGTTACTTTTGACACTAGCGTTAAAAGTGAATGTCAAAAAATTATTAGAAATACAAATTTAAATTAAAAAATAGTGTTTGTAGAAAAAATAGTGTATGATACTCGTATATATATATATATATATATATATATATATATATATATATATATATGTATATATATATATAATTATTATTATTATTATTATTATTATTATTATTATTATTAATTATTATTGTTATTATTATTATTATTATTATTATTATTATTATTATTATTATTATTATTATTATTATTATTATTATTATTATTATTATTATTATTATTATTATTATTATTATTATTATTATTTTAAACCTCTCAACAGGATTAAATCCCAATTACAGAGACGTTTACATATACAAACATCCATGCTTTTAAAGTTCTGTAGCGTGCGTAAGTCGAATTCATTACAGCCTATATAGTCAGGTTGAATATGAATATTTGAAGTCTATATGACAGGGATGAATTACAATAAATTCGGACTCATATAGGATGCACTGTTTAATTTTGAACATCTTTAGAATTTATGTATTTACACGTTTGTTCTAAAATTAATGAGAAAGAAACAATCGCCAAATGAATATTTTACCATTGTCTTTACACTATAACAAAAAAAAAATTAATCTAGTAATAACATATTCAAACAAATAATATATTTTTGTACCAGCAGTGTATTAAAATACAATAGGATTTGAATGGAATCAGAAAATACATTAAAAACCAAACCAAACTCATGAAAACTTTTGTTTTGTAAAATTTTATTTTATTATTTTAAATAATGTTTATGTATTGTATGTACATGCATACGTACATTTGGATTTATGTTTTATTCAAGATTGAATCGCAAAATTGGCATGAAAAATATATTAGTTTGTGAATTGTCCTGGATTCTGGATGTTTGTTTGTGAATTGTATGCGTAATATTATTTAGAATAAAATGTTTATATAACAAAATAAATTAATACTAATGAGTACGAAAGTAATTTACATGCATTCAATATGACGTAATACACATGTTAATGAAATACTAGTGAATATTATAAATTAAAATATTTATTTTATATTTGTTTTATTTATGGCCGGTTGCGCCAATATTTAATTGAGAATAAAAGAAAAATTTAATTAAAATTAAAATTTTTATACGTATAAAATATATTGTGAGGATGGTTTTATTATATTGTACTACATGTCCATTTTTAATATCACAAAAACTATATCAATATAAATAACAACTATAGTAAACAAATATTGATGTTCATTAAATAGGCTGTAAACGTTCGCTAACAGTTTGGCCATATACTCATTGTCCTCAATGTCTCCGTCTGTAATTCTAAAGTCGATGAGGTTGTTTCCGTTGCGACTTTTCCTCGCAATCTATGACTTCGTAAATTTCTTCTTTTTCGCCACCATCTATGACTTCACCATTTACGAAATCTCCTCTTTCTTCACTTTCTATGTCGTGTTCTTTCAGTTTTGATTCTGGTTTCGGTTCTTTTAAGGCAATGATTTTAATAATTATTTTTCTCTTATCTGTATCTGATCCATTGTCTTTATCTTCTACTTTGGTCTCTTCTTCTTCTTCATTGGCTTCTCATTATTCTTTATTTTCTTTTAATTTCTCTGTCTCATTTCATTAGTGTAGTTAATTTTCTTTTTCTGAATTCTTCTTGTTGTATTTTAGGTTTCTTCGGACGTTTAACTTCAGTATCATGATTATTACTTCGTTTCATTTTCTGATATTTATTTCTAGAGGGGCCGGTTGTTCTATCTATAGTTAAACATTCGGTTAAAATTTATTCTATTGATAACCTCAGTTTGCGTTGTTCCACTTGCAGTTAAAAGTTACCAGTTAGATAAATTTTCGTTAACTATAAGATAGCTAACAGTTAGTCAAACTACCAGTTAAGAGTTGATCCAAATAATATAATACCGAGTGGACACGAATGAAAACACGAAGTATAGAGAAACAGGGAACGTTTGTGTGGTTTTGATGATATAACCTGTTTCTTAATATTCATTATTATTATAATGGGTTAGAAGGAAACTTGGAGAATAACAGTCTGATGATATTTGGATAATAATTTTAATACATAACCGACGTTTCGGCAGCCAATTTGCCTTCCTCAGGGGAAATGTAAATCTTAATTAAATGAATTTTGAAAAATACAAGTTCAAAATTCATTTAATTAAGATTAACATTTCCCCTGAGGAAGGCAGATTGGCTGCCGAAACGTCGTTTATGTATTAAAATTATTGTCCAAATATCATCAGACTGTTATTCTCCAAGTTTCCTTCTAATTTATTTATCCAGTCGAGGAATTCCGTTACCATTATTATAATGAATCAGTACAACAGTGATTATGAAGAGTTGTATTTCATTTTTGATATTAATTTTCGAAAATAGTACCCGGTACGAAAAATATGTAATAATTTTGAAAATGGGATTCAGAATTCTTATAAGATTTCAAATGTCAAAGCATATACTCGTACTTCTTTATTTGTTAGATAAAACTGAAGACCAATTATTCTTTAGGTAAGTTTAAAGAGAGCATAATTTGAGAATTAACACGCACATTTGTTTTTATGAATCACGTTGTATCTCCGATATGCTAATTGTTGATTTTATGCAGAATAATACAACTTCTTTGTTTTTTATTTCATGGATACTGGCTACAACTAAAATTAAAATATTTTTACCTTCCGTCACCTTTAGGTAAGGAAGGTATTGTCTTTGGTCAAAAAATTCGGTGGTGAGTTTTTAATGAATAAGCACGTTTTAAGGTCCCTAGAATACGATTTTACTATTTTTACGATGATGTCTGTATGTGTGTGTGTGTGTGTATGTATGTATGTGTGTCCGTGTGTGTGTGTGTGTGTGTGTATGTAACAAAATTTTCGTCTGCGATAACTCTAATACTACAATTCCAAAAATTATAATTCTTTCGTATTCCTCTTCGTTGCATCCATATGAAGAGCTGATTAGATTTTGGTTATAATTGGTCAACCGGAAGTACCCTTATTTGAAGATTTTAACAGTTTTTCTTGAAAAAACGATGTTAAATATCATTTTTTTACATTTAATGTTATTATAAATATTAAAGAACATTGTATTCTCTATACGATTTGACTGCATTTTATACTTAATATTAAATGGATATAGAGTTAAAAAATTATAAAGAAATTAAATTTTATAAAGTATACATAGCTATGAAAACAGCTACTATATTATGAAAATTTTGATTGAAAGATGTCAGTGTCAATTGACATATTCGTAGTATATTTGTGTTATATTATAATTTTACTCGAAATTTAGGATCTTTTGCTCGAAACTTTCTGTATAGAATTTTTATGAAGTACATACAACTGTCGAAAGGTAATGTACGTATAAGAAATTTAGAATTTTTTACAAGGAACTTTCTGTATGGATTTTATAGAAAATACATAGGCATTTACGAAAATTCTACCGGTAGATACCGCATCTACCGACTGTGTTCGAAAACACGACTGGTAAAAAGTTACCGTGTTCGAAAATTGTACAATATCTACCAGATCCATCTACCGGATTCATGAAGAATCTAATCTCAAAAAAGGTAGTGATGCAAAGCGAAGTGCACGCGTTAAAAGTGGAAATGTGTTCAAAGTATGACTCTGCTCAGTTTGTTAACTACATCAAATTTCTAACCTATATCAAATTTTCAAATTTTTTTTATAGGTTATGGATCTACTCTGTTTACCACTTGCGTTCTTAAAATATCGATTCCGGTAGCTATAACCTGATAAACAGCTGTTTACTGGTAACAGTTCACAGGTAGAATTTTCGTAAATGCCTCATATAACTGACGGAAGGTAATGTGCTGGCCACATAAGATTTTTTTAATTGATTCCAGATGTCTTTTTCTTTCCAAAAGACGAAATCTGTGTTATTGGCCCTAATTATCTTTTTATTATATATTATATTGTATTTGTCGACTAATTTGATGAGAATAGTTATTTCTGCGGTGGTAAAGTTTATTGATCTTTCTCTCTTTTTATTATTTTCACTCATTTTTGCAAATTGTATTTACACCTCTTCTAAACGTTCAAACTTCGACTTTACCAAAACAGAAAAGCGAAAAATAACCAAACTTCTATTAAAATTGTGACAGCCAAGTTGCCAACTTTTGAATACTAACTCTACTCTAACATAATTTTAATCTTTCTGTTAGCTATCTGCCAGTTGGCTATCCAGAGAATAAAATGTAATGGAGCAACCCAAAATTCTTATTCTCTGTTACTTTATCTGAACTTGAAACAACCGGGCCTTAGTCTTGTAAAGGGTTTATTATATTTCTTCCTTTTACCACAAAATTTATCACTTTTATATCTTTTGAAACCATGTTTAAAAGATATAAAATAAATCCATTTTTATATTGTAACTTTTCATAGAATTTTGACTATATGTAAATAACATGGTCTGACTTGATAATGACCTTAACCAAGCCCGAAACGTCGTCAAATATGTGTCCACAACACTGAATTGTTGAAAACTACATTGAAGCTTGAATCCAAAAAATACTCCTATAAAAAAGCATTTTGGTTAAATATAATAAGAAATCACTTAAACAAGTAAAACAATGTAAATTACTAGGATTTGTTATTGAAAAAAATATGTCAGGTGATTGTCATGTTGAATATATATGTAGCAGATTAATATGAGCCTCTTATGCAGTAAGACGTCTCGTCTCACTGGAATAACTAATCTTCCTGTAGCGAAAATATACTACTTTGCTATATTATATGCATAGTTGTGCTATGGCTTAATTTTTTGGGGTTCATTTGTTACTGCATCTAGAGATTTTAGACTACAAAAACGTGCTATACAATATTTGGCAGGATTATGATGGTAAAACTCTTGTAGAAATGCTTTTAAAAATTTAGAACTATACATGTTTCCATGTATTTACATTCATCATCTCTTAAGGTGGATTTATAACAAACATAGTAAACACAACATAACGTAGCACAGCACAGCACAGCTCATATTTGAATTTGAACATATGAACTTTCGTTTACGCATTTATAACTGACATAGAAAACACAGCATAACATAGCACAGCATAGCATAGCATAGGGAATTGACGAAAGTTCAATTTTTGCTGTTTTTCGTATGTTCGTGCATGCTCGTCAAACTTCGGAATAGTTCGAATGGATGAAAGAGATGTGAATAGTTTGTTTCTTTTTCTCTTGTGGTTATGTGTCAAACTTTGGAATTTTTTGTTTGTTTTGTGTTTGGTTTGCTTTATTAACGTTTATAATATATATATATATATATATATATATATATATATATATATATATATATATATATATATATATATATATATATATATATATATATATACATAATATCTATCATCATGGATGATATAAAGTTAATTATGTTGGTGGAAAAACACCCCATTTTATATTCATTAAAGAGAGCGGATCATTGTAATAAAATTAAACAAAAAATACCATTAATAAATATTATAACAAAAGCTAACAGCGTAGGAAACGAAACAAGGATAAAGTTAAATTCTTGACAGGTACTTCTTCCTACATTTTTCTTCTATATGTGTTTTTCCTGTCTTATGTCAAGTTATAAAACCCTCAAATAAAATCCTGTGTTTTGCTATGCTATGCTATGTTATGTTGTGTTTTCTATGTTTGTTATAAATCCACCTTTAATATTCGTTAGAAAAAAATACAAGATCTTCCAGAAACACGCAGATAATCACAGTTTTAATACATATCTGCTGCCAGCAAAACCCTAGGCTTCATAATGAGAATATCCAGAATGTTCAACGATATCATCGTCTTTAAGTCATTATATGTTGCGTATGTCAGTGTGCTGCTTTAGGCCGTACACATCGGAGGTTTTAAAATTTGTTTCTTTCAAAATAGATAAGGTTTATCCAGATAGAGGAATATAGCAAAATGCACTTCTTGAGAGACATTCCACGCCATCTCTAGCTGCCAGGCGAGAGCTACCTAGTGCTAGGTTCCTCTGGATGCTACTGTACAACAAGATTGACGTTCCTTACCTTCTATCCCGAGTGTCGTTCCATGTGCCGAGATTGGCGTCCAGGCACAGGCATTCAGGAACCTTTTACCTACCAACATCCAACACTGATGTTCTGCAGCGATCTCCCATATATACATTATGTGTCAATGCGGAGAAAGTTTTCGCTGATATTTTTTTGTAAATTTTTTTATGCTATACTTATTACACTTTTTTATGTATTTATTAATTATTTGTATATGTATATGACCAGGGCCCTCCTGTGTTGATGAAAACATCGAACGTGTGCGTTCTCTTGTGCTTTCCGATCGTCGAATCACTGTCCGGATGATTGCTGATGAACTGAATTTGGGAAAATCGTCAGTGCACACGATTCTAACAAAAATCTCCCAAAGTTGCTGACAGCTGACCAAAAGTCGAGAAGGACCGAATACTGCACTGACTGGGAAAAACTCCGCTCACACTTCCGGTTTCCTTAAAAAGATCATAACTGGTAACGAATCATGGTTTTACGAGTACGACACCGAGCTGAAATCACAGAGCAAGGAATGGAATGGAAAACGAACGAAAAAATGTCGAAAAAGCCGATCAAAAATCAAGGTCATGCTGCTCGTTTTTTTCGACATTCATGGCGTTGTCCATCATGAATTTCTTCCTGAAGGACAAACAGTGACTGTTGCCTTCTACGCGGAAGTTCTCAAGCGCCTGAGGGATCGTGTGCGTCGTGTGCGACCAAATTTTTGTGATGGTGATGGATGCCTGCTGCACCAGGACAATGCGCCTGCACATTCAGCAACGATTGTCCGCCAATTTCTGGCCCGTAATTCGATCACCACGCTAGATCACCCTCCCTACTCACCAGACTTAGCCCCTTGCGATTTCTTTTTGTTCCCGAAATGCAAAAAGGTCAGGCGTGGGCGACACTGGGACGACGTGGAAACGATCAAATACGAAACGCAGCTGAAGAGCCTAACTTCTCAGGACTTCCAAGGATGTTTTGAACAATGAAAACGAAGATGGGGCAAGTGTATTGTTACAAATGGGGAGTATTTTGAAGGGGATAAGATTGATGTACTCTAAATTTTGGAAAATATAGTTTTTATGATCCCAGTTCGCGTATTTATTGGACAGACCTCGTATGTCAATTATTTTATTCACATTGTTGTATTTTGCCCTGTAAATGGACCTCTGTTGGGCAATAAATTTATTATTGTTATTATTATTATTATATCGTATCTGTTATTGGTTTCCGATAACCCTATATTTGCACATTATATCGGGAACAACTATTATGTCATGTAGTTTCACAACATAGAAAATTATGTGTATTTATATTTATTTTATTTAAATTTAATCTTTTGTGGTTTGATTCCATATAATCACAATTCTTGGTTAATTAATTCATGAATCGATTTAAAACGAAACAAATTTCCATTACGTTTTCTTGATTACTTACCCGGTATTCAAATCGTTAATTAAAGTTATTAATCGCCAAAGAATTTAGTAATAATTCTTGTTGATATTACACAACAAATCAATCATTCACACTAAGGTTCATTCCCTAACCAACAAATAACTGTATTTAAACAATAATTACCGATGTGTAGTCCCTCTCCAAGTTAGGTCTAATCTATAGAGCAATTTCAATACAATCAGGGCGTGAACCCTCTAATAGCATGCGACACGAACCGAGCAATGCGCCCAACAGCTAAATCGAACCCTGCGAGATTATCCTACACGGAAGCAAACCATTCAATTGTAATGTACAATGCACTTGTGCACATAATTTATTGCGTAATTTTGTACATACAAGATGTCCTGGAATCGGAGATAACGTGCCCTACATGGGAATCTCGACTACATATATAAATGAGATACGATGATGTGAAATCGGTTAAGTGACTAGACTATTTTAAGTAAATACGTAACATTTCGACATAATTCTCTTTTAACACATTATTCATTATGTAAGTTTGTTTCTGTGATATTTCTTTAAGCTTCAACAAATCGTTATTATAAAACTTATTCTAAATTGAAAGCGATAATTATGTAACCCTACAAAAAATAATTGTTATATATTCGTTAAACTGTAATATTTTTTAAAAATTCCATGATGTAGATTAGAAGTAATGTAGTCCAAAGCCGTATAGTTTAGCTTTTCTTATCGGCAATGGGAACAAGACGAGTAGTTTGACCGGAAAATAAACCGAGAAAACGTGTAACAAATTTATAGTTATGTAGGGGATGCAAAATAGACTAACTTTTGCTGATAAACTTATATCCGGAAACGAACCATTTTCGAGCTACAGGCTCTTAAAAGTGAAATTATGTACCTTAGTTTTAGTCTTAGTAAATAAATCGTTTATTTGAGAAAAATGGTACATAAACAATATTACCTTACTGAAAAAGAAAAAATTACTCTTTCCGATAAAAGAATAACAAATGTATTGTTCCATTTAATATATATATATATATATATATATATATATATATATATATATATATATATATATATATATATATATATATATTTTGTTCCATATTTTGGGATCCGCTGATGCAATTTCTTTTTTGTTGATAATACCACTTTTCTTCTTCAAAATGGTACAATTTTGCTTATTTAACCAACTCCGTACCCTAAAAAGTTACCAATAGTAAGTAAGCTTAAAGACATTCTATATATTTTCTATTACAGTCAGAACAAAAAATAACGAAATTAAATCAAAATGAATTATATTTGAATAATTATAAAAGAACATTAACAATCAAAATAAATCACTAATGATATACATACAATTTTTCATTTGCTTACTGTCACAATGGTTAATTTTAGCATATTAATTTAGCAATTTATGTTTTTGTTAATATTGTTCAAAACAAACGAATGGATTAATATATTAATTTAGTAATTGATGTAATTTACCTGATTAAAATATATGAACAAAAATAAATTATACAACATTGGAAAGCAAATAATAAATCTCATTTCAATGTTATTAATTCCAGATATTCATGTAAAAAAAATCACAATTTTGTCCTCATAACTCGAAATGTCACGGTTTGAAAGAAATTAAAAATGGAATAACCCAAAATTCGGCATAACTTTATAAATAAGTTGTATCATCCTACCGTATTTTATAATTCTGATTGCCATTTTAATTTTTACTCGCAGAATTCGCTAATGATAAAAGTTATAGTGAAATGAATATAAAAATAGATGGAAAAAATATTAATCGACGTTTCGTAGCCTACTGCTACTTCTTCAGGATGGCTGCAAGAGATTACATGTAAATACATTTTAAGATTTTTAGTGAGCTTAAATAGTAACTTATTTACTTATAGTCAAATTAATTTTTAAAATGAAAATTAGATGTGTGAGGATACATCAAAATATATAGCATTATTTGGAATATGGTAAACATCAACAGCACGTGGGGAGTTACGCTCAATACAAGAATTAGTTCAACAATAGCCGATTCATCAAACATGTAGCGGACGTATCAAGAAAGGTCTGATTGCAGTGACAGTAGATGTTACTTGGATCCTTGATATCCGTTTTAGAGTTTACAACTTTCTTGTATGAATTAATGTATAACATTTCTAACAGAAGTCTTTTTGACAAGTTCTTTTATCAAAGTTAAATCTGTGTTGTAAATCACAATAAACTTAGTTAATGTACATTTACCAATGTCCTTCCCTGTTCAACATTACTTTTGTCTTGGCAATTCTAAGTTTTAAATATCGTTTAGTTGTCACATACGAGTAGAATGCTGTACACAACATTTGACCAAAGTTTATATTATGTTCCGTAAGTCAACCAAAAAACCAGTATCTTGATTCCGGGTACACCATTGTTCCTGAATATTTTCATCTATTTCGGGACAGATTAACATTGAATCATATGACATTTAAAATTGACACAACCTAACAAAATAAAAATTAATCAAGTGAATGATAACGTTGAATAGTGTCAGTAAAAATAACACAATCAACAATATACCAAATAAAATGATTTTTTCATACTGACATATATAATAATTATTAGTAATCCCACTAAAAATCCGGTTAAAAAATTTGACATTAACGGATATCGTTTGATTTTGTTATGATGATTTTTGTTGTTAGCGGTAGTGGGGGTAAAAATACCAGAGAAACCAGGATTATTTCATAGTTGCCGTGGTCCGACTTTTTACCATTTTTTTCAGGAACCGCGTTCCAAATAGAAACCGGTAAATAATTTCAGGACTTACGGAACATAAAACCGTAAATCTGGTCGAACTGGTTGCGTTACGGAACATACTATTAGTATCTATTTTACCTTTACACACACTAGATAGGTCTTCGACCGTTTTCATTTGACCAAAGTTTAGTATCTATTTTATTTTTACACACACTAAATAAGTCTTCGACCGTTTTCACATTTTTTAAAATAATAGTAGATGTAGTAACATTTTCGCGCAGATATTTTAAATTACACGGTATTTTACCTATGTTTGGAATAGTATAGTAAGATTTGCTACTGTCAAGTTGTTTGTCAGCATTAAATATTGAAAGTTGTTGTGCATTACTTTGTTAATTATATTTTTAGGATAATTATTACCTTGAAGAACCTTACTGTCATCAATGCTTCTTGTAAGTATCCTGGAGATGATAGTTTCGTAGTTCTAGTTTTTAGTTTGTGGGTGATTTATGTCTGGCTATCCTTCTAGGAGAACAGCAGATACTCAACCATAGACAAACAAGCTTGCTTTTTATCCGTGACTCAACATTCATATTGAATAGTATAATACCTACATCCAGATCACTATTGAACTAAAGAAAAACAGAGAACTTCCTTTCTTAGATTCCTGCCTTTGTATACAACCAGATGGCACAACCTCTCCGTCCTAGTTAATGCCCGGCGATGCAAAAGGCCTATTTCCATAATTTCTAAATTTGACTATTTATATGGGTATAACAACATGCTCTGCTAACTCACTCCATGTGGTCCAGATACGGTATTTCGCTACCGAACTAAAGAAAAACGGAGAACTTCTTATCTTAGATTCCTGCCTTTGTATACAACCAGATGGCACAATCAGTTCTAGATAGTACCGAAAGCCCACTGCGTCAACAACATATATAGATTACAGATCAAAGCATCCACGATCGCAATTAATCAGTATAGCTTGTAACCTAAAATCTAGAGCAACAAAACTATCATCTCCAGAATACGGTCCAACTAAAAGTAAAATTCATGGGTTTGATTTGAAAACTAGTTTCAAAACTACTCATGTAAACACTAAATGCAGATGATCTAGCCATTGCTGCACAGTGCACTAATTTTAAGAATATCGAAGATATTCTTACATATGCATTGAATGGATTAAGGAAGGTATGAAAGGTTTAAAAACCAATAAAGTCTTATTCACACTGTTCTAATTCTTTATTGGTATTAGCAATAAAGAATTAGAACAGTGTGAGTAAGAATTGAATGGTTTTTAAACCTTTCAAACATTCCTTATTCAATTTTCACACTTGGGTGTATCCTAACATCATTGACTGGATTAACTAAATATTATAAAATAATAGTTTTCGTCCAAATGCTACTAAAATTATGTCCAGTTTATTTCACCTTAGAAACCGAGAGGCAAATCATGCCCTAATAATTATATGGGTTGGACAACTAATTGAATTCAGTAAAACTCCATGTTATCTGGACGTAATATTGGACCGAGCTCTAACGTTTAAATATCATGTTAATAAAATCCGGGGCAAACTTACAGCAAGGAACAATCTTCTTCGAAAATTAACCTGCACCAAGTGGGGAGCACATCCACATACCCTCAGAATATCAGCTCTTACCTTGTCCTATTCATGCGCCGAGTATGCTGCTGCAGTTTGGGAGAGGTCAGCTAACGCTAAACATCTGGATCCTCTATTAAACAAAACTTGCCGTATAATTACCTGTTGTTAAGCAACACCAGTTAATCACTTATACCTGTTTAGCGACATAGCTCCACCTAAAGTTAGACGGTCAACGGCCAATATGGTTGAGCGCTCCAAACAGTTACATGATCCTCGACACCCAATGTTCGGCCAAGAACCATCTCGGTCACGTCTAAAATCTAGATGCAGTTTCCTCTATTCAGTGCATCTAAAGACAGAGACCAAGACTGCAACAAGACGCTTAGTGAGGGATCAGACATTAAAGCCAGAAGATAAAGCAATGGGTATCCTTCTAGATGAGAAACTACCACCAAGTAATGATTAGAAATAGCCCATTTGGCAATCGTTAAATCGCCTACGAAGTGAAGTAGGAAAATGTACAGTAAACATGTTCAGCTGGGGGTACCAAGCAGAACCCACTCTATGCCATTGTTGTCAAGAACAAACAATGGCCCACTTGCTCACGTGCGCCAACTTAAAAGAGGAATGCACGAGAGAAGATTTGGCTAAGGCAACACCAGCTGCTATAAACTGTGCAATTTTTTGGATGAATACTATTTAGATAGGCCACTTCTCTGCCAGTTTTGCGGACGGTTTGTCCTCTGTCATGAAAGAGAGAATCTTTGGAGAAAATGTATCTTCTCCGTCCTAGTTAATGCCGGACGATGCATAAGGCCTATTTCTATAATTTCCAAATTTTACTATTTATATGGTTATAACAACAAGCTCAGCTAACTCACTCCATGTGGTCCGGATGCGGTATTTCGCTACCGAAAATCGGTCACTTCAGTATCTAGTGAGAAATATTTGTTGTAATGTTTTATATATTTATTGTGTAGTAATTATTTATATTATATATATATATATATATATATATATATATATATATATATATATATATATATATATATATATATAAATATATATATATATATATATATATATATATATATATATATATATATATATATATATATATATATATATATATATATATATATGGTTTGGACACGAATAATAATATTAATAATAATAACACTTAATGTACAGTTTTGATATTGCGCATGCATACTTAGCATAACGTTTCTGCCACTTTGTGTTACTAACCTAAAAATAAACTAATAGTTGTGTAGTTTTAGTGCATAGTAGTACAAAGTAAAAAAAATATGGAATAATGGCAACAAAAAATATTTGGGATGAACAAGATCTGTCACTTAATCTGGAAACCTGTTTTTGACTGACAACTGAAACAATTTTCAAAACTACATATAAATGAAATCCATATATATATGAACTTTGAAATTTTACAATACGTTACAATAAAAGAGTTATCAATATATCATGAATAAGTGAACAGAGTTTTCTCGAATATTCACTTATCGAATACAATAATGCGAGAATAATATACCTATTATGTACCTGAACTTACAAGATTTAATGGAAAAATTAAAAGAAAATAAATTGGATTTCAATGTAAAATTGCCTGTAGCATACAAAACATTTCCTTTGTATATTTAATATACGGATATTAGTGCGATAAAATGCAAATCAATACTAATCTATGAGAATTGCTTCATTTCATATTTATTTAATAAATAAAATTACGGTTGGCTGTTTGATAAAGCACAACGTAAATGTGACATTTTTTTTGAAGGGAGCATTACGAGTAAAATCCTTAAAGTTTTATAAGATTTAGGATAAAAGACAAGCGCCGTCAATTTGGCTAGACAAATCCTTTACTTTTCCTTATGCTTGAGCCTGTTTGACACGATCAATTTAATGTCAAAATTTTTGTCTTCAATTTTAATAGACATTTTTTACGTGCAAATCATTGAAGATTCAAAATTTGTACGAATGTAAATATGTTGTTAGATGCAAATTTGAATTTCAATCAATAAAAAAATGAAATGATGGAAAAGGTGAACAAAAAATAAACTATTAATTTTATTTTTTAGTTGGCCTTATTTTGAAAGATGTCCGATCAAGTTCACCTGTATCATAAATAAATTAGCAAATTGGTATATATTTATGTCTCTTACAAGAAGCGTGTGCAATAAGGATGGATATAAAACGCTTGTCTATCAAAAATTCATATTGTTTCGACTAAGTTAGGACATTTAATTTTAAATCGATGCTCGTTGTTGACAATACTTCACTGTAACGTAAGTTTATTTATTTCGGGCCAGTTGTACAATTACAGTTTAAACTGCAGCTTAAAATATCGGCATTTTAAAGCTAAACTAAGTTTAACTGTAGTTTAAACGGTCGTCGATCGCGAGCGTTTAACAAAAGTGCAGTGGTTTAAACTAAGTATAAACAGAAAACCGTTGATGTACAACAAATTTTTTTCGCGTTACCATGGTTTTGCAATAATCATAGTTTAAACTGTTATTGTACAACCGGCCGTAATTCAGATATATTATCTTGATTCATAACCGTACGAATAACGTTATTCTCAGTCAGTATCACTCTCACTGTCACTGTGTCAGTACCTTTTTTTCACATATTTGGTTTTACATTTGCTAATAAATTTACCAGTTGAATTGGTTTCTAATTTTAATAATGCTTTTACTGTAGCATATATTTTTATAATAATAAAATAACGGTAGTATCTTATGTACCTTCATAAAAACTAACTAAACGACACTACTGAATTTGACAAAAGAAAATCTTAATTCATACAATTCATAGATAACTATGATCGGATATTTTTCAAATATTTTACTGTACACTGGCTTGCAAAAAATCGCGTACACCTTAAAAATCAAGTAACCGAGTTTTTATATTTTTTAGCTCTGTAAATAATATAAAAATTTGACAATGTTGTCACTGTCATCACTATTTGATCTATTATGGAGCTAGTTCTTCATTATGTTTAATTTACCTACTGTTAAATTACAAATATTCCAGAAAAATGAAACAACATCCTAGTATGTATTTGAATTTCTATTAATTTTGATATCTTAATTGACACTAATGACATTGACAAGTTAAAAATCGACGTCGACTCAATACAGCAAAAAATAGGTGTACGCGATTTTTTTGCAAGCCAGTGTACTTCTTTAAAAGTACCTATGAAACTATCATATTTTCGGTATTCAATTTGTACTTGACTTATAGACTGAGTTAACAAGAAGTCAAAATTTTATAAATAACATAATTTTTGAATTAATATACATATTAATTTGCAGTCAACAAAACATAGGGAAAACAAATGAGGATAATATCCACAAATAAATACAAATTAACTTAATAAATAAATAAATTATAAATGTATACACTTTGTATTTCTTTAAACGAATATTTTACTACATTAATTAGAAATATTCAGATGTTATGTTTATAAACATTGCTTTATAATAATTACGATACCAACCTTAAAATCTACTACTCCAAAATCAAATTTCTATATGTTCTTTTTTTGTATTTTGTTCTGTAATTGGTACTATTTACTGTTGGGCAATAAACGATTATTATTATTATTATTATTATTATTATTATTATTATTATTATTATTATTATTATTATTATTATTATTTTAAAATTCACCTACTAAAATGTTTATTTTAAAGTGTTGTATTTTGTTGGGGTTTCGTGGCTGCGTGCCTGAGTGTCTGGTCGCGAATCTGGAGAACCGGGTTCGATCCCGACCGACGCCAAATATTTCCAATTTTAAATGGCACAAAATTGACCCCTGTGGTGCACGCTCCATGCCAGCAATGAGTGCCCGTGTGGTGACGCCTGGTAAGCGCCCGCATTGTGCAAATATTTTATCATTACCGATATCTGTGTACAAGCAGATTGGCACACTCAGCAATGGGTAATAAGCCGTGATGATATATTTATTTATTTATATTTGTATGTTGTCTATTTTTTTGTATTTTAAATTTTTAATTCGAACGGAATTTAGAGTTACGTATAGTTTTTTTTTCGGTTTCCGCTGAGTTATTCTTAAATTTTGTAGTACCCAGACCCTTAAGGTCTTTCTGTAAACTATTGAAGTAGTATTGCTGGTTCATAATTTTTCTAGGGTTTCATATGAGTGACCTGCAGACCTGGAATTCGCTGCTCGAGTGAATTCTGGCCTGCTAATAATTCATCGCCGTTCCAGCGCTCACTATTATTCGGCGAAGCGATCTCGGAGCCAATACTACGAGCCAAACATATGGACGTCCTAGCCGGTCAACAACAGCTTTCTACGATCTTCGAATACCATGGCTAGGGCCGGTCGAAGAGGCATCACAAAGGGAGCTTGGCCTGCAGTATTCTGAACTCCATCTACTCAGCAACACGATCGTCAGACACCGCACCACATCCCTACGCCGCCAAGATTTACCAGGGCAGAATTCGCCGAGTGGCGGAGACCAGATTTTGCGGTCACCGGAAAAACAGCTTTTAGCTAGATTAGAACTCTGCGGAACCACTAGTTCTACCTGTATATCTTTGCAAGTACAATTTTATAATTTTTATGCAAATAAACTCCGCCTCAATTTTACTTTTCTGTTTGCTTGGCCGGAGAACCCTACTCCGACTCATCATCCCTTTTCTAGAGATGGCGTCTGACATAAAAATCGCGGCCGATTTAAAAGTTAATCAGTTTTTCTTGATTTGTTTTCACTTCATTAGACTAAATAAAGTCGGGCGTAAGATCTGGCTACGATTACAATTTCGACCCCACCCTCTTGCTCCCGTTACATTTACAGCTATAGCCGCCGCTTTTGTCTAACAAAGGTAGGTACTGTTAGTACGTTTTTCTATTCCCATGCGTGAAGTCGGTACTACACGTATTAATTTTCATGTGTGAAGTTTGATTTTTTGAACACTGTGCGTGAAGTAAATAATTCAGTTTAAACACACACAATGAATATCAGTATATAGGGCGCGAGCAGACACGTGACTCGAGGGACATTGACGTGCTTGGAATCAGCTGATTTGTGTGCGCATGTCATTTTGACAAGGACAATGTTACGTTGACAAGACCAATGTTTTGATTTATTTTGATTTTTAACTGCTAAAATGTTATTATTTTTAATTTCATATGTTTTACTGCTTAAAAATTCTAAAATAATAACATTAAAGCAGTTCAAAATCAAAATAATCAAAACATTGGTATTGTCAACGTGACATTGTCCTTGTCAAAATGACATGCGCACACAAATCAGCTGATTCCAGGCACGTCAAGGTCGCTCGAGTCACGTGTCTGCTCGCGCCCTATATACGTAAATCATGTGATGGTAAATGGTCCGAAGAAATAACAACTTCATGAGAAATGTGTAATTAATTTATATAAATAAAATAAATTTTGTAATTCTAAATTTACAACTTTGTGTTAAATATAAATCTAAGTCCAATAAGCATTCAAAACCAATAAATAAAAAATTTCTAAGCAATCTAATACAAATTTTATGATATTACAGGTTATAGCAATTACAAAATATAAAATTATTATATTTCCTTTTAATATTTTAATACTATTTTTTTACCGTTGGTAAACATAGTTACACAAGTCGATAATGCAGAGGCTTTACGTTAAAAGAATGACAATGTGAAGAAAAAATTATAATTTATTGCAAGGTCGTGGAAAAAGTATAGTATGTAACACGTGTGTGAAGCCTATTTTACATTCGGGTGGTTTGAAACACTCGCCTTCGGCTCGTGTCGCAATCTCCACCCTCATGTAAAAACTTCAGCTTCACACACTTGCCACATAATATACTATATCGTCACGAACTGTAAGTGTACGAATAATTTCGTGTCTCAATTTTTGTATACAGTTTGTTTTCAGCACAATTACTCAAAGTTAACTATACATTTTCAATATTTGGTGACCATAAACCGTTTTGTTTTACATTTTACTGATAAAAGTAAAGTGTACAAATAATTTTTGAGCCGCGTATGTATTCATAGTAGGAGTAGTAGTAAATTTATATTTTTTTATTCACCTCTTATACCTTATATATTATAGTTTATTTAATTAGGTACGAAAAAATTAAATTAATTTCTTTAAAAATAACGAAAATAAACACTATTATTGAAGCGGTAAGATGTACAAGAAAAATATTCCACATATTGGACATTTCAAACTGAGATAGCCATATTGTACTACCCTCAAAGCCGCATCAAATGACTTCTAAAAGAAAAATATTCCTACGTGGCAAATGTCTATAACCAAGTCAAATTTATATAGGCTGTCCCGCGACTCGACTGCCGTAGCTTAAAGGTGTGTTCCTTAGGTAATTTTAAGTCGAAAATACTATATACACTTTTTTATTCGAATCTCAAAATTAGATGAGTTATGAGCGATATTAAATTGAGTTGTTCTTTGCAAAAACAACATTAGTCCACTTTTTACATTTGAGATAATCAAGCATAAACTTTCTAGCTTCCCTACTATTGTAACTTTGATAAAATAAACGAAAAGTGTTTATTTTTTACTATTTTCATTCAGCATCCTAGTTGAGATGTAAAAGGAAAAGATTCTGCCAATTTTGTTTCAGTATAACATACTTATAGTATATTCCGTAACTTAACAACGACCGTGGTTATGGTTTTCTTGTGGTTCATGTTGTCAGGTTATGGTTATTGAAAAGTGGTTGTGATTCGGAACATCTTGGTTAATTTGTGTCGGTAAAGCAGGGAACGACCGAATCATTAGAAATAAGTGACAACGTAACTCTATTTGTCTATTTAATACTATCGTAAATATTTTACATATCAGTATATATTAATAATAATTATATGTTTATACAATTTTATTTATTATATTATAAGAAATAAGAAAATGACCACAACAACCACAAAAAAATTGTGGTCGTTGTGGTCGGGAAAAAGTAACCAAAACTTTCAGAAACCACATTCCGAAATGGAACCTCGATACTGAAATTACGTTTCGGTTACATTCCGGAACACTTAACCAAAACCTTGGTCATCGCGGTTAAGTTCCGGAATATGTACTTTTAAATTACTAAAACGAAGTAAGGAAGTGTTTAACTCACTTAGATTTACAAATTATTAATTGTAAAGGTGCATTCACAAATGCAAATTAGGTTTATGGTTTTTGTTTAGGTTTAAGTAAGTCATCCAGACGTCTGTGTAAATGCTTCAAAAACAAGATTAAAATATCGATAGAGCAGTACTCATCAAGACACATGTGCGCCGTGAAACTGTCATTCGCTTGGCATTATTGGTTATATTTCAGCAATTAAATTATGACAGTCCCCATGTTCTTCTCGCATTTGTTTAAAAAGCCGAATCCACAAAATGAATACTAAATAAAGATGGGTGTATGTATCTATATCATTTCAGACTCGTTCTCATTGGTGAAGTTTGTGACGTCAAACTAAACCATAAACCTAAAGTTTGGACCTTGCAATGTTTAGCTTTATGATTTGGATTTAGAGACCCTAAATTCAGAAGTGTGAATGGAGTCATTACATAATATGCGGCCAAAGTCTTTAAATCTAAAGAATAAACCATAAATCTAAACATAAGTTTTCATGTAAAATTCCTACTTTACTCTTTAATCAGTTTTTATTGATTTCTCCAGAACTACCATTAACGGAATCTTTTCCTTGTACATCTCACCGCTTCAATTAATATTGAGGTTATTTTTTAATGGGGTACGCATAATCGTCAATATCGAAACCTGAGGATAAAGAATTCATGAAGTATGTTAATTTTCTAACTAGGATCAAATTCGCACGTTTCGAATCGCGTGCAATGCGGGTAATGTCAACGCCGTGAATACAGCAATGTAAATCAAAGGTGTCGGGAGCACGGAGCGTTATGACCAGTTCACAAAAACTATAATGGATTCGGTTCCATAGGGAGCCTTGCCGCTTGCCTAGCCTAGCTGTCACAGTTGGCCATGGACCGTTTTCAGCAGCGCTGCATGCATGAACCAGACGCAAATGAATGAAGTCCTACCAGAATTACATACATCACCTACTACGTGGATTGATAGTTTCAACCGATCGTCAACTGTCGAAATGTCACCTGCTACCAATCGGGTAAGTGGACACGGTGATTTGTATTAGAAAGGACAATAAATTGATTATGAAGATTTGTTTTTCTTTACTCTCGCATTTTTTTCCAGAGAGAAACTGATCGATGCACAGCAGATTCTTTTGTTATTAAATGTTTCTTTGAAAATGTCAAACGGAAATAAATTTCTGGCTTTAATTTAACGAAGAAAGATATTTAAATTATTTAATAAATATAAATAAAAAAAATTGTATTTACAGATGTACGTTTGCAAGTAAAATTTCAAAAACAAATCGTTTTAATTGTCTTTGCTTAACGAATTTCAAACAGAATTTCGCAAATAAGATTCTATTTTAAATAAATAAATATATCATCACGGCTTATTGCTCATTTCTGAGTTTTCCGATCTGCTATTATGTGTAGATGTCGGTAATGACGATATATAGGTGTTCCAAACTTTAACCCTCCGGAGGGCGCGCTTTTTAGAATAACAGCGGCATTTACAACGAATTTTGCATGTATTGTCTCTAAAATTGAAAAAAAAAATATATAAGTATAAACAAATATAGATTTTTGAAGGTATCTTATTACATCAAAAAAATATAATGGGGTCTCTCCCAGCAATGGGTAATATGCCGTGATGATATATTTATTTATTTATCTTATTACATAATGAAAAAAAAATCATTGATATTTATTACGTATATTTTTTTATACAATATGCATCTTTCACCATTTGTTGCTGGGCTTTACACCTAACACGATTTTTGTGTGACTGTTTCTTGACATATTCACTACATTCTGTGCATGTTGATTTTGTTCTGTTGTAGAAAAGTCCCAGGAAATAGGAAACATATTCTAATTAGGTTATGCTTCAATAATTGCAAAATGCTAAAATCAAAATAGGTATGAAAATATATGACATAAATATTAATAAAATAACAAAACATATAACGAAATACTTAAAATAAGATGAAAATTCATGAAAAGGGTAAACAAAAATTTTACGTATATCAGAAGGCGCGCGTCACAGCAAACACACCGCAAAGGTGTCACATTTTTGAAGAAATCTCTATACTAACAGAACTGTAATGAACAGGAACGGTACATATACAGTAGGCGGCGACATATGTTGTGATTAACGAATACTAGAATGCATGTGCACATAACTTTAACAATGCCTGTGTTGCATGGCTGAAAGTAAAATTTGCGGCGCCCGTCGGTGGATTAAATAAAGGACCTTCAAATAATTGTAAGTAAGGTAAGTAAGCTTCATATCTTTGAAAGAAAAATCTCGCAAATGTTTCGCTGTAGATATTTGCATGGGCAGGTAATAAGAATGTAATTGGCGTGGTACAAACCATTTTAGTTATAACATTAAAAAACACTTCTGTGTGTGCCAATCTGCTTTTTACGCAGATATCGGTAATGATGATGATATAATATATAATAGTTTGCGGCCATTTACTAAGCGTCACATCACGGACATTCATTGTTGATAAGGAGAGTGCATCACAGGGGTCACATTTATGCCATTTTAAATTCTAAATCATTTTGGCGGGTCGCCAGAGTCGCGAAAACAAACTTAAACAAACCGAGATGTAATTTTGATTGTTAAACAAATGTTTTGAAAATACGTAAGTGTGAATTCGCGTCGCATAAAAAAAGACAGAATTAAACTTTCAAATGCCCGGTTTTATAAACATCGAATAAACTACTGAGTTATTACTTTGAAAGTCAAATTAATCGTCGAGTAAATAAAAATGTCTGTTTTATAAAACAAGTTACAGATTAAAATAACTACTTGCAGAGTAAATATTTTATTCTAGTGATTTACCAACAGAGACATGACATCTGTCATTACTTTGTGATTTTTCCATATAAATATTTTAATATTTTCTATAATAATATACATTTAGTATTGTTTTTCACTATATTAAGAATCTATGGGCTAGAGTGGTAATAAAATTATATTTTTTATGAATTTGCAACTACAATTTTAACTGGGGACAAGGAAAACAGCGTGAATACCGTAGTACACTCAGGCTATGGTTTCTTATACCGGCTAATCTTTCCATTACTGGAGTATAAGAGAAATTGATAAAACCAGGATATAACATTACTAGACAGTATCCCTTCCAAGCAATTTTCCGCAGAATATTTTAATAATATTGTATTCTGTATGTTCCTGACACGAAATAAATCCAAAAGTCAAAACAGAAAATAAAGTGTGTCACAAAATGCCAGGTGTTAACATGGAAAAAAGAGAGTACGGGGAAAAAATTACACAGAAATAGACAAAGCAAATATATTGGATATAAATAAATAAATGTAATAATAATGCAAGAGATGAAATTTAAAATTAATTTAATTTAATGAATGTTGATGTGTCAAATTTATTCTACAGAATAAAATTTACTTCCTCGAAAATCGCTGGAGTAATTTATTCCGTAGATTTACTTAGCTAGTATTTTTATTCTTGCTTTATAAAACGAAAATCTCTGGAATAAACTATTTTACTTTAAGAGTAAATTTTACTTTGCTAGTAATTTACTTATCCATCTTTTATAAAACTGGGCAAAAGTCAAATAAATATTTATTTTGGCTAAACAAACCTAAATAATTGACAAACATACAATGGTCACTTTCACTTTTAAACTGACAATTAAAAAAAAACGTCTCAGTAAACCTAAATAAACAAAAAAAAAATTGTAAACTATTCCAAACGAACGATAAACAAACAATTGCCACCTTTGAATAAACAATTTTTTTAATGGGTGCAGATCAGTGAAGCTGTCCGCATCCAATCAATTTTTTTAAAAAAATACGTCCTAATAAACCTAAACGAACGAAAAATTGCTTAATTAAATAATAAACAAACGAATGCCATCTTTATATAAACAAACAGCCTTTGAAAATATGTTATTATGAATTCAAGAAACAATTTTGATTTCGAAAAGCAAAATATAATACTGCTAACGCTAACCAGGCGTTACCTCGTGGATACTCAAAGTTGTTGTCTTGACTGGATTTGGATATTAGGAAAATAAGTTCTGGGATGCAGTCATGAACGTATTAATTATTTACTTCAACGTTTCGATCCTACCAGCATCATCCTCAGGAAGAAATAATTATTTTTTACAATTACAGAGTAGGTTCATATTTTGTCGTCAAAGGCATTCAATTCAATTGTATCACTGACTTATAATTTATTTAAATTATAAATGTCTTTTATGGAAAAATATGTATCCACTCTGTAATTGTAAAAATATAATTATTTAATTCTGAGGATAATCCTGGTAAGATTGAAACGTTGAATTAAATAAATAATTATATGACTGCTTCCCAGAATTTATTTTCCTAATCTTCAAAGTTGTCGTAAAGAGAGTGTAAGGTAATCACACAATTGAGGCCATCATAAGTGCAATGGTAATAATCACTAATAGATGCAGAATAAGCAATACTTCTTATATCATAATTAGATTAAATCTCAATTGTTTGTTGACTTAGAATTACAGTAATATAAAATACTGTATTAGACTGGGGGCTAGTGCTACGTGAAAAATGTAATATGGTATTCCAAATATTGACGCTTGGTGCTCACTTTAAATACCCTGGAGATCGATTTGCCGTCTTCCCCGAAAAAAAGACGATCTACCCAGCTGTTGGTCATGACCCAAATTTGTTTGAAAAAAATCTGATGTGGCCAGCACATTACCTTCCGTCAGTTCTATGTATTTTGTACAATTTGATACGGGAATTTCCTTGCTAAATTAAATATTCTATTTCTTGTACATTACCTTCCGGCAGTTGCATGTATTTTATGCAAATTTCATACAGAAAATTATTATTTTGTGACGTTTTCTTTATACAGTGTAATGTATCTGCAGAAATAAAAGATTTATTATTATTATTATTTCTTGTACATTACCTTAAAGCAGTTGTATGTATTTTATACAAATTCCATACAGAAAGCAAAAGATCCTATATTTCCATTAAACTATAACACAAATACACTATGTTAATTTCACTTGACACTGACATTTTTCAATCAGAATTTTCTTAATATAGTAGCTGTTTCCATAGCTATGGCTACTTTATGAAATTTAATTTCTTTATAATTTTTTAACTCTATATCCATTTAATATTAAGTATAAAATGCAGTCAAATCGTATAGAGAATAAAATATTCTTTAATATTTATAATAACATCAAATGTGAAAAAATTATATTTAACATAGTTTTTTCAAGAAAAACTGTTAAAATCTTCAAATGATGGTACTTGCGGTTGACCAATTGTAACCAAAATCTAATCAGCTCTTCATATGGATGTAACGAAGAAGTATACGAAAAATTTTAATTTTTGTAACTGTAGTATTAGAGTTATCGCAGACGAAAATTTTGTTACACACACACACACACATCCACACACACACACATCCACACACACACACATACAGACATCATCGTAAAAATAGTAAATTCGTTTTCTAGGGACCCTAAAACGTGCTTATTGATTAAAAACTCATCATCGAATTTTTTGACCAAAGACAATACCTTCCTTACCTAAAGGTGACGGAAGGTAAAAAATATATTTTAGAATTTATGTATTCTACATCGGACCTGCATTTTTGTGTCAGTTGACTAAAGCGCGGATGGAATGGCATGGACAATTTCTGATAGGTAACATTTACAGCAATAATAGGGTACTTTATAACCAGGGTATGGCCATGGCGTGGCTCACGTTTCGTCCGCCATTACCGGACCATCTGTTATATGTGTTGTTCTTGCGCAAATTATTATGTATTTTCGTGGCTATTTGTTTTATTTTAATGAAAAACACATTTAATTATCATTTTAATATGTATTTAAAGTGTAAGTAATATTTTTATTTTATTTACTTGTGTAGTTTGTTAAGATACCCACCACGATTACTGACATATTGAAAACAACTATAAATTACCAATAATAAGTCCAATCATTTAAATTTTAAAAGGTAAGTTTAGAATATACAATTATCATGTAAATAAGAAATACAGATATTAAATTAGATGTGATAACCCATATCATATATTCTACATAACCTCTAAATGTATGTCTACATAATAATTGTTATTATTATTAATTATTAAATTAATTATTTTTTTTACCTTTATAAATTCACAGTGTGATAATTTTATATTCTTTTTACCTCCCGCTATCCTTGGTAAGGGAGGTATAGGAATCGTGCTAAAAATCGCATATCGAGATTTTGGTAAATGACCACGTTTTAAGGTCCCTAGAATCCAATTTTAACATTTTCACGATGATGTCTGTGTGTATGTGTGTGTGGATCCTCCACTCTAACTCAAATACTATCAGTCAGAAAATTTTGAAACCTTTTTGTATTTCAAACTTTTTCTGTAATAGAAAGAGCCCATTAGATTTTGGTGAAAAGTGGATAACAGGAAATGGCACTTTACTAGAAGTTCAAAATAGTTTTTCATCGAAAAATATTTTTAAATGTTGTTTTTTCGAGACTAATGTTATTATAAAAATTAAAGTTTATTAAATTTTCTATAGATTTGCATTAATACTTTTTCTATATATTTTATGAATAAATTTATAAAAATATCTATAATTAAATCCCAGAGCCTACGCTTTAAACAAACAAAACGCAGTTATTCAAATGTATGTAACTGACAGATAAATGTCACTATCAAAGAACTAATCATTTCAAAATAATATTAGTAACGTTTCAAAAAGAAAAAAGTAAATAGAACAATAGAAAAGGAAGTTAATACAGTTTCCAGCATAAGTAAATTTGTAGGTATGTATTTAGATTAATAAAAATTACCGATTCACAAAAAATGTTTAAGCTAATCCTCATTTTTGGATTAGTGAATTCTATTCTATCCCGGTATTTAAAATTTAATCTTTATTTTATTATAGTTCCGGTGGCTCAATGGTTAGAGCAACGCCTCATGTCATGAGTGTCCTCGGCATGGATGTGTGTGAATGTGAATCCACTCTGTAATTGGGATTTGTTGAGGGGTTTTTTGTTACTCTGGCTGTAAATGGCGGGAGGTATTGTGTTGGCCACACCAGATTTTTTAATATAATATCACATTTATTACAAATAAATAGGGAAATGAATTACCGACAATGGCGGTGATCTTGGACCATGGCCATACCCTGGTTATAAAGGTACCGTAAGCAATAAAAGGCTTTAGCGCCTCCTGGATTGAAAATGGCTGACATTTATTATCGGCTACCATTTACATATACATAATGTCATTTTATGCAGGTCCCGTACAGATAATACCTAGATTCTAAAATATCATTTTTAAAACAGTCATGACTCACAGCTGAGTAGATATTAGATCGTTTTCTTTTCCGGGGAAGACAGCAAATCGTTCGCAAGAGTATTTAAAGTGTCAGAGTCAGTATTTAGAATACCATGATACGTTTCTCACGTAGCACTAGCCCCCGATCCCCGGTCTATATGGACGATGGGAATTCAGACGACTATTCTTCCATATTCACAACTGACACCAAGCGCCATGACATCTGGCGGCATAATTTGTAACTGTGTGATTTAGTACTCTGGCTAATTTGACATTAAAACTTGTATAGTAAAAATGAATGTAAATAAAGGTAAAAGCAAAACTGATTATTTGTTGTACGGTCGTAAGTCATGAAGTGGACTGTCGGTTTTCAAAATTATCGTAACTTCGGTGAAAATATTATAGTTATCGCTAGTACAATGAGTACAAAATTAAACTTTGACGGACGCAATAAAGGGTTTGTATTTCAAATTAAAATATCAATGACATATATAAAATAAAGTTTTTAATGCATTATCTTCGTGGACGACATTTTCAATTTCATCAGAAGCCGATTTTAGTATACCAGTTTGTAAACAGCACAAAATAAATAAAAGAATAGGTCTTGCTTCTCCCGCAAATTATACAGTAATATGTTGTGCATTATTACGTTTCCGCCTAATTAAAAAATATACTAGACACATATTTAGTAATGTTCAATTTATTAACGTACCTTGATACCTTTTACAAAACATCTTGAGGTCGGATTTGCATTTAGAAATCTAACCTCGGCAGTAGTTATCCTTATTTTCGCTTAAATATAACGTTTTATTTTTTTAATAATGCCTAGTTTGTCAGTTGTCAATAGTCGGTCATCAACTGTATGTATATATCCATTTATCATTTAAACTAGTCAATAAACTTCTTTATACATTATTATAATTCCAACCCTTATCCTTCAGCAAGCAACAGCTCGAAGGTAAGCACATTTATTTTTTATTATTATTAATTATTATCATTTTGGCAATTACTAAATTGTACATACCTTCGGTGTGGCAAGAACCTACTTTAAATATTATTTGCAATTCGCCTTTTAAAAGGTGAGTAACAAGAGCACCACATAAGTATCATTTGAAAAATTAAATGAAAATTGAAATTCATTTTGTTTGACGTCAACTGGATGCGATTCCGGTTCGTTTGTGTTTCAGAAGCTTAACGTCCTCAGTCACGCGATATGATTTTATTTTGACTTTGTATTTTATAACATGTATTATGTTTTATCAAAAAGTTAAAAGTGAATTATGTATATTAAAAATGATAATATTCTAGAGCTCTTTTTTAAGCTTAATATAAACTTTATTACAAAGCAAAAATTATTGACAATAAAAAGAGAAATTTATGTGTGAAGTTTTATTAAAAGTAAATTTTAACATAACACTTTTTAAGGCAGCAAACCAGATTTTATAAAATCTTTGATATTTTAAGCTATTGTTGCAGGATTATAGCTTTAAAGAGAATAAATAAAAATAGAATGTGTTGTATTGCAGCTTTAAGGAAATAAATAATAATGAATAAATAAATATAATAAATATATCATCACGGCATTATATTATTATCACCCATTGCTGGGTATGCCAATCTGCTTTGTATACATAAATCGGTAATGATGAGATATTTTAACCGTGTGTGCGTTTAAATAATAATAGAATGAAATAATTATACGTATAATGAGGTCCTATACCATTATTTACCTTCCGCTACCCTTGGGAGGATAAGAATCTTGCTAAAAATCACATATCGAGATTTTGGTAAATGACCACGTTTTAAGGTCCCTAAACTCCAATGTTAACATTTTCACGATAATGTCTGTGTGTGTGTGTGTGTGTGTGTGTGTGTGTGTGTGTGTGTGTGTGTGTGTGTGTGTGTGTGCGTGTGTGTGTGTGTGTGTGTGTGTGTGTGTGTGTGTGTGTGTGAGTGTGTGTGTGTGTGTATGTGTGTGTGTGTGTGTGCAAGGATAAAAATCCGCACTTAGAAGTAATATTTCAACACAAACAATTTACCATTTTGAGGTTATCTGTCAGTTATGAAAGCATGACTACCACCTTTAGAACATAAAAGGCTCCAAAAACAGTACGTTTATAGATCTTCTAAACGTCTTGTTTTCAGTGATAAACAGTGCTTTTATAGACTCATAAGAACACCGAAATAGAAATTATTATTATTATTATTATTATTATTATTATTATTATTATTATTATTATTATTATTATTAAAATTAGAAGACAAAATTTATGTGATTAAGAAGTTTTATAAATTTGGATATGTAGTATATAGAAATCCCTACAACCATTAAATTACTTGAAAACAAATAAAAAATACAAAAGAAAGCTTTTAGGAATGCGATCAATATGCTTCTTTATCTGAGATTGAGAAAAGCTAACAAAATTTAATGTAGAATGCTATCCAAAAATATATTTATAGTTCAAGATTATATTTTGATTTCTCCAGTAGAAAACGTTATAGACTTACAATAAACTGCGAAATATCTTCAGTCTCAGTGAAACAAAATACAATGTATATAAATAATTAAAACTGGTTTATGTATTTTCTTTTACATTTAATTAAAACCAAATTTATTTTATAATTGAGTTTTTATTTTATTTGCAGCACATATTTGTGTTTATTTAAAATAACAAAGACTTCCAGTCTTGCGGTACATACAACAAAATAATTACATCCTTGCATTATTGCATAAAAGTTCAGTGTATTTATGTTTGATATTGTATGTTATTTCATTTCAGTAATTATTGTATGTATCTTTCCATTTCAAGTTAATTTATGTATTTTGCAACGTAAATTAAATTCTAAACTTGGACAATTTATTGTGCTTTTATTATAAATACACATAATATAGTATTATTAATTTTATTCCGCTGTATATTTCATAATATCTCAGCAAATCTAAGTACCTTTGACCCCATTTGACCTACTTTATTGTCTTCCAGGTTGTGGCCCTGTCCGATGTAGCATTTTGTTATTTAGGATTTAAGTCTACTTCAGATAAATCCAATTCCGAATGGCGCACTGATGACATCTGTTCATTTATATAACACTTTAGAAGAACAAAAAAAAATTAAACAATTCGATTCAATTTGATGTTGAAGATTATATGATGTTACGGAATATGTTTAGAGTGACCAAAAATAACTGATTCAGTTGGCAATAAAAAAATTACTTGAACCTAGTAAGACTGATACATAAATTTATATTCTGTCGTTGACACTGTTGACAGTGACATTTGAATATTTTAAATTTAACTACATTTACATTTTTACCTCCCGCTACAGAGGGTTATTCAAATGTATGTAACTGACAGATAAATGTCACTATCAAAGAACTAATCATTTCAAAATAATATTAGTAACATTTTAAAAGGAAAAAAACTGATGTGGCCAGCACATTACCTTCCGTCAGTTCCAGTCAGTTCTATGTATTTTGTATAAATGTCATACAAAAAGCTCCTTGCAAAAGATTCTATTTCTTGTACATTACCTTAAGGCTGTTGTATGTATTTTATACAAATTCTAGCAAAAGATCCTATTTTTCCAGTAAAATTATAATATAAACATGTCAACTGCACTTGACACTGACACCTTTCAATCAAAATTTTCTTAATATAGCAGCTGTTTTCAAAGTTATTATAGCATAGCTGGCTAATATATGATATTTAATTTCTTTATAATTTTTACCTTCCGTCACCTTTAGGTAAGGAAGGTATTGTCTTTGGTCAAAAAATTCGGTGGTGAGTTTTTGATGAATAAGCACGTTTTAGGGTCCCTAGAATACGATTTTACTATTTTTACGATGATGTCTGTGTGTGTGTGTGTGTGTGTGTGTGTGTGTGTGTGTGTGTGTGTGTGTGTGTGTGTGTGTGTGTGTGTGTGTGTGTGTGTGTATGTATGTATGTGTGTCCGTGTGTGTGTGTGTGTGTGTGTGTGTGTGTGTGTGTGTGTGTGTGTATGTGTGTGTGTGTGTAACAAAATTTTCGTCTACGATAACTTCCATACTACAATTCTAAAAATTATAATTCTTTCGTATTTCTCTTCGTTAGATCCATGCGAAGAGCTGATTAGATTTTGGTTTGAATTGGACAACCGGAAGTACCCTCATTTGAAGATTTTAACAGTTTTTCTTGAAAAAACTATGTTAAATATCATTTTTTCACATTTAATGTTATTATAAATATTAAAGAATATTTTATTTTCTATACGATTTGACTGCATTTTATACTTAATATTAAATGGATATAGAGTTAAAAAATTATAAAGAAATTAAATTTCATAAAGTAGCCATAGCTGTGGAAACAGCTACATATTAAGAAAATTTTGATTGAAAGATGTCAGTGTCAAGTGAAATTGACATAGTGTGTTTGTCTTATAATTTTACTGGAAGGTATAGGATCTTTTGCTTTCTGTATGGAATTTGTATAAAATACATACAACTGCTTTAAGGTAATGTACAAGAAATAATAATAATATAAAATCTTTTATTTCTGCAGATACATTACACTGTATATAGAAAACGTCACAAAATAATAATTTTCTGTATGAAATTTGCATAAAATACATGCAACTGTCGGAAGGTAATGTACAAGAAATAGAATATTTAATTTAGCAAGGAACTTTCCGTATGAAATTTGTACAAAATACATAGAACTGACGGAAGGTAATGTGCTGGCCACATCAGATTTTTTAACTCTATATCCATTTAATATAAAGTATAAAATGCATTCAAATCGTATAGAGAATTAAATATTCTTTAATATATATATATATATATATATATATATATATATATATATATATATATATATATATATATATATATATATATATATATATATATATATATATATATATATATATATAATAACATTAAATGTGGAAAAATGATATTTAACATCGTTTTTCAAGAAAAACACCCACACAACCACACCCACACCCATACCAACCCACACGCACACGCACACGCACACGCACACGCACACGCACACGCACACGCACACGCACACGCACACGCACACGCACACGCACACGCACACGCACACGCACACGCACACGCACACGCACACGCACACGCACACGCACACGCACACGCACACGCACACGCACACGCACACGCACACGCACACGCACACGCACACGCACACGCACACGCACACGCACACGCACACGCACACGCACACGCACACGCACACGCACACGCACACGCACACGCACACGCACACGCACACGCACACGCACACGCACACGCACACGCACACGCACACGCACACGCACACGCACACGCACACGCACAAGCACACGCACACGCAAACGCACACGCACACGCACACGCACACACACACACACACACACATACATACATACAGACATCATCGTAAATATAGTAAAATCGTATTATAAGGACCCTAAAAGGTGCATATTCATCAAAAATTCACGACCGAATTTTTTGACCAAAGACAATACCTTCCTTACCTAAAGGTGACGGAAGATAAAAAGAGAACAATAGAAAACGAATTCAACACAGTTTCCAGCATAAGTAATATATATATATATATATATATATATATATATATATATATATATATATATATATATATATATATATATATTAATAATAAAAATTAACGATTCACAAAAATGTGAATTCTATTCTATCCCGGTATTTAAAATTTAATCTTCATTTTATTATATCTCTGGTGGCTCAATGTTTAAAGCAACGCCTCATAAGTCATGAGTGCGCTCAGGGCTCTGGGTTCGAATCCTACTGAGGCATGGATGTGTGTGAATGTGAACCTACTGTGTAATTGGGATTTAATCCTGTTGAGGGGTTTAAAAAAAGGTAGTTACTTGGATTAGACTATATTTTAAGAAATAAACTGTCAAAATTAGAGTAAAATTCGCTAATCCAAAAATAAGGATTAACTTAATATTTTTTGTTACTCGGGCTGTAAATGGCGGGAGGTATTGTGTTGGCCACACCAGATTTTTTATTAAAATGTTCGTTGTTTCCCTTATTCACATCCTTTTATTTCTTTCATGAGTCACAAAACAATAATCTAAAGTATTTCAATCATTCAAAATCCTATTAGCTGTCAGGGCCCTACTCTGATGTAACCTATTTGTATTTATCTAAAAATGACATGTCAAACAGTATTTCCGCTTCTACCTGGTGTTGTGTAATCTGTCAAAAAAAGATCCCCAGAAACGTATTGCCAACTGAATCAGTTATTTTTGATCACGCTGTATTATATTTCACAAAACAAAAGCCAATAAGCTCTTATTCGACGATAAAATTGACGTAGTGCATAATTAGTTCTCAACAACCTCAATATACTTGCACAAAACCTTAAAATTTAATTTTTAATATCCTAAATAATGATGCCATTTTGTGTATATAAATTTGGGATTTAGACGTTAAAGTGATGCGAACCAAAGGCCTTATTTTTAATTTATACCGAAGTGATATGCAGCAAAAAAATTCTTTTTATCACGCTAAGAACAAAAATGCAATAAGTAAACAACTAAACAAGTTAACAAGTATCAAACAACAAGAAAAAGTCAGAGTGTTGACTATATACTCTTAAAGGGAAGAACCAGTGAATCTCAACTCAACCCACTTAGACGGCCCGATTCATTTCATACTGAAAACTCGAATGTTGGTGTTCATTGTTCATTGGAACTCCTACTAACGGACAAATCTTCTAAGAATACGCAGTTTTGCAAAACAAGCTTTAACTTTAACTATTTTGTAAAATCCAACTCGCCGAAACATAATTTTATTCAGTTTCATGAATATTACAACCTAAAGAAAACTCAAAAGTACAATTTTAACGGAAAAACTCCAAAGCAACAAATATGTAATAGTGGCTAGGCCGGACTATTAAAAATGCGAAGCGACTTCATTATGACCCAATCCTGCTTGCAAACGGTGATAGAAATGAAGTCTGCGCTACTTCGGTCTGTAAATATAGTACTCATATATTATGTAGTAACTGCAAAAAGGATTTCATAATCTACTTCATTTTGTCTCATACAAATAATAGCAATAGGACGAAACGTTGATTTTCTGTAGTTGGCACAATTTGTTTACAATTACATATTTAAATACGATTTTATGCAAAATAACGTAACCTAACAAAAAGTAATTTTTCCTGCTACTTGAAGAAATCGAAAACGACGTTTTATGTTTGTTCCCCAACATCATTGAGAAATACAAGATCGTGAATGGTTTACAGTTGTAAGAACATGAAATCTTCCTCCCGATATAAGGAGGTTGATAGACTAAAGATAGATTAATTGAATTCGTATTAAAAAAATAATGTAAATAATTAATTTTATTACCTTATTACTGACTGTTTCAAAATGTTTTCCACTGATTTATACTGCCAGTATATATTTACGTATAAATGATATTTTAGGGGACCTTCATTCATTCATTTTTTTATTATAAATCGAACTTGATTTCACTTCATTTCGTAATAATGGGATATATAACAACAACACGTCATTAAATCGGTTCCATAAATTCCGCGTTTGTTAAAATATTAGTCAGTGCACAAATTTTCTTGCATTGTTTTATAAATATAGGGAATATAATTTGTTTAAAACATGTGCAGATTGTATGTAATTAAAAAACATGTATCATAAGGCCTGTGACGCACTCGTCCTTTGTAAAACTCGCCTGGCGGCTCGTTTTCCAAACTTGGACTCGTACGTTAACAGATTGCCTTATGATACTGTACTATTATTAAATTCATTAAACTTTTGTCAACAGTGTTATACCGATTTTGTTATATTGATTGTTATAAGTCGGTTTAAATTAAAATGATATGAACAAAAAATGATTAACTGACAAAATTCGACATATTTAATTAATTTTTACCGACCCGGGTGGTGTACTGGGCAACGTAGCCAACTCACAACCCAAAGGTTCCAGGTTCGAATCCCGGGTAAGGTATGGATGTTTGTGTGTATCCCTTTCATCATCTCATCCCTATCTCTGCGATATATAGAACTGCAATGTTATAAAATAAATAGCAAAAATGATTCACCCCATACATATCAATAATTGTAATAAATGCAAATACTTTATATAATAAAGAATTATTATTATTATTAATTAATTTTGACATTTTTGGCTTATCGAAAAATATTGACTGTACAGTGTATTCAAAAATAAACCTAACTCGGAATGAATAAAAAAACGTATGTCAACTTAAATGTATTTAATTAAATGAAATTTGACATGAGATATTGTTAAAAAAGTTATTTAAGAAATCAAAGCTTTTCTTATTAGACCTTATTTTAGAAATGGAAATATAGTATTATTCACGAAAGATTACTATTCAATGTCATTTGTTTGAAGAAAGAATACACATCACTTTATAGCAGTAGCTTAGCAACATTTGTAATAGAAAGAGAAACATTATTTATAGATATACGTAAATAGTGGCATTACTTCTAACTAGAGGTGGGCGCGGGCCGTGATTTTCTCGGGTCACGATGGGTCACGACGTGACCCGCGTGATCGTGAGTATAATTTAAATTTTGCGTCGTGATCGGACGTGAGCGTGAGGCACTAAAAAATTATCGTGCGTGATCAGGCGTGATTGAAATTTAATCGGGCGTGAGTACAAGTTTTCTTCTATTTTTTATTTAAAAAATTGTCAATTTCCATCTTTTACTTTACATTCTTTTTATCATTATTATGTCCAAATATGTCATCAACAGTATTTTTTTTTTGCATAAAAATAGTGTTATTGTTGTACCCAAAATTGTATACACAGTTGCTCCGATTTCACTAAAGATATACAAATCTTTAAGCCCGACACGATCATAATTTTGTTACCAAATTTATAATGATATTTGTGAAGGATTAGAACATATTTGCACATAAACATTCGTTTTCAATGAAACCAATCTGTTACCTAACTTATTACCAATTTGTTAACAAATTTGATAACAACTTATGACTGTGTTAAGCAGGCTTAAATGTACATAGAAACATTTACGTGACACGAACGTGACCCGCCGGGCGTGAGCGGGCGTGAGTGCCAAAATAAAATCGTGAGCGTGAGTGATCGTGAATCAAACATAAAAAGTCGTGCGTGATTGGTCGTGATTACATTTTTAGTTCCATGAGCGTGCGTGATCGTGAACAAAAAGTTACTCACGCGCCCACCTCTACTTCTAACACACTATAAATAATAATGACATATGTCGTGGAATTACATATACCTAATTATCTACTGCAATGCCCTCTGTGCTAATATATACCCAGTGGAGTTGACGTTTCAATCAAATTATTATTCCTTAAGTCTGTTTTTGTATTTTGCAAAAACATAAGTGAAGAACATAAATCTTTCAGAAAGGTATTATTTAGAAAAAAACATAATTTTCAAATGAATTACTCTTATTTTTTCAGTTAAAATGTGTCCATAAATATTTCATGTTCCACGCATACGCAATGCAATGAAGTTATCTGCAAGTAATATTATATCAGACGGCTCACAAATGATCTTGAATAGTCATCTTTCGTGGAAAATAGTTTAGATTAGAAAACGGCGAATGGCAATGTACTGTATCCTTCTTTATTATCTTCTCCTTAAAATTACATATCAAGATCAATTTTGACAACTTGACTTTTGAATTGAATAATAATCAGACCTACGTTTCTCTGTTCATAGCCTACTCCGAGTTAGGTTTTTTTTAAACACAATGTAGTTACATGAACATGTCAGTTGACCTGAACTCACTGATATGTTTCATTCTTTACTATTTTTCCTGCTGCGGAAAGACGTTGCGCCTGCACTATATAAATAGATGATAATATTTTTATAAGGACGTGACCGTAAAATAGCGAAAGAGATAAGAAATAAAAATATGAAGATCTTAATTAAGATTAATACATTCTGCACAAGACGCGTGCTTTAACATATTAAAAAATGTGCACTATCTATGAAAGACGAAGTAAAATAAGAAATACAATAATCTTGTCTTTTACTTATTGCTAAATGTGTTAGTGTTTAGAATAGATTGAATAGGCTACTTGTGTGATACTGAAAATCTGATATCTATCACTATATACCCAACGTAATGTTGTAAACTTCTGTAAATTTATAAATTTTATTTTTAAAAAATTATGTTTTTTAATAAATTAAGAAAGAAAATATGCTTTGACGTCATTATGTTGAACTAGAGAAAGGGTAGCATATTTAAGAATGAAACCTGTAGATGGCGAGCGAGTGCGAATTTTAATATGATTTTGACATTAGTTCATTTTTCTGTCACTGTCTCTCTTCTTTCTTATTTGCAATTTGCGTGGTTTCTGTTACTTTTATTACGTATTTCGATTTGTTAAGCAGGATTTTGAAGGATTTTAACTCAGCTTATACTTAACCTCCAAACTATTGTTCAAATGTCAAACAGATGATCTGTCATGTTTAAATTACCCGCACATGCCGTTGCTATGGGGCGTACCGACGGTATGGCTTTACGGCCATTTATTGGTTCGGCGTAATTCTACGTTATATATGGCGGTAATGTAATGTGGTCAGCATATAACCTCCCGTCAATTCCATGTTTAAAATAGCAATGAGCTTCCGATTGATCGTTTGTAAACAAAATCTAATTTCTCGTTCCAATAAATAGAAAAGTCTGTAATACGAAATTTTGGATTATATTCTATTATGTTTTCCTCGAAAATATGTTAAGAGCTCCAAATTAAATACCACTTCCGGTTTATCATATAAGTATAGTCAAAATCGAGTTTTAAATACCAATTTTGATAAGTTTTGGATCATGTTTTATTAAATTTTTTTAAGAAAACCTGTTTATAGCTTTCTGTAAAGTACTACTTCCGGTTTATCAATTTTAGAAAAAAAAATATAATACATCATTCTCATTAATATAAAAATCTTAAATACCAAATTTGAAAAGTTTTGGATTGTATTAATATATTTTTCATGAAAATATATTCAGAACTAATATGTTGCTCCCCTTCATATAAAAGTCTTAAATACCAAATTTGGCAAGTTTTGGAATATATCATAACATATTTTTCACAATCTGTTCAGAGCTTCAAGTAAAGTATCACTTTCGGTTTATCAATTTTAGAAAAAATGTAATATGTCCTTCTTATTAACATAAAAGTTTTAAATACCAAATTTCAAAAATTTTGGTATAAATATTTTTCACGATAATCTATTCAGTGCTTCAAGTAAAATACTATCATTCCGGTTTATCAATTTTAGATCAAATTTAACATGTCGTTCTAATTAATCTAAAAGTCTTAAATACCAAATTTGACAAGTTTTGAAACATATCAATATATTTTTCACGAAAATCTGTTCAGAGTATCACTTCCGGTTTGTCAATTTTAGCCAACATCTACTATGTTTATTCCCCTTGGTATGAAAATCTTAAATACTAAAATTGAAAAGTTTTGGAATATATTTTAATATATTTTTTCATTAAAAACTGTTATGGGCTTCGAATAAAGTAACACTTCCGGTTAACCAATTTTACCCAAAATCAAATCAACTCGTAGAAAGCTTACGGAAAATAGAAATTTTCGGATGTTTGTTTTAAGAATTATCGTGGACGAAAACATCGTCACGCACACACACACACACACACACACACACACACACACACACACACGCACACACACACACACACACCCACACCCACACCCACACCCGCACACCCACACAAACCTCATCGTAGAAATAATAAAAACGTGTTGTGGGGACCCTAATTCGTGCTTATTTACTGAAGACTCACCATCGAATTTTTGGCACGATTACATTACCTCCCTTAGCTACGGTATAACGGGAGGTAAAAAAATGACACGCAAGTAGCCCATTGAATTTTGTGTGAAGTACACATTACCTCCCGTCAATTCTATTTCTAGTGCTTAATATTATTCGCTAAAGGTATGTATGTACATATGTACGAATATATTTCCGCAAAAAAATTTTGTATTCATAAATAAATATTTACTGATATTTATATAATTTACATACTAGTGAATATATAGATAGGTTTTATCGAAATAACACGTACGTCGAAATTTATAAATATTAAATTATCTTTTAATATAAAATTTTATTTTAATGTTTTACAGTCGCGTAATTGCTACGGTTATATGCTGACAATGGATTTTGATGATTATGAATAATGGACATAAAAAAAACGAACAATAGCATCCATGTCAGAGAGAGATTTGTGTACCCAGCTACCCGAATCTTTTGGATTGTGAAACGACAATGTTACCCCTACGATAAGATTACCACAACATAAGGCCCGCGGAACGTTAATTTATGGGACGATATTTGAAGAATTAATCATTCCATATTTTTTTTGCTTGCGATTTCTATGATTTTTTAGTCGAATATTTTATTAAAAATAAATCTAGATATTATTTAAAATTAAATTGTTTGACTTTTTACTAATAAATATTTGTGAAAGGGAACCGGAGGTGGCAGCTCTAGCTCTGGGTATTCACTGTTCACGTGGCGCCATTATCTCACACACTCCCAACCACCAAAAACTCCCTGCGACTGGCGAACTTTTACATGGCAAGTGTAGTCACTGGTATTCTTTAATATGTATAAACACGAGACTGACCTTTGTTGTTAGTGACATCTACACCGAGACTTATGTCAGATTTGAATAAATTGTTTTTGCTTCTTATGCCGTAGTGATGCTGTCGTTGCAACTGTCGCGTCAACATTTTAATATTTATTTTATCGTTATTAAGAAGGTATTAATTTCACAAAATAAAAAAATTCTACGTTCAAAATTTAACCATCTAACATATAAAAAACAAAAAAAAACACTTGCAGGTTTTTTACCTCCTGCTACCCTTGGTAAAAGAGGTATAGGGATCGTGCTAAAAATCGCATATGGAGATTTTGGTAAATGACCACGTTTTAAGGCCCTTAGAATCCAATTATAACATTTTCACGATGATGTGTGTGTGTGTGTGTGTGTGTGTGTGTGTGTGTGTGTGTGTGTGCGCGTGCATGTGTGTGTGTGTATGTGTGTGTGTGTGTGTGTGTGTGTGAGTGTGTGTGTGTGTGTGAGTGTGTGTGTGAGTGTGTGTGTGTGTGTGTGCGTGTGTGTGTGTGTAAATGGCGGGAGATTTGGTGTTGGACACATCAGATTTTTACTTCTTTGTACAAAGTAAAGGTATTGTAACCGCGAAAAATTTCGGTTTTCAGATTTCAACGGAAATATCCATTTTGACCATCCCTGAATCCATTTTGACTAATTTCGTCGTGACATCTGTACGTACGAACGTATCTCTCATAACTCAAAAACGGTAAGCCGTAGAAAGCTCAAATTTTGTATTTAGGACAGCTATAACATCTGGTTGTGCACTTCCCTTTTTGGTCATTACATAATTTTCAGAAATGGTACTTTATTTGAAGCCTATAATATATTTTAATGAAAAACTATTTTAAAATATAATCCAAAACTTTTCAAATTTGGTTTAGGTATAAGACTTTTATGTCAATTGGAATGACAGTAGATTTTTGTTAAAAGGCTAAGCGAAAGTGATATATTACCTGAAGTTGTTAACAGTTTTTCTTGAATAAAATGGTTTAATTTTGATTTTAGAAATAAATGCTACATATAAGAGTTTTAGAGAATTAAATTCTGCGTCTAGCACATCAAGTGTTCTTAAAATAGCCCTTTGTATAAGCGAGATATGTAAATTTAAAACTTATATACTTTTTGGTTTTTGTAATGAATCTTGCTTTAGATTAGGACAAAAAATAACAAAAAAATAGATATTAATGTCAAATTACAGCAAATACGTGCAATTTTATAATTGGGTCTATACTTCATATTAGTCTTGCGTACAAGGAAGTCGTGTGGTGTCCACATCAGATTCTTTATATTGTGAAGCGAGGTGTACAAATACTATTATTTATTCACCGTGAATCTTCTAATATAAAGTCATAAAAAAATGTTAATAATTTTGTCTCATTGTGTTAGAGTAATATCATCATAAAAATTATAATATCCGCTTTTGTATGCGACAGGTAAAATAAATCAAAATATATAATAGTATATTACATCTGAGGTGGGAGATGTTTCATTACAACCGAGGGCTTATGTATATTACCGAGAGGCGAAGCCTCAATGTGAGATACAGCGCGAGGCTGTGATGAAACTCTCACCGAGGAATGCATACTACTTTATTCACAATCATCCTCTTGTTAAATCAATAATTTTGAAAATAAATCAACGAGTTATAACCTGTAATTTTATTAATATGATTAATATTTTTTACAACTCTATAAAAATTTGTTTAGCCTACTTCATTATAAGAAACTATGACAATGTTGCTAGACAACCCCTACATAAACATTTCCAAAGCGAGAAAAAATTAAGAATAAATTATTATTTATGCAAAAAAAATCATTTTCCTGGAGTCATCGGTATGGAAAATATTTTATTATTAACTACTGTCCACTGCCGCAGGTGTACCGTTATTCGTTTTTGGTCCATCTAATAATTTATACTTTTTACTGTCAGTACATAAATGATCTGATCAATATTATTTAATTTTGAGACGTAACTTATAAACACAACTATGAGGTTAGGAATCATATTCTTAAATTTAAAGAAGCAAAAAATCTTACTTTGTGTGTATTTTTTAATAATGTAGCAAAATTTGTCGACACTATTTAATTTAATTTTAAAAAGATTTACAATGATTGCTACTCAAGCGACAACTTTCAACCCCTTGACAGCATGTCAAGTCAATGTAGATTATTTTTTGTCAATGTCAATTACGTGTGGCACGGAAAAATTCAAACTACGGTGGGGTGTACAAGAAGAGAGGGGAATATGTCAATGTCGATTCGGCGTGGTTGCACTACTGTGTTATTTCTAATCCAAGAGATTGTCATTCCAGTTAGGAACGACGTATTTTCCAACCTCTAAAAGGTTAGGATTCGACATATTACTATAATAATTGTGAATAAATATTATTATGTACAGTTTTTGTATCATAATGAAGTAGCAGAATATTACTTTGAACGATGTAAATAGTGTTCACGTACATATTCCAGGTCCAGGTATTTGTAACATGCGCATCAAAGTATTCCACAACTTCAAAAGGAAATTTATTAAACTTTTGATTAAATTCAGTATTTTCGTTTTTTGAGGTTGCGAGGTTTTGATATAAAAAGTATATGATTTTAGCTGATATTAAATAAAATATTTTACGTTCAGAAAATGTAAAATTGTTTTTTTTTAATAAACAAATACTTAATTGAAAAAGAAATATAGAATTTAATAGAACTGAAATATTGTAAATTCTTACTAGTAGAGTAGCATATATATCTTTGTAATGTTATTGGATAAATTGCATAATGTAATATATTTACGTATACTTATCATGCTTTCTTACGTTTCATGTGATGTATTTTGTATAAAATTAGAATCAATTTCATTGAAGTCTATAATTTAATATCATCAGTAACATGTAAATATGTATACGGATTCCTTTCTTAGGATAATATGAAGTTATTATAGTAAATATAGTAAATTGACTTTATTTACTATTTACCAGAGCTGGGACGAGTACAACGAAAATGTACTTAAGTACTGAGTACTAAGTACTTTATTAAAAAGGACTTTGAGTACAAGTACGAGTACTGTACTCGTGTACTTAAGTACTTTATAATAAGTACAAGTACAAGTACATTGTACTACAAGGTAGTAAATTTAAAAATTTAATCAGAAATGATAAAATGAACCTATTTAATGGTTATAAAAAGAACTAATTTGTAATTATTTTATATGTAAAAAAATAAGTGAAAGTACGTGGGTAAGTTTCATTGGGTAGGGTATAGAGGTGGGCGCGTGAGTAACTTTTTGTTCACGGCCACGCACGCTCACGGAACTAAAAATGTAATCACGACCAATCACGCAAGACCTTTTATGTTTGATTCACGATCACTCACGCTCACGATTTTATTTTGGCACTCACGCCCGATCACGCCCGGCGGGTCACGTTCGTGTCACGTAATTGTTTCTATGTACGTTTAAGCCTGTTTAACACAGTCCTAAGTTGTTATCAAACTTGTTAACAAATTGGTAATAAGTTAGGTAACAGATGAATCCATTATTCCAATCTGAAAGTATGAATACAATTTTAAATGTAAACTAAGTATTCTAGGCAATCATATATTTTTTAAATATTTGAAATGGTTTGTTCATGATGAGAATTAATATTTTGCCTCATGTGTAATATACGTGATAAAAGTTGAATATACGGCCCCAGTAGCCATCTTGAAAATTAGAAATGTCAATGAACTTGGAACGACATACGACAAGAGACTAGGCGAGATAGCGGCTTTTTTCAGAATTTTAAAAAAATTCTGACATAAACAATACCTAACGCACAAAACTCGAGTCCTTTTACATGTTTTTTTAAACTTATTTTAAAAACTACTAAACCCTTCTTAACTCCACGTAACACGTAACCTACCTTTTCTAAGTATATTGACATTGCACCTGGGACCTTATATTCAATTTTAACCATGTACGTAATTACACAGAGAATGATCAAAATACATTAAAAGAAACTTACCTTTTAATTAAATAACAATAAAATAATCTTATTTAGTAGCCATCAGGCACGAGCTCGTCTCAATTCTGCGGCATGTAACATACGGAACAGATGCGAAATCTTTACGAACATGTTTAAACTTGCAAACTTCAAACCATAACATGTACTGAAGTACTCTAAAAGTATTCGAGTACATGAAAGTATTCGAGTACATGAAAGTACTCGAGTACATAATGAAAAAATTAACTGAGTACAAGTACAAGTACATTTTTAAAATTGTACTCGAGTATAAATACAAAATACAGCAAAAGTACTCGAGTACTGTACTCAAGTACAGAAGTACTTGAGTACTTCCCAGCTCTGCTATTTACTTATCTAGTTACTATTTCTAATTTATATTGAAATTAATTTGAATATTCTGTTCTTTTCAGGGGATTGAATCCGAGACTGGTATGCTATTCTACTACCTACTTGTTATATAATAATAATATAATATAATATTTATTTCCTTGTGATCATTTGTACATGATATGGAAATGGTCATAAATCGGTATACATTAGTATTAGATAAATAATTTTTACAATATTTGTATGATCTTAATGAGACATATATTCTTCAGTTGAATAGAAACATTTATTAATTAGATATAGTTGCAATAGTCCTTTAAATTTTTTTATTTGAGAAATTGTTTTGACGGCTTTAGGTAGTTTATTATAGAAAAGTGCACCTATGTAATAAATGTTTTTTTCAAACATAGTTGAGTTATGGTGTTGCAATATTAATTCGTTTTTATTACGTGTGTCGTACGTGTGATAGTTGTAGTGTTTTCCGAAATTGTTAAAATTTTTCTTTACAAAGATTAGTACATTGTATATATAGACACACGGAAAAGTTAATATTTTTTGTTCAACAAAAGCGTTTCTGCAACTATCACACCATGATAGACCAGACATATAACGCAGTGCTCTTTTCTGTGTTATAAACACTCTAGAAGCGTCAGTGGCTGAACCCCAATAGATAATGCCGTAATTAATTAAAGAATAAAATTTAGCGTAATAATAAGATTTCACAGTATGCGTGTTAACAATATCTGCTAGGCGTTTTATGGCATAACATGCTGTATTGAGTTTAGTACATATGTATTCAACATGTGCGTTATAAGTCATGGATTCATCAATCTTTATACCCAGTAATTTTGTACATTTAGTTTGTTGTAGAGATTTTCCATTACACTTAATCAAAATGCTTGCACTATTGTCTGGCCTATTACAAAATTTCATTACATGAGATTTTTCATTGTTGAGTATGAGTTTATTTCTACTTAACCATTCAGAAATATTGAAAATAGTATCATTTGCTTGGTGAATAGCGGAAGGAAGAGACGAGTCGAAATTAAGTAGAGATAAATCATCTGCGTATAGGACAAAACGACCACTTTTAATACATAGTTTAATGTCATTTATATGTAATAAAAACAATAAAGGTCCAAGTATTGATCCTTGTGGTACTCCCATTTTATTAATACATACTGTGGATTGTACTAGATTAATCTCAACTACTTGCTCGCGATTATGTAAATAGGATTGAAGCCAATTGTGGCAAGTACCACTTAGACCATACTTTTCACATTTCTTTAATAATATTTCATGATCTATGCAATCAAATGCTTTAGATAAATCAATGAAAGTACCAACAATTATTTGTTTCTTGTCTACCATCGAGAATATTGTTTCAGTTAATTCTGCTAAAGCCGTAATACAATCGAATCCCTTTTGAAAGCCATGTTGCTCCTTAATTATAATTTTATGTTTATCAATAAATGATTGAATTCTTATATGCATAACTTTTTCAAATATTTTATGAAAAGGGGATACCAAGGTTAATGGTCTATAATTTGCAACTGAATTTTTTACCCCACTCTTATATAATGGAACAACTTTAGATTTCTTTAGTGCAGTAGGAAAATGTCCTGTTTCTAACGAACAATTTATAATTGCTTTCAAAGGAGATAGAATGTAATTTTTAATGCATTTAATGAGAACATTTGACATATTATCTAGACTTGTGGACTTACTGTTATTTAGAGTTATTATTATATTTGATAATTCTATTTCATCAGTAGGGGCTAAATAGATTGAGTGACTGTTATTTATGATATTCGTAGTAGATTGATCAGAATTTTTACAATGGAATTGTGTCGTATTAGTGAGATTTTCGGCTAGTGAGGAGAAATGTGAATTAAAATGATTAGCTATAGACTGAGGATCGGTAATTAATTTATTATTTATGCTTAATTCATTGACATTAGATTTCCTAGGTTTATTACTTGTATTTTCATTTATTACTTGCCAGACTGACTTATTAATGTTTCCCGATTTTTGTATGAAATTATCGTTGCATTGTTTCTTTGAAATTTTTATTTTATTATTATGAATACGTTTGTAAGTATTATAGTCCTCAGTTGAAACAAGGCCGCTGTTGCGTAATTGAAACAGTTGTTTAAGTTTTTTTGATGAATCAATTATATCAAGAGTTAACCATTTTTTGTGGGTTTTGATATTATGTGGTTTACGTTTAATTAAAGGAAAAGCAATACTATAATAATATGTCACAATTTCAGTAAATGCATTGTACATGGAATCTACATCATTTGTGTTATATATTTCATGCCACTTTTCTTTGCTTAATAAGTAACAAAAGTATTGCATGTTATTATTTGAAAAGATTCTGATTGTTTCTTCACCTACGTTATTTGAAGTAGAGTCATTCACGATAAGTTTCAGAATTTGGGCGGAATGATCAGCTAGTCCATTGTGATTAACTTCAGCTTCAAAAACAGTGTCTGTAGAATTTAAGAAAAAATTGTCAATGCACGAGCCACCACTCGGAGTTATACGCGTGGGTTCGTTGATTGTGTGGTGTAATCCAAAAGTTTTGAAGAAATCTAATAATTCACTGCGTTTTTTATTGTTGACAAGAATATCGAAGTTAAAGTCACCACATACAATTAAATTAGAGTTTTTGTTAGAACATATTTTATTAAATAATATACCAAGTTTATCGAAAAAAATGTTGGCATCTCCATCAGGTGATCTATATACTAGTGCCACGTAATAGTTTAAATTGAAATATTTTAAATATACCATAACACACTCAATATTTTTCTCTTCACAAAAACGTATTTTTATTTCACTTATATTTAAATGTGACTTTGCAAGAATTAAGACACCACCACAGTTTAGATATTGTCTAGTATAATATGTTACTAATATATAATCTTTAATTACAATGTTTTTCATTTCATCTTCTGTTAACCAATGTTCGGAAATGCAGAGAATGTCAATATCATGCAGGGAAATGAAAGTTTCCAGCATATCTATTTTATTCCGAATGGATTGCATATTTTGGTGCATTATTTTTAAATATTTCGATGTTTCTGGATGCGACGTATTATTCATTGATTGCTATATATCATATTCTGTTTTGGATCGTATATATTCGACTATTTTTTATAAATTTCGCATGTTTTGCTGGTAGCTGGATGATTAGTATCATATTTAGTTTTATTTCTAATATTAGAATTAGTACAGTTTATACATTTAGCTGTATTATTTTTACAATTTTTATTTTCATGATCGCCCGTACAATTGGCACATGTTGGTTTGTCTTGCTTGCAATCTTTAGCTAAATGTCCAAACATGGAACAGCGATAACATCGTATGACAGAGAAATATTCATCGCATTTATAACTCCTCCAATTTATATAAACTGACTTGTATTTCAATAACATATTTCTTACTAATGGACTAACTTGAATAATCACATTTGCTGTTTTTGAATTTTCACTTGTATTAATTTTAACAATTCTTACGTCTTTTGTATACTTTTCATCTATATTATTTTGTTTTATAATATTATCTACAAATTTAACGGTGTCCGTTGTCTCGTTTTTATTTACTCCAAATATTATAAGACGGGGAGAGAGTTTTTTTGGTTCGTAAACATTGTAGTTTTCTTTTGCCTGATTTAAATTTGTTTTTAATTTATTTAACGTATCTTCATTGTTGCAGTTTATGATAATTCCTCCTTGTTTTGAATGTTTTATTCTATTGACAGACAGAGATAGGTTTATAGGGTCAATCAAGTTCACAACCTGTTGTCTAGTAGCTGTTGAAGTTTGTTCGTTTTTGTTTGGCTTGACAACTAATATTTTTTCTGCAGATTTCATACATATCGAACTATAAGTTTTAGCTTGATTGGTGTTAGATGTCGCAGTAATGTTGTTTACTTCAATTCTTGGAAGATCATTTATTTTTAACTTGGATTCTAATTCTTTAATTTTAAATGTTTGTAAATCATTAACTTTTTCCATTTCATTAATGAGTTTTTGTAAATTTTCTATCTCACGTTTCAAATAAATGTTTTCTAGTTTCATTTTTTCATTTAAGTTGACTTGACTTACGTTCAAGGACAAATTTTGCGAATGCGAAGTACAATCTACACAAATCCAGCATTTTTCTTCTTCGTTTTTTCTCATTTGTTCAATTGTTATACCAACACACTGAATATGAAAATATCTATGACACACATCACTACATACTATTTTATCATCATATCTTGATACTTTTTTACTACAAATACTGCACTCAGATATACCACCACTATTACTCGGCGCCATATTCATATATCATATCATACGGCCACGAATAAAGATATATCAATGGGGTTCGGTGTATGTACTCATTTTTTCGATTTTTACCTCCCGCTACCCTTAGCAAGGGAGGTTAGGTTAGGTTAGGCCTAATAGAATTAAAGCTGGTATTACTAATTAATGCAATGTGACCCAATATTAAATAAAAAAATTAATTCAGTTTTTGTAAGTTTTAAGTCTATATTTTAAACTAGTCTAAAGAAATTTATAGAAATCTCTCACTATTTGCGTAGGTTTTATAATTTGTTTGTTGAAAATGTTAACCGGCCCAACTAACATGAGTTAGAGAATACAGGCCTGAATGTTTATCCCTACTCAATGCATCACGCCTGGCTAAGAGGCCCGAGCGCTAGTCTAGCCTGCTACAAACAGTCGACTTCCTATGCTGACAATGCTAGCGTTCGAGGCGTGGCGTGACAGCAAGAGGCTCGCTGCTGTGACGTCACGAACTGAGTATTCTCGTTTGGTCTCGGTTAGGGCACGTACATAAAATGAGTGAGATATGATATAACTTATCTCACGGTAATAGATAAAATAAGTAAATAATTCGTATGTAAAATTTGTGTTTATTTTATTGTGCTCTAAATTCATGCTACTTATTATATATTTTATAATTTAAATATTAATTACGATCTATAAAAAATATAATAATTAACATTCGAAATAATTTAATGCCAACGAATGTAATTATTTTGCGAATTTCTATGCGAAACAAACATTTTCGGTAGATTAAACTCGTGTAAATAATTAAGCAGTTCATTCACACCATTTACTGTAGTGAAAAAACGAGAACCATGTTTGTCGTTCTGCGATATTTTTAATTCGGGATATTGCGGTGGGTAAATAAATAAAGAATTACAAACACCGCAACGGAAAACGTTCGAGTTTCCTGAAGTTTGTGTTTGTTTTTAATTTATATCTAAATAAAACTGATATAGCTTCTATTCTAATAAAGTAATAAGTAAGAAAAATTCAACTTTCAATTTCTTTTTTGTCACTTACTGTACATATAGTAACTTTATAAGAATATTGTTATTTAAATTCATATAGAAATATAAGCGTTATCGAAAATATTTTAATATATTAATTAATATTTATCTGCCATTTAAAATTAAATTGCGAAAGTTGAGTTAGTTTAAGTTAGAATTTAATTAATCAATGTTTTAAAGAAAGTAACATTGTGAGTGAAAATATGCAATTAACCAGAGAAAAATTGCGTCTCATGATTTATAATTTGATAACATTCAGTTTTGACTTTGATTTTTTTACGTAAGTATTCCAGTATTTTCACAGCTTTGGCAATTTTTAAATCACTAGAAACTAATTTGACAGATTTTAAGTCTCCTAGAAATTAATAATCCAAAAGAAGAGTGATTGTGAGTTTTAAAGAAGTGGAAGAAAAGAATGATAAAGGTATTCTTGTCAAAAGAACCTACTGAAAACATATTTAAAATGAAATTCTAAAAAATATAAACCATGTGTGTTATTCTCAATATTTATAACATGATCTCCGTATCAGAGCCGTAACAAGGGCTTTGAGCGCCTGTGGCAAAAATAAATTTGCGCCCCTATATCAAGAAAATAAAAAAAGCGGTCGCGAGTTACTAACAACTTAAACTTACATGAACATTTTATAAAATTAAAAACATCTGCAAATCGGCTTAGTTCTCATATTTTAATTTAAAATTTTGACACGATTAAAATATACAATATTACGTATTTAATATGTGTCGAAATTTCAGATGAAATGATTTGCAGATTTCATATAAGTTTAAGTTGTTAGTAACTCGCGAACCGCTCATCGCCAAAAATCGTCTATACGCTGTTCCATTTAGGCCATTTAGCAGATGGCGCTCCCATCAGTGTTAGTTTTAAGTAGCCGAAATTACATTGGGTAAACGTGACTCATGTCTACAATTTCAGCCAATCAGAGAATTCAAAACTATGTCCAATTCTCTACAAGCTATATACTAAGTTTTAAATACCTAATATTGTTTACTTTTTGAGTAATTTAAGTTTCTGTCATAAATTGTTATTCTGGTTAACAATATTTTAACATAACACTTTGAGAGTTCATCCTAGAAAAATAATGTAAGAATCCTTTTATATAGGTACAGGAAATTACGAGTTTTAATTTCTTATTCTTGAAAAATTTTGATACGGGTCTCTGTTTTCAAGAAAATTGCCAAAAACTCATCTTTTGCATTTTTGATCCAAGATGGCGGCAAAATCCGGGGTGGCTAGAGGGTGCAAAATTAGTATGTCTTTCTGGAGGTCCCAATAATGAGAATAAAATTTGCGCCATCTTGTCACCGATTATTTCCACAATAAACACCTTGCCGACTGGCCTATCTGTAGATAATTATTTGTTAAATTAAGAAAATAGATTTTAGAAATATCTGATCTACATCCATATAAATGCCCTAGTTACGGCACTGCTCCGTATTACTCATTTCTGACAGTACCTAAACCAATCTGCTTCAATTCGCAGATTTTGGTAATGATGAAAGGCAAGCTTTAATTTTTAGGCTCTCAAAGCTCTTGTGGAAAGAGCACAACACCAGTCCTTTATGTGTTATTTGAGAATTAGCAATTATTTTTAAGATTCATGTTAGACGTTTGTCGATAATAATAAATAAGAATTTTTATGACTTCTAAGTAGGTACTAAACTTTCAAATATAAGAATTGTTCTTTAAAGAGACTCAAATTTGGAAATTTCACGAAATATCCATTATATTTTAGAATAGATCTTTTCAATTTAACGGCTATCTCTTCCTATCGCTGCAAATAGTAAGCTCAATACAGTAATGGGATACGAAGAAAAGTCTCCAAATACTTTAAATTTACTTTGTACGATTTTGTAAACAAAAAAGATATATTTAAATTTTGTTAACTCTTTTCCTACTTTGTACATTATTCCGGATGGCATACGCTTGTATGAGTATATCATATGTCTTTCAATCGTTGAAGGTTGCAAAAAAATTGTAACGTTTTATTGGGCAGAACTCGTCTGTTGAATGTAATATGCTCTTTATTTAAACAAAGCAAGCAAATTGTCTTTTGCAGGACAAGTCAAGCGAGAAATTTGTGGCTTGAATTGCTTGCGATCTTGCGAGAAAATCAAGCAAATGCTAGGCTAGCAAAGTCGTTCAACAAATATTACTTCCGGTTGCTTGTTTTTGTTGGCTTATTGAACGCATCTATTGGGTGATATGAATAAAATTGTGTACATACTTTATGCTCCAAAAATGCAAGTAGATACTTCGTTTCGTAAGAATAAAAATCTGATGTGGCCAGCACATTACCTTCCGTCAGTTCTATGTATTTTGTACAAATTTCATACGGAAAGTTCCTTGCTAAATTAAATATTCTATTTCTTGTACATTACCTTCCAGCAGTTGCATTTTTTTATGCAAATTTCATACAGAAAATTATTATTTTGTGACGTTTTCTATATACAGTGTAATGTATCTGCAGAAATAAAAGATTTATTATTATTATTTCTTGTACATTACCTTAAAGCAGTTGTATGTATTTTATACAAATTCTATACAGAAAGCAAAAGATCCTATACCTATTTCCAGTAAAATTATAAGACAAACACACTATGTCAATTTCACTTGACACTGACATCTTTCAATCAAAATTTTCTTAATATAGTAGCTGTTTCCACAGCTATGGCTACTTTATGAAATATAATTTTTTTATAATTTTTTAACTCTATATCCATTTAATATTAGGTATAAAATGCAATCAAATCGTATAGAAAATAAAATATTCTTTAATATTTATAATAACATTAAATGTGAAAAAATGATATTTAACATAGTTTTTTCAAGAAAAACTGTTAAAATCTTCAAATGAGGGTACTTCCGGTTGTCCAATTCTAACCAAAATCTAATCAGCTCTTCGCATGGATGTAACGAAGAGAAATACGAAAAAATTATAATTTTTAGAATTGTAGTATGGAAGTTATCGTAGACGAAAATTTTGTTACACACACACACACACACACACACACACACACACACACACACACACACACACACACACGGACACACATACATACATACACACACACACACACACACACACACACACACACACACACACACACACACACACATACATACACACACATACATACACACACACACATACAGACATCATCGTAAAAATAGTAAAATCGTATTCTAGGGACCCTAAAACGTGCTTATTCATCAAAAACTCACCACCGAATTTTTTGACCAAAGACAATACCTTCCTTACCTAAAGGTGACGGAAGGTAAAAATATAGAAGTAGATTCTCCGTTGAGTATCTACTCCCTATATACAAACCAGTTATGTATGAACTCAAGTTTGGCATGAATAAAAAATAGTCCCTGCTACCATAATGGAGTATATACTTGGAAAAATTGGAGTTTGCAACAGACCAGACTCAGGCTGTTTGCAGAGGCCTTTTGAAAACCTGTAATTAAACTAAATGATGGAATTAATGATGAAGCTACGTACACGAAAACATACTCCTAGGAGGAGTATTATTTCTCACGATTTAAATAAATTAATATTTCATCTTGGCATATTACTCTTTGCTAGGTGTGCCACGATTTCAAGGCATTATACCGATTTTCCGAAGAAAAAGAGATCATCACAAATACGTTTTTGGGCGAATAAAATGTAGAAAGAAGAGGAATATGGGCAAAATGAAAATTGTCCAAGGTTTTCCTCATATAATTTTTATTTTTTCTTGTTTCCGGTGTTTGCAATTTTGAAAATAAATCTGGAAATTTCCGCAGCATTATTGCAATCGTCTTTTGAATGTCACCATTTTCTGCACTTTCCTTAACATCACTCTACGGTCACTACTCATTTTAATTTAATTGAGGACGCCAAGCAGTCTGTCAAATTTGTTTCAAATATTTTGACAAATGTGGGCAATTGTCAAGAACGTCGACGCTAGCTGTAAACCTATACATGCTGTACATATAAGCATCTTCTTCATTTATATAAGAGCATTTACTCGTTGAGTCTACACCACTTTTATTCATATGAAATGGAGTAAAACCTCACACTTCATGCTCATACTCTTGAGTACAAACTCAGAGCACATACTCATTTTTATTCATAGTACCCATTGTGTGGAGAGACATTTCTAAAAAGTCAAATATTGCCTATTGGATTAAGAATGAACTGGTCATAATATTTACAGGGCGAAGCCTGATGCGCCGATGCCGTTAGGCTAAGCGGTTTGTAAAAAATGTTTTACAATAAAAAAATAACCAGGACTACTGCAACGTATTAGGCAACACAGGTATTGCCTATAAGGGTGGTAAGTTCAAATAGCCGCAAATGGGTATTAAAAATACTCCTACTACAGAGTATTAATAATAATAATAATAATAATAATAATAATAATAATAATAATAATAATAATAATAATAATAATAATAATAATAATAATAATAATAATAATAATCACGTACTTCTAGTGCTAACGCACTCACACCGTTATAGGGACGAAATGCCAATTTCGGTGACCTACTACAGACCATCTTTGTCTTATGTTTAGTTTTACCTCATTAGATTTATCGGATATTAAATCACCTAATTTATATTTTCATGTAGTAACAATAATAATTATTATTATAATCAATTATTATTATTGTAATAAAATTATTTATTACTGTAATTAAGCATTTTTTATTGAAATAAAATTATTTTCTTTTAAATGACGGGATGCTATACTTCATTTCACGAAAGAAAATAATGATGGGAAGTTAGGTGCAATTTGATCTTGTTGTTTGACTGGATAACATCGGGGTATTATACAATCAAAAAACAATATCAAACTGCACCTATCTTCCCATTACTATTTACTTACGTGAAATGAAGTATAATAATTGAAATTTTGTATTAAGAAGTATTAACATTGAGATTTTCTGGTCTATTATAATTTAAGCTAAGATAATATCAATAAAGCAATACAATTTAAATATATAAATATTTCTTTATATGCTTAGGTATTATGAAAAAAATCGTCTAATACATATGCATGTTTTTTAACATACAAATTCATATATATATATATATATATATATATATATATATATATATATATATATATATATATATATATATATGTCAAAGTCTGTAAATTTTCAGTGTTATCAGTTTTTATCGATTCGCAGAGGAATCTATTAAAAACGTTGAAAAAGCAAACTGACACATAATACCTCTAAGCACAACAAAAATTAGAAGATTTTTGTCAAGAAAAAAATTACATAAATGATTACCTGATTTTTATTTTGGAAATAGTCATCCAAATACCACTCGTTAAATTTTATCCTGGAAAAATTTTCCGATTGCTTTACTGGAGCCTGTTGCCTATTTATTTCGTGACATTGATAAAAAATCAGTCGTTTGACAACTCGTGATTTTTTTTATCAATGCCACTCAATAAACTGTTGAGAGATTTTTGTATGTAGTAAATGGGGAAAAAGTCAGTTTTTATCATTTGTCGGTGTAGTTTATTTTGTATGTAAATCATATTTTGCACTAAATCGTGTTGATGTTTACATTTTAAAATAAAACAACAAATTATATCACTATTTTACTAGACAAAATAGCGGCCAAATAGGGGGATTTATCGCCGTCCGACCTGCCATCTACAGTTCATTTTTTCTCCTATATTAGTAAATTTTAACCATAAACATTTCTTTTATTTATTTGCTTATTTTTTTTAGAAAATTATATTTAGTTAATTTAAAAAAGATGCGAAAATATATGTAGGCATTATTGTTGATCTAGTATATCATAATTTATCTGAAATTTATGGTAAATGTATTATTTATTGCCATTATTATAGGTGCAGAACTATGTATTTTATATTTATAGTAAAATGTAGCAAAATATTCGTACTTCACATTTTCGCATAAAAGAAATTTATAGTGTTGAGAAACTTTTCGCCTGCACTATGCGGTGCATACAAGTACTTTTATATATGAACCTCTTAATATCTTTAAATTTTTACATGACATAAAATGTTTCATAAATATACATGAGAAAAAGCGAATGAATGAACAAGTTAAAAAATAAACAGCGGAAACCTGGAAATGTACATACCTTTAATTTAAGAATTCTATACATACGATGTTTAGTTCTTGGAACTTTAATATTTCAGTTCAAAATATAACCAAAAAACATTAATAATAAATATATACAATATACAGACTTATCGCTCAAAAATGAATTAGCAAATATATCAGTTATCAAATAAGACAGCGATTTTTATTAAGAAAGTGTCTATAGTCCCGAACGCGGGATCGTTTAGAAAAAAATCTTGAATAGGCTTTTTTGAAATTTATTTTTACATTATATAACCCAACATACAAAATTCATGCTTGGAAAACTAAGGCCAAGTTTTGTGCATTAGGTGTAGGTAATTGTAGTTGTTTTAGATAAATATATAATGTAAAGCTAAGTAAGTACCATGTTCGGGTTTTCTATTATTTCGCAAAAGTCCCGAACGCTTCTAGTATTAAACCACGCCTAATCGTATTTAATCGGCCCGCCACGCTTCATCGATATTTAAATTTTTTGAACACCGCCCTGTGTTCGGAACTTTAGCCACGTCTATTTATTAAATTTTTACTACGAAGTCACTTCCGGATAGCGATGCACGCGAGGCGAAACGAGACGAGAAACATAAAATATCGATCTCGTCTCGTTTTCGGATCTGCAATCTAGATCACGCTCTCGTTCTCGCACATTTTTTTTTTTTGGGTCTCGTCTTGTTCTCGCGAAAGAGTCTCGCGAGAGTCTCGCAGTAAAAATAAGCGCTTGCGCACTAAGTATTTACGTAACAGTTTAATTACAAGAGACAAGTTTCCACCAATTGTTCCGTCTTCCGTGTATTTGCAGTTGTAGAACTATATAACTATAATAAGAAGACGAAACACTAAATTCTGGTGACCAAATTATTTCAATACGAACATAATGTTTATTCGTTTACGGTCACCAGAAAATATGATAAGTTACTAAATATTTTAATTTACCTCTAAAATAACTAATTTATCACCAAATTGTGATCCTACCCTAATCTATTTCAATACGAACATCTGTCGTGCAACACTACTTCTTGATCCGGAGTATGCGGTAATATATTTTAAATTAGACAGTAATTTTTAATATTTTTGATAATTTTATATATACATTCATAAAATTTACTTTACACTAGGGTAAATAAATGATATTATAAAATAGTGGACGTTTGAAGTATTTCATAAAAATCACGAATCACGAGTATATGTGTTTTATTGATTACCTTGCGCAGATACGGATATATAATAATTATTTATGTAACAAGGCATTGAAGTTCTACTTTTGTGGAAACCACATGAGTGATAAAAAGGAATTTTATAAATTGTTGCATTTTTGCAGTGTGTAATCAATAAAAAAATTTCTTCCCTTGGCATTTTTTCGAAAAATCAAAAATAAGAAGTTTTTACCTCTTGTAAACTCAATCCAGGGACATACTGTATATACAGGGTGTTAATTAAAAAGTTGGCCATAGGCGTCTAACATGGGAAATCAGTTTTTCTTTGCGCAAAAGTTCCCAATTAATTTTAGACAAAAGTGTTTCAAATAAAAGTTGTAGATAATTAAATTCTACACCAGCATCACTAAACAGATTTTATTTTGTATGTTTAGTAACCTGTAAAATCCAAATTGAAATTCTTTAAATATTGCTCATTTGTAGTGATAGCCATGGAATTTAAACAAAATTACAAAGAAATGCATACCGTTTGAACTGTCAGAAATTCGATTTTCATATATATTATCATAAGTGGTAAATTTTTGCCGGAAAAATTTTCAGATTGTTACGAGAGCCGGTTGTCTAGAAATTTATTGAGTGACATTGACAAAAAAATCACGAGTTGTCAAACGAGTGATTTTTGATCAATGTCACGAGATAAATTGGCAATTCCGGTAAAAAATAGCGTGATTATTTTATTTAAATATTTTTCAGCTCTTCTTGGTAGGTAATCAATTATTACTCGTATAACGAAAATACAAATTATTTCTTTAATAAATTCATAAATGTAGTAGTTGATACTGTATACAAATAAAGGAATACCAAACTTATCTTTTATTAAGTAAATGAAAATCGATACTTCATATAAATTAGTGTACAAGGTGAACACGAGAATTCATGACAGGCGTCCATGCGTCTAACATAAGAAAATATTTTTTTGTCAAATATTGTCTGACCAGTAAAACTTTATATTACATATTAAATATTCAGTAGGCTATTATATCAAAAAATAAAGATTGATTAAAATATCAAATCAAATAAAATTGTTATTTATGTATTAAGAAAATAGTTAAAAGATTATAGCGCACGGGGGAAAATTTAAAGCTGGATTAAGGCCGTTGTACATACATCGTTTTATTTTATTTTGGTTTTCGAAATTCAAGGATTAAATTAGTACATTCTATTTATATATTTGTTATCGTTGTGCTGACGTTGTGAATTTTAAGTATGCTGTGGTGTCTACGTCATTTGTTGATGTTGCCATGTAGTTTGTTATAAACCAAACAATTTTAATTTAATGTCAAATAAAAGTGACAGGTATCGATTATTCCAAAGAAATATCGAATGAATTTGAGGCTGCTCAGGGCAAGTTAGTTCCACAGAAGTCAAAAGACTTAATGAAAAACAATACAAAGGTTTTGTGAGGCAGTGTTCAAAAAAAGAGATTTATCAAATTTGCTGTTTTGTCTGACATTTATCCATTTACCATGATTTTGATATATTTAAATAGCTGTTGCCTGACAAGTTTATATACCCTCGGGTATAAAAACAAAATTGCGCACGCTTTTGAGGGCAAATAAACAAGTTTATGATTTGACAATAAAATAAAATACAGGGAATTTATTTTAAGATGAAACATCATTAACATCGTCAATCACTTCCATGGTTACACGCTACTGTAAAAAAATGACAGCAATGTATTTGTCCATTTTAAAATGAAACATTCAAAATTTGTAGTTTTCTATTAATAATAGTAATTTTTCTATATTGGTGTTCTTATGTTTCTATAAAAGCACTGTTTATAACAGAAAACACGACGTTTAGAAGATCTATAAACGTACTGTTTCTGGCGCCTTTCGTATTCTAGAGGTGGTAATCATAAATATAAAATAAATAAATATATCATCATAGCATATTACTCATTTCTGGGTGTGCCAATCTGCTTTGTACGCAGATTTCGGTAATGATAATGACATATTTGTACCGTGCGGGCGTTTACCAGGCGTCACCTCACGGGCACTCATTGCTGGCGTGGAGAGTGCACCACAGGGGTCAATTTTGTGTCATTTAAAATTCGAAATATTTGGCGTCGGTCGGGATCGAACCCGGTTCCCCAGATTCGCGACACTCAGGCACGCGGTCACGAGACCCCCGTGGTAATCATGACAGATGAATTACATATAACCTCAAAATGGTAAGTTGTTTATGTTGAAATATTACTTCTAATTATTGATTTTTATCTTATCTCCAGGTGATAGGACTAGAAAGAAGAGAAATTTATAGCTATAGCTGTGTTAGTTCAGAATGAAGTATCTGTGAAGTTAAAATCTTTCAACTAAAAAATTATGAAACAAGAAACAATGCGCTCAGATTTGCTTTGTCAAAATAATTTAAACGGTAAGTTTTATTTATTACAATTTAATTTTATGGTAATATTGCAATTTTCAGCTGATTGTATTGTTATATCAGGCAGGTTTTGATATGTATTGTGCACGTTACTTGAAATGTTGCCACTGTCAACTCAATTTGTGGCTACTTACAAGTAAATATGAAAATTTTACGATCCATGATTTCCAGTTCCACGTCGAGGCGAACTGTCGAATATTAAAGTTTTTAATATGATTTAGACATAAGTGCCATATACAAATACAACATATGTTTTGTATTGACGAATGTAAGAACAGCTGTTGCTGTTATGTCTGCAACTGAGAAGTCAATGTGTTGTCAAAATAGTGGAATGTAAAAGTGTAAATCAATAAATTGTTCATTAATGTATTTCATTATTTAAAGAGTTTTATTTATGTATCTTCAATTTGATAAATTTACATTTATTACAAGATATTACAAATCAGGTGGTTCATTAATAAACCGGTGGAGTACATTGTAAGTATTGGTTTTCCTCTTCCATAATTATATAATGCTTGATACAATGTTTTAATGTAAACAATCAGTCAGAATCACACCATACCCAAACTGACAAAATGTAAAATTTCAAATGTTAGCGCGGAAGCGCTACCAACATACTAACAAAAAGCACCAAGACATATTTTTGACAAGTTCTTTTTAACAAAATTTAATTGTAAAATTACCTCAATAGAAAAAATAGTATAAAAAACATGTATCATAAGGCCTGTTAACGCACTCGTCCTTTGTAAAACTCGCCTAGCGGCTCGTTTTCCAAACTTGGACTCGTACGTTAACAGATTGCCTTATGATACTTGTGTTTTAATGTACTATTCCAATAAATTGGCCTACATACGATTAACAAAAAATCAAAACTTTAATATAGCACATCTTATCAAATTTTGGCTTCCAAAAATTTGTAATTTTAATGTAATAAATGTTCAAAAATATCTTCGTTCACACTGCGGCAGTATCTTTGTCGGTCGTAGAAAGAATTGACACCATTTTGTGATTTGTTCTGAAGGTATCTCCTGTGTTTGAATACTATTTAAAATGTTGCATTTTAAAATGGACAAATATCACATTTCTGTCATTTTTTGATTGTAGTAAACTATGGAACCATGTGTTGCCTTTTAAAATAAATTCTCTGTATATATTTGACAGTCAATTGATGCTCATTTCTTGAAATAAAGCATAGTAAATCTGTTTTACCGCATTTTTTATTTAAATGTACTTGGTTACTAAAGTCGTAAATTTAAAATCTTTACACCAAAAAATTCAGAATTTTGGTCTCTTCTACTCTATTTTCTATCACAGATAATATTTGAAAATAAATCTGTTTTCACTTGTAAAGCCCTATATTATGGATTTTCGTGTTCACCCTGTACACATTTATTGGACTTATGAACTCTGATATACATATAAATTTGAGTAAAGGCAAATAAATAAATAATGATATTAAAATATGTTTAATCAAGTATGTTTATTAAAATCCAATTTAATTAAAATATTTCACACTTGACAATTTTCGAAAGTAATTAAAATCAAATATTTTCTCTTGTAATTAATAAACATTATTAAAAATAAATATATTTATAAATGAACCAGCAATTATTAAAATAATTAATTAGATAAAATTAATTTTAGCAAAATGAATTGAAGATACATAAATACATAAAATTGAGTCCGAGGATAAAATTTATGTATTCGGACACACAAAAAAATTCATACAAGGTCATACAAGCATACGATGGGGTCTCGTGGCCACGTGCCTGAGTGTCTGGTCGCGAATCTGAGAAACCCGACCGACGCCAAATATTTCTAATTGTAAATGGCAGTAAATTGACCTTTGTGGTGCACTCTCCACGCCAGCAATGAGTGCTCGTGAGGCGACGCCTGGTAAACGCCCGCACGGTACAAATATGCTATCATCATTACCGATATCTGCGTACAAAGCATATTGGCACAGCCTGTAATGAGTGATGATATATATTTATTTATACGATAGTTATTTCAAATCTGCAAAAAAGTTGCTAAGTCTTAACAACATTTTTAAAAATTAATAAAATTATAATAGGTTATTTGCTATAGCCATGTTGCTAACAGCTACATAGTAAATTTTTTGCAGAACTAGTGTGACTGTGGCGACATTACATCTTAAAAAGAGCATTGCACTGTATACAAGAAAGTATTGTAGCAAACAGGTGCTGGAGTAAAGTACAATCATAGAAAGGAAGAAAGTTTTGAAGTTTTCGCCGTATTGTCGAATCAAAAGTTTCAACAGCTATAACTTTAATTCAGTGCAAATTTTATAGATGAAAACTTGAAGGTCTATTTCTTTTTTGTCGTAAATATGTTTGTATTTTTCCAACTATTCAATTAGTTGAATATCTTTTTCAAACCGTTCATTTTTACTTAAATGTGACAGAATTTTTTAAAACGTCAAATTCAAATATATGCTTATCGCCAGCGGCAAGCTTCTGATTGGTCTGCATTAGTATTATGACTTAAGAATTTAGAAATTGGCGTATTCTAGGGTTACGGCATAATGCTAATGTTAATGTTATAGCTACATAAAATTTTGCAATAATATTTTTTACAGAATCTTTCGCCTGACTGTGAATATTCCTCTTTAATTGATAATTTTAACCTCGAGCCGCTTGCTAGTAGATGATTTGAAAACAAAGTAGTATTCTTGTACAAAATTGAAAATAACATTGTTGATGATTGTGATTTACTTGCTAAACTTGACTTTTTTGTTAATATGTGCCTTACTAGATGCAGTAATACTTTCACACCTTCTCTGTCACGTACCAACCATCACTCTATCACTATATAATTCTTATATAATTATATATTAATTATTATTATTATTATTATTTTTATTATTATTATTATTATTATTATTATTATTATTTTATATAATTATTATAATCTCACTTATCTACATCTATGCATTTTCTAAATCTTATTATTCTGTAATTGAGACAATGTCCTGTTGAATAATAAAATTTATTATTATTATTAAATTTATTATGATGTTAGGGAAAAAAAACTTATTGGATATGCAGTCTTGGTAAAATGATTTTATTAAATTGTCATTTTTTTAACAATCCGACGTTTCGGTTCCTAATAAATCATCATCAGGGCTATGTTAATATATAGTTGGAAAAACAAAAAATTATATCATTTTCGTAATACTGAGTGACCAAAAGTAACTGATTCAGTTGGTAATACAATTCTGGGGATCTTTTTATTTCTTATGGGGTCTCATGGCCGCGTGCCTTAGTGTCTGTTCGAGAATCTGGGGAACCGGGTTCGATCCCGACCGACGCCAAATATTTCGAAATTTAAATGGCACAAAATTGACCCCTGTGGTGCACTCTCCACGCCAGCAATGAGTGTATGTGAGGTGACGCCTGGTAAACGCCCGAACGGTACAAATATGTCATCTTCATTATATCTGCGAACAAAGCAGATTGGCACACCCAGCAATGGGTAATATGCCATGATGATATATTTATATTTATTTATTATTTATTTTTATTTCTTAGTATACACAACACCAGGTAAAGGTAGAATACTATTTAATATGTCATTTTTACGATAAATACAAATAGGTTATACCAGAGCAGGAGCCTGACAGCTAAAGGGATTTCGAGTGACTGAAATATTTTAGTTCATTGCTCTGTGAATAATAGTCGCGTTCTTTTTATCATATGCCTCATCTCATGTAATCTCAAAATGAGATGAGTTTGACATGAAATGAGCTGAGATCAAGTGAGATTTTTATGAAGTAAAAAGAACGACAAAAGACAAATTTTGTTGGTAACTTGAACGACTGATGTCTGTGATACTTTTCAACGGTCAACCACGATATTTTCAGGTATTATTTTGGATCGCCTACTATGAGTGGGCATTATTTAGTTTTCTATTATTCTGTTGATTACATAATAACATATAGTGCGACATATTCTAAAATGTTTAAATTATATAGTACTATAACTTCCACATGATTTTCAATTCTATGAAGTTTACGTCTCTGTTATATTATTTTCCATGGGATTGCCTGCATATTTAATTATTTTTCAAATAATAATAGTATTTATTAAAGGAATAAACAAATAATCATAATAACCAAATTAATTGTATGTGACAGCCCGTGACAGCAAAACATTTATCCCCACCATTCATCTAAGATTAAAAACTCAACAAGCACAACCTCCAGAGGTGACTAAGAATCGGGAAGGGGGGTGGAACTCTTCTCACTTCGGTCTCACTTTATCTCACCTCCGTTAGGATAAAAAGAACGGTCAGAATTAGCGAGGCAACTGAGGTGAGCTGAGATGAACTAAGATCTCATGTAAAAAGTGGTAAAAAGAACGCGACTAATATGAGAAATAAGAGGATGTGGGTAAGGAAAACAACGACCATTTTAATAAATAATTGTAAATATATTCGAATTTAAATTGTCAAATGTCACTGTCAACAGTGTCAATAACAGGAAATAAATTTGTATATCAGTCTTGCCAATTTCAATAATTTTTTTATTGCCAACTAAATCAGTTATTTTTAATCACTCTGTATAATTCTCCAATTAGTTTTTCCCCTAACATTATAGAAGTTTAAAAAATTTCTTGTGATGTGATACCGAGCGTGAGTGTAACCCAAATATTAATTGTAGCAAGTAATCAGTAATAAAAATTATCAAAAATTAGTAGGCTTATTTAAAAAGGCATTTGAATTTTGATAATAGAAAACTCATATTACAAATAAATGTTTATTTTGTTACCTTAAAATCGGCCAAATTTATAGTATTTTTGATTAATTTATTTTCCCATCTAAATCGTCGCAACATTATAACCAGTGGTGTGTGGGGAACAGTCCGGAACGTCGTTCCGGAACTTTATGTGAAAGTCAGAACGCGTTCTGGAACTTTTTTCTCGAATATGTCCAATTAAAGTATAAATTAAAACAGAAATTTAAAAAGAAAATCATACATTTTGTTCAATATTATTCTTACAGAAAATTGTTATTCTTGTTTCATTATACTTTTACCTCCCGTCATACCGTAGGTAAGGGAGGTAATGTAATCATGTCAAAAATTCGATGGTGAGTTTTCAGTAAATAAGCACGAAATAGGGTCCCCACAACACGTTTTTACTATTTTTACGATGCTGTCTGTGTGTGTGACGATTTTTTTCGTCCACGATAACTCTTACAACAAACTTCCGAAAATTTCTATTTTCCGTATTTAAGTTTTCTACATTTATATAACGAGTTGATTAGATTTTGGGTAAAATTGGACAACCAGAAGTGATACTTTACTCGAAGCCCATAACAGTTTTTAATGAAAAATTATATTAAAATATCATCCAAAACTTTTCATTTCTAGTATTTAAGACTTTCATACCAAGGGGAATAACATATTACATTTTGGCTAAAATTAATAAACCAGAAGTGGTAGTTTACTTGAAGCTCTGAACAGATTTTCGTGAACAATATTATATTCAAAAACTTTTTAAATTCTGTATTTAAGACTTTTATATGAAAAAAACAACATATTAGATTTTGGCTAAAATTGATGAACCGGAAGTTATACTTTACTTGAAGCTCTGAACAGATTTTCGTCAAAAATATATTATGATATATTTCAAAACTTGTCAAATTTTGTATTTAAGACTTTTATATGAAGGAGAGCAACGTATTAGATTTTGGCTAAAATTGATAAACCGGAAGTGATACTTTATTTGAAGTTCTTAACATATTTTCGTGAAATATATATTGATACAATCCAAAACTTTTCAAATTTTGTATTTAAGACTTTTATATTAATGAGAACGACGTATTAGATTTTTTCTAAAATTGATAAACCGGAAGTAGTACTTTACAGAAAGTTATAAACAGATTTTCTTGAAATTATTAAAACAATCCAAAACTTATCAAATTTGGTATTTAAAACTCGATCTTGACTATACTTATATGATAAACCGGAAGTGGTACTTAATTTGGAGCTCTTAACAGATTTTCGAGGAAAACATAATACAATATAATCCAAAATTTCGTATTATAGACATTTCTATTTATTGGGACGAGAAATTAGATTTTGTTTATAAACGATAAATCGGAAGCACATTGCTATTTTAAACATGAAATTGACGGGAAGTTATGTGCTGGCCACATCAGATTTTTTATTGCTTAAGCGTTCCGGAAATTTTTCAATCGAGATGACCTTACGATACTATTTGATTTAGTTATATAGCCCTAATGATAACTACATTTATTTCATAGTTCCATTATAAATTGTATACTTGGCCATGTGCCAAAAATGTAGCTAAACTCCGTTTAGCTGTCAAATAAGTTTTATGTGCGCTTTTTATTTCAAGTAGTTGAATAATAAAATGTTTTTAATTTGATATTGACAACACAATCCAAGAGTAAGTAAATAATTATCAATATTTATGCAAACAAAAAGTGGCCCCAAAATTCGGCTAAAAATGGTACTTTCCATACATTTTAAAAACTTTTCTACAAACCTTCAAAATCCTCTCAAACAGTTCAATGAATTCACATTATCTCTCACTTCACCACAACAGAAACCAAAGCACTGCACAGGAAGGAGTTCACTTTGAAGAGAGCTGCATCTCTCGGATTCGGAAAGTTTCCGGCCGCGTGAACTTTGCGGTGTTTACGAGCGTGAGCGTGATCTGAAACGTGAGCGAGCGTTGCCGGTTGCAGCGCGACTGTGGCTTGTCTGTGTCCGTCAGAACGGCAACCCGCGCTGCCGCCATGAAACCGAGTCGGCGTACTAGCCAGCAGGAAGATATTTTTTATTACAAATTAAAGTTGATTAATAATACATCGAAAAGAAATGGACAATACCCTGGGTATCTATCTACATTATTTATTTGTTTGAATAGGAAGTTTTAGTTATTTATAGTACACGTGGGTATGGACATATTTTATCTACAAACGGAAAGTTTAACACACGCGGTTCTCACCTCGTTTACTAATATCTACGAGTGGATAAAATGTCTTTAGGTACGTTCTATTGGTGTCAGAAATCTTCCTACTTCTTGTAGTAGAAAATCAATGGTCGTTCTTTTGCGTCAAAAAATCGAAATATTCCAACTTCAGAGTTGGAAGAGTTGGTAGGAAGATATATAGAGTGGAGATAAATTCAAAATTTTAATCTCAGATATTGAAGTAAGGTAATCACCTTTATTCTCGTGCCCATTGTTAAAAAATAAATTCTCTTAACAAGGCGCTTAACAATTTTGTTACGGTTTGGTATTCAGGTGACCACATTACTCAGAACAGATAACAATTTTTGTGTTTGAACCCAGGGCCGCTCTGTGAGTATAAGGCGCCTTTGTGCTATGTTATATTTTTCCACCCCTTCCCCTCATGAGTTAAAGTTTAAACTATAATTTTGTTCTTTAATTTCAAAAATGCTAGATTTAATATATTGAATAAATTTTCTTCGGTTCATTCTTATAATCAAAATCGATTGTTGTAATCAACAATTTTACAACAGACTTCGGAATTGTATGTACATCATAAAGCATTTCTTCGCAAAATGGTAGTAGGTATTTAAATATTGGATTCATTCTGGGATTCATCCTTGTAATCAATATTTCTGAGTTATAATCAATATATTCTTTGTTATAATCAACATTTTCACAGTTATTATTTCAATATAACAATGCTAGAATAATAACGAACCGATTGGTACGATAATTATTTTACTTATAACTAAAGCTCTAATGCAAACAAATAAAATAATGTATTGTTCACTTCTATCACGTTAATTTGTAAGTTTTATAGTAATTTTAGTAAGAGCATGTTCTAAAAATTTACTATTATTTACTTATTATATTATTATACGTGACTGAAACTTCAGTATTTGTACTTTATGTATTAAAAATAAAATAGAATTTATAATATAAATTCATTGTTGTAATCAACAGTTGTTGTAATCAACGATCAACACTTGTATTCAATAAATATTACTTTTGCGATCCTTTATTATTGGATAAATATTTTTACACATTCCTTGGCTTTTATTAAAAAAAAACTTATCGAATGTGTAACTAGAAGAATTTTGGATCTATATCCTTGATTCAAAATTCATCAGTATTTATTTTCCCGTTTAACCACAAAAAATCACCATATTTTGCTAAATTTAATAAAAATATCTACGTAGTACGTATAAAATGCTATAATCTATAAATCTATTTATAATAATACGTAAAGAAAAAACTTCTTCGTTTTAAAAACTTTTTAACATTCTAAAAGCAAAAATTTGCGTTCGACATGTTCAAATTTCAAAATTAACAATTGTTAAATACAAAACGGCCACATTTTTTGACAGAAATGCGTACTAATTCATTTGACATTTCATTTCGTTGCAATATTGTATATAAGAAAAATTTAAAATTTAATTTACGTTGATGCAATTTACTTATCTTTATATTAAAATATTTAATTTACGTTGGTACAATTTATTTATCTTTATATTAAAATATTGCTTTATTAACAAAATTTCATTCGATAAAAGGTCACTTTAAAAATAGATGTTCGACAAACATTACATATTATACATATTTGTTTTATTAAAATGTAAACAGTGAAGTCTTCCTTTTCAACAATAAACTTATAGTTGTTGTAGATATAAACTCAATTTATTGTTTGTTGTAAAGGTGGATTTATACAGGCTGCTTTTTATTTTACTTTTTAAAAGTTAAATGTGTGTGTGTAGGTACTGCTTTACGTGCATACTTTTTATTTTACTTTTAGACCTTCAGCTGACCAACTTGCAACTTAATACCGTTAAAGTAAAAGAATTTCACAACTGCGCATGAGCTCCATTTCACAAAAGTCAGCGTGTTTTTATTTTTTAAGTAATGGTAAAACCTCAACAAGTTTGATTCGCACTGTTGAATTTAATAACAAAGTAATTACAAAATGTAAAACAATTAGTAGGGATGTATATACGTAAGTATCTCGCATAACTCAAAAACGTTAAGTCATAGAAAGCTGAAATTTTGTATTTAGTACTATTATGTTATGTAGTTGTGCACCTCTCTTTTTGGTCATTACATAATTTCAAGAAATGGTACTTTACTTGAAGCCTATAATAGATTTTAAAGAAAAACTATTTTAAAATATAATCCAAAACTTTTCAAATTTGTTATATAAGACTTTTATGTCAATGGGAATAACATAGTAGATTTTGGTTAAAATAGGCTAACCGGAAGTGACATATTACCTGAAATTATTCTTGAATAAAATCGTTTTATTTTGATTTTAGAAATAAATGCTTCAAATAATAGTTTTAGATAATTAAATTCTGCGTTTAGCACAACCAATTTTATTAAATTAGCCCTTTGTATAAACGAGATATGTAAATTTAAAAATTAAATACTTTTTAGTTTTTGCAATAAAGCTTGCTATATGGATTAAGACAAAAAATCTGATGTGGACATCACACGAGTTCCTTGTACACAAGACCAATATGAAGTATAGACCCAAGTATATAATTGCACATATTTGACGTAATGGACCTTTCCAATTTAAAGAGATAGAAGATATGCGCAATGGGGATCTGCGCATAGTAAGAACAACTGAGATCTATGAAGTTTGATTCTAAAAAAATTAGACGTAAAATGTAAGATAACTTTAAAAAATCTTATCGTAATAAGTTACAAAAGCTTTTATTGAAGGTAATATGTCTAACGATGCAAATTTTCACTGAGAATACAGGTATTTTAATGACTGCAATATTTTTGACGTTTCGTTTGACAGCCCAACTGGCAGTTGTTCGCGCCATTTTCTTACTATTTGCAGCGATAGAAAGAGATAGCCCTTAAATTGGAAAGGTCCATTTGACATTAGCATCTATTTTTTATTTTTTTGTTATTTTTTGTCCTAATCCATAGCAAGCTTCATTACAAAAACCAAAAATTATATGTTTTAAATATACATATCTCGCTTATACAAAGGGCTAATTTAATAATACTTGATGTGCTAGACACAGAATTTAATTCTCTAAAAATTTTATTTGAAGCATTTATTTCTAAAATCTAAATGAAACCATTTTATTGAAGAAAAACTGTTAACACCTTCAGGTAATATGCCACTTCCGGTTAGCCTGTTTTAACCAAAATCCACTATGTTATTTCAATTGAGATAAAAGTCTTATATACCAAATTTGAAAAGTGTTAGATTATATTTTAAGATAGTTTTTCATTAAAATCTATTATGGGCTTCAAATAAAGTACCATTTCTAGAAATTATGTAATGACCAAAAAGGAAGGTGCACAACTAGATGTTATAGCAGTCCTAAATACAAAATTTCAACTTTCTACGGCTTACCGTTTTTGAGTTATGCGAGATACATACGCACGTACGCACGTACGTACGTACGTACAGACGTCACGACGAAATTAGTCAAAATGGATTCAGGGATGGTCAAAATGGATATTTCCGTTGAAATCTCAAAACCGAAATTTTTCGCGATTACAATACTTCCTTTACTTCGTACAAGGAAGTAAAAAGTACAAAAAATAAAAATAGTTATTTATGATATAAGTGTTAAAAGTGACATTTATTTGGAACACGACACACAATACTAGAATTAAAATATCGCATTTTTAATTGAGGTATGCCGTGTTAAAAATTCAATATTTAATAGTGTTTGGAGAAAAAATAAATTTTAATGTCAAATTATGCCTATACGTGCAATTTTATAATTCAGTCTATATTTCATGTTGGTTTTTCGTACAAGGAAGTCGTGTGGTGTCCACATCAGATTTTTTGTTTGAAGTAATAGGGTAGATATAGATATTAATGAAGCATCGGTTTTACTAAAAAAAGTCGGACCTAATAAAAAAAATTCTACCAGGTATCTTATATCGGGACTCTGAAGTATCGTATATATCAATTTCAATGTATTATTATACATTCGTACCATTGTCTACTAGTCAAACGGAAGTTTTATAAAAATTAAATAATATACCTGTTAATTTTAAAATATTGGACAAAAAATTTAATAATGTTTTGTTGTAAAAATAAAGATCATTGTAATACAGTGTGTTAAAAAAACCAAACTCGAAGTAGGCTACAAACAGAGTTGAATGTCATGTTGTCAAAATTAATCTTGAAATAATTTTTTTTGAAATTCATTGTAACGGGCATCAAAAGAATGTTGTCATTTGCCGTTATCTAATTTATTTCCATTTCAAAAATAAGGTTCAAGAAAAAAAGCACCTTACCTTGTAAGTTGAGATGTCCTTCTATATTTCTAACCTCCATTACTATTATCCTCATCTGTCTTAACATAACTAAAAAAAAATATTTACTTAAATTATTTTTCAAAACAAAATATTTTAACAAGTATATTTTAATTCATAATTATATACATAAATTAATAGGATTTATTTATATTCACAAAAGTAAAACTTATATTTTATATAATAAAGTATATAGCGCTTGACACTAAATATATTGAATACTACGATATTTCAAACATAGGTAATAATAAATGTATGAATAATGAGGTGATTCCTAATATTAGCTAAATTTAGATGTGAGGTATACAATTCCATTTAGACTGTAGAATAGATTTTCTGGGCCAAGGTCTCAATTTTAACTGAACACCCCTTCCGCACGAACGATTCGTCCAGGAAAACTCGGTCCACATTCATGTGACATGTGATTACTATTGTTCTCAATCTCATTGTGGTATTTTGGAAAACTCGTATGTTACTAGAACCATATTTGAGGCTCACAATTGTTTGTTTCTAATACGAATTATTATCAAAAGTTCATAATTAATTCTTATTGGGATTTTCAAATAAGAATACGCTAACTAGCGGCAAATATTAGAACTGCAAACAGTGGTACACATTTGACATTTACATGAAACTACAACTATATGACTACAAAAACTCTATTATGCGTACTTGAATTATTAATAAAAAATGAGAAAATAATATGAAAACTAAAAAAATACAATTGACAGAAATGGCTACGTTGACACACGTCAACAAAAAGTGTACCCGTGTTTAATGCGATCAGCGCCATCTCTTGATACTTGAAAATCCCAATACAGGTGCTTCCAAATATATATATATATATATATATATATATATATATATATATATATATATATATATATATATATATATATATATATATATATAATAAAACAAACCTTAAAATTTAATTAAAGGATATAAAAATGAGTGGACAAGTTCTCACAGATGTTTCGTTTTAGAGATATTTGAGTGTAGTAAGAACGTAACTGTATTCTTATAAGAATTTCTAGTATTAATAATAAAATATTTTTAAATTTCAAAAGTTTATTTTATAAAATGATAAATTACATACTAATTTACAAAATATGTTCATAATGATAATGAGCAGCTTGTATTTATTTTAATAAAATGTTTATTATCTAATATATTTATTCCGCCATTTACAGCCCGAGTCACAAAAAAGATTAATGCCCAGTTGCACCAACATGGCTTAAATTTTAAGAGACCTTAAAACAAAAAAATCTGATGTGGACACCACACGACTTCCTTGTCGCAAGACCAATATGACCCAATTATAAAATTGCACGTATTTGACATAATTTCACATTAACATCTATTTTTTTATTTTTTTGTAATTTTTTGTCCTAATCCATAGCAAGCTTCATTACAAAAACCAAAAAGTATATGTTTTAAATTTACATATCTCGCTTATATTTGAACCATTTATTGCTAAAATCAAAATAAAACCATTTTATTCAAGAAAAACTGTTAACAATTTCAGGTAATATATCACTTCCGGTTAGCCTGTTTTAACCAAAATCTACTATGTTATTCCAATTGACATAAAAGTCTTATATACCAAATTTGAAACGTTTTGGATTATATTTTAATATAGTTTTTCATTTAAATCTATTATAGGCTTCAAATAAAGTACCATTTCTGGAAATTATGTAATGACCAAAAAGAGAGGTGCACAACTAGATGTTATAGAAGTCCTAAATACAAAATTTCAACTTTCTACGGCTTACCGTTTTTGAGTTATGCGAGATATGTACGTACAGACGTCACGGCGAAATTAGTCAAAATGGATTCAGGGATGGCCAAAATGGATATTTCCGTTGAAATCTGGAAACCGAAATTTTTCGCGAATACAATACTTCCTTTACTTCGTACAAGGAAGTAAAAAATGCGTATCGAGTTTGTAACAGCAATACAAAATAATTCATTTACATTTCATTTCGATGTACTATTTTCAATTTAAAGATATCTTAAAATTTAAGTTACGTTGGTGTAACCGGCAATAAGGTAATCCTTATTTTTAAATTAGCTAATTTTACTCTAAGTTTATTTAATTAATTAAAATATAGTCTGGTCTAATCTAATCCTAGTAACTACCTTTTTTGATAATAAAATGAAGATTCAATTTTAAATACCGGGATAGAATATAATTTACTAATTCAAAAATGAGGATTAGCTTAAACTTTTTTGCGAATCGTTAATTTTTATTAATCTAAATACATACCTACATATTTACTTATGCTGGAAACTGTATTGAATTCTTTTCCTATTGTTCTATTTACTTTTTTCTTTTTAAAACGTTACTGTTATTAATTTAAAATGATTAGTTCTTTGACAGTGACATTTATCTGTCAGTTACATACATTTGAATAACTGCGTTTTGTTTGTTTAAAGCGGAGCTCCGGGATTTAAATTATAGATAATTTTATAAATTTATCCATAAAATATGTAGAAAAAGTATTAATGCGAATCTGTAGAAAATTTCATAATCTTTAATTTTTATAATAACATTAATCTCGAAAAAATAACATTTAAAAGTATTTTTCTATTTCGGTGTTCTTATGTTTCTATAAAAGCACTGTTTATCACTGAAAACACGACGTTTAGAAAATCTATAAACGTACTGTTTTTGGCGCCTTTTATGTTCTAGAGTTGGTAGTCATGCTTTCAAAACTGACAGATAACCTCAAAATGGTAAATTGTTTGTGTTGAAATATTACTTCTAATTGTGGATTTTTATCCTATCACTAGGTGATAGGACTAGAAAGAAAAGAAATTTATAGCTATAGCTGTGTTAGTTAAGAAAGAATAAGAATCTGTGAAATTAAAATTTCAACTAAAAAATTATGAAACAAGAAACAATGCGCTCAGGTTTACTTTGTCAAAATAATTAAAACGGTAAGTTTTATTTATTACAATTTAAATTTATGGTAATGCAATTTTGAATTTAATGTATTGCTATTCCAGGCAGGTTATGAAATGTATGATGCACGTTACTTGAAAATTTTAACACTGTCTACTCAATTTGTGGCGGCTACTAGCAAACAAATATGAAAAGTTGACGTTTTAATCCATGATTTGCAGTTCCACGTTGTGGCGAACTATCGAATATATGCCATATATGTTTAGTATTAAAAATTGTAAGAAAAGCTGTTGCCGTTATCTGTGCAACTGAGCAGTGAGTGTTGTAAAAATGGTGGAAAGTAAAAGTCTAGAGCAATAAATTGTTCATTAAAGTATTTCATTATTTAATGAGTTTTATTTATATGTTTTTTCAATAAAAAGGCTTGATGGTCCACGTAACGTCCTTCAATCCCATATTTAAGTTTTATTTATGATAATAACCAACACGAAACACCGATATGTCAAATCAGGATGGTTCATTAATAACCTTGGAGTTCATTGTATGTATTGGTTTTCCTCTTTCATAATTGTATAATGCTTGATACAATGTTTCAATGTAAACAATCAGACAAAATCACAAGATACACAAACTGTCAAAATGTGAAATTTCAATTTTTAACGGGAAACGCTACCAACGTAACTGATAAAAAAAACACCAACTCATATTTTTGACAAATTCTTTTTTTTTTAAATCTAATTGTAAAATTACCTCAATAGAAAAAATAGTATAAAAAACATGTATCATAAGGCCTGTTGACGCACTCGTCCTTTGTAAAACTCGCCTGGCGGCTCGTTTTCCAAACTTGGACTCGTACGTTAACAGATTGCCTTATGATACTTGTGTTTTAATGTACTATTTTCGAAGAAAAACTATTTTGAGCTTTAAGTAAAGTGCTATTTCCGGTTATCCGATTTACACCAAAATCTAATGGGCTCTTTCCATAATGGAAAAAGGTCGAAATACAAGGTTTCAAAATTTTCTGAATGATAGTATTTGAGTTAGAGTGGATGATCCAATACACACACACACACACACACACACACACACACACACACACACATACACACACACACGCACGCACGCACGCACGCACGCACGCACGCACGCACGCACGCACACACACACACACACAAACACACACACACACACACACACATATATATACATATATATATATATATATATATATATATATATATATATATATATATATATATATATATATATATATATATATATATATATATATATATACAGGCTGTAAATGAAATAAGTACATTAATTTTAACCAGTAATGTAACTCGATGAGAGCAACAATATTTCTTAATAACTTTTTTTTCTAAGTCTTTTAGATTTTGAGTTAAAATTCTTTAAAGATTTGCTGCATATTTCGTTACCCGCTCATGGAGAACAAATGAGCAGCTGCCATTCAAGTGGGATACAAGCAGCTCAAAAATTGTCGGTTATCGGTTACACTTACAGTCACAGTAATTAATAAACGAATCAAGGGAAATAACATTATTATTAATTAATACGTAATAATACAATTTTTAAAATAAATAAATTTAAATTTTGGATAACAAAATTATAAAGTTGTGTATTGAAACAGCCTTTTTATCTTTACCTGTGAATAGTGTGAATAGAGGAAGACAAGGAGTGACGGGGTAACTAGAGGAAGAGAAAAAGCATAGTTATTAGGTTATGAGATGATATTTATCGTCGATAAATCATAATAGTTTAAATACGTTATTCAAAAAATGTAAGTACAAACTTTTGTCCATTTAAAAGAGGTACATGAGTACCAATAATTAGTCGTCCATTTATTGTTCCCCAAACATTTTTTAATGAAAATTTTTACAGCACTTTCGTCTGTCAAGATGTGTATTGTGCATAATAAATACACCTTCCCAAGTAAATTCAGTCTCATGAATGAACATTATGAGCCATTCCCAAAATTTAAGTCTGTTATGTGCTGAAAACATTGAACTTTTTGCACATGGTATGGATACAGATGTACAAGATTAACAAATGTGCGAATATTAAGAACAGAATGATTTGGTGATGATTTGGAAACGCTCCGTGTAAATGCGTTGGCAACTCCATGACACTGTCTTTATGAGAACCGTGATGTCAAGTAACATGTAGTACAGATACGAGTAAAAAATAAATAAATAAACCATAGGTAAGTAATTACAATGTCTGTGTACTCGCATTTTGACAGAATTTTACCTTATAAACATGTTTATTACTGTCAAAATTTAATTGCAACAATTGACAGGACTGTCAATTGCTAAAACAAAATTTTTCATAACTATTGCTGCTGCATTCAATTATCACAAAAATATTTGGAACGACTCGTCAATTTACGGGGTGGTAAAAATGCTAAAAAAATATGCGATTTCGAGAAAAAGTTATTAAGAAATATTGTTGCTCTCGATGAGTTATACTACTGGTCAAATTTAATGCACTTATTTCATTTACACCCTGTATATATATATATATATATATATATATATATATATATATATATATATATATATATATATATATATATATATATATTAAATGTTAAAATTGGATTCTAAGGACCTTAAAACGTGCTCATTTACCAAAATCTCGATATGCGATTTTTAGTACGATCTCTATACCTCTCTTACCAAGGGTAGCGGGAGGTAAAAATGAAAGCAGAGAAATAAAATTGTACAGTTGAAATAAACAGCCCCAGCCCAGTTTTCTGATATTAAAATCAAATGGAGTATGTGCTCATTATTATAATGCATCGAATTATATAGAAAATAATATACCATCACGTTTTAAAATTTGATAAATATTAGAAATGTGTAATAAATAAATAAAATTAAAAACACCGTGACATCAACTTCACATTAATTCTCTATCTAAACTATAAAAAATAATAAAATTTTCATTGCAATATAATGGGGTCCGTACTCACTTTGAATTTTTTTTTTTTTTTTTTGAAAGCTTCACTGAATTCTAAATATGTATGTGGCGTCTGATCATTAATTACATAAATTAACAAAGTTTTTTGCAGACTTTAGCAAAGCTTTTGATTGAGTTAATCATTACAAGTTGTTGGCTACACTGTTAACATGCGGCATTCATGGCTCTCTGTTACTGTGGATAGAATCATATATAAAAAATCTGATGTGGCCACACATTACCTTCCGTCAGTTCGGTCAGTTCTATGTATTTTGTACAAATTTCATACAGAAAATTCCTTGCTAAAGATTATATTTCTTGTACTTTACCTTCCGTCAGTTGCATGTATTTTATGCAAATTCCATACAGAAAATTTATAGCAAAAGATCCTATATTTCCAGTAAAATTATTGGACAAACACACTATATCAATTTCACTTGACACTGACATCTTTCAATCAGAATTTTCTTAATATAGTAGCTGTTTCCATAGCTATGGCTGCTTTATGAAATTTAATTTCTTTATAATTTTTTAACTTTATATCCAAGTATAAAATGCAGTCAAATGTGAAAATATTATATTTAACATAGTTTTTTCAAGAAAAACTGTTAAAATCTTCAAATGAGGGTACTTCCGGCTGTCCATTTCTAACCAAAATCTAATCAGCTCTTCAAATGGATGGAACGAAGAGAAATACGAAAGAATTATAATTTTTAGAATTGTAGTATGAAGTTATCGTAGACGAAAATTTTGTTACACACACACACACACACACACACACACACACACACACACACAAACACACACACACATAAACACACACACACACGCACACACGCACACACGCACGCACGCGCGCGCACACGTGCACACGCGCACACGCGCACGCACGCGCACACGCGCACACACGCGCACACACGCGCACACACGCGCACTCACGCACACACACACACACACACACACACACACACACACACACACACACACACACATACAGACATCATCGTAAAAATAGTAAAAACGTATTCTAGGGACCCTAAAACGTGCTTATTCATCAAAAACTCACCACCGAATTTTTTTACCAAAGGTGACGTTACCTTACCTAAAGGTGACGTTCACAGATAGTTTTTTGCAGCAGCTTCAAATCACGTAACATAATAGTGATCTCAGGTGTTCCACAAGGCTCACATTTCGGACCAGTTTTATTCAATATATATGTTAATTCCATAGGTCAATGCTTTAAACATAGTGACTTTCTTCTTTATGCTGATGATTTGAAGTTTTTCAAAAAAATAAAATCTCTTACTGATTGTAATCAACTGCTTTAATAAGTTTGCAAAACTTCTGTAAACTGAACGATTTATCCATAAACATAGAAAAATGTCACGTAGTTAGTTACACTAGATGTACGAATGTTGTCATCTATCCTTACAATATCGACGGGCTTAATTTGGAGCGAAAAACATCTATCAAAAGTTTAGGTGTTCTGTAATGTCACAATTAGTGATGTGCATATTTCGGAAACTTATTTTTTTGAAAGTTTCACAGAAAATTTTATTGAAAGTTTTACAAAATGTTTTACTGTGTATTTCAATGTAAGTTTCAAATAAAAATTTCATTGAACCTTTCAACGAAAGTTTCATTTAAATTTCATGAAACTTACCATTTATTAGTTGAATTTGAAATATTTGGATCTCATAATAACTAATTTGAAAATAAATGAGAAAAACAAAAGTTTCAAAACAAAATAAAAAAATATTATTCAAAATGTAATAGGTACAAAAATATAAAAAAATAATTATCAAACATTTTAAAATAGATATTATCTTATTGTCTTTTATATTTATTTCATCGAAATATTACCAAATTCTAATTTTAATTTTTACCATATCTAAACTGTACTAAATCCTGAATTCGAGAAATATACAATTTCCAGCATGCATATTAACCAAACATAATATGAACGCGCATGCATGTCATCTATGCAAGAATATTGCAAAGAGTTGGGCGTGCCATGCGCAGTGTAGCTTATGAAAGTTTCATGAAATTTAAAGCTTGAAATTTTTCACTTGAAACTTTCAGTATAAAACTTTCTAATGCCACATCACAAGTCACAATATAATAACTATTATAAAAATATTGATCTTTTAATATAACATTACCTCAATTTAAGCGCGCAATTGTACAGTCAGTATAAAATTTGGAATTTCTGTTATTTGTTTGTAAACTGTAAAGTGAGTTGTATATAAAATGTTATATTTATTGTATAATTGTCTGGAAGCCTTTTGATAACTGTTGGCTTCCCAAATACCAAATACCAAATAAAATAAAATAAAATAAAAATAACTTCAATCTCCGAGATTATCAATATTGAGTGTCAGATTAATAAATATGTAAAAATACATATATTCCTTTTATACCACAAACTTATTTTCCCTATTCTTGATAAAATATAGTACTTCAGTACTTTGATACATAAATAACTAATCCAGTAAATTTTGTTTTCATGCGTATTCATAGCAAAATTGTAACAATTTATCAGCATGCTATTATATCTACTAGGAACAATATTCTACACAAGATCTCTGGCAGCAATTGGGGAGCAAATGGTTTAGTTCCTAGAACTACAGGTCTAGCCTTGGTATATTCGATGGCTGAGTACTGTAGCCCAACGATCACAAATACATTAGATATAACTTCAAAGCATTTGTTTTTTTTACAGCTGGACAGAAAGAGACAACTAAGGATAGAGATATGTTGTCTCCTCACGGAGTATTCCGTAAATGTCACTGCTTGTTCTATTAACATGAACTATACTATTTTTTTTTCTTCTTAAAAACCTCTCAACAGGATTAATTCCCAATTACAGAGAGGTTTACATATACAAACATCCATGCTTTAGTAGGATTCGAACCCAGAACCCCTAGCGTACTCATGACTACGAGCCGTTGCTCTAACCATTGAGCCACCGGAGCCGACAAACATTTGAATTATTATTAACGAAAAGCAATTATAAAATGCATGAAACAAATTGATATCAGTATTAGGAAAGGATAAAAAGAATTCTATATAATTATTTAGATTATTCTATTGATTTTTAAACAATATTGTTTTTGTGTACATGCTTATTATTCTATTTGTAGTTTTTTCTAAATTTATTTTTTTGGCGGATCCGGATTTTAAAATAAATGTCTAAAATTAAATTGATCAATTGAATGCCATGATTATTTAATTAATCCTGGTCCAGGATATGTTTATGAATAGTCAAAAATTCCCGTAGGTAAATTTCTCATGGTGGTATTAATTAATTGTTTTTTTTAATTAATAAGAGTTTTTAGAATTACGCACATTTTATTTCAAAACTCACTTGAAAAATAAGGCTGATTTATAGACAATCCCAGGCACATTGCAAGAACTACATCGCCTCGAGGGCACTGCTATCCAATGGTTGATATCAATCCCAAATCAAAACACAAAGATATTTATGTTAGTTAATTCTTGTTCTTGTTATTTTTTAATGTTATGTTTTATTTTTGTTTTGCCATACGACATATAGATACAACAGGAAATGGTAGGATAGTTTTATTTATTTTATTATTGGGTCATAAATACATATTTACAACACACACACACACACACACACACACACACACACACACACACACACACACACACACACATATATATATATATATATATATATATATATATATATATATATATATATATATATATATATACAAACATACACACGCACGCACACACACATACTTACATACAAACATACACACACACACACACACACACACACACATATATATATATATATATATATATATATATATATATATATATATATATACATATATATATATATATATATATATATATATATATATATATATATATATATATATATATATATACATGCACACAGACATCATCGTGAAAATGTTAAAATTGGATTCTAGGGACCTTAAAACGTAGTCATTTACCTAAATCTCGATATGCGATTTCTAGCACTATCCCTATACCTCCCTTACCAAGGGTAGTGGGAGAAAAAGATGAGAATTAGCTTAAACTTTTTTGCGAATCGTTAATTTTTATTAATCTAAATACATACCTACATATTTACATATGTTGGAAACTGTATTGATTTCCTTTCCTATTGTTCTATTTACTTTTTCTTTTAAATACGTTATTGTTATTAATATGAAATGATTAGTTCTTTGACAGTGACATTTATCTGTCAGTTACATACATTTGAATAACTGCGTTTTGTTTGTTTAAAGCGTAGGTTCCGGGATTTAAATTATAGATAATTTTATAAATTTATCCATAAAATATGTAGAAAATGTATTAATGCAAAAGAAAAGAAAATTTAATAATCTTTAATTTTTATATCATTAATCTCGAAAAAATATCATTTGAGGTATTTTTCGAAGAAAAACTATTTTGAGCTTCTAGTAAAGTGCCATTTCCGATTTACACCAAAATCTAATGGGCTCTTTCCAGTATAGAAAAAGTTCGAAATACAAGGTTTCAAAATTTTGTAAGTGATAGTATTTGAGTTAGAGTAAAGGATCCACATACACACATGCACACAGACATCGTGAAAATGTTAAAATTGGATTCTAGGGACCTTAAAACGCGGTCATTTACTAAAATCTCGATTTGCGATTTTTAGCACGATTCACATACCTCTCTTACCAAGGGTAGCGGGAGGTAAAAACTTATAGCAAATGTTCAAAATGATATCCATTGTATTCATTACATTTATTATATTATTTAGAAATACAATAGCGAATGATTAATATTACATTATTATTAAATACAGCAAGTTTTGCTATACTATTTTTTTGAATTAGATATTCTCTGATAATATTTAATAACAAGTATAATAATTAAATATCGGATTGAAATGGATGGAATATTTAATTAATTAAGGTCTTCCTATTAATTGGATGTGAAATTGAATAGAATTCAAAAAGGTTTATTTAATTTTGAATTGAATCAGCTCTCTTTAGTTTCATCACATTTATTTTTAACTAGAATGTAAAAGTCAAAGCATTATTAGCTAGTAATTATTCTAAAAAAACTGGAGTGTAGTATGAAGCTATAAAAAGTAAACATGACATAAATCAGGGGAATAATAATGAAGCTAATGTCATTTCGATCGCGTGTGTGACTTTATCTCTTAGTTAAAGTTTAATCGTAAAACAAAATTTATTATTTCCAAAGTTGGAGAAAGCAATCATATCAAAGAGTATAAAATTTTTCTTATCGAATTGAAGCAGTGACACTTAATGTTCTTTGAAAATGATAGCTTAAATTTTATATCAGAAGTTTTGATTTTAAACTTACGTTTTTTAATGACTAACCAAAGACAGTTTCAAGTTAAAAAAGTTTATTAAAACGAACAACGCGGCTTTAAAAGGTATGATAATTAGACAAACTTTTTAAATTTCCCCTCTTTATTATTCCACACATAAAGTACGAATAATCTGGTAATATTTTAATAACATGAACCTGTTTTTGATTAAGTACCTACCTACCTACGTTTTATTATATCGTAAATTGAAATTCATTAAATTTTTATCTTAAATTTCATTTAAATAAACTTTTGTGAAATACGATATATTAATTATGCAAAAATTATTAAACGCAAAATAATATTGTATTTATTTTATGTAAATATTATATTTCACCAAAGCAAAATACATCCATATATTTCAATATTTAATTTTTTTTCTAACAGGTCTATATCCTGGAAATAGGATGACACATTTATAACATAATTACCAAAAATGATACATCCATAAGTACAACACAATAGAAACGTCAAACAGTACTTACATTTTTAAATGTTATAATGAAATACAAAAATGTAACCAGAGCTCCTGAGCATTATAGTATGTAACATCTGAGGTGGGATACGTTTCATTACAGCCGAGTCATTGATCGGTCATTTCCCACCTATGAGATTATGATTGTGAGAATATAATTCATGAGCCACGTGACATGTTCTCCGCCATTCAACATTCAGAATCTCCCTAGTTACATGTCTATCACAGCGATGATAAAAAACAAAGAAATTATTACCTTATTTATATTCGTTACTAAGGTATTTGTTTTCTTTATATGACATTGACAGTTAATTTTGAGTATAAAAATGTGCGATAATTATTGGGTTGATATCAACAACGATGAAAATAATAAGGCAATTGTCAAATTAACCATGTTGTAATAAAATATATAATAAAAGTTAGGTTAGCAACACACACAATGTGTCACAAAAATACTACATGTTTCCAGTACTAGTAAGCTCAATAGTAGCGCATACTATTAGTAATTCAACGACTACATATTACAATTTATTAATGGAAGCTGATTGGAACGATATTTATTTAATTCCTGATGTCGATAAGGCCTTTGAGAGATTTTGTGACATACTCTTCCTATCCTCCGTGGTTTAATAACAACATTATAAAAAACTTAAGGTTGAAATATAAACATCATAAGTTATTTATGACCAATGGAGATAGAAGATATCTCACTGAATTTAAAAGATTACGTGCTTCAATTACAAAAGATATCAACATTGCACATACAAAATATATATCGGATATGGAAAACCAAATTCTTTCTGATGGGGTCTCGTGGCCGCGTGCCTGAGTGTCAGGTCGCGAATCTGGGGAACCGGGTTCGATCCCGACCGACGCCAAATATTTCGAATTTTATATGGCACAAAAATTGACCCCTGTGGTGCACTCTCCACGCCAGCAATGAGTGCTCGTGAGGTGACGCCTGGTAAGCGCCCGCACGGTGCAAATATTTCATCATTACCGCATCTGTGTACAAAGCAGATTGGCACACCCAGCAATGGGTAATAAGCCGTGATGATATATTTATTTATTTATTTCTGATCCAAATAAATTTTGGTCTTTTATTCATAATAAAAAACATTCCTCTCGAATTCCGGGATGTATGCATATGGACAATAAAAGTTATAACAGTACTACAGAAATTGTTGAAGGTTTTGCTGATTATTTTTCTAAAGTCTATACTAATGATTCGGTTCACCCTGAAGAAATAATAACTCATAATAATATAGATACTACATTAATTTCAGCCATCTCTGAAGATGATATAACGTTTGGGATAAAATCTCTTAAACCATCTCGCAATCCTGGTCCTGATTAACTCCCATCTTATATTCTCAAGGCCTGTTCTTTTATATTTCTCTAACCCTTACACTATCTTTTTAACCTTTCCATTTCGCAAAACATATTTCCCACTTGTCTTAAACCATCTTTTATAGTACCCATACTCAAATCAGGCGATGCAACTAACATTTCCAATTACCGTCCAATAGCTATTTTGTCCAACATTTCAAAGGTTTTTGAATCCATCATCTTCAAGTATATTTATAAATCCGTTCATAATCAATTATCAGTTCATCAACATGGATTTATTAAAGGAAGGTCAACAACTACCAACCTTATGAACTTTACAGAATTTACACTAAACTCATTACATGACAACACTCAAGTAGATGTTGTTTACACGGATTTTTCGAAAGCATTTGATCGTGTTAATCATAAAATCTTACTTCATAAAATAAACACTAACTTTCAATTTTCTACTGATCTTCTTCTTCTTCTTTCCTCCTACCTCAGTAATAAGGCTCGTGCAGCTTCCTCATCAACATGGCGGCCAACAGCTGTTTGGAAGGTAAACATCTACATATCAGTATATGATTTAACGTTGGATGAGGCAGGTATTTTTAAGTTTTATGCAATTTGAAGTGGAAGTTTGGTTATTTTTATGATGTCTTCACATAGTTATTATTTGTATAACGTAGATGAGAGTGTCCAGGCTAGATATTTGGAGAAAATATCACTAATTAATAATATAGACCCGTTTGTCATCGATAAGAAAAGTTTTACAACAGACATTAAAAATTTTCCTCAAATAACTTAGACATTTATAATTATTTGATTTTTTAAAAAAGTGCCTATACTCAAACAGAATTTAGAGCATATAAAAGCTTAGATGCTTACAAGTTCTTCAACTGTGATGTGAGGATAATATATTACGCTGACTTGAAATTAAATCTGATTCTAACAATTTTAATATTTGGTTGAAAACAAAAAAGTTGGAATTCGCGTGTAAAATAATGTTTTTTGATCGTTGGTTTGAAAAGTTTGTATATTTAACTATAAATTGTCAATTTTGTTTCTTAAATTTTGAATTTCAATTAGTATGTCTCTCTTCGTCTCTTAATTTTTCTATTAAAGTCAAGTCCAGTAATTCCATTTGTTCTACGTCAGTATTAGATTCTTCGTGTAATCGTTTATTTCTTTTTCTTCTAGATTTACTTGGCGAAGGTTTTCCAGGAGATTTTGCTTTTTTGTAGGAATTAAAAATTTGCTTGGTGACAATCTGGATGACTTTCATAAATTTCATCACTTGGCGCACCCAGAAAATTCTTAGTACAAATAAATATTTTATCTGCATATATTATACCTTTAACAAAATGCCTAGAACAAACTCGAGCATTTTTCAATTTTGTTCCTTGCAAATCAGTACGCCGAGTTGCCTTCAACCAAGCCTGTTGACGTAATTTCTTTAATTCACTTTTCCTACCTTTTGTGTCGGTAATCTTAGCAATTCGGAACAATGAAACATTGTCTATATTCCATCTATTACTACACCCAACAACACAACACGTTGGCATCTTTATTAATCTTAAAACAAAATATTTATACAATAGCAGTTGTGAAGTAATAAATATTTTCATGTAAAAATCGTATTTAACACAATCCTATTGGATGAGATGTATTTCATTATCTATATTATGTATTCTATAATCTCCCTTAGTAGATATTTACCTGAAATATGGACAATAAAAGAAAATATCACATGAAATATTACAAACTGCAATTTGCGCTGGCCTACCAAGTGCCTATCAAACAGCTGGCAGCAGCCATGTTGTGACGTAAGCTGCACGAACCTTATCGTGTAATGTCCGTTACTTATAATAATTACAAATCTAAACCCTTTACCCCCACTTCTGGTGTTCCTCAAGATTCAAACTTAGGTCCCTTATTATTTTTACTATTTATTAATGACATTGTCAATTCAGTTCAGCACTCTCATATTTTGTTATACGCAAATGACATAAAGGTATATAAAACTATTAATTCCATTGAAGATTCCAAGCTCTTGCAGGCTGATATCAATAACATTTTAGCTTGGTCTTTAACATTGTTTTTCAATTACAGTAAATGCAAAATCATGAGCTACTTTGTTAAGAAGTCTGTTTACACCATTGATTACAAAATGGATAGCCATGATCTTGAAAGAGTTACTCAATTCAAAGATCTTGGAGTCATATTCGATGAAAAATTAAACTTTGCCACTCACATAATTCATACTGTCAAATCATCATACAGAAGTCTGGGTTCTACATAAAATATAATTAAAATAAATTTTAAAATGTGTCCAGCTAAACTAATTATAATGTAATTAATATTACTAACAGTAGTGTATTACAAAAAAATCTTTTAAAAGAGATAAAATAAATTTGGCTCAATATTTTTGCACGTAACTGTATATTTCTGATTGGCTTTCGCTCATTCATGTTTACACTCGAACTTTCAATTTGGACATTTATTGCTTTTAACGTATCAACCGTACAAGATTTATTCTCGCTATTAGTATCTTTCTTTTGTGTTTTCAAAGTAAATAAAGTAATTATTTTAAGAATTATTGTCGTTGTTTGTTATCGTATTGATATCAATGAAATAATAAAAATCCAGGTCTCTTTTCAATCAATTATTCTTTTTTAATAAAATTTCTACAAGCGTTCGATGATCCTGCTTCCCTAAAGTCTCTTTATCAACAACGTAATCGATTTTCGGACCAGCGAGGAGGTATTTGGAGCTTTACGGCGGCTACATACCGCGGATATAGCTTTTCCATGGCAAAAGTTTCTTTGGTCATTGATCGTTCGTCCACATCTCAGATGAATGAATAACTATATAGATGGAGTTTCATCGCACAGCTGTGAAGCCAAGCGGGGTATTCGTGTCCGCCATCTTTGTATGTCCACTCTGTGTTTGACGTTTATGTTTCATTGTTGATTTTGAGAATTTGTAGCATCCGTTGCATCTTATTATTTTTATTGTTATTAATTTTGTTATTGTTGACGCCGAGTTTTATAAATTTCTACTATTTTGTTGATTATTTTTATTGTTTTGAACCATTTGAACTGATTTTTGACGCATAAACATGACAGTATGTTGTGCTTTTGGATGTAGTAATTGATCTGGATTACGAAAATCATCCAAACAGAAAGAATCTGAAAAAGATTCAAAACTAACTTTTCACTATAGCTTAAAAATTATATTAATATAAGGTTTCATTATATCGCCAGAAGTAATACAGATGAAGCTAAAAGTCGACGACAACAATATAATATAATATAAACAACATAATTATTTCAGGGTTATTAAATCATTATTTGCTCTTTTATTAAAAAAATATTTTCAATTTATTTCTAAATGAATTGTTTTAGTTCCTTATAGTTATGTCTTGTGTAATAATATAATGTAATAATATCATTTAGTTATTCATAATAATCATAAATATAACCAGAAGTCATATTTTCATTGTCCGTTGATTTATTTTTACATTTATTACAAAAATATTTAACTTTCTTCGTCTAGGTTCTCATAGTTATCTACATTACGTATTGCACGTATTGAAATGTGGAACATACAAAGATGGCCGCCAGCTACTCTCCCCTTCCGTTCCATTGTTTCAAGGTGATTGCATACAAGCTGGCGTTACGCTCCCTCTATTTCCTTACTCTGAGGTCCACGATTGAATTTTTTTAAAACAGAAACTTCCCATCTACTTTTTGAACAGAGACGTCACTCTATTGGTCATCTTTTGAGTACTAACTCTCAGTACTTTTTATTTTGCAGTTGTAGTAGGCTTCCCGCTTTATAGAAATAATTTTAGCATGAGCCTACGATTGTTTTATACTATAAATATGTTTTTTGAATTTGGATCATCAACACGTCGTTATTTCCAGATACATATTTATTAATTTGACATTGGATATACACATTATCATATTATGATTTTATGTTTAGAAATATCGGCACACGATCCTCAACCACAAAACTGATTTTCTTTAGTATTTTCCTTTGTCAGATTTGACAATAACTTGTTAACTTGTATACGCATCATACTCTATTATACTGTTGACTCCACGTAATATCATACATACCTAATATAGTATTATGTTGGGATAATACGCACACATATGGATTATGCTACACTTAGCTATAGTAACATATTCTACACACACTTGCATATGTTATTATATAGAACTCCTGCTAGAATAACTAATAATGCATATTACGTTTATTATAATGAAATGTTTGTTAATATCGAACATATTTGCTGTTGGTGTAGCAACCACATTCATTAATAATGTAAATTTCAGTGAAAATACATTCCTTTATGTAAAATTTCTGCAAATCTTTATACAGTAAGTCTACTTTCAAAATTAAATCGTTCCAAAGATTTCCGGAACCAAAAATTAACGAAATAAAACTTCTAAATAAAAATATATATTTTTATTTATAAGTGTTGAACCTTTCCTGTACATAATCTTCTCCAAGTATAAATACCCGTAAGTTAATAATAATAATAATAATAATAATAATAATAATAATAATAATAATAATAATAATAATAATAATAATAATTTTATTTGTCCAAAGATCATTATACATGATATAGGATAAGTCAACATTTCATATAAAGGTACATATTAACATGGATTATACATAAATTCATGAACAGAATAATAACAATTTAGCAGTAATTTATGTTTTAATATTTTTTAAAAAGATTTAACATCATTACATTGTTTTAATTCTTTCGATAATTTGTTGAAAAAAATAATGCCAAAATACAGTGGATCATTTTCATAACAGGCTGTTCTATGATGAGGAATTTGTAATAAGTTCTTATTTCTAGTTACATAATTATGTACATCACTCAGTTTCGGAAATTTAGACATATTTTCTTTAACAAAAACTAATATGTGGTAAATAAACAATGATGGAACCGTCAAAATATTATTTGATACATAAATATCTTTACAAGACTCATTGTAATTTAGTTTAAACATATATCTTATAGCACGTTTTTGAAGTTTAAATACCCTCAGTAATGAAGAGGATGTACCCCAGCATATAATGCCATATGTACAGGATGCTACAAATTTTGCATAATAAAAAGATAAAATAATATTTATATTACATAAGTAGCTTAATCTACGAATAGCAAAATATATTTTTGACAAATTGCTACAAAGTGTGTTTATATGCAGTTCCCAATTTAAGTTTTTAGATAGGCTAAGGCCAAGTACCTTAGTATTTTCTACTTGCTCAATATTGTTGGTGCCAAATTTAATTATCACTGATTCATCTTCTTCTACTTTGTCCTTATTGTAAATTGTGAAACGCATAATAACTGATTTTTTTACATTAATTTGTAAAGAATTTTCCTCAAAATATTTTTGAAGCTTATTTATTTGTATATTAGCATCAGATATAAGATTATTAATATCGTGGCTATGAACAAATAAAGAAATATCATCAGCGTTGGATAGTAAATTTAATTTAAAAACGTTTAAAATAGTTTGAGTATTCGATAATTTCGAAAAATGAACTTCGAGTAAACTACAGGTGTTTTTATTCAATGCGGTTACCTTCGGTCACATGGTACCCGCATTTTATTCAACATCCCGGTTACTTGCGTTTATGTCAAACGTGTAACTGCGGTATGTAGGACGATTACATGTTAGGTTACTATAGCTATCCTTTTCGCTGATATTTTGTATTATATCAATACGCTTCAAATTAAAACATTATGATCAAGATGAATATTTTACAAATGTCAAATAATTAATTTGATAGAAATGTCTGTGGTAATCGGGAATATTTTATTCACACCGGTTACCAAGGTTACTGCGCGGTTAACCATATATAACCCGGTTACAAGAACAAAAAACGCCTTGTTAAATCAAATAAGAAGTCAAAAATTAGGTATGTGAGAGTCGAACGATCGTCATTTCTTAAACTTTATAAACCGAAAAATCTTTCTTTGCTAAGCTAGCTCGAATAATTTTATATCTGAAAGTTACTTTCTGATCCACGATTTGTTGTTTATTTATTTATTTATTTCTTATTTCCTTGTAATAAAAAATAAAATAACGCATAGATATAGATTTTTATTTACTATTCTTTTCAGAACCGCGAAGTAGCAATTTACCGATCCCTACATGAATGTTTCCATGATAATCAGTTGTTTATGTATTTACTTCTTATTTCCTTGCAATAAAAAATTAAATAACAGTGAAAAAAATTTTGTACCCAACAGGACCTCACCCAGTAAAGTATCACTTTCAGGTCTTGTTACGTAAATTACTATTACGGAGCTCCCTCATTGAAGCTCATAATTTTTTGAGTCAAACTTCTGTAGCAGCTAATTTTCAAATTAATATCAAGTTGTAATTTAGCAAAACGTGGGAAAATAATTATTTTTACAAAACAACTTTTTACAAACCCTTTTACATTGTATCTTAAAAAATGTTAACATCATTTATTGCAATCTGCTTATTACGTAATTTTAGGTTGAAACATTTTTTTGCTTTGGAGAAAATGTAGGAAAATTATAACATGTCAAAACCGCACCCAGCTTTTACCTTATACATGTTGCTAATGAAATAACGAAAAGAACACAATACACTTCTTTCATACTTTCAAAATAAAAATATATCATATATTACTTATACAATCATTATTCAAAATACATTAATCTATTTTGTTATGAAATAAATACAATATAGTAAGACTTTTACAGAACCATCTGTCATAATTTTATAATATATCTTAAGTAATTTTTCCTTAAAACCATAAAAACCCGTTTTTGTATGTATTCAAATTTGAAATTAAGTATATAAGTTTAATAATAAACCGTTGCTGGGTGTGCCAATCTGCTTTGTACACAGATGTCTCTAATGATGATTACATATTAGTACCATACGAACGTTTACCAGGAATCATCTTATGAGCACTCACTGCTAGCGTGGAGACTGCACCACAGCGGATTAAGAGTCAAATACCTATTTTTGATATGTTACTTGGTTTGACAATGGTCATTTTAGAAATAATCGCATGCTATTTTTATCACATTTTTAAATTAAGTATATTCGAGCCTCCAAATTCAATCAGAAATTTTGCACCCATAAATTGAGAATTTAATTCTTTAAATTTGTATGTTTAAAGAACCACATTAATATTTGAAAAAAAATATACTTTTTATCTCTCGCTAAGAGGTATTGAATTCATGCTAAAAATTGCATATTCAGATTTTAGTGAATAAGCACGTTTTAAGGTCCCTAGAATCCGATTATAACAGTTTTACGATGATGTCCGTATGTGCGTATGTGTGTGTGGCTGTGTGTATGGATGTGTGGATGTTGGATCCACGATTTCTCAAATACTATAAGACTTAAGACATTTTTAACTACGAATTCCTCAATCTAACAATAATGGGAAGAGTTGATTAAATTTTGGTAACAATTGGACAACCGGAAGTAGTAGTTACAAGAAAAAAATCATCTAAATATTATTTATCGAAAATTTATGTAAATACGTAGGTATATTAAAGAACGTTAAATTCTTTATTCGATAAATATAAATACATTATTATATCATCTGTAGATTTAGAGATAAAGAAAAACATATAAAATAATTTGATGTAAAAATTCTCAGATCAAACTACTTCAAGGCAAGAAATTCAAATGTTTGTAATTGACACATAGATGTCACTGTCAAAAATATTTGTATGCCACTGTCAAAAATATTTGTACATCATTATGAAGATTATTGAAATAAATAAAAAGTCAACAACGCAAAAGAATATACGTAAGAATATAAAGAAAATGTATGTATTGTACATAATTTATATTAAAATATCCTATAGATTTTGCAAATATATGTGAGAATTATTTTGTAGTGAGACATGAATATATGTATTTGTATTTAGTTATTTATGATATAAGTGTTAAAAGTGACATTTTGTTTTGTGAGAAGGAAGTTTGGAGCACGACGCGAAGCGGAGTGATCCAAAACTTCGAACAAAATAAAATCACTTTTAACACGTATATCATACACTATTTTTTCTACAAACATATTTATTTCATTTAAATTTGTATATGTAAAAAAAATTGACGTATGTTAAACATGTCGTTTTGTTGTTCCATTCGTCATTACCAAGATAAATTTATTGACATCATATTTGTAGGTAAATAATAAGTATACAGTAATATTTTTAAAGATTTCCGATCAAGGTCATCCGTATCATGAAATTGGCATACATTTATCTCCGTCATTTGCAAATACTACAAGCGTTTCGACTAAGTTAGGACATTCCATTTTAAAACGATGCTCGTTGTTGACAGTACTTTCGCTGTAACATAAGTTTATTTATTAATTCCGATATATTACCTTCATTTATAGCGGTACGAATATCATTATTTTCTGTCAGTATCACTGACACTGACACTGTGTCAGTATCTTATTTTTTAAATATTCAGTTTTACATTTGCTAGTAAACTTACTAGTTGACTTAATTTTGAATGCCTTTATTGTAACATGTATTTTTATAAGAATAAAATAACAGTAGTATCTTATGTACCCTCAAAAAAAAACTAAGTAAACGACACTACTAAATTTGAAGCAATGGGAGGAGCTAAAATTTTATTCATGCAAATCGTACATGACCTTGATCAGACATCTTTAAAAAAGTTACTGTACTTAAAGTTGAAAAAGAGAACTATTTTCGCAGAATCCAATCCTGGGTCTTTTGTACAAATTTTGAATACTTATACCAATCTGTGGTAAGGGTCAGGCTACATAAACTTATATGGTTGACATTTGGATCGTACTTCAATGCCATGTCTTGACTGTTCCCGAGACCTTTATAAATTGAAATGTTTAAATACTAACAATATTTGCAAGAATGTTAATTTTCTTGAGAGAAGTTTGAATTGAGACGTGCTCCTTGAATTGAGATATATTTCATAGTGATTTAAATTTCTAGTATTCTACCCATATTAACGCTAGGAAATGTTCGTATATGTTTTAAAATACGCTTTTTGAGTTCAAGTTATTGTCATTAATGGCATCAATATCCTTCTATACAGGTAAAGCATAAAAAATTCTAGTATTTATTTATTTATTCAGAGACTGATTACTTCTAGTTTCATCAAAGATTCAACCTATATAAAAACACTGTAAAAGTGTTTATATTTCTTTAATTGTTTATAAATATTGTCACGTTTATCATACTCTCATCCCCACCACGTCGCTAGTGGGCGTGACTTACTCCATGTAAGGGTTGAATAAAAACAACTATGGCACTGTGTAACGATATTTTTCCATTCCTGTTCATTTTGTGTTCCTTCCGCTTTTCTAATCACTTTCTTCCACTCGCGTCCCTTCATACCTGAAACTGTATTGTCATTCTGTTTCATTGTTATCATATTTTGTGTTGTCATATTTCAAGGTGTACCTACCTTAGCTTTTCTTTGGCCCATTTCTCTCTAGTTTTCATCCATTCCCTTTTTCCCTTTTGTACATTTTTCTTGTCTTCAACCTTCACCTTCATCAGTCCTTCGTTGACATTTCCATATGTCAAACCGCCATTCATGTTTCATTTCCCATAGTTCACTTGGCATCTGCGCGTGAGCGCACTGTTTGTGTCATTGGTTCTGACTTTTATTCCCGCGAAGTAGACTACTGGATGAACATGTCAGTTTGTGTGGTAAACTACCCCAACTTTATTTTGATTTTAATGAATTTTTGCCTACTTAGACTAGAGTTGAAATCTCTTAATTGAACTGACTTAAGTCAAGTACATTCTGCATTGTAAGGTTTTCTTTCTTTTTTAAAAGCAACGTTTGACGATGTAGACGTGTTGTGCGATCCGCTCTTAAGCGATTTTTTTAGTAAATTGTGTTTTAGTTTTGAGCACTCTGTTATAGAGGTTTTGATCCACAAATCATGTATTTAATTTGGGAATTTGGATATTCCCACAGGAAATTTTCTGGATTTAAAATCTTCACCGCTTGTAACACTTTGAGGCCGTCCTAAATCAAAGGTAAATAATTAATTGAGTACAATGCTAACATTAGTATTATTCCAATCTTTATTACATTTTATAATTCATTGTAAAGTAAAATTTAAATTTATAAAATAAAACTAGTAGCCATTTTGAATTGGGTAGAGGACCATGTGCTGATAATGTTCATTCTTTTCAGGCCTTTTTTCTTTTTCATTTCTCTCGTTTCCTTTTGTTCTTCGTTTTCTTTTACGACGTTCCCTTCTTGGGATATATTTTGGATTTATCTGGAACCTTTTTTTTGGTTTTACTAAAATTTGTACGAGGTTCTCGTATGGTGTATGAAGTACATTGTTGCACCATTACGAGTCATCGCGTTCATCATCATCATCGTTTCATCATCACCGCCCGTCTGCGTGTTGTCTGTACCTGGTTGCCGTGTTGGAGAGGAGTTTTAATATTGGCGTACCAAGCCACGAGGGAAGAGACGTCCGCCATTTCTCCGTGCCGTCTGGACTTCACCGCCTCCCCCACCAGTAGATCAGATAAGCAACAGAACAATTATTTTTTTATTTTGTTTGGCAATTCATATTTATATTTTTGTGTAACTTACCGTTTTGTTTGTTTGTTGCGTTCACCTTCAGTGGACCAGTTTATTTTTTTATGTACTGTGGACTATATCTGGGTATTTTAAGAGGTATAGGCTGGCTTTCGCGAGGCCATTTTGAAAGGTATTTTATATTATTGTTATCTCGTCCACGGAAAGGTACTAAGGGCTCGTACTGCGAGACTGAGCGTTTTACCGTCTTACTCTGCGCCGCGACGTAATTGATGCATCAACTGCGATCTACACATCTTGCGCTTTCATTTTTTGTTACGACGCACCGCCCCGACGAACCTTACCCTTCTGCGACGAACAGCCCTTAAGGCTCATATACCATCGGCCTTCAGCCACAACTCGCGCGAGACTGCCGACACCCTTCGTTTATACACCACCGTTTTGTAACCACATTTCTGTACCGACGTTGTTGCAATATAGTTCACGTTTTTATTTTAAAATTAGCGGTTGTTGCTACCTTCCCGTTCTCCCATTATTCAAGTTTCCGAGGGCTTGTCGCTCAGCTGTTTGTAGGCTCTGTGATCGAGTGACTGGCGCCCTTTCCACCCTTATTTTTCAGCGACGTCGAACCACCCCGTCTCCACTGTTTAGCTGGCCGGAGCCCAAACCTCGCTCTGGAACGCACCCCCTGGGCCACAGTTTGGCTTTTATAAACCCAAGGGCTAGGGTGGCCTTTGGGTACGTTATAACTGACAAAGAGTATGGAGACTCATTACCAGGTAACGGGATAATGAATAACAAGTGTTATAGTAGAAGCAGTTCTTATGTTTCACAACCCGACCTTTTTATACTTAATCCGTATCTTGCAATATAAAATTATTATCTGTAAATGTTACATATTACTGTAAAAAATATATGTAACACATGTTTTATAAATATTGGTTTTTATGTCACTTGCCGCTCAATCTAATCTAAGCATTTAATACTTTTGTTTTTGTAAATAAATGCCCTAATTTATTTTCACATTCGGCATTTTGTTTGCTTATGTAATATACCGACATAGCAGTTATATGTCAGATTGACTTGTGAACGTGGTAAATATGTAACTACAATGTCATTAGTTCCTGACTAAACATTACTGTTAAGATTGTAGACAAATGACATTTCTCAACATTGTATGGTTAAAAATTTGGACAGCGAGCGTTTTTTCTACTTTGTCGCGCATGAGCGGCAAAGTGATATTTTGCGTTGACAAAAGAGAGCACAAATGGCTACTTTGTATATAGACTGTAGAAAAAATAAATTGTGTGAACAGTTATGCTACCACCTGCAAAAGTTTGGCGTGAACGCTCCCAATGGACATCCACTTTTTCATTGCATTAGTACAATGTACTTAAAACAAATAAATCATACAAAGAAAACTTTTTGTTATGGTGGAGGACCCCATTGTGGTGACTGTAGAAAAAATCTTGTGTTTCGAGCGCAAATGGACATTGTCGAATTCAAGAGCATGCCGCGCGACCTCTCAATCGACAATGTCTCATTTTGCGCTCTTAATACACAAATAGCTATTTCATTGTCTACTTTATTGATAAATAACATAAACATGAAACACAAGGAAGATATGCGGATTGCATATTTAGATGTGATGGTGTTGCCTCCATACTCAAAACAGTAAAACAGTTCCGGTAGCAACCACAAAGTGGCGCTGAAGATAACATTGCAGTTTCCGATCTATTTTCAAACAATAGCTATTTGTTTATTAAGAGCGCAAAATGGGACATTGTCGAGTGAGAGGTTGTTGACGCGCGACGCAGGAGCGCGGCATTCTCTCGAAATCGACAATGTCCATTTGCGCTCGAAACACACACAAGATTTTTTCTACAGTCGTTACAATATGATCCTCCACCATAACAAAAATTTATTTGTTTCAAGTACATTAAACTAGTGCAGTGGTAAAGTGGATGTCCATTGGAAGCGTTCACGCCAAATTTTTGCAGGTGGCAGCACAACTGTTCACACAATTTATTTTATATTTAATTTTAATTTATCGTTATTTTCCATTTTTCTTGAGCTATTCCTTTAATCTAATCTAAGCATTTTATACTTTCGTTTTTGTAAATGAATGCCTAATTTTATTTTCACAGCAGTGCGACATTTTATTTGGTTTTGTAATATACCGACAGAGCAGTTATATGTCAGATTGACTTGTGTTGTGAAGATGGTAAATGTGTAACTACATTAGGCCGAATTCAGCACTCTTCTTTAACTAAAGAAGCTTATCTAAAAATAACAAAATAAAGAGAGACATGCATCGATGCATTAATAAGAAAAAGATGCAAGTCGTTTCCATAGTTACTAGAGACGGTCACTACTCTAGTGAAGAGTGCTGAATTCGGCCCATTGCCATTAGTTCCTGACTAAATGTTTTTATTAAGAATGTAGACAAGTGACATTTGTCACCATTGTATAGTTAGAAATTTGGACAGCGAACGTTTTTCTACTTTGTCGCTCTAGAGCGGCAAAGTGACATTTTGCGTTGACAAATGAGAGCGCAAATGGCTACTTTGTATATAGACTGTAGAAAAAACATATTTCTAATCTGTGGTAAGAGTGTTAAGAAGTTTCTTCGTAGTTTCATAGTCCACGAGCACGAGCGATAAAACCGCATCCGGTTAAACGGGATGGATCATACAGAGTCCACATACATCCCGCTAAACAGGACGGCAGCATTGACAACCCGATTTGAACACAGTTTGACTAATGTCTGATCAGTACAGAGCCCAAATAGTATACGTTGTCTATTAAAAAATAAAACCAGACCTTTGGGAACGCTCGCATTATTTCCAATGAGTTGTAGTTGTCATGCGGCAAATTGACCGTCCGGTCAAACCGCAACATTCTGCGGTAGTATCCGGCTAGCGGACCGCAACCACATCAGTGTGGACGCATTCATTTAAAACAATAAGTTGTTGTCTTCCCGGTCAACCTGTCCCGTTAAACCACTCCCGTCAAAACGCATAGTGTGACCCGAGCCTTAATCATTTTGTGCCGATCCTTCGAGTTAAAAATAATAAAAAATTAACTCTGATGAATATTTAAATTATAATACAATTTCATATTTTTTCAGTGAATTTATATTGTGGAAAGTATGGTTACTACCCATAATTACTATGCAGGACCGGCCCAAATGAAAATTTAGATACCCATATTATACCGATGAAATTTATTTAAGAAATATTTTGTTATACGAATATAACACAATTATGTATAGAATAATAGCACAAATAAATATCTCTTCAACAGTTCATTCTAGGTAAACAAAATATAATAGTATATTATTCAATGAGCACGTAATGTATGGTATTACTCATGAGAATGAAGTTTGCATCACGAGCGAACGCGAGTGATGTAAATCATTCGAATGAGTAATAACCATTACATGCGAATAGAATACTATACTTTATCCACAATTGTCAAATAATAACATATCAGTGACATATTGGTTTTGAAAAATAAGTAGAATTTTCTCACTGACAAATGCAAAAATGTTTTTGTTTACATAGACAAATCTAGTCATCGGTGTAGTTGTAACAAAATTATGAAGTGATTTGACATTTAATATAAAATCTTAAAACCGACTATTCAGCTAGAATTCAAGCTTAAGAAGAAAATAAAAGTATGAAAAATGACAAAACTAGTGTAATTTTGGCTTTTTATGTGGAAAGAATTACTTATTAAAAGTAATTTTGTGTGTACTCTTTGAAAGGTAGGATTTGAATTTTGCATAACGATTGAATAATATTATTCCATTGAACTGTCAATATTATTCAATTAGTAACAGTAACGAAGGTCATTAATTGATAAAAATCGGTAGAATTATGGGTATATTATTTGACAGTTGTGGATAAAAGTATAAAATTTGGCACTCTTGTAAAATTTCCATATGCTCCCCAATTTCCGGAAACGTTTGATATGTTAATTAGCGCAGCATTCTATACAGAATTCCGTAAATGCTTTTGTTGTAGTTTTCTTAATGTTGGGGGTATTTTTTTCAGTAAATTTCCTGGAGTGCCATTACTTCATAAGTATTTAATTTTGATATTACATCGTTTTTAATTGATATAAATGCCAACAAATTTAAACATTCTTGTTTTCATAGTAAAACACAAATAGGATTTAATTACTAGTTTAAGTTTGCTGAAAATTGTTTCACTACAAGTACCTAATTGTTTCTGGAGTTGTAAGATTATGCTAAAGCAACCCAAAAATTCATACTTTGGTCCCAGAATCTTTACATAAAACTATGCTAATAGACGAATCAATATACTATAGGTAAAGGCGGATTCATGCAGTCATTTACATTTACATTTAATTTATTTTTCATTTAATTCTCATTTATCTTTTTTTAAATGTTTCATTTAAGCAGACATACAAACATAAATTAAATGAAAATTGAATGCATGTGCATATTGACATTGACAAGTTCGGTTTGTAAAGTTAATTTTAAAAAAAATGTTTAATGAAAGCGATAGTGAGGACGAAGTACTAGCGTTAGCTTTGAATTTATTTATCATAAAAAAAAAACAGAAAGAAACGACACCGGAGATTCGCGGTACGTCCAATGAATAGGTGTCGCCAAAAAATGGGGTTTTATAATAATTTGCTAAAATTCATGAAAGAATATGACCATAGGCATTTACGAAAATTCTACTGGTAGATACCGCATCTACCGATTGCGTTCGAAAACACGAGTGGTTAAAAGTTACCGTGTTCGAAAATTGTACCATATCTACCAGATTCATCTACCAAATCCATAATTTGTGGATCGAGTAATTCAGCCGGTAAATGCGGTAAATGAAGAATCTAACCTCAAAAAAGGTAGTAATGCCAAGCGAAGTGGAAATGTGTCAATATTGGAATCGGAAGTAGGATTGTGCTCAGTTTGTTAACTACGTCAAATTTCAAATCTGTTTCGAACTTTCAATTTTTTTTATAGGTTAGGAAACTACCCTGTTTATCACTTGCGTTCTTAAAATATCGATTCCGATAGCTGTAACCTGGTAAACAGCTGTTTACCGATATATACCGGTAACAGTTCACCGGTAGAATTTTCGTAAATTCCTCATGGTAATTTTTTTATATATCCAAGAATGACACCAAATTTATTTGATAATTTATTAAGATTAATTGAACCGCATATACAAATAAATACAAATTATATTGCATTGATAACCGTACCCGTACTTTGCATTTATGCTCCAATTAAATTCCAAAAATTTCTTCTTGCATTCCTACTTTTAAAAAGATCGGTTTTATCGTAAATGAGTGCATTTGGTCGCACTAAATCGGCCAATTTACCGGCGTCGAAATTCAATAATACTTACTACAGGCAAGTTTGGGGTATTGCTATGGGTTCATCACTTAGTCCAATTGTGGCTAATCTGGTTATGGACAAGCTACTAAAAACAGTAATTCCATTATTGGGGTTTAATGTCACTTTTATAAAGAAATATGTAGACGACCTTATTCTGGCAATACCGCAAGACAAAATAGATGAAACTCTCACCATCTTCAACAGCTACAATCAAAATCTACAATTTACAGTTGAAGTAGAACAGAATGGAGCCATCCCTTTTCTAGATATGACATTAATAAGACATGAAAATGGCACAATTAGCACAAAATGGTATAAAAAACCGACAGCTTCTTCTAGATACCTCAACTATAAATCCAGACACCCTAAAAATCAACTTATTAATAATGCAACAAATCTCATTTCTAGAGCTCTACGCCTAACCTCTAAACAATATCAGGAAGCCACACTACAACATGTAAAACAACTATTACGTATAAATAACTATCCAACAGGTCTTGTTAATAATTTAATTCATGATATAAAAAACAGAAACAATAATAATAGCAGAAATAATGAGAATAATGGGGCCAGTGAAACGGATGATAAAAATAAACAAAATAAAGTTAAAAGCTATTTCTCCTTAACATACATAGATGGCATTGCCATGCAGCTAAAATGTCTTTTCTCTAACGCGCTAAATATTAATATAGGCTTTAAACAAATAAAAACTGTCGGAACCCTCTTCAGTAAACTTAAGGCAGACATAGATATAAACAACAGGACGCACGTCGTGTACAAAATACCATGCAACGACTGTCCGGCGCAGTACACAGGACAAACTAAGCGTTACTTAAGCACACGGATGAATGAACATAAGAGAAATTGTAACAATAAGAACACAATCAATGGAAAATGCGCTTTAGTTAGTCATGTCCAATCACTTGACCATACATTTAATTTTGATGAAGCAAAAATTATAGACACGGAATATAATCTACACAGAAGACTTACACTAGAAATGCTGCACATTAATAATGATCCCAATAACATTAATTTAAAAACAGACAGTGCTAATATTAGTAAAATTTATACAAACATATTAAAATTTATTAATAAAAATAAAAAGACTTAACAATAGTAAAAATAACACTAAAAACCATTCTCACAAATTAGGTATAATACAATCCTAACTAAAATTCGCGGGTTAATTGTTTTTACTTAAAATTAGTAACAAGAAGAAGAAATAATTGACTTAAGATTTGGCGGTTTATGTGTGACCTTCGCAACATAGGTACTTGTCACAACATTAGTTTTTTCGTAGGGTGTAGAAATAAAAAAACACGTTATCCTTAAAATATTTTATATTTTCAATAATAATCACACGACATATGTTTCAAAATGAACATTATCATTCATTTTTATTAATTCTGACAACCATTGTACACGTATTTCCATGTTATTTATATATATTTCAATGTTAACAAATTTTCACGTAAGTAATTTTTTTAAAAAAAAAAACCTCATTGTTTTTACATATTTATATTATTTCTGTAATAATTTTGTAGCTCCTGATGAAGGCACATGTGGTGCCGAAACTAGTAGAGGCCGAAAATAAATAATTTTTAACCATTGACTGAATTCCAGAAGTTTTTCCTTTACCCATCAAATTTCCAGTCAAGAAGATCTACGATCGTCGAAATTCATCTTTGTTGATTTATCTCTGACATTTCACAAAATAGAGTACAGTGTGTCGTTTCGCATGGATATCAGTCATGTGATATCATTATATCTTCTGGTTTGCCTCAGGGTTCACATCTTGCACCCTTCTTGTTCAATATTTTTATTAATGATATCACGAAATGCTTTTCTCATGCTAAATTCCTATTATATACTGACGATTTAAAGATCTATCATCCAATTAAGTCTGTTCATGATGCTGAAAATCTTCAATATGATATAAATTTGTTCAATAAATACTGTGTTAAGAATAAATTATATATTAATACAACTAAATGCTGTTCCATTAGTTTTACGCGAAATAGAAATAAAATTAATTATTCTTATAGTATTAATGGCGAAACATTAACAAATGTCAACCAAGTTAAAGATTTAGGAGTAATATTAGATTCCAAACTTATATTTGATGTTTATGTCGACCATATTACTAAAAAAGCTTATAAGATGTTGGGATTTTTAATACGTACAGCAAGAAATTTCAAAAACCCGTATACTATATTATCATTATATTATTCGTAAGTTCGTAGTCAACTTGAATTTTCTTCTGTGTTTTGGTCTCCGACATATAGTATTTACATTAATAGAAATGAAAAAATTCAAGATAAGTTTTTGAAATATTTTGTTGGGAAATTTACCAATTATTCTGTTAATTTATTATATCTAGAAAAACGGAGAGTGTTAGCAGATTTTATGTTTCTTTATAAATTAACGAATAATTTTATCGATACCCCATCCATCCTCAGCCAGTTCTCATTCCGTTTACCTACCTATTCTACAAGATCTAATAATATGTTCACTGTTCCAAATATCAGTACCAATTCTGCTGCTAATTCACCGATTAACAGAATTTCCCCTTTATTCAATAAAACAATGGTTGATAGTTCTTTACCAGATATTTTCACAGTAACGTTAAAAAACTTTAAAAGGAAAATAACCGCTCGTTTATAAAATATATAATATCTGCTAATTCTTTATTAGCACTTAATCTGTAAATGTTTGCAATCTAATATATTTACCACATTATTACTGCCTATGCTTATTTGTAAATTTTCTTTGTATTTTTTTGTAAGTGCCACTCTGTTATTGGGATTTATCCTGTTGAGTGGCCAAATCGCTAAAATAAAATTCCAAACAAAAATTTTGATGTTTTAAAACATCGCATCTGCAGTGAATTTTCATTTTCGTTTATATACAAAAGTTGTTGGTTATCTTATAAATTAAATGAAAATGAGAGATAAATGAGAACGTAAATTAAAATAATAATAATAATAATAGACTTTATTGACATCAGTCAAGGGCGGGGTTCAGCCAAAGGCTGCTTTTCAACCCAACCAATACATAATTCATAAAAATAAACAAAAATGAACGCCGATATTAATATAACATAAAGTCTTAATAATTACATAGAAAAAAAGAGAAAAATAAGAATTAATGTTGAATAGACAACAAATATTTTAAACCATAAGAAAAGCTTCGCAGATAATATCACAGGAGAATACTCAATAATCAATAATTAATAATTAATTAATAATTAATGCACACATAAATCTTCACATTTCCTTCAAGTAGTATTTAAAAGAATTTACAGAAAGAGATTTCATACTGTCTGGTAAAGGGTATAATGTAGGGGCTAAATAGGAGAATGAGCACTTAAATTTATGTTTTTTAAACGATGGCACAATGTATAAATTCCTAATACGTAGACTATAATTATAAAATTTTGGAATAAGTTTATCGTACAGATAACGAGGAGTATTCGTTATTAAAATTTTATGAATTAAAGTTAAATACATTTTCCTTGTGCGAGATTCAATATTTTCCATTTTTGCTAACTCTCTAAAGCTTGAAATGTGATCAAATTTACGCACTTTGTAGACAAACCGTAAACATGAATTTTGAAAAACTTGAATTCTGTGCTTATCTGCTTGTGATAAATTAGGTACATACACACATGCGCAATAATCAAATAATGGAAGTACAAGCGAATTAATTAAGCGAAGTTTTACATCAGACGTTAAGATGTCACGAAACTGATACAGGTGCTTTAATTTAATCACTGCTGCCTTCATTTTAGCCTGTAAATGGAACTTGAAATTAAGGTCTGGGTCAAAATATACACCCAGACTTTTGCAGAATTTATCAGGCTGCAGTTGGGTTCCGTCAAGCTTTATCATAGGTACTTCACAGTTTCCTATAACTAACATCGTTGATTTATTGGGATTAATTCTGAGACCATTATCCTTAACCCACTGAACTAGATTATTCAGATCAGAATTAATATTATTAACAAAAGTGGACACATTTGAAGGAGAACATGATGCTAATATTTGTGTGTCATCAGCGTATGAGTGAAAATCGCAATGTTTTAGTTCGGCAGGTAAATCCGCGACATACAATAAGAAGAACAGTGGCCCCAGAATTGACCCTTGGGGTACTCCACGTACCAGTTGGAATGAGGCTGAATCTGACGTTATAGAGTTGTTGGTCATGCTAACTCGAAATTCCCTGTTACTAAAATAATTTTTACACCACTTCAGTGCATTCTCTGAAAATTTATAATATTTTAATTTAGCCAATAATAAAGTATGGTCAACCATGTCAAAAGCTTTAGAGAAATCTATTTGAATCAGGAAAGATATATTTGATTCATCATAATTTTTAATTATGGTATCCAGAATATTAATTAGGCATGTGTTGGTGCTATGTCCATATCTAAAACCAGATTGATTTTGGGGAAGAATTTCATTAAGTGTTACATAAAGCATAATTTGCTCGCAACATATTTTCTCTAAAACTTGACAAGGTTGGCAGAATGCTTATAGGTCGCAGGTCATTGAAAGATGACGGTTTGTTATTTTTCGGAATAGGTTTGACAATAGCTGATTTCCATATATCAGGTACTGTTCCGGTTAGCAAGCAGGTATTGATTATATGTGTTATGTACTTAATAATAACTGGAAAAATTAAATCTAACATTTTTCTTGATATGCCGTCAATTCCAATTGCGTTCGACTTCAAGTTTTTAAAAATGAATTCAATTTTTTCATTATCCACGCACGTAAAATCAAATGAATCAGTTTGTAAATTTGGACACTGATTAGTATTATAGTATGTAGTAGTATTAGGGTTTGGGTATGTTGCGCCAGTCTGATTTAATAAGTAATTGCCATACTCATTTGGTTTAAATATTTCTTCGCAAAAATTATTCTCCGAGGCATTAGTAACTCCTATTCTTTTTAAGTTAGCCCACAGTTTACCACTGTCTTTAATATTGTTATTAATATTATGCTTTAGATATGCTTGTTTTTCTCGCCTAATTGCAGCTGTAGTGATGTTACGTAGCTGTTTATAGTATTCTAATTTACCAACTGTCTTATATTTTTTATAATCAGCAACGGTCATCGGTGGTCGTGTGGTTAAGAGTGCTCGCCTGGCATACAAGGTTGCTCGTGTGGGACCGCGTTCGATTCCCACACGAGTCAGTTTTTAATCAAAAAACCGACACACCCCGATGAGTCCGAGTGGCAGCAGAGGCCACTATAAGCTACTCTGCATGTAACGAGGGTGTCAACAGAGGGCACTAAAAATATCTCTGTATAATTGTATATATGTAAACTTTGTGTATGTAAATAGTGATAATTTGTATAGGTCATATGACCTTATAACAAATAAATACATTATATTATTATATATATTTTTTATAATCAGCAAGGGCTTTGTTGCGCTTACTCTGCATAATTTTAATAACTGGAGTAATCCATGGACTAAATTGTTTTTTAGTAGTAATTTCTTTTAAAGGTGCATGCTTATTAAATAAATGAATAATATTTTCATTAAGAAATCGAACCTTATCATCAACATTAATTAAGAAAAGAATGTGCTCCCAGTTAATTGATTCACAATCACAGTAAAAATGATCGGGGTTAAAGTTATTATAATCTCTGTATGTAAATTTTTTTAAACATGTGGAGGTTTTAGGTAAATTTAATACACAATAAACACAGTCATGATCAGACATTTCCTGACAATCAATATTACCTGAACTTACGCAAATACTTATATCTGATAAGCAAATAACATCTAACAACGATTTTGAAGACGGTCTCGTAGGTTTGGTAATTATTTGATGCAAGTTGTTTGCCGACAAAAGATCAGAAAAATATTGAGTTTTATAATCTTTAGATAATAAATTAATATTTATATCACCCGTGCATGAATGCCTATATTGGTTTACATGCATTTAATTTTTAAATTAAATTAAATGTAAATGTAAATGGCTGCATGAATCCGTCTTAAGAATAAATTTTAATTTATTTTACGAAAAAAAAAAATCTCCAAAAAGTCGCTTTAAAACCAATTTCGCTGTGGCTTGCCTGTAGCTTGGGCCAGCCCTGTTACTATGTATTGTATCTAAAGTAAGAGAAGCGTACATAATGCAAACCTAATAAATGAAAACAGTGGGAAGCCATGTGAACAAATCCCAGAGAAGAGAGTCAATTAGTCGCAAAGTTTTATGAAACTCCGCGAATGTAAACAGAAGTTCAGAACGTGTAAAATAACTGTTAACACGAAGCGTCGGAGAATTTGGGCTGCTTTCTCTTCAGTGTGGGTGTCATAACCGAAACTTAACTAATCCTGTTGTTTTTCAGGATTATCCCAAGTAGAAACAGGACTTTGTTTTCCTTTATTAAGTAGGTATTACGTACCATAACTAAATAAATAACTCCATTTGAAAGAAACCTGAAATATCATCATCATCCTTATTAATATGTTGAAACTAATTGGCAATTTGTAATACTGTAATTATTAATGCTATAATAACAGGAGTTAATGAATAATAAGATTGGTTTATTTTGTAACAAATTATGAGATGAGTACGTACTTTACTTCATTGTTTACACTTAGATATATACCAAGTGTGAAATAATACTGGATTTTTGTTTGCTTCGCAAATAACGAAACACCATTAATGGGGCACCTTTTGTTTTTATTTATCTCTTAAAGTTCTTGAGATCTTCATGTTGGACGAGTTATCCTGGACACTAGGGTGGAGAGTTTTCATTCCTATGAAATAAAAAATAAAATAAAATAGAATCGCTTAGCGCGGAATTGATGTTTTTTTATAAACATTGTGTGAAGACAGAAAACCGCTACATTGTCGGAAGCCAATCAATCTGCTTCGCTCTGTGTTGGCTCCCATCGATGCTTAATATAACTTCCCTAACTTTACAGGGACGGCAAGAACTTCATTAGTGGTTTTAACTGGGATGAAGGAGGGGCTGGAATTTTATGTTAGACAAAAATTAATTCTGTTGCATTATTCCACTGTTTGCCGGCAATCACTGTCCCAACTAGGCATTACCTGAATTGACAGATTAATATCCTAAAGCCTAAATTTATTTTAATTAACAAACCCGAAGTGTGTACAAAACGATTATGTAGTTGTAATTACAGTAAGTAGCATTTAATCAGTAGAATAATAAATTAATACTGACAGTAATTGACCGATAATATAGGCAATTATGTAAATACTAGAAATAAATTTTCTTATATAGGTTATTATAAATTACTAAGGGCCGGTATTTCCATCTCCGGATAAAGTTCAGGATAACTATCCATCAAATAAATGATAAAATATCGCATCAAAATAAGAGCATAAATGAGGTAAATTATATTGATTGTCATTTTTTGATGCGATAATGTTCATTTATCCGATAGATAAGTTATCCAGCACTTTATCCGAAGATGGAAATACCGGCCATTAATGTTTTATACCTATTTTTTACCTCCCGCTACCCTTGGTAAGGGAGGTATAGGGATCGTGCTAAAAATTACATATCGAGATTTTGGTAAATGACCACGTTTTAAGGTCCCTAGAATTCGATTTTAATATTGTCACGATGACGTCTGTGTGTATGTGTGTATGTGTGTATGTGTGTATGTGTGTATGTGTGTATGTGTGTATGTGTGTATGTGTGTATGTGTGTATGTGTGTATGTGTGTATGTGTGTATGTGTGTATGTGTGTATGTGTGTATGTGTGTATGTGTGTATGTGTGTATGTGTGTATGTGTGTATGTGTGTATGTGTGTATGTGTGTATGTGTGTATGTGTGTATGTGTGTATGTGTGTATGTGTGTATGTGTGTATGTGTGTATGTGTGTATGTGTGTATGTGTGTATGTGTGTATGTGTGTATGTGTGTATGTGTGTATGTGTGTATGTGTGTATGTGTGTATGTGTGTATGTGTGTATGTGTGTATGTGTGTATGTGTGTATGTGTGTATGTGTGTATGTGTGTATGTGTGTATGTGTGTATGTGTGTATGTGTGTATGTGTGTATGTGTGTATGTGTGTATGTGTGTATGTGTGTATGTGTGTATGTGTGTATGTGTGTATGTGTGTGTGTGTGTGTGTGTGTGTGTGTGTGTGTGTGTGTGTGTATGTGTGTATGTGTGTATGTGTGTATGTGTGTATGTGTGTATGTGTGTATGTGTGTATGTGTGTATGTGTGTATGTGTGTATGTGTGTGTGTATGTGTGGATCCTCCAACTCAAATATTATCATATAGAAAATTTTGAAACCTAGTATTTCGAAATTTTTCTGTAATGGAAAGAGCCCATTAGATTTTGGTGTAAATCGGATAACCGGAAATGGCACTTTACTAGAAGCTCAAAATAGTTTTTCTTCGAAAAATACTTTTAAATGTAATTTTTTCGAGATTGTTATTATAAAAATTAAAGATTATTAAATTTTCTACAGATTTGCATTAATACATTTTCTATATATTTTATGGATTAATTTATAAAATTATCTATAATAACGCATCTACACATTCGCAGAAATGGCGAGTCGAATCGCAAACCGAGTGGCGAAGCAAATGTGTAGTCTGTTCATTTGTCATTCGCCTCGTCCCTCGCCTTGCCGCTCGTAGCGCTCGCTCTAGGAGCGGTTTTTGGGGACGAGTCAAAGGCTCACAGCGATGCGGCGAAATCTGTCTTTACATTCAGCGAGTATGAAAACGGTCATTCGTATTGTGGGAGCGAACGTGCGAATACCACTCACGAATTTCGGCGAATAACAAGGCGAAACACGAGTACGAATGTGTAGATGCGCCTTAATAATTCAAATCCCGGAGCTTACGCTTTAAACAAACTCCTTGGTTGCGCAGTTCTTCAAATGTACGTAGGTAACTGACAGGTAAATGTCAAAGAACTAATCATTTCAAATTAATAATAGTAACGTTTTAAAAAGAAAAATGTAACTAGAGCTGTAGGAAAGGAAATCAATACAGTTTCCAGCATACATAAATATGTAGGTATGTATTTAGATTAATAAAAATTAACGATTCGCAAAGAAGTTCATGCTAATTCTCATTTTTGTATTAATGAATTGTATTTTATCCCGGTATTTAAAATTTAATCTTTTTTTATTAACAAAAAAGGTAGTTACTTGGATTAGATTAAACTATATTTTAAGAAATAAACTGCCAAAATTAGTTTGAAATTCGCTAATCCAAAAACAAGGATCTTTTTTGTGACTCGACCGCTAAATGACGGGAGGTATTGTGTTGGCCACACCGGATTTTTATTCTATGTATTTCTCAATATGAAGTAAATTAATATGCATTTCGTTTATCTCCGTAATAAAAGCTTTATAATGGATGCAATAATAAAGAAAGGAATTATCTACGTCAATTACGCAATGAAATAAAGGAAATGATTTTATTTCCTCCATTACAGAGGAAACATTTTACCAGGGAAATAAATTTCCCCCTAAACAAGCAGTTGGCAACTTCTGCGCCACACACAAACAACTGTGATAATTAAAATACGAAGTTAGTAAAGTTTTCAAGACATTTGCGCTACCGAAATGTTCAGATTTACAAAAACTTAATGTATAAGTGAATTAAAAATATTAATGCGCGAAGTAAAACTCGCGAAAACGGCTTAACTGTTTAAATAATGGTACTAGTTAGTGGAAGTCCCTAAAATAAATGTTACCATTCTGTTATTTAGCAATTTCGCTAAAAGATTTAGAAATGGGAAAGAATTAGAAATGAAAAAGAATTATATCGAACAAGATCTGTAAAACTCGTTCTAGCATACGAATAACATTAAAAATTATCATATATAATATCATAAGTGGTAAATTTTTGCCGGAAAAAATTTCAGATTTTTACGAGAGCCGGTTGTCTAGCAATTTATTGAGTGACATTGACAAAAAAATCACGAGTTGTCAAACAAGTGATTTTTGATCAATGCCACGAGATAAATTGGAAACAGGCTCGAGTAAAGCAATCGGAAAATTTTTCCAGGATAAAATTTAACCACGAATGGTATTCGGATGAGGAATTAGTCATACTTTGTAAAAAGGAAGTACAAATATTAAGATAATATGCAGCCCGCAATACACCACGGCTTCCATCCTGCAAATCTCCCCTAACGCATATCTTCCGATCACAACAAACACCGTAAGGCGGCGTCTAGTCAGTATATGCTCGAAGGTTTCGTTTATATAATATGTAACCTAAATTTTTCTTCTGCTAAATGTTTTATTATTAAGTAAATGGTTCTCTTTATATCATGTTATTCATGAAAATGTAAGTACCTCGTTCATTTTATTCAGTAATACTAAGTAATAAACCATTATCTATATTATCCAAAAGTCCAAAATGATTAGTGTGCCCCTAGTTCCATTTGCGAGTACATTGTCATTCTTGTTTGTGGTTCAATATGAAAATTCACATTTAATGAAACGATAGACCAAGGAAAGTAAATGATATAATAAGTTATATCTTTTGCCTGATATAATTGAATTTAGATGTGTTATACACAATTACAGCTACCTGAATATGTTTACATTTTTTATTATAAAACCTACAAAATTCCAAATTGCACAAATAAACTCAATTGTTACTTGTGACTAATAAAACAATATTATTTATATTTGGAGGTAAATATGAAGTACGTCTGTTCATGTTATATAACATTTGTAATAAATATAAATGACTTCAAACTTAAAATTGTATGTCAGCGCCTAGCCTTAGCTCGTTATTTTATAAATCTTTTGATTATCCGAGAAGAATCTAAACAAATACAAGCTCACCTATTAATATCGTAAAACAAATAAAATGATTTTATCCACAAATAATATACCCATAATTCAACCGATTTTTATCAATTAATGACATTCGTTATTGTTGCTAATTGCATAATATTGACAGTTCAATGAATAGTATATTAAAGAACGTGTTTTATAAGACATGTTTTTTTCACACGCGTCAAAATTTAGAAAACGAGCGTTAGCGAGTTTTCTAATTGACAAGTGCGAAAGAAAGTCATAAAATGAGTTCTTTATACTATTTTTTATATTTTGCGCCTTCTACAATAACATTTACTTACTTAATTTGTGATTATATTTGTAACCATTTGTACATTTTCATGTAAATAATCTTCCATAAATAAAAAAAAATAATAATAATTTCGACATTATATTATTAAAATGAATTGTCAATTAACTAAAAATAAATTAGGTAAAAATGAGTTAAAGAAACGTCATCTAGTACCAAACATCTAAAAAAAAAATGCATATCGAAATGAAGGTCATTCGATACGCAATTGCGTATCCTAATGACTTCATTATGAACGCAAAATATAAAAATAATATTATTAAGTTGTTATGTCAAATTCAAATCCTACCTTTCAAAGAGTACAAACAAAATTACTTTTAATAAGTAATTCTTTCCACATAAAATGCCAGAAATACATCAGCTTTGTAATTTGTCATTATTTTCTTCTTAAGCATGAATTGTAGCTGAATGGTCGGTTTTAAGATTTTCTAGTAAATGTCAAATCACTTCATAATTTTGTTACAACAAGAACGATAACTAGATTTGTTTATGTAAACAAAAACATTTTTGCATCTGTCAGTGAATAAAATTCTAATTATTTGTAAATACAATTATGTCACTGATACGTTATTATTTGACAATTGTGGATAAAGTATAGTATTCTATTCGCATGTAATGGTTATTGCTCATTCGAATGATTTACATCACTCGCATTCGCTCGTAATGCAAACTTCATTCTCATGAGTAATGCCATACATTACATGCTCATTGAATAATATACTATTATATCGAATAATACTAATATATTTGAATATAACCATTGGCTTTAATAGCAACTTCCATTAGCCTATATAGGCATTGATTTTATTAAATTAGATGTTACAGATACTGGAATTTTTGGCCATTCTTCAGTCAGATTCGTCTGGAGTTCTTTAAATGGGAATATGGTATATTTGCGGGATCGCCTATCTAGTTCCAACAATAAATTCTTAATAGGGTTAAAATCAGGAGATTGGGAGGTATTTTACGTTTTTTCGGTATGTTGTAGAACAACCTTTTTTTAAACAATAAGTTCTGGATATTTGGGACAATTATCTTACAGGAATATATTATAATCCCCACTCAGTCCAAGTTTATCCGCAGATTACAAATTTTCTTTTAAAATTGAAAATATTTATAATTATTCATTGTTTTATTAAATATCGAAAGAAGACTAAGATTAATTTTTTAATTACTTTTTTTAAACTCTTTTTATTTTATATTTTACTGCTAAAAGTGTACGAATAATTTTGAGAGATTGTGAGCCACTTATATAATGAATTTTTTCCGTGGCCTCTATTTCATTTAATACAAATAAATTTACATCCAAAATATATTACGTTTATTTTTCAAATGGCAGTCGCAAATTTGGCAGTAATATTCTTAAAATGAATAAAATTTATTCGAATTTGTTAGTTTATAAATTGGACGTATGTCTTTTATAAAACTGGGGGTAAAAAATACAATATTCCATATAAATAATATAAGACAATGATAAATAATTTTTGCAACAATAAAATTGTTCATTTAAAAAAGATTCATGTACTTTTTCTGAAATATTTACTAGAACTTACACAGGATGATCAGAAGTAACTGTTTCAGTTGGCAACACAAATTCTGAGGATCTTTTTATTCCACTATTTGCAGAATGCCAGATGAAGGTAGAAATATTATTAGATCATTTTTAGAATAAATACATATACGAGTAGCTTAGGGACCTGAAAACTAATAGGATTTTCAGTGAGTGCTCTGAGGGTAATGTTAAGAAATAAAAAGATATTAATTAATAAAAGTCTCAAGTATAGATTTTATATTGTATTTATAATGATTAAAACTAGATGCACCGCTCGAACAATCTGCTGAAGACACGTCGATATCTTCAGGAAAAGTGATGCAAACTGAAAATTCCGAGAGCGGAGCACGGTAGACACAATTGTCTTAGGTTACAATAAAGGGCATTCAATTACCAGAAAACGAAAAAAAGTTACAGACCTTTTAATACTAACGGAGCATTCGATTAAACCGCGCGACCAATAATTAAGGCTTAAACGACTCGTCTAGTTTATATAATCACAGGAATAATTTAACTTATTCCATACTACTCGGAAGATTTTCCACTGATTATTCAGTTCAGTAAGTGTACGTCGAATTGAATACAATGTTTAATATTGTTTTAAAATATTTTTCATTATTTTCTCGTTGGTAGGATCAACGAATATTTATTTAACGTTGGATAATAAGAAGTATAAGTACACGAGGGTCACGCTATAATTATTGAGATTAAGAAGGTAGGCCATGAAAATAAAATTTACACCCATAATTTGAAACAATTTTTTATCTGTCACAAAAATTAAGTTAATTAGAATTCAGTTAATTAAATTTTCCGTTGACCGTTTATAAATAGGTTATGTTAATGTTTAGAAAATCATTCACTAATGAGTTCTATTACTGCATGATTTTTATTACTAAACAATTTTAGTGGGTGCTAACTTAAAATTTTAGTCACGGAATAAAATTAGATTTTCCAATTCAATAAGATACGGCCAACGGAAAAATATTGTAACTAACACATGTGGCAATTGGTGATTAATTATCTCAATAATTAATCGCCCTCATTAACACACTTGGAAGTTAAAAAACTATGAAATTGATTGATCAAATAGCATTTTTAAACTATAATTTATAACTTCACACCTCTGTGACAATTTTTAAGTACGTCAAAAATTCTAGCGTGGCCCTCGTAAAACAAATTCTGTATTTTAACTTTTATAATTGATTTTAGATTCGTGAAAGATAGATACATAAGCATTATAATATTATTAATAATTGATATTATTGTATTACATTATACTATTAAAAATGCTTTATGGAATTATAGAAATATTACAAAATTCATTTATTTTTAAAACAAGAGTCTTATACTAAAAGTCGTCCTATTAAATTATTTTGAATTATTTCTGGGTGCATCATCTTCTTGTTTATTATTTTCATGTCAAATTTTATCTTATATCTACTAAAAACAGGTAAATATTTACTTCAGTGCTCCATACATTATAAATCATAAAACACAAGGGTTGTTAGCGCGCCCATTCGAGTGTACTCTAAACCCCTACAGGCAGTTGAAATATGCGGTGAAAATGAAGTAATGAACTACCGTGTAGCGCATTTCTAATTTCTTCAAAAATAATCCATGCATGATATTTTGAACGCATAGACAAGGAAAGATATATACTAGACCAAAAATCCATAATGGCGGCAATGTCCAACTTTGAGCCGAATTGAACAGATGGGTGCCATAATGTGACGCTAATTCTAATGTAAAATCCACAACATAATGAAAAAAAATCTGATGTGGCCAGCACATTACCTTCCGTCATTTATATGAGGTATTCACGAAAATTCTACCGGTGAACTGTTACCAGTAAACAGCTTTTATCAGTTTATAGCTACCGAAATCGATATTATAAGAACGCAAGTGTAAACAAGGTAGATCCATAACCTACGAAAAAATTTGAAAATTTAAAACAGGTTAGAAATTTAACGTAGTTAACAAAATGAGCAGAGTCCTACTTTAAACACATTTCCACTTTTAACGCGCACGCTTCGCTTTGCATCACTACCTTTTTTTGAGACTAGATTCTTCATGAATCCAGTAGATGGATTTGGTAGATATTGAACAATTTTCGAACACGGTAACTTTTTACCACTCGTGTTTTCGAACACAGTCGGTAGATGCGGTATCTACCGGTAAAATTTTCGTAAATGCGTATGTATTTTCTATAAAATCCATACATAAAGTTCCTTGCAAAAGATTATAAATTGTATGTACATTACCTTTCGACAGTTGTATGTATTTTATACAAATTTCATACAGAAAATTTCGAGCTAAAAGATCCTAACACAAATATACTACGAATATGTCATTGCACTTGACACTGACATCTTTCAATCAGAATTTTCTTAATATAGTAGCTGTTTCTAACATAGCTGGCTAATTTATGAAATTTAATTTCTTTATAATTTTATAACTCTATATCCATTTAATATGAAGTATAAAATGCAGTCAAATCGTATAGAGAATACAATGTTCTTTAATATTTATAATAATATTAAATGTGAAAAATTATATTTAACATCGTTTTTCCAAGAAAAACTGTTAAAATCTGCAAATGAGGGTACTTCCGGTTGACCAATTATAACCAAAATCTAATCAGCTCTTCATATGGATGCAACGAAGAGGAATACGAAAGAATTATAATTTTTGGAATTGTAGTATTACAGTTATCGTAGACGAAAATTTTGTCAGACACACACAAACACACACACACACACACACACACACACACACACACACACACACACACACACACACACACACACACACACACACACACACATCCACACACACATACACACATCATCGTAAAAATAGTAAAATCGTATTCTAGGGACCCTAAAACGTGCTTATTCATCAAAAACTCACCACCGAATTTTTTAACCAGACAATACCTTCCTTACCTAAAGGTGACGGAAGGTAAAAAGTAACTACGCAGTAATTTAAAATATGTATTTTATACATTTTCATTTCAAAATAATAAAGCTAATTGTACAATAAAAAGTACGACCAATATCGGACCAATATTTAATATACATTGTTTCTTCAATAACAATAAATATTTTCTTTAGTTGTAGTGAATTTTATTTAATTTATGTCGGCAGCTCAGCAACCTGTCATTTCTGTTAGCCAGCGACTTTGAAGTTTATTTCTTTGTTTAGTATTTGTTTACAAAGCTTATTTTGCTACTTGTTTCATTTATAAATTTATTTTAATATTGATTTAGATTCTTCAGCTTTTCAGTGTACATAATGTCTATATTTTGTAGTTTCGGAAAACAGTTTTTCGTACGTTAAAATTTCATATATTGAAATATAATCCAAAACTTTTCAATTTTAGTATGTAAAACTTCTATATCAAAGGGAACAACATATTAGATTTTGGCTAAAATTAATAAACCAGAAGTGACACTTTACTTAAAGCTCTGAACAGATTTTCGTGAAATAGTTATTTATGTAACAAGTGTGTAAAGTAGCATTTTTTGGTCGAGTGCGATGTTGTAGCACGAGACAAAGAATACTATTTTACACACGTGTTGCATACAACATTTTTCCTACAACCCAAATGGTATTGATGTTTCTCATAATACTGAGTGTACAGTCATCCAGTAGCTTCAAATACTGTTAGTACTCTTTCTCATAACACTGTACAAAATGTAACTTAAACACTTGGAAGAATCTCAGACAGACGATGATTAGTCTTTTATAATGTACAAATTTAATATTAATATTAAAAATTACTTTAGAATACATGTCAAAAAAATGTTAATATACTCAAAAATTAGATTAGTACTCAATCTGTTAAAAAAAATATTAGATTTGTTTCATTTACAGTGTATATTCATATTCCTTAATAAATTTTATTACTTTCATTATTATTTACTACCTAATTATATACTTGACAGGTAAATTAACCGAATTTTAATGTAGCCTAGCAACGCTTATTTACTTTACAAGCACTAGAGCTTGAAAAGTGACACATTACACACTGTAATGAGTGCGTGAAAAGTACTTTTCACGCACGGTTGTAGGAAAAATATATTATGAAATATTCCAAAAATTGTAAAATTTAGTATTTACAACTTGTATATGAAGAAGAACAACATATTAAATTTTGGCTAAATTTGATAATCCAGAAATGATATTTTATTTGAAGTTCTCAACAGATTTTCGTGAAAAATATATTATGATATAATCCAAAACTTTTCAAATTTGATATTTAAGATTTTTATATTAATGAGAACGACATGTTAGATTTCTGTTAAAATTAATAAACCGGAAATGATACTTTACTTCAAGCTCTGAACAGATTTTCGTGAAAAATATAAAAGGATATATTCCAAAACTTGTCAAATTTAGAATTTAAGAATTTTATATAAAGAGAAGCAACATATCAGATTTTGGCTAAAATTGATAAACTGGAAGTGATACTCTATTTGCAGCTCTGATCAGATTTTCGTGAAAAATAAATTGATATAATCTAAAACTTTTCAAATTTGGTGTTTAAGACTTTCATAATAATGAAAACGACATACTATAGTCTATCCGTTTTAACTATAGAGCATGGGGTGAGATAGGGCCTAAGATTCTAGCTCTCTGATTGGTTCAAACGTGAACCGAGTTTACAAAGTAAAATAATTGACGCGAAATTTAAATTTGCTTGACAACTGTATCAATTATTTTGACGTCTGACATAAAATAAATAAAAGTCAACAAAGTCAGTAGTACACGATTTATTACATATTATTAATTTCTGTTCAGTTCTGTTTGTTAAGTATACATATTAATGTTAATTTCATTTATATAATTTTCATAGTGTCTTGGCGTTATATTTCTTATTACATAGTTTTCGTTGTGCGCGTTTTCTTAGTTTTTAGTTAATAGTTCGTTAATTTTGTTGTTCTCTTCGTTAATATTATGGATAAAAATAGATAGATATGTACGTACAAGACAAAATTACTGAAAAAATGTCAGAAAGAATTTTTTTAAATCCAGGAATGGCGCGAAAATTTGAATTTTTTAATTAATACATGTAAAAACAGCCGCGCTCGAAACGCCATCTAGTCTATAGTTAAAACGGATAGAGTATAGATGTTTTCTAAAATTGATATACTACTTTACAAGAAGCTAAAAACAGATTTGTTTGAAAAAAAACACGATTCAAAACTTCTCAAATTTGAAACAACTTTTGATTATATCTATATGATAAACCGGAAGTGGTACTTAATTTGGAGCTCTTAACAGATTTTTGAGGAAAAACATAAAATATAATCTAAAATTTGGTATTACAAACTTTTCTATTTACTGGAACAACAAATTAGATTTTGTTTACAAACGATCAACTGGAAGTCATACTTTACTTAAAGTTCATTACTATTTCAAGCATGAAATTGACGAAAGGTCATGTGTTGGTCACATTTTTTTTGTAATCCAAATGACATCAGAAATTCTGCCTCTGAATGACTAGTCAATCTAGTGACTAATTTCTGATACTACGCGACCAAGGGTAGACATCCCTTGGGAAAATCAAATTCATACTTCACTTCCAGAACATGAATCATCAGAAGAGAATTTGGAATACAAATGAATAACAAGATAAAAAAATCAATTTTGATAAAATAAATAAAGAAACAATGAATAATACTGACTAACTGTTACATTTGAATACTTTTATAGAGAAGTCGGTACAAAAAATCTTGTGTATCACACGTCCAGAAACTGCTATGCGAGTGCTCGTATAATATACTCATACTCGCAAAAGTGCAGTTTCTAGACTAGTGATGCAAATATAGTAAAAATGAATAAGCAGAAGACTCACGTCATCGACATGAAAAAACCTTATAAAATGAAATATAACTTATCGAAGTTATTGGATGTTATTTATTTTTTAAAAAAGAGGGAATAAAAAAATACTAGTATATAATAATGAAATTTACCTTCATATCAAAGTCAATCCTTATTCCTTTTAGGAAATATAAAATTATTTGAAATAATTGTAGTTAATTTTCGTATAATAACGGTAGCACTACTGACAATGTCCATGTTTACATTGAATTTAAAATCGATCAAATATCGATCCTGTCCCTGTCACATGATTGACAGGTGATTGTCAACTCATCTTAACCAGGCACAAGTGACTTGGATTAATATAAATGATTGCAAATATCAAAGTAGTTATGTATTATTTTTTTGTTAAAAATATATTGAACTATTGAACTGTCAATAAAATATAAATAAAATAAATCGTTTTAGTTTCTTCTTAGTATTTTGTGAGTTGTGTCTTACGCTACAGAATTACTGCAGTGCCCAATTACCGGATAAGCTGACTACGCTGCAGCCTAGGGCGCACTGATTTTGGGGGCGCACAATTTTCTCGTCTTTTTGGCATGATTGCAGATGAATTATTGTGTAATATTTATTAAGACAAACCAATAATATTCAGGGCCTGGTTTAGGTCGTCTTTGCTCTAACCAAATCAAAGCGCTCTAAAAACTATAGTAAAATGAGAAAATTGTGTGCCCCCAAAATCTGTGTGCTTCTTAGGCTGCAGCTTAGTCAGCCTGTCGGGTAATTGGGCACTGCAGTAATACTGTAGCACAATACACAAATACTTAACGCAGAAGAAACTGTTGGAATTAAACTTCAAAAAATATAATAAACAGAATAAAGACGAGATCTCTAAAATGGTTCGGTCACTTACGGAGGGTGGAGGAAAATAGCTGGCCAAAGCGTATTATTCAGTGGATACCACCAGGGAAGAAGAAGACAGGACGACCAATCTTGGAGAGGAGTGATGAGACAGCGGACCCTGGAAGAGGAACTAGCGTATGACCGGGAAACTTGGCGTCGGGAATTGGGAAGGCAGCATCTAGCAATATAATATGCATTGCATTGATTATGGTGAAATATGTTGAATACATACATATATGTACTTTAAATTGTACATAATTAAATCCAAATATATGTAATAAATAAGTAAATAAATAAAAATAAATATATAAAAGAAAATAATTATTTTCAAAAATAGTATAATTTTGTTATTAATTATTTTAATTACTTACATGCATGTATTGTATACAGTAAGTTATGCAACACGCATTACATTTTCTAGAATAAATTAGTACCCCATGTATACGTAGTAATAAGTGACGTCATTATCTAGTAATATTTATTGATGACGTGAGTCTTCTGCTTGTTCATTTTTACTATAACTATTTGATTGTTCTGTACATATGTAGATGTGAAAATTATACTTGTGATTGCCCAATGGCTACACATGTCCCGACTCTTTTCATATTCAAGGTATCTAATCAGTTGTCACAGTTTCATCGAAACTAAAATGTAGTGTATTCCAGAACGCGGTTCAACGCATTGTTTGTTATCTCTAAGCCATGATATTGGCACTTGGTAATTAGGTGTACTTAGGATATTGTAATATATCGTTGCATTGACTAATATAATTACGGCTTATTGGGAATGGGAATGCCAGGATGCCATCACCAAGATATACATAAATGGCTTACTTCAGAGCGTAATTAGATTTGTAATTATGTGCAACGGAAATACCATCATTTGCAGGATGTATTCCGTATTCATTACGCCCTCGCTATACTTAGTTGATGGACACTGAAATAATTACTTCCTTGTTTGGAACCTCAAAGCAAATATACTGGAATACCTGCTAATTTGGATTGTGACATTTGATATTTGTAAATAAAGGCCAAAATGTTAGTTTTTCATTAATTACTACGCAAATTTAAATCTTGGTAGATAAAAGTGTTGATAAAGAAAATATCATACAAAGATTATTGTAATTAGCATTTCACTATAAAAATAGTGAGAAGAAAAAAAGTAAACGATTTATATTTAAACAACTATCTGATTTCTTAATGAATTCGTTTATAAAACACTGGATATAATTATATTACATTTTAAGGCCACAGATTAGAGACAATTTTCTTTATCTACACCTGTTTGTAATATATTGATTAAGTACGTAACCATGGATACATAATACCGTTCATTAACCACGCCCCGTGGATTATGAATCATAATCCACGGGGCGAGGTTACATAAGACACGGAACTGTCAAATTTATTGTTGAGGGTTTATAATTATCTTCATTTAGCGGTTATGCGCAAAGTATTTTGTAAGAAATAATCGTTTTTTATCATTAATATATAATATGACCATATTAACCTGGTAACTCATGATATTTACGCTGTTAGTAATATTTCAGTAAATTGTTTAAATAGTAAGTTATTTTTATAAGAATATAAAATTTGTTACAAAAAAACAATTAAATTATTTTCACAACCAACCTGGTATCATTGTACCAGATTAATTATTGGTAATTTTCTCTTCCGTTTTTGTAATTTATTTCATCAGTAAATATTAAATACAAGCATATGGTTAAATTCATAATTTTACGTAGATTCTAAATATATAAAAATATATAAGATATCTCATTTGATATATGAAACTTAATGTCACTTCCGGTTAAACCGGAAGCGCTACCATCATGCCAAATATAATGATTTGTGAGCCCTTAAGTCTAGTTTACAAATATATAAAAAAAATTGAAAATAATTATAAATAAGAAAGTTATTTAGAGTGGACCATTTTTCAGTGTCACCCGGTATAATATGATTTCAATTGCAGGTGTAGATAAAATATCGTATTCTACTCGCGTATAATGGCAATTATCCACTCGGATGAATTACCACACTCGCCTACGGCTCGTGTTCTAAAATCATCCTCGTGAATAATAGCCATCATAATACGCTCGTTGAATAATATACTAATGTACACTTAAAATATGAAGTTTGCGTGAATCTATACACGGATAAACTTATGGCTAAATTAATTTAACGTGTCGCTCTTAATTTTAAATATATATCAATCGATGTCGCATTGACTACTATAATGAATTCATTATAGTACTCAGTACCATAATGAGGTAACAATTTATTATTTATTTATTTTATTTGTTTCTCGTTTTTTCATTGGCCTGGCGAATTTTTTTTCATAACATAATTTCTTATAATTTTTTGATTTGTTGATATATTTTGAACATTGAATTTTCTAAATATGACGAGGCATTTAATATTTTTTTATGTAAAGTGTAGCAAGAATAAGTTAGGGTCATTCAAGTAAGTCTGGTGGTTTAGTGAGATAAAAATATGAAAAAAAATACGTACACATCATAAATTTTTAATATTTATTTATTTATTTATTTATTTATTGTAAATTCACTCTACAGGATAATATCCCAATTACAGAGGAATTGTTTCACTGAATGTACAGAAATTTCGTCGCGTGACGCGCGAGTAGTGACACATTACAATAAAAATAGAAAAAGTAAAAAAAAAATACATATATTTATAAATAAACTATTATTAAATTTAAATTATAAATTATCGGTTCTTGCAAGAAGTATAGAAGACAGTACTTTCTTGAACCTAGAAATGCTGTTAGAAAATATATCTAGTTCTAATAATTCAATTACAAATATGTTGTAAATAATACACATCTGTCTGACAGGTGGACGTAGTTCGTAGTTTGTCCTTGGAGTCGGGTAAGCAAATGTCAATTTAGTTCGAGATCGAGGAACAAGAAAATTTATTTTAGAGAGGATAGCCGAATCGTCTACCGAATTATTGACCAATTTGTATAGATATAAACATGATTGCATTTTTCTACGGTCGTCCAAGGACAGAACTCCGAATTCGATTAGACAGTTATTGTAATTAAATTCATTAGTAGGGTAAACATGATATCGTTTAAAGTAAATATACCTAACAAATTTTCTTTGTAAAACTTCAATAGAATCTATATGTTTATTGTAGGTTGGGCTCCATATTTGTGAACAATATTCCAGCTTAGATCTAACGAAAGAATAATATAAAGTCTTTAAAGTATGCCGGTTGTGAAATAAGCGTGTATTTCTAATAATGAAACCTAGGTTTCTATGCGAGCTTTTAAGTATACTAGTGATGTGTGGAACAAAACAGCATTTATTATCAAAAGAATGCCCAAATCAGTAACTTGTGTGACACGTTCTAATATATTATTACACATACGATACTGGTAGTGAACAGGATTCTTTTTTACAGTGTACGTCATAATCTTACATTTATTGTAATTAAACAAAAGTTTGGAGGTAGAAGACCAAGCTAGAATTTTATTTATGTCAGATTGAAGTTTCATACAGTCACCAATTGAGTTTATGACGCGGTAAAGTTTAATGTCATCTGCATATAACAAGATACTGGAGTCATGAATGTGATTAACAATGTCATTGATGAATAGAAGAAATAATAATAAAGGGCCAAGGTTCGATACTTGAGGAATTCCGGAGCTGGCAATGTATTGTTTCGATTTATAGTAGAATTTTTTTTAAAATCTATGCACGCGATTGAATTATCGCAAGAAAGTTTGATATTTTCATACGTAATATAACAAGTGATATGATTATCATCGATGATATTCTCGAGTGAAACCGAGTTGCAGATTTCACGAGTCCGAAGAACGAGTGAAATATGCTGCTTAGGTTTCACGAGCAATATCGTCGATTATCACATCGCGAGCTAATATTTAATGAGAGAATATAAAAAAATTTCGTGGCACATTGTGTGTGCTGCTAACCTAACTTTTAATATATTGTATTGCAACATAGTTAATTTAACAACTGCCTTATTATTTTCATCGTTGTTGATATCAACCCAGCGATTATCCCAAATTTTTATACTCAAAATTAACTGTTAATGTCACATAAAGAAAACAAATCCCTTATAGTAACGAATATAAATAAGGTAATAAATTCTTTGTTTTTTATCATCGCTAGGGAGATTTTGAATGTTAATTGGCGGAAAACATGTCACGTGACTAATGAATTATATTCTCACTAAAATCTGATATCGAAGCAAAGTATCGATGCTAAAGAAATTTCAGTAAATTTTATTCGTATTAGTAAGTATCGAATATATAAATATCGGAAATATAGAAGTTCGAATTATAGTTTAATTTTTAACTGTGCCTGACTGTAGACAAGTCTAGTTTATATGAAAAGTTTGAAAAGTGATGACAATTATTTTCACATCTGTTGTGCCAGTCCTGTGGCTTGCTACCACAGACCATATCATATTATACGGGTACCTTGGTCCTTCCGCCTACCGTAAAGTCAAAGGACAGAGTCCTAGAATCTCTTAATATGTCAGAGCTCCTGGCTTTATAATATTATTGTTTTACCCACACCATATTCTAAATACTGATATTAGTAAAAGTATCGAACAAATAATATTAATAAAAAATTACTGGTATTAAAAGGTAAATAGGGATGCTTTACTGATATCGGTATTTCTAAATTCCCTAATTTGTTTATGAGTCTCTGAGTATCCCTGACTGTTTATCACCCTGTCTAAACACAAACCAAAAACAGAATTCTTACCTGGTATTTAGTTTTTTTCTTTTAACACCATTTTTTTCACTGATTTACAATATGTATAATTAGTATCATATATTTTATACAATCATACAATCCACACTGTATTCTTCACAAATAGTATCATAATGAACATTACGATCCTTATAATATAAATAACAATTAACGAAACCTCACTATTTTTCTAGCACTGAGTAGGTATTGTTATTTTAACAATAGCTGTTATTGTGAGAATTGTAAAAAATTGTTTTGTCCATAAATTATGATAAATATTGCAATTTTTTATACAAAAATAAATAAAATGTAATTAAATGTAGGTGATTAAGCATCACGTGAACAAACTTGCGAAATCGTTTTCCACTTGGCGGGGTTTTCTTTGTTACCGTTGGGACAAAGACAAACGTCACACCAAAGCTGGCTGGATCCAACCGAACAGCCAAGAAAATATGGCACGCTTGATGAGTTAAGAACGTTTGTATCCCCTAGCCCAAGCAGAGCTAGGGAAGTAATAGAATTTCCACAAAGATGTTTTGTTTGTCGCCTCACGCAAATTTTTGCGGTTCACGAAATTTGTTTTGCAAGATTTTTGATGGAAACGTGCAGAACGTATCCGGAATTGGATTTAGATTCTATTGAATATTAAAATATTTTGAACATGGTTTTTTAGAATAAATATTTTAACTGTTTATTGCTTCTTTTACGAGCTCACTATATTAAGGTATGTTCTTAGTTCTTGTAGCAGGGCCTAATTTAGTGCAAGGCAACTAAACCATCAGCCCAGTGCAATAGTCAATTTAATAGTAGTATTTGACACCATGGCTGGTAGCACGAGCGTGGTTCTAATCAAGTTCTAACACCGGTGTTGATATTTAATTCTTGTTGTCATTTTTTAAAGTTTGAATCATGTATTTGTATTTAGACGAATAATATCAGAAATGAACAACAAATTATTAGCTGCTATTACGTTATTTAAAATATGGATGTCTCGTATTTGACAGAGCTTTTTATTTTCTTAAGCGATCAATCAGAGTTTGAAATTCGTCTGATTTTATTTCAACTCTAGCTCTTCCAGCCATTTTTAAATATCTCATATTGTTTACCAGCCGTTTACAAACAAATGTCAAACAGTTTAGGAATTTTTACTCCCTAAGCCCCTTTACTACGCATGCGCAACTTGATAATTGCAGATACGTGTGACTAGTTTTTGAACAAGATGTAAAACTTGCAGAGAAATTGTCGCACTATCACACGTTAAAAGTTGCACGGATCGCTTGAAGTTGCAGAAAACGTGTGACAGGTTGCAGATACGTGCGTACGTGTGATAACCAAATAACAGTACAAACAAGGTATAACTTTGAACCTCGAACAGCTCGTCATACATTTTGTCTAGTTTCGACAGCTGGGAATTACCAGAAGATGAAAAGCAAAATCGCCTATTTTGCTTGCTCGTCCATTCCTGACAAACAAAAACCTAGATAAGTTTGCGTCTGCATACGGTTATATGCAGTGGCGTATCCAGGACTCATGGTAAGGGGGGGGGGCTGCCATGGACCTATTACTTATATACATAGGTATACTGTTCACCGTGTAATTAGCAAATGCAAGTTACATTTTCAAACAATTCTGAATTGAAAATAAGGACGATTAACTGTAAAATATTAATGTAAATATAACCAAACAAAAGATGACAGTATGTTCATTCTTTATTAATAAAAAAAAACACTGTGAACATAGGAATATACATTTAACAGAACTAAAAACAAAAGTGAAAAGGTGTCCTTAACGGCCGCCAGCCGTTAAGATGTATAACGGACGCGTCACAGAATAACGAGAGATTTTGTCACGGAAAATTTATAAACAACAAAAAAATCTGTCAAAATGACAGGAGACAGAATTTTCAGAAGATATTCCTATATGTTTAAATTATGTCATTATCATTACGAAAAATCTTGAACGCCACAAGGCCGATATTCAAATAATAGAATTTGCTAATTAACTTCAGCCCTGTCCGTTATTTGCTTTATATCGGTCTAATAATGTTAATAACTATTTACGCACTACGTACGTACTACATTAAAGCGAAAAATAAATGATTTGTTTGTAACATTTCGTTATAATTGTAAAACGATATTTAATTTTCTTCTTTTTTTGGAAAATATCTGAAACTTTCTCTGTATTAATAGGTAATTTTTTACGAGTATATTATACTATTATACGAGTACATGAAAACATGAGAGCAAATAATAAGTCTATCTATCGCCATTGTACTTCTTAAAGAATTTTTTAAATATTTTAATATATAAAATTCAGAAAATGATTAATTTAAATACATTATATGTTCAATTCATTGGACTTTAAGGGGGGTGCTCAAGCCCCCTAAGCCTTCCGCTGAATACGCCACTGGTTATATGCAGCTTTTGATCACTTTCTAACTTACCGGAATTTGTGATGCCTTGCAAATCTGGAACGCTTTAAAATAAATAAATCTCTACCTCAAATGGCGTCATAATTAGTAACAATTACCCCGTCGTCTACAATAAGAAAAGTTATTATAACAATCCAGAACAAAAATCTTTCTTTAGATTTATAGGAAAACAGTTAATTTTTGAAATAGATGCTACGGTACGTAATCCAGCGAAACAGTTATCAAGCGTATGTTACGGCCTTTTACAAAAGCTACAAAATATTCGTTCTTCATTAAGATTCTCAAATTTAATACGTTTTGATGATGTGTTTGAATTATTTTCATTATGATTTCTTAACTTGGGACAATTACACTGAATATGATCTGGCTGTTTTCAAGTAAAACATAATTTTAAAAAATCAGACTATTCTGAGAAATGTTTTCTTTTGCAAAGATTAATTGAATTGTCTGTTGTACTTTTTGTTTAAATATTCCCTAGTAAGAACAACAAATCGTTCACTGATTTTACTTGACTATTGAGAGCCGCAGTTTTCACTGAATGTCAACAATATCACCTATTACTAATTCGAGCAATTGGTCATCAGATACATCAAACTTTAATGCCTTATGGGTGTATTCTAAAGACATTCTGTTATTTATAAACGGACCGTTAAAATTAAGATATCCGTTAACTAGATTTTACTATTCTAAAGACACTATCCGTTAATAATATAAACGGAGATCCGTTTATGTTATCCGTTTATAAATAAAATTTAAACGGAGAATGATTCATAGCCGTTAATTGTAAACGGCCGACATTTAATACATAAATATTTAGAAATTTCTTAATTGTACGCAGAGAATGGCGTTATTATCTTCCGACCCTTGGATTCATAAAATGTAATTGAAAGGAAAGTACAAATAAATAATTTTTAATGCCTTCTCTAATGAAGCGAGCAGATATTTACTCTACATTGCAAATCTTGTACTTTACCTAATGTTTTAAAAATATTCGAGTATTTTCAGGACTGCATTTAATCTTCAGGGGCTCAAGACACAAATGTCGTTTTGGTGCCTTTATTTTTAATTATTGATTACAACAAAGAATATTTTTATTGCAACAAAGAATATTTTGATTACAAAAATGGATATTTTGATTATATTCGAAGAATGCTGATTAGATGAATGAATCTAATGAAGAAAATTAATTAATATTTGCGAATAATTAAAAATCAAGCTTTTAATGTGTGTTTTATAATTTGTGTAGTTTTTAAAGTGCATGCGCCTATATTTAATTGTGGTCCCGCGTATGTTCATTTCTCGATACTGTAGATTAGCTTGGTGATGTCTATAATTTCAAGATAAATATTAGGGTTGGGCGTTAGGGACGTTCTTCATTATTACTTTAGCTGCTCTTAATAAGTACTATCGAATTATGATTTTATAGATTTTTTTGTTTTATGCACATTTTTTTTTAAATTTACAATAATATACAATAATATCAAAAGATTATGAAACTGACAATTTTGACATTTATTACAACAAAGTATTTGCCTACCAACATTCCAAAGATTATTTTGAAGAATATATATTTATTATTGTGATTTTTGTTGATATAAATTTATTACTACATAGTATCTCTAAATTTATGTATCACAAATACCTGTTTAGATCTTAATATATTTTGTTATTATCAAAATATGAATATGTTGACATTTACAATAAGACAACACTGCCCTACAGTAGCAAACGCGAGCGGTCTCGGCAAATAACTATTAACGGATTGTGTTTAGAATACACCCATTAATAAGTGAAATATTTTTCCTCGCATACTCGTTATACGAACCTGCTTCATTACTCGTATATACAGAAGCTTTTCTAAAAAAAAATTAGAATCTCTACCTTAAACCTATCCCAGGTCCCGTCGCTGGGCCTTCAAGTTGTAAGCCACTCATTGGCTTCACCAAATAATCCACTGGCACCTCGAACCAACATCTCGTAGTCGGACCAAAGGAACAATTTTCCCATCTTCTCTATTTTGCTGCACCACTTGGCTGCACAATTATCATCGACCTGGGGGTCAAACAGTGGAATGTCGATGGCACTAGCTAGTAAAGCACAAGACGGCGGACGATCTTTTCACTCTTGCAGAGTATCACTTACCACTTTTAGTGAGACAATTCCACTTCTGATGTTAGATTAGGAGAAGGTACAGATTTACAAAATAATAATTAGAACACAAAAACTCTTTATAAATCAGTTTATTCCGCAATGTTCGCCTTTAACAGCACAGAGCACAATAATAATAATAATAATAATAATAATAATAATAATAATAATAATAATAATAATATAATCGCAGCGTCGTTTAAATACAATAAACCTAACATAATATATTCCACTAATTATATAGCCACATAACATAATCAAATATAATTTAATATAATAAAATAGTGAATAATGTATTGGGTAACAGGATTTTGGACGACAAATGTGAGCAGATCTCATATATACAGTGTGAACACTGAAAACAGTGACACAGGCGTTTAACATGGGAAAACAGTTTTTTTCAAATATCATCTGTCCCTCAACCCGCAAGACTATAGTGGGAATTTTTGATATGGTTAGAAAGATTATTTAATTTGGCATCGAAGAGTATCTAAATACTCCTAATTTAATGGCCTATTATTGAAATATTTGCATAAGTATAATGCAATTTGACAGTTATTACTTATAAATTATTAAAAACAGTAATCATGGAAACGTATTCAGTAGCTGAATTGGTTAGATCGGGGCATCGTAATAATTTTATATAAGTTCAAATCTTTCCCGCCTTATTTTTACCTTCCGTCACCTTTAGGTAAGGAAGGTATTGTCTTTGGTCAAAAAATTCGATGATGAGTTTTTAATCAATAAGCACGTTTTAGGGTCCCTAGAATACGAATTTACTATTTTTACGATGATGTCTGTATGTGTGTGTGTGTGTGTGTGTGTGTGTGTGTGTGTGTGTGTGTGTGTGTGGATGTGTGTGTGGATGTGTGTGTGTGTGTGTGTAACAAAATTTTCGTCTGCGATAACTCTAATACTACAGTTACAAAAATTATAACTTTTTCGTGTACTTCTTCGTTACATCCATATGAAGAGCTGATTAGATTTTGGTTACAATTGGTCAACCGGAAGTACCATCATTTGAAGATTTTAACAGTTTTTCTTGAAAAAACTATGTTAAATATAATTTTTTCACATTTGATGATATTAAAGTATATTTTATTCTCTGTACGATTTGACTGCATTTTATACTTAATATTAAATGGATATAGAGTTAAAAAATTATAAAGAAATTAAATTTCATAAAGTAGCCATAGCTATGAAAACAGCTACTATATTAAGAAAATTCTGATTGAAAGATGTCAGTGTCAAGTGAAATTGACATAGTGTGTTTGTCTTACAATTTTTACTGGAAATATAGGATCTTTTGCTTTCTGTATGGAATTTGTATAAAATACATACAACTGCTTTAAGGTAATGTACAAGAAATAATAATAATAATAATAATAATAATAATAATAAATCTTTTATTTCTGCAGATACATTACACTGTATATAGAAAACATCACAAAATAATAATTTTCTGTATGAAATTTGCATAAAATACATGCAACTGCGGGAAGGTAATGTACAAGAAATAGAATATTTAATTTAGCAAGGAACTTTCCGTATGAAATTTGTACAAAATACATAGAACTGACGGAAGGTAATGTGCTGGCCACATCAGATTTTTTAATTTTTATTTTTATTTTGTAAAATGTATTATTAAATAAGTTATAAAATTAAATTCTAAATTGTTTGGTAAATCAAGTATTTTATAAAATACATCTACCAGAAATGAAATAAAAAAATTATTGTGCCTAAAGTACCTTATAAAATTAAAATTAATAAAAAATAATGAATTCTATAAAATACTTGATTTACTAAACATTTTATGTTTTATTTTGTAATTTTTTCAATAATACATTTTACAAAATAAAATAAAAAACAATAAAAATAAGAAGCGGGCAGGATTTGAACTCGTAAATAATTATTATGATGCCCGGATCTAACCAATTCAGCTACAGAATACGTTTCCATATTTTTTTTTTTAATAAATTATAAGTAATAACTGTCAAACTGCATTATACTTTCGAAAATATTTCAATAATAAGCCATTAAATTAGGAGTTTTTAGATACTCTTCGATGCCAAATTAAATATTCTATCCAACCATATCAAAAACTCCCACTATAGTCATGTGGGACAGATGATATTTGTAAAAAAAACTGTTTTCCCATGTTAAACGCCTATGTCACGGTTTTCAGTGTTTGTGTATATATATATATATATATATATATATATATATATATATATATATATATATATATATATATATATATATATATTTATTGTGAATGATTTGCAAGTTGAATGTTCAACAGAAAATATTTTATTAAAAGTATAAAATAGAAAACAGTAGGAAAAGTTAAATTAGTTTGGAAACAATGCCAAAAATTTCTTCTAAAACTATACATGGGTATGTGTTCAAATAAAATCACGCTGCGTGCAGCAAAGTGAGTTGGCACACATACCAAAAACCAGCCATCCAGCAATCATTTGTCGCCAAACATTCCATTCCAAGCACATAACTCGTTTGCCTTAATAATAGCATTGTTCAAATTATCAGACTGAATTATTGTCTCAAATAAAAGGTGTTTTGTGGTCATTTACATTAATCGGTCTATAATTGCTTTCCACGATAATGAATTTGATTAAATTTGACATGTATAATATTTAACAAAATCGAATCACACATGTAGTTAAATTGAAACGTATTTCCATTTGGATCTAAATATTGTATTTTAAATACGAGTATGTTACCTATCTAAATACCGGATGGCTATAAAAAAAGAGTCCAGTTTGAAACTCCGTAACTTCGGAGTAACGATTTCAAATTTTTATCTCTTGCAGACAAACGGCTGAAAAGTATTCCTAGCAAATTTCAATCATGTATAAAGAAAAACCAATGAATTGTTTATTTTCACGTAGCCACCTATAATATTTGCTTAAAAATTATTTCTAATATTTCTAAATTATCAAATTTTTCTCGAAATTTATAAAAAATATTTACATCTGCCATCAAATAGTATATGTAAAATAATAAAACTTTTATATGAGCCATTTTTTGTATTATTTGTAATAAAAAAATTAAGGGGGGGGTGCGTCTTCCCAGACACCCTATAGGGCGCGAGCAGACACGTGACTCGAGCGACTTTGACGTGCTTGGAATCAGCTGATTTGTGTGCGCATGTCATTTTGACAAGGACAATGTCATGTTGACAAGACCAATGTTTTGGTTTATTTTGATTTTTAACTGCTAAAATGTTATTATTTTTAATTTCATATGTTTTACTGTCTAAAAATTGTAAAATAATAACAGTAAAGCAGTTCAAAATCAAAATAAGTCAAAACATTGGTACTGTCAACGTGACATTGTTCTTGTCAAATTGACATGCGCACACAAATCAGCTGATTCCAAGCACGTCAAGGTCGCTCGAGTCACGTGTCTGCTCGCGCCTTATATAGACGTCCACAGTTGAGTTCTTCATATATTCTTAAATTTGTTTCCACTTGTTGGTAGATGCAGAACTATGTACTGTTTAAAAACAAGTACCCAGGGTCGCGACGGGGGCTCTTCTGCTTGACCCATTTTCATATGTGGTGTATTTTCATTTTGACAGCTGTCACTCTTCAACAAATTTTCATCCAAAATTATATCTTCAAAATTTTCGTAAATTTTTTTGTGCTCACTACGTAAATGACTGCTTATGTTAAGTTATGATACGGTATGTTATGTTTTGATATGTTATGTTACGTTGTGTAAAGGTAAACTCTGAAGCAGGCATAGGACCCAACAAGTTTCAATAGCAAGAGTGAACAAATGTAATAAGTGTAAAAATATGACTATTAAATTCACAATAAACCTATTTTTTATAATAGATTATTTTTTTTTGTACTGAGCGTGGCAAATTAGGCTTTTCCGCACTGATATACTTTTCCACTGAGTACGAAAATCGTACCTTTCGTACCTTCAATGAATATTGAAATAAAAGACATCCAACCGATTTTTTTTTTGTTTATTAGTTTCATCATTTTAATTACTTTTACCTTAGTTAAATTAAGCATTATTACTTGGTATCAAAAATCTTATAATTTTATGTTACATATTTAAATATATTGGCATCATAATTACAAAATGTTCCAAAGTTGACAAAACTATCTCATAACTTCTTTATAGTATACTCGTATGTTTATGGTCTATCATTAGGATGCATGGTAAAAATAAAGGTCTCTGTTTTTCCACATGTTTTTCTTGCTAAATATGAGTACATTTATATCCAGTAAAATGTATTTACATATGTTAATAAAGCAAGCACCTATATACGAATGAAATTATGTTCTTAGCTTTTTATAGGAAATAAATGTTTAATAAATGCCACGACATTTTTCATTATACCAAACCACAGTATAAGTAAGCTTATTTATACTGTGACCAAACAGTGCCGGCCCGAGACTTCCGAGCGCCCCAGGCGAAAATTGTAAATTGCGCGTGCGCCCCTCATTTATTACAATTTTCTTTAGATTATATATGTACAAACATTAGAAAAAAGGTGAATTGTGTTTACAACTCACGAACAATCACAGAATCTTAATCTGAATACAGAGATTTTTTTCTTTTGGGTTCTACAGAGTCGCTTTATTTTTGTTTAATACCATATACAGGACTAGTCACTGGAGAGTTACTTTCAAAGTCTGTTTGTATGCAACCCGAAATACAATTTACAACAGCGTCTAGCTTCCTCTCTTAAAAAAATAGAATATTTGTTATCATTGGTATTTTGGGTTGCAAACAAACGAAGTTTCAAAATAACTCTTTCGTGACTAACGCTGTATATAGGAAAAGAAAAATATTTCTCAGTGTAGGTATGAGTCCCGGTATAAATACTTTTCGTTATTTTGTAATTCGGAAAATCTAATTTAACTCTTTAACGGTTTATCCTAAGTAAAAAATCTGATGTGGACACCACACGACTTCCTTGTACGCAAGACTAATATGAAGATGAAGTATAGACCCAATTATAAAATTACACTTGTTTGACGTAAATTGACATTAACATCCATTTTTTATTTTTTTTTTGTTAATTTTTGTTCTAATCCATAGCAAGCTTCATTACAAAAACCGAAAAGTATATAAGTTTTAAATTTCGCTTATACAAAGGGCTAATTTAATAATATTTGATGTGCTAGACGCAGAATTTAATTCTCTAAAAGTCTTATTTGAAGCATTTATTTCTAAAATCAAAATGAAACCATTTTATTCAAGAAAAACTGTTAACAACTTCAGGTAATATATCACTTCCGGTTAGCGTGTTTTAACCAAAATCTGCTATGTTATTCCAATTGATATAAAAATCTTATATACCAAATTTGAATTTGGATTATATTTTAATATGGTGTTTTATTAAAATCTATTATAGACTTCAAATAAAGTACCTTTTCTGGATATTATGTAATAACCAAAAAGGGAGGTGCACAACTAGATGTTATAGAAGTCCTAAATACAAAATTTCGTCTTTCTACGGCTTACCGTTTTTGAGTTATGCGAGATACGTACGTACGTACAGTCGTCATTGCGAAATTAGTCAGAATGGATTCAGGGATGGTCAAAATGGATATTTCCGTTGAAATCTCAAAACCGAAATTTTTCCCGATTACAATACTTCCTTCACTTCGTACAAGGAAGTAAAAATATGAGAATCTTGTTTTGTATAAAATTTCGATACGGATCACTGTTTTCAAGAAAAATGTCAAAACAAAATATGTCGCTTTTTTTCAAATTGGCGAGGGGCTGTTGCATCAATGTATTTTTCTGTGCAGGATTCCGTATAAAAGCTTTTGTTGCAATATTTTTTGATGTTGGGGTATTTTTCAGTAGATTTCCTGAATAACAATTACTTGTTCAGTATTTGATATGACAATGTTCTTAATTGATTTAATTGCCAACAAATTTAACCATTCTTCTTTCTTAGTATAACGTAAATAAATATAAGTTTGCTGCAACGGGAATGGGCTACTTGCGAGCCATTTTTTTATTTAATATTTTTGAAGAGACGTAAAAAACTTGCTACCCATATTTTTTCTTTTGGCAAAATATTCATTAATTGGCCAGAAAAAAATTAATGAAATTTTAATATTTAAATGACCACCGTGTATGACGTAGAATTACGCCGAACCAATGAATGACCGTAAAGCAATAACATCGGTACGTCCAATAGCAACGGCATGTGCGGGTAATTTAAACATGACAGGCATTTGTTTGACGTTTGAATAATAGTGTGGAGGTTTATATTTTCGTTTGTCATATTAATCTTGTACGAGTATAAGCTAAGATAAAATCCTTCAAAATACTGCTTAACAAATTGAAATACGTAATAAAAGTAACCGAAACCACGCAAATTGTAAATAATAAAGAAGAGAGACAGTGACAGAAAAATGAATCAATGTCAAAATCAAATGAAAACTCGCACTCGCCCATTTACAGGTTACATTCTTAAATAAGCATCCCTTTCCCCAGTTCAAAATAATGACGTCAAAGAAAATCTTCTTTCTTAATTTAAAACATATTTTTTTTTTAAATTAAATTTATATTTTTACATACTTTTTACCTCTCGCTAAGATTGTATTCATGCTAAAAATCGCATATCCAGATTTTAATGAATAAGCACGTTTTAAGGTCCCTAGTATCCGATTATAACATTTTTACAATGATGTCCGTATGTGTGTGTGTGTGTGTGTGTGGGGATGTGTGTGTGGATGTTGGATTCACTATATCTCAAATACTATGAGACTTAAGACATTTTTAACTACGGATTCCTCAATCTAACAATAATGGGAAGAGTCCAGTCAGTTTTGGTAACAATTGGACAACCGGTAGTAGTAGTTACAAGAAAAAAATCGTCTAAATATTATTTATCGAAAATTTATGTAAATACTTATATTAAAGAACGTTAAATTCTTTATTCGATAAATATAAATTCATTATTATATTTTCTATAGATTTAGAGATAAAGAAAGGCATATAAAATAATTTGATGTAAAAAATCTCAGATCAAACTACTACAAGGCAAGAAATTCAAATGTTTCTAATTGACATATAAATGTCACTGTCAAAAATATTTGTATGCCTCTGTCAAAAATATTTGTATATTATTATGAAGATTATGAAAATAAAAAAAATTCAACAACGCAAAAGATATACGTAAAAAAGAATATAAAAGGAATTTGCGAAAAAATGACGAATATAAAGAAAAAGAAAAGGAAAGTAGAAAAAGAAAATTTCAGGATATTGAATATAAAGAAAATGTAAGTATTGTACACAATTTATTTTAAAATATCCCATAGATTTTGCAAATATATGTGAGAATTATTTTGTAGTGAGTCATGAATATATGTATTTGTATTAAAAATATTTTTCGTTTTATGCGTACAACCAGGTAAAATATCTGGCGAGAGGTTATGTGTTGGCCACATCAGATTTTTCAACTTTGCTTTAGGTATTTAGTGATAGATATCAGATATTCAGTACCACGCAAGTAGCCTATTGTCAGCATTATGATTAAGGCTACACACTGGACTTATAATTTGATTTTTAATTTATTTTGCAAAAAAATAGTCTCAAAAAATGTCGCCCTAAAACCAATTTCGCCCCAGGCAGTCGTCTGGCTTGCCTGTAGCTTAGGCCAGCCCTGATAGCAAATTATGTATGATATTTTGAAAATGAAAATAAATTATTCATAGAATAGTATCAAGAAATGTATAGTTACATTTACGCATTAATTGAAATTCTTTTTCAGTGTGCATATGTACAAATTAAGTTTTTTGACTCTTAGTATGCATTATTAATTTAGTGTTGCCGCGAGACGAGACGAGATGAGATAACCACCTATCTCGTCTCGTCTCGATATACCGAGACAAAACCTTGTCGAGACGAGACGAGATACGACCCGAGACGAAACGAGACAGAGATTGTCTCGTCTAGTCTTAAATTTATCTCGTTAAGAAATGAATTTTTTTTTCCACATATAGCAAAAATGGCTCGTGATATCCTAAGTGCACCGGCTACTAGTGTTCCATCAGAATGTCTATTTTCAAAGGCTGGCCTGATTATTAGAAAACACAGGAACAGATTAAATGCTGAATCGGCTAGATCTTTGTTATGCCTTAATTCATGGTATACACAGTTCTTTAAAGGACAAATTGAAATAAACATTACATGTATTTCATATTTTCATATTCACGTTTTTATTCCTAAAAATATTTTATAAAACATAGTGTACCTTATTTTTTATCTGAGTTCCGTATGATGTATTTTTTTTTGTTATATAAACCATTTGTTTTGTACATTGTGTCTCAATAAAACCTGATAAAAACATTTACGCCAAAATTATATAACCTACGTTCTGCGAGTCACCTATATTATGTCACTCGTTAGAAACTGCGGAATATCAGACAGCGTTTGTTGCACTGATTTTATAGTTGTAATATTATTATACTACAAATATAAATCTTCTATTTTGTTACTTCTCTAAAATTAATAATAATATCATCTTGAATTCTGCGGTCTGTGTAACATAAATTTGTATTTTATTTTATACACGGACAAAATCCAATTGCACAATAAATTTTACAAATAATTTGACTTGTAATAATACAACGTACTACGCCCTTAAAATAGAGTTAAACATTAATATTTAACTAAAATAACAGAAATATTTAGAACAGTATGAGTACAATAAGTTATATAATAAATACATACATATAATGAGTAACAAATAATAGCATTCAAATAATTATTCATATCTCAGAATTTTTGATTTTAACAGTCTATCTAACTCGGTCATTTTAATTTCAAATAAATCTATATTGTTATCATTTACGCGCGTATTGACACATTCTGGTAATAGGGTTATTTAGAGTATACGAGGATGTAAGTATAATAATAAAATATATCATGATGTTTGAATATCTAATAAATCGAATTAATTTATTATCATGATCGAGATATTCGAGACGTCTCGGCGTCTCGTCTCGACTCTATCTCGACAACTTTATCTCATCTCGTCTCGTCACGAAAATCGAGATAAAACTTCGCCGAGACGAGATAAACAATAAGCGAGACGAGACGAGACGAGACGAGACGAGACGAGACACACAATTTATCTCGTCTCGCGCAACACTATAGAATATTATATTTTTGCTGAAATGTATGAAAAATTTTATATTATGTGGAATTCTTAATAAATAAATGTTTGTTGAGGCCTAGGGTAACTACCACGCACCCTCTAAATCCGTGTTGATCTATTTATATTATAACAGACATTTATTTATGATTTTACGTTGTAAGTAATTGTATTAGCCTGAAAATGAAATTTTAATTGCATATTATAATTAAAATTAATTTTTAGAGCGCAGATTTATTTAATAACCCAAATTTTAATTTAAATTTGTAGAGAGTTAACTCATTAAAAATTCTATGAAACAAAGTTAAAAAAATTGTACAAAAAGCTTGTTATGTAGGACACACGCAGCCAGTGTAGCCAAATTTCCAGCTACAAATTCCCTCTGGGATAAATCCACCCTTTTTCTGTTTCCCTTGGCCGAGTGTAGGGACGCACTCCTGCCCTGCCAGTTACATGTTAATCGCAGGCACCAGTGACACGAGCAATACTTTCATTTGTTTGTTGCTGCTGTCCGCCGACTGGTCAAGTGACACGAACATGTAAAAGGATGAGTTACGTTCCATGTTGCGGGCGTAATTTAAAATAGATATTGTGCCTTTGATTCTATGCGATCAGCGAAACAATCTATGATGTGCTGATGTGGAAGTATCAAGTAACTTTGCTTTTTGTAAGGGTAAACTAGCGCATTTTTACAATATTTACGTTTAACGTTATTGAAACTTGAAACTAACGGTTTGCTATATACTTTTTAAATAAAACATTTACATAATATGCATTTGGCAACTTAACTTTTATTTCTTGAAATAATGCTTAATAACGGATAAATTAATTATTAAATTATTGGAGCGATAATTGTGTCGTCAGCGTCACTGTGGTATACGAAGAGAGAAGCGAAATACATTATTGTTAAAAAATGAAAAAACTTTCAATATAGATATCACTAACATTACTAACGAATGTCAATGGGATCTTGCACCATAACAAAAAATAATAAAATGTGCACTTTATACTTTAAAGTATTACTCAATAAATAGCAATTAAGATGAAAATAGCTATTTGTGTATCAAGAGCGCAAAATGGGACATTGTCGATTGAGAGGTTGTTGAGGCGCGACGCAGGAGCGCGGCATTCTCTCGAAATCGACAATGTCCATTTGCGCTCGAAACACACACAAGATTTTTTCTACAGTCCTTCACCATAACAAAAAATAAAATGTACACTTTGTACTTACAGTACTACTCAACAGTTTTGTAGTGAAGATAGGAACGTATTCAAATATGACTTCAAGATATATTGTTTTGGCATTCGTTTTTACAAAAAATTAATGCCAATTTTGTAATGAATATTATAAGTTTTGTATAATTTATTTGTTTCAAGTACATTAAACTATTGCTAGTGCAGTGAAAAAGTGGATGTCCACTGGGAGCGTTCACGCCAAACTTTTGCAGGTGGCAGCACAACTGTTCACACAATTTATTTTATATTTAATTTTAATTTATCGTTACTTTCCATTCTTCTTGAGCTATAACTTTAATCTAATCTAAGCATTTTATACTTTCATTTTCGTAAATAAATGCCATATCTTATTTTCACAGCAGTGCGGCATTTTGTTTCGTTATGTAATATACCGACAGAGCAGTTATATGTCAGATTGACTTGTGAAGGTGGTAAATGTGTAACTACAGAGTCATTAGTTCCTGACTAAACGTTTCTATTAAGAATGTAGACAAGTGACATTTCTCAACACCAGAAATTTGGATGGCGAGCGTTTTTTCTTTGTCGCGTATGAGCGGCAAAGTGACATTTTGCGTTGACAAAAGAGAGCGCAAATGGCTACTTTGTATATAGACTGTAGAAAAAAACATTTTTTTAATAATTACTTTGCGAGATATTTGAGGTTTGTTGTCAGTGTCACTTTGACGTCACATTAGTGCTACCCTTCTATCGCTGCCTACTATAGAGCTTGTGCGAGAGAAAGATATAGCAATAGGTGTCAAATGCAGTTAAACTAAAAACAAATAAGACATTTTAATACTACGAATTGATTAAAAATTAAAAGAACTTTCTTTTAAAATAAAAAAATCAGAGTGTAGAAAATTTATCTTATCTTTAATTTTTATAACAACATTAATCTCGAAAAAAAAACTAATTTAAGCTCCAAGTAAAGAGCCATTTCCGGTTATTCGATTTACACCAAAATCTAATGGGCTCTTTCCATAATAGACAAAGGTCGAAATACAAGATTTAAAATTTTTCTGAATGATAGTATTTGAATTATAGTGGAGGATCCCCACATACAACAACACACATACACACAGATATCATCGTAACCCTGTACTCCAAACATACACATACACACACACACACACACTTACACACAGACATCATTGTGAAAATGTTAAAGTTAGATTCTAGGGACCTTAAACCGTGCACATTTACCAACATTTCGATATGCGATTTTTAGCACGATCCCTATACCTCCCTTAACAAGGGTAGCGGGAGGTAAAAACAACATAAAAATATCGATCTCTAATCCTTCAAGAAAACAGAATGGAAGTGATCACATTGACGATGTTAAAAAATTCTGGATTCATGACGGAGCTTTATGGGTAAACAAATCCAGAACACATTGCAAACTAAAATGTAAAACAAATCTTAAACATTTTAGATTGCTGAAAATGAAGGCTATTGGGCCTTCGAGACGTCCAGAAATTGTAAAAAAGTAAAAAAATAAAACTCTTTAAATACTATAAAATTCCAAAGGAGAATGAGTCACTAAAATAATGAACAGATTTTTGACATTTTCTAATCATAATAATTGTATTCTTTCGTATCCCATGCGCCTGTTTTAAAAATCATTTGCCTGGATTTTCTTTGCTTTTTTAATTTAAAACGTACATAAGAAGCTTTATACAACAATAATATAAATTTTATAATTACTTTGTATATTATTTATCTTAACATTGTTATATTTTTTTTGTTTTCCGTCATAGTACTTTTTTATGTTTCGACAAATTACATTTTTTTAATATAAAAGCTAAAATTTATTTACAAGAAAACTGCCTGTCTGCATATTCTTTCATCAAATTCATATGCGACTGCAGTGGCGGCGCCAGAAATTTGAAACTGGGTGAGTAGAATATTACGCAAGGATATTACGGATGAGTAAAATTCAAAATTACTGATAAATAAACTTTTGTATCTATTTGTGACGACTAGGGGCCGTTACAATTGCAAAAATATTAAATTCGTTAAATTGTAAGAAAGTAAAAATGTTCATAAACAATAACAATTTATTAAACTCGAATTCACATTGATGGTTACACTTTGGGTATGAAAATAATAATGCATGTTTATTTTATTTTCTTGTCGTTAAGTCTCGTCAACAATCGCCAAACCTAACTTGATATTTCCCGGACTAGCAAAAAGCAAAAAATTTATGTATATTTTTTTTTTAAATTGACCATTCAAACTATTTTACATGTACATATTTATACTTTTATCTTGTACGACGACCAACTCTGTGATAATTTTATTCACAATGGTTCCTTGTGGGTGGTTGCCACAAACCTGTAATTAGACAGTTTCTGAAGTTGATATTTCCCGTTGAAGGGTATGTGGATGCAAGTTATTTATTTATTATGGGAAATTAACATTATACTTATATTAGTTAAGGTGGATTTATGCAGTCTACTTTTTATTTTACTTTTTCTTTTCGCTTTTACTTTTGCTTTAAGTTTTGTACTTTATGCAACTACTTCAAAGCATTCAATGTAAAATGTAAATAGATAAATATATCCTGTTAAAATGGACAAGAATGTAATAAATTGTGCATACAAAAATATTATTACATAGTAAGTAAATATACTAACCAGTTTCATTTAATACAGACGCTATACTTTTCCAACATTCATTTTGGCCACTTTATCCTTGAATAAAATATCTGTTTTATTACATAAATGGGGATATTTATGAATTAAATCTTATAGTATACAATCTTGTTCTTTACTGATTTTTCATTTGCATAACCTAAAACCTACACACAGAAACAAATACACAAAACGCTGACGTTTGTGAAGTGGAGCTCATGCGCAGTTGTGATATTCTTTTACTTTAACGGTCTTAAGTTAAAAGTTGGTCAACTTAAGGTCTTAAAGTAAAATTATAAGTGTGCACATAAAGCAGTACATATATTAACACACATTTAACTTATATAAAGTAAAATAAAAAGTAGGCTGCATAAATCCACCTTTAAATATAAATTTTAGGTTAAAGTAATTTTTCTGTTATTGTGAACTTTTCGATAATTCTTTTTCTATATATACCTTAATACATTGAAATCATTCTGTCTGGTTTGTAGCATTGTTCTTGCATAATTTTTTAATGTCTTCAAAAATGAAAAAGATCTTTCGCAGCAGCACTTGATGATCATATGGTTAATGCTATTCTGTAAAGTTTATATAATTCGTGAAATGCCAGATTATATGATTGTCAACTGGGCAAGATTTTCAATTTTTTAATTTCCCTAGACCTGTCCATATCTTTCTATAGCATTTGGCAATAATTTAATCTCCATTTCATTGGAATTAATAAGAAGTGATTATAATTTCTATGTTTAAAAAACATATCACTTGCTGGATTCAAGACAGTAAACCCACGTAGAACTTCAAAATTATCTTAGAACGCCCTGGATAACTCGCACATTATTTTATCAATAACAGGCAAATAAATTTTTGTGTTATATTCAGGTCTATTTGTAGCAATTTCTAAATATGTGACATTCTTAGAATACCAATTTTTTAAAAATTTACTCGGAATTTTGCTTGAACGCTTCATGTTTATCTCTGTAGTCTGCATTATTTTCAGTAGACATATTCGCTACAGTAGACCACAATGTATGAATTTCATTTTCATTTCTATATTGCGCTATTAAATCAGTGCTCTGTAGTATTTTAAATTTATAGTATTAGGAAGGTATTAGTTTTTGTTATAATTTCTCGAAAAAAAAATATATGATGTGGCTAGAACATTACCTTCCGTCAGTTCGTGGTCAGTGCTATGTATTTTGTATAAATATTATACAAGAAAGTTCCTTGCAAAAGATTCTATTTCTTGTACATTACCTTAAGGCAGTTGTATGTATTTTAAACAAATTCCATACAGAAAGTTTCTAGCAAAAGTTCATATATTTCCAGTAAAATTATAATAACACAAATATACTGTCAATCGCACTTGACACTGACACCTTTCAATCAGAATTTTCTTAATATAACAGCTGTTTCCAGAGTTATAGCATAGCTATAGCTAATATATGATATTTAATTTCTTTATTATTTTTTAACTCTACATATATCCATTTAAAATAAAGTATAAAATGCATTCAAGTCGTATAGAGAATAAAACATTCATTAATATTTATAAGAACATTAAATGTGAAAATAGTACATTAAAACACAAGTATCATAAGGCAATCTGTTAACGTACGAGTCCAAGTTTGGAAAACGAGCCGCCAGGCGAGTTTAACAAAGGACGAGTACGTCAACAGGCCTTATGATACATGTTTTTAATACTATTTTTTCTATTGAGGTAATTTTACAATCAGATTTTTAAAAAAAGGAGTTGTCAAAAATATGAGTTGGTGTTTTTTTATCAGTTATGTTGCTAGCGTTTCCCGGTAAAAATTGAAATTTCACATTTTGACAGTTTGTGTATTTTGTGATTTTGTCTGATTGTTTACATTAAAACATTGTATCAAGCATTATACAATTATGAAAGAGGAAAACCAATACATACAATGAACTCCAAGGTTATTAATGAACCATCCTGATTTGACATATCGGTGTTTCGTGTTGGTTATTATCATAAATAAAACTTGAATATGGGATTGAAGGACGTTACGTGGACCATCAGGCCTTTTTATTGAGAAAACATATAAATAAAACTCTTTAAATAATGAAATACTTTAAAGAACAATTTATTGCTCTAGACTTTTACTTTCCACCATTTTTACAACACTCACTGCTCAGTTGCACGGATAACGGCAACAGCTTTTCTTACAATTTTTAATACAAAACATATATGGCATATATTCGATAGTTCGCCACAACACGGAACTGCCAATCATGGATTAAAACGTCAACTTTTCATATTTGTTTGCTAGAAGCCGCCACAAATTGAGTAGACAGTGTTAACATTTTCAAGTAACGTGCATCATACATTTCATAACCTGCCTGGAATAACAATACATTAGATTCAAAATTGCATTACCATAAGTTTAAATTGTAATAAATAAAACTCACCTAGTGAAAGGATAAAAATCCACAATTAGAAGTAATATTTCAACACAAACAATTTACCATTTTAAGGTTATCTGTCAGTTATGAAAGCATGACTACCACCTCTAGAACATGAAAGGCGCCAAAAACAGTACGTTTATAGATTTTCTAAACGTCGTGTTTTCAGTGATAAACAGTGCTTTTATAGAAACATAAGAACACCGAAATAAAAAAAAATATATTTAACATCGTTTTTTCAAGAAAACCTGTTAAAATCTTCAAATGGTCTTCCGGTTGACCAATTATAACCAAAATCTAATCAGCTTTTCACATGGATGTAACGAAGAGGAATACGAAAGAATTATAATTTTTGGAATTGTAGTTATCGCATTAGAAAGTTTTGTCACACACAGACACACACACATACACATACATACATACACACACATACAGACATCATCGTAAAAATAGTAAAATCATATTCTAGGGACCCTAAACGTGCTTATTCTTCAAAAACTCATCACCGAATTTTCGACCAAAGACAATACCTTCCTTGCCTAAAGGTGACGGAAGGTAAAAATTAGAAGTAGTGAGACAAATAATTTTACTTTGACATTTTTATGTTAGAAAATATTGGGTGGGCGGCGCATAATTTAAAGTCGCGCCCGCCCTTGGCGCCGCCACTGTTCGACTGGTAGTAAATAAAACATCTCGCTGTAAAATTTAAGCCCATATGATATGAATATATGATAAATATTTGCTACAGTTCATAAATAACGTGGATTTATGCAAAGCGCAGTGAGAAAAACAAGCACTTGAATATTTTGATCTTTTTCCGTTGGCAGCGCACGCAACGTCCAGAGTAATTTAACAGTTGCTCTTTTATTTTTAGGTTTGTGTTTGACATAAGTAGCTTATAGTAAAAAATCTCATGTACATTTTAACAGGAAAGGAAAAATTTCTAAACCATAAGTATCTTCTTTACTATTAACTAGGTACTTCATTATTATTTTCTTTGCAGATTTATGTACACAATAATAAAAGGTAGTTTTCCTGCTCTGTTAATTATTATTTTATTTACATTTGCATGATGTATATTTTGTAATCACTTGGACAAAAAGTTTTGAATAAAATGGTTATAAACTTTTAATTATTAACATAGAAATAAATTATAGACCAAAATAAAAAGTTAAATGAAAGGAAGAAAAACAAATTAATTGTTTTCTCATTAAATTCTTCCGGTTGAAGTATTTCATTTTCATTATTTAATTAAAAAATTATAATGGTTATTTTTATAATTTTGTCAATACTTGTTTAGTTTTCCTAATATTGTAAAAATGAATCATGATTCAATTCTTGTAACAAAATTAGTGAAATGGGCTACTATTCGGTAATTAAAAACAGTAAAAGTTTATTGAATATATAAAAGATAATAGTTAAAGGATGCGGAAAATTCCATTTTTATCTCGCATATCGAGATTTTGGTAAATGAGCACGTTTTAAGGTCCCTAGAATCCAATTTTAACATTTTCACGATGATGTCTGTGTGTGTGGATCCTCCACTCTAACTCAAATACTATTATTCAGAAAATTTTAAAACCTTGTATTTCGAACTTTTTCTGTAATAGAAAGAGCCCGTTAGACTTTGGTGAAAATCGGATAACCGGAAATGGTACTTTACTAGAAGCTCAAAATAGTTTTTCTTCGAAAAATACCTTCAAATGTTATTTTTTCGAGATTAATGTTATTATAAAAATTAAAGATTATTAAATGTTCTGTAGATTTTCATTAATACATTTTCTATATATTTTATGGATAAATTTATAAAATTATCTATAATTTAAATCCCAGAGCCTACGCTTTAAACCAGGGGTCGCCAACCTTTTCAATGTGTTGAGCTACTTTACAAAATTTTGAACAGAGAGTGAGCTACCAATGCTTGGGGAGGCAAGGTATTAAAAAAAGCGCCGCAAGCGAAATTTTTTTTATTCAAGGTCAAATGTCTTATAATTAAAGTTACACTTTTTCAAGGGATATGAAGCTGCATGTGTTTCCCCTCTAATGTACAATAATAAATTGCCAGATCACAGAACATTTAGAAAACAGTATATATATATATATATATATATATATATATATATATATATATATATATATATATATATATATATATATATTTAACGGATTGCATCCTTTACAAATAAGTCATTATTGAAGACTGACACTCAGACCCGTCGATAATTTTTTTAATATTCGCCGTATAGTTGGTTACAGCCATCCGAATACAATTATCCAAATATTAGAGATAAATAGATCGAACTGAATAACGCTTTTACTTTTAAGGCAACTGTAACTAAAACTGAATATTTTTCTTCACTTACTAAGGGCCAGATAAATTATGTATTTGACACTAACAATTTTAAAGCTAAATCATTTTGAAGCTTAATAACTTCCATTTCAGTTGCAGCACTGTTTTCGCCAGAGTACTGTATAACACAAATAGAAAATTGCTCAATATTAATTTCCATGAAGGGTAAAGAAACAAATGGTCCCACTAGTGTGATTTCGTTGAAATCTTCAAAACGAGATTTATAGGCATTCTTCAAGTTATAAATTATTTGCACATGATTTTTACTGTCATAAGGTTGCAACGGATTTTGAAATATCTTTTCTGAAAGAAGACGAAAGTGCTTGGTATCGCGCAAGGTGTATATATTAGTAGGAGAATGTAGTTTCGGTAGTATTATAGATTTATTTTTATAGCGAGAAATGCTCGTCAATTGTGTAACGAAAAATTATTGTTTATTCATTTCCAAACCATATACAATATACATAAAATAATTTAAAATACACAATAAATATATAAAAAATTACAACAAATAATTAATCAATGGAAGAGGCTGTTGGTACTCGGTGAAACATAGTAAATAATAAAAAACACAACTCTCGGTTAGTACTGCTGATGATGCCGTAACTGGCGAAATTGTACAATAAAGTATGTAAATATACCAGATATTGAAGTGATCGATAAAAAAAATTAATATTTACGGAAAATTCTATCACTTTTAGTTCTTTTGAGATATATCTGTGTGAGCTACCGGACGTATCCACACGAGCTACCGGTAGCTCGCGATCGACGGGTTGGCGTCCCCTGCTTTAAACAAACAAAACGCAGTTATTTAAATGTATGTAACTGACAGATAAATGTCACTATCAAAGAACTAATCATGTCAAAATAATATTAGAAACGTTGTAAAAAAAAGTAAATAGAACAATAGAAAGGGAATTCAATGCAATTTCCAGCATAAGTAAATATATATATATATATATATATATATATATATATATATATATATATATATATATATATATATATATATATATGTAAGTTTCTAACTTTATTCTAGTTTGAAACTATAACTATGGTTGATAGGAATTATGTTAAATAATTCAGGTCCAGACACAAGTTGATGTAGTAAAGAACTGTAATTAATAACAATAACTATAGATTTACAAAACTATAACATTAAGTCTAAAATAACATTCAATATATAATTACCTTAATCAACAATTATGTCGGTTTAAGGATGTATGATCCAATATAACAATTATAACATAATAAACATATTTACATTGATAATTTAAGTCTTTCGGATTACATGCGGATGTCTTTCTTCAGCGCTTGTAGCTGACTGACTCCAATGCGGACGAGCGGGCGAGGCATGGCAAAAGTAGTCATGACGGTTTGCTCCGACCGTAGCGGCGTGTTTGAGTATGAGTCGTACAGGCGGCTAAGTTTGTGTGAAGACAGCGACAAACTTACATAGATTAATAAAAATTAACGATTCACAAAAATGTTTAAGCTAATCCTCATTTTTGAATTAGTGAATTCTATTCTATCCCGGTATTTAAAATTTAATCTTCATTTTTTATATCTCCGGTGGCTCAATGTTTAGAGCAACGTCTCATAAGTTATGAGTGCGCTCTGGGTTCGAATCCCACTAAGGCATGGATGTGTGCGGTGGGAACCTACTGTGTAATTGGGATTTAGTCCTGTTGAGGGGTTAAAAAAAGGTAGTTGCTTGGATTAGATTAGACTATATTTTAAGAAATAAACTGTCAAAATTAGAGTTAAAATAAGGATTAACTTAATCTTTTTTGTTACTCCGGCTGTAAATGTAATTGTGTTGGCCACACCAGATTTTTTAATTATAAATACTGCTTCTAAAAATACGGAGTGTTTTGCATTTGATGACGCAGGCCATACACGCGTGTGTTTGAGCAAATAGGATCCAAGTATGAACCTTAATATCTCGCTTATTTGGAGAGATTTTTAACTCAGTCTTTCACGTGTGGTCGTATATTTTTATGTACTTCAAGCGAAATTATATCGTGGGATAACCTATTGTTGTTGTTTTTACGAATAAATTAATTCCTTATACAATTCTACGCCAAAAATGTAAAAATTATTATTGTCATAATTATTGTTTTAACCTCACAATTAAATTATTACTTAATTTGTACAGTGTTAAATAAATGAACATCCATAATTTATATACCGTTTGAAAGCAAAACATATTTTATTTTCAATGGTGTAAAGAAATAATACGGTTTACTTTATTCTGAAATAATAAACATGAAGAAGAAAGAACATAATTTGAATATTTGTCATGTTGACATGTATATATATATATATATATATATATATATATAGGGTGTTATATTTTAATGGACCCAGCAAATATCTCGCTTATTTATTAATTTTGTAATTTCTTTTATATAACATGATTTATACAGCAATATGTAAGCTACTTGATGACGGATGTACATTCCTAATACCACTTCCGATTTATCATTAATTAATATCTACTTTGAAATTTCAAATGGAACATACTATAATTTTTTACAAATTTGAAAAGTACATCAAATTTTTTTTACAATCGTGTAAAATAATCCATATGTTACATTATTAAAAAGTAAAATGGCGGGCATTTTTTTATACACCTAATTGGAAAGAGGATAGTGAGCTATGACTGTGGCTTGTGTTCCTTGTCCTTATTTTCTGTATTATTACAGCAAAAAAAAAAATATTTCATTTAATAATAATAGTTACAATTGTTTTAGTTAATTGTTTTATTTCAAGCCACAGTTATGGCTCACTATTCTCGTTCCAATTAGGTATAAAAAAAGGAGTCCGCCATTTTACTTTTTAATAATGTAACATATGGATTATTTTACATGATTGTAAAGCAAATTTGATGGAATTTTCAAATTTGTAAAAAAATATAGTATGTTCCATTTGAAATTTCAAAGTAGATATTAATTACTAATAAACCGGAAGTGATATCAGGAAGGACATCCGTCATCAAGTAGCTTACATGGTGCTGTATAAATCATGTTATATGAAAGAAATTACCAATTTAATAAATAAGCGAGATTTTTGCTGGGTCCATTAAAATATAACACCTTGTCTATATATATATATATATATATATATATATATATATATATATATATATATATATATATATATATATATATATATATATATATGATATACATACATTCCTAGGTATGTTAATAGCTATAAAGCTGACAAATGAACATCAATTTTACGCATTATTGTAGATACATCTCACTATAATTGCTATTTATTATTACCTCGGATGATTACAATTTATAACCCTTGTTCGTCCGCTTGTAAACTAATCATCGATAATAAGAGCATCCATTATTACGTCGTTGAGTACTATACCTACATTTTTCGTCTATATGTAGTGACTTGTAAAAATGGCCTCCTAATGTCACAACTTTTGTCTGACAAACTAGTTTCCAAAGTATCCATATATTGTCTGAGATTCTATGTATTCTATTTCTTCTTCTTCCGCTAGAAGTTATTATTACTAGCAAACATTATTGTCATGCTTATCAAATAGCAAATATGTAGATTGTACATGCCTGCGATAATACAAACATTGAATGAGACAAATGAATTGTGTGAATTCCGCTGTAGTTCGTTAACTGTGCTATGAGTAAACACTATGTAACACAAATTGTTTTAGTTGTTTTGTTTTTTCAACAATGGAAGTATTAAAACCGATCATGGGACAAAGTGAAATATTGATTTATGACAGGAACTGTGTTGATTGTGAACGCAAATTAAACTTTAGCTTAACGAGACAAATGACAATGCCCATTGTAGAAATGAATGTGGAAAATGTACTTTTATATTCATTCTGACTATCATTAGTCATAAAAATGTAACCATTATATTAACCAATATTATGCAGTAGGATATATTTTACTTTTATAGTAATCCGTCACTCAATAAGTTCGTAGGATGACATATAGATATTGTCATTAGTGGTATATCCATATGATTTTCAGGAAGACCAACCTTTAAACAGTACGTGTCAAAATTTTATGACAATATGACGTTTAGTACAATGGAAAAATCTGAATTTCGTGTGTTGATAAATCACTGCTTGCATTGCTTTTTAATGGAAAAAAATATATCATTCAAGCAAAGCAATGGATTGACAAGTGTTATTCGGACTCTGCTCCATCGAGACAAATAGTAGAGAAGTAGTTTGCTGATTTTAAACGCAGCAGTATGTTGATAAATTATTACTTGCATTGCTTTTTAATGGAAAAAAATATCATTCAAGCAAAGCAATGGCTTGACAAGTGTTGTTCAGAATATTATTCACATTTAATTTATCTATTATTCATGTTTAATGTAATTTATCTAGTATTCACTGAAAAACTTAATAATAACACGAAACCATGAAAACATTTTTGTAATATATTCAATTTATTGATTAATGTCAATAGATTTGTTCGTTCCGCCATGCTGCGTTTTACCGCAAAACGCGGCGGTAATTGTCGCTGCGTTTTGCGATTCACTGCCAATCGCCGCGGTAATAATTTAAGTTACTAAAAATTATTTTTCTGTTCGATCCGTTTGCGTTAAATTATTTTCGAAGATACTTCAGACTATTATAATTATAAAGGATACTCAATAAAAATATATTACTCCATTTTCCATTATTTTAATTGTTTACTATTGTTATCATTTAAATTTACCTTGTTACAAATCATAATTCATATGACATTGACATTTATATATTTTACAAATGCATTTCAATTTCTAAAACTGAAACATTACATAGCATACTTATTGAAAAATAACAATTTTTTCCTAATTTTTATTTGTCAAACACTGTCATACTGGCACTTCATATGTAGACGCGAACATTACCGCCGATTATTTTTCCACCACCGAGTCATGAGTCACTGTAAAAATTATCACCGCCAGCTGCCGCGGCGTTTTACCGCAAGTTACTAGAAAAACGGAACGAACAGAATCTAGTGACTTTACAGTGAATCGCGAATCGAAAAGAACAGCAAATTTCACCGCCGCGTTTTGCGATAGACGCAAAGTAGCGGAACGAACAAACCTAATGTGTAAGTGTCAATAAAGAATCCATTCATTTGTATTGTACGTTGTATTATTTTAAAAGTGTAACAAGATATTCAGTCCCGCACAAGAAGATCCAGTACATCCGGTACAAGTGTTATTCGGACTCTGCTCCATCGAGACAAATGGTAGAGAAGTGGTTTGCTGATTTTAAACGCAGCAGTACAAACACCGATGATGCTGAACTCTCTGGTCCCCCAAATTCGGCAGTTGTTCCTGGGGGTCTATTCTAATTCATATAGCGTGAGGCTATCATAGCCCAATCCCGCTATCCGACTCCGACTCCATCTGTTAGTCAGTAGTGGAATTTATAGTAATATAGCCACATGTGGCTATCCGTAGCGAGAGCTTCAGTGGTACCGCTACGAGCAAAGTGTCACGCTATAATTTGAATGTTTATTTTGAAAGTGATTGATAACTCTGAATGACAAGATGACAAGCAGTTCGGTTTTTCAATTTTGTGTTAAAATACCTACTTGTGTTCTTGTGTTATATCATAAAATAATATTTGATTTATATTTATATATCGTAAGTACCTATTTAAATTATAATAATTATTTATAATTCTAACAACCTTTGTTTAAAAATAATTTTAGATTATGGCATATATTTATAGGGTTTTATTAGCCGCCGATATGCTTGAAGAAGAGGAAAGATGGGAAGAAATTTGATTGAATAGACGAACGATTAGGGATGCGCAAGATCCATTCAGTTTAACTGAAAGGAAATTTATTTTAAATTTTAAACTAAGTAAAGTTGCTACATTAGAAACTAAATCTATCGAAAATTTAAAAATATAATATATAAATAAAACTATTAACTAAACTAATTTATCTAACACACTATTACTAATAAAAAATTAAGAAATATAACAAAACTGCTAGACTAAACCTACAACAAATTATAAACAAAAAGCCAAACCAAGAACTAACACAAATTAAACACAAATAGGTACTATAAGAACAAAGCCGCGATCATCCACAGTCAAATTAGAGTGAAAGTTATAAGCACGTTTGACATCTGTCAAAGCGAATAGCACATGTGGCTATCCGACTTGAATCCATCTGTTGGGTAGTAGTGGAACTTTTATTAGCGGATAGCGCATAGCACATGTGGCTATGAATTAGAATAGACCCCCAGAAAACATAAAAATTCCACAAAATGGTTTTGGCCGATCGTAAATTAAAGTTGCGTGCGATATCTGACACCTTAAAGATATGAGCATGAGAAAGCTCTGTTCAAAATGGGTACCGCGTTTTCTCACAGACGATCAAAAACAACATCGCGTTGACGATTCAGAGCGCTGTTTAGAGCTGTTTCAGCGCAATGAAATTAATTTTTTGTGTCGTGACAATAGATCCATCACTTCGCTCCAGAGTCAAACCGACAGTCAGCTGAGTGGATAGCAAAAGATGAGAACCATCCAAAGCGACCAAAAACACAAATGTCAGCTGGTAAGGTTTTGGCTTCCGTATTTTGGGATACGCACGGTATTTTATTCATCGATTACCTTGAGAATATTATATGGCGTTATTGGTGCGTTTGAAGGTAGAAATTGGAAAAAACGACCCCAAATGAAGAAGAAAAATGTGCTCTTTCATCAAGATAATGCACCGTGTCACAAGTCGATCGCAACAATGGCAAAATTGCACGAATTGCACTTTGAATTGCTTCCCCCTCCACCGTATTCCCCGGATCTGGGTCCCAGTGACTATTACTTGTATGCAGACCTAAAAAGAATGCTCCAGGGAAAAAAATTAGCTCCAATGAAGAAGTAATTGCCGCAACTGAAGGGTATTTTGAGGCCAAAGATAAATCGTTCTACAAAAACGGCAACGAAATGTTAGAAAAGCATTGGAATGAATGTATCACTCATAAAGAAGACTATGTTGATAATTAAAGTCGAATTTTGCATAAAACTTATTGTTTTTATTGTTGTTGTTGTTGTTTGTTCAATGGGGGGGCCTTACAGCCGCGCGTACTCAGGCCTGCTGGCCCATTGTACTTCCCCTATACTCAGGTTCCCTTACCTATGTCCTGCCGCCTCCACGAAGGTGGCAAGCCTATTGTAAGAGAACCTCCATGTGTCTCCTTCTGGTGGCAACTAGTGCTGCACATTCACAGAGTATATGTTCCGCCGCATCGTCTGAACGAATCGTCATCGATTATGCCGATCGTCTTCAGACGTTTGTTAAGAAAATGCTCCGTGAGAATTCCAACGCAAATTCTAAGTTTTCTTCTACTCAGTTGTAAAAGATCCTTGGCTTTCCTTGGAGCAGGTCCAGGTATGAAGAGATTTGATTGTCTCAAGCCCGGTTGTTCTGACCAGTATACTAGATGTTGGGTGGTCATCCAGTTCCTGATCGTGTGTCTAATAAAGCTTTTGGGGAGCCCGAATGCTGGCTCCGGCCCAATATAGACCCCGTCTGAGCCATCACGTGCCAGAGCGTCAGCTTCTTCGTTCCCCCTTATGCCTTTATGGCCAGGTACCCACACAAGTTTCACAGAGTTAAACTGCGCAAGCATCTCCAGCTTTCTCCGACACTCCAAGACTAGTTTTGAGGTCACTTTGACGTTGTCTAGCGCCCTCAATGCAGCCTGGCTGTCAGAACATATGTAGATGTGCCTTCTTCTGTAGGCCCTTCTCAAGATTTCATCGTTGCAGGCCATGATCGCGTAGATTTCAACCTGGGACACAGAAGAATATGAGCCAAGAGGAAAGGATAAACTTAACCTTGGCGATTCTCCGAAAACACCAGCTCCTGCGCCCGTTTCCGTTAAAGACCCATCTGTAAAACAAACTAGTCCCTGCGGTCGTACTGCAGGATAGGAGTTATCAGTCCATGCTGCCCTGGAAAAGGGTAATATGGAGTATGATTTATCAAAGATGTACCTTGCGAGCATGTGGTCACTCTCATGGTTTAGAATGGGATAGGATTCTGTCAGAATGGACAGAATCCTGCCATGGCCCACAAAGGCACTTCTTGGAGTCCACTGCCCAGAGCATTTTAATCTTACAGCGGCCGCCATCGCTTCTCCCTCCACCACTAAGTGCAATGGCGGCAGGTTGAGCAATGTTTCTAGAGCTGCTGTAGGTGTTGTTTTCACTGCTCTGGTTATACCTAAGCAAGCGATTCTCTGGATGTGATTAAGCTGATTCCTTACTGTTTAACTGAAGTTCTCGGCCACCACACCAAAGCTGCGTAAGTAACTATAGTCATCCTACGAACTTATTGAGCGATGAGTTATTTTCTTCTACAAAAATTCATATGTTCGTTAATACATATACGAGCCTAAATTCATAATAGTACGGCCGGTTTCCGGTTTACATTTTTCAATAAATGATAAATCCTATACAAATGGCCCGAAATTTTCACAAAATTCCTTCGTCAGACATAAAATTAAAAAAAAAAACACCGTGGGCAAAAATGACGAATAATAATAGTTCAGCCGGCATTTTAAAAGTCGTCTTCTATACCGGACTTAGATTCCGCCGAGACTAATTAACGTACTTTTTGCACAATGAAAAACAACTTCGTAAAAATCCAGTGCGTACAATAAAACCTGTGGGAAAATACAAAAAAATTTGTAGTGCTTAGAGATACAATGCCTAACAGAATTAAAGCTGGTAATACTATAAAAGGCGATATGACGCAATATTAAATGGGGCAATACTTGAATAACATATACAGTTTTTGTAATTTTAAAAAGCTATATTTTAAACTAGCCTAAAGAAATATATGTAAAAATTTCTCACCATTTGCATGTTTTATCATTTGTTTGTCGAAAATGTAAACTGGTCGAAATATTTTGGGTTTGAGCTCGTAATTATTGTACTGTACTTATAAGGGTATATAATTTCAAAGCCTACACAAATATAATATGTTAGTGAGATATCATATATCCAACAACTATCAATGAGCCGGTTAACATTTTTTACCTTCCGTCACCTTTAGGTAAGGAAGGTATTGTCTTTGGTCAAAAAATTCGATGATGAGTTTTTAATCAATAAGCACGTTTTAGGGTCCCTAGAATACGAATTTACTATTTTTACGATGATGTCTGTATGTGTGTGTGTGTGTGTGTGTGTGTGTGTGTGTGTGTGTGTGGATGTGTGTGTGGATGTGTGTGTGTGTGGATGTGTGTGTGTGTGTAACAAAATTTTCGTCTGCGATAACTCTAATACTACATATGAAGAGCTGATTAGATTTTGGTTACAATTGGTCAACCGGAAGTACCATCATTTGAAGATTTTAACAGTTTTTCTTGAAAAAACTATGTTAAATATAATTTTTTCACATTTGATGTTATTATAAATATTAAAGTATATTTTATTCTCTGTACGATTTGACTGCATTTTATACTTAATATTAAATGGATATAGAGTTAAAAAATTATAAAGAAATTAAATTTCATAAAGTAGCCATAGCTATGAAAACAGCTACTATATTAAGAAAATTCTGATTGAAAGATGTCAGTGTCAAGTGAAATTGACATAGTGTGTTTGTCTTACAATTTTTACTGGAAATATAGGATCTTTTGCTTTCTGTATGGAATTTGTATAAAATACATACAACTGCTTTAAGGTAATGTACAAGAAATAATAATAACAATAAATCTTTTATTTCTGCAGATACATTACACTGTATATAGAAAACGTCACAAAATAATAATTTTCTGTATGAAATTTGCATAAAATACATGCAACTGCGGGAAGGTAATGTACAAGAAATAGAATATTTAATTTAGCAAGGAACTTTCCGTATGAAATTTGTACAAAATACATACAACTGACGGAAGGTAATGTGCTGGCCACATCAGATTTTTTTAAAAGTATTTTAAATGCTACCTACTTTCTATAACAGTGAAAAATAAGAATTTATTGGTATTTTCGTAAATAAATAAATAAATAAATAAAAAGATCTGCGACAGTATGGTAATGAAAAACAACCCCCTTCTCCCGCGACCACTGAAAGGCTTAAAAAAAAGAGTAAAAAATAACTTGGAAAGTTTACCTATAGATTTCATTATGCTGATATTCTGCAGTCAACTTTTTTTTTCAAAATTAAGGGCATTATTCTTGTCGTGTACATCTTTAGTGCCTCTGGCCGAAATATTTAATATTAATTAATAATTATTAAATCCGCTATGTTTGTCACAAAATAAGTAATTATTATTTTGATTAAAAAATTTTTCGGCCAGTGGTACAATGCACAGTTCAAGAAACAAGCCCTTAATTTTGTCATTAAAAAACATTTTGACTGAAAATCGGTCCATTAAAATCCCGTATAACCTCAAAGTTTTTTACCTTTCTTTATAATACACTGCATATTTTTGTTTCGGGTTCTTATAAAGAATTTTAGACTATGGTACGACGAAGCATACGGAAATTAATGGATATTTTATATGAAACTTTCAAAGAAATTAAGACCAAAAAATTATCAAAATGAATTAATAATTGTGTATCTCAATAAATTTAAACAAAAATAAATTATTCGTTGTAAAGTTTGCTGCCAAGTCAAGACTTGAAAATGGCCATAACCATATGCGGAAACGTCGTCTTTTGGTTGTTATAATAATAAACAACTTTAAACAACAATTGAAGCTTTTTATCCAATAAAACCTTCCAATTTGCAAAATTCACAGATTCAGAAACTTTACAACGAATCTCTTAACCCAGGACGAGGGGTATCCCGTTTTTTCTTTTCTTTTTGAAAATTTACTTCGCTACGCTGACAATATGGATTTCTACGCGTCTCTACACGATTGTTACCAACAAGAACAAGTCCAAATACTAAAAACCTACTCCGGATTACTCAGGAAACTGGCTAAAATGAAGAACCGTCGCATTTTCCTTCTCCGTTGTAAGGAGATGAACATCATTCCAAAATGCTGCCAAGCCAAGACTTGAAAATGGCCATAACCATGTGCCGAAACGTATTCTTTTAGTTGTTATAATAATAAACAACTTTAAACAACAATTGAAGCTTTTATCCAATAAAACCTTCCAATTAGAAAAATAAATTATGGTATCAACAAAATTTGAATAATAAAGGGAGTCTATATGGTTGGTATGCAATATAATGGTCGATGGTCAAACGAGCGATAGCAAGTGGCGACTGTTAATTACCAAATTTGACAATCGTCATT
>OY720448.1:96516115-96543615 GCA_963082715.1 Harpalus rubripes | reverse complement strand
GGTATTTTCACACCCACTACCGCTACTTTCCGTCAATGTCAAATTTCTAAACCGCATTTTAGTGATATTACTGTTAATTATTATAGATGTAAGTATGAAAACATTATTTATATTTTTATTGGCATTATTCAACGTTATCGTTCTTTTGGTTAATTTTTAATTTTTTTAGGTTGTGTCAATTTTAAATGTCAATCTGTCCCGAAATGGATGAAAATAATCAGGAACCATGGTGTACCCGGAATAAAGATACTGGTTTTTTGGTTGACTTACGGAACATAGTATTAGTCAGCGAGGCGGCGACGGACATTGTACGTTACAGTAGTATTATTTTAATGCAAATTATATTTTACAATTTAGAATTCTTTAGTATATTTTTCCATTCCAAATAAATATTTTATAATCAATTTGCTTGGTTACAAAACTTGCAAATTAAAATGTGAATTCTGAAATGTATTTAGATTTAAATTTTCTCCAACATTTATTTGACACCTTATTAGTGTCAGTTAACTTAACTGCCAGAAAAAATAAATAATATCGCATCGACATTACAGCGTAAATTGACCAATTTATACACACATCAATTGTATGATACGATATTTTCTTTTATCTGGCAAATAAGTTAACTGACACTTTATTAAGATGTCAAAAAAGCCGGGCTTAAAGTAAATAATTAAGCTACATTTGAACAAGGGAAAACTGTTTTCACGTGTTAAACGCATATATCGTATTGCGCCGTTTTCGTGGTACACCCGGTATATACCTTATTTTCTATATTCTATATTAACTTACAAAATTGCAATGAGTTTAAATATAATTATGTTTAAAAGGATAGATGTTATGCTTTGTAAGTTTCTATATAAATCATATTTTATTCTACATCCGCAAAAAGACCATGTTGCTCTAAAAGCAAAGATGTTTTCCTAGTAAACTTATTTCAACAATACAGAAAGCTTAGAGTATTTAATGAAAAATTTTAAAACAGAAAATAGTGAAGTGTGTTTTATCTTTTAAGGAAAAATCTCTGAAGCTGCACAAGCAGAAATCCTTCTTAGGAGGACTGTTGCGTTTCAGAAAACAAGATGAAACTACAGACGATCATACGGACAAAAGAATATAGCATTTATCGGGTTGACAAGAACTAAAAGTTAAATCGGTATCCATAGAGAAACGCAATAAGCTATTTTCCTTTTAATTTAACGTGAAAAACTTGTGCACTTTCTTCGAGCGAATCTGGAGAAAGGATATTGAACCGGATTACTTTTCTCATTGTGCGATCGGCTTTTGTTGATCAAGGCTAATGCGTTTTTCTCGACTGTTTGCGTTCAAATAAAGGATTTCACTCCTTTGTTTTTATTGGCAATTCGATTCTCATGAAAAAATTTCAGAGATTTCCATTGATTTCATATTCATTTTAAACCATATTTTACACGGATTTTTACTCTTTTTGTTTGTATACTCTCTTGAATAGTAAAATCCATATTTAAATTATTTAATATTGGCATACCTAATTTATACAAATAAAAGAAGAAAAAATCTGATCTGGCCAGCAAATTATATTCCGTCAGTTCTATTTATTTTTTCAAATGTCATACATAAAATTCCTTGCAAAAGATTCTATTTCTTGCACATTACATTAAGGCAGTTGTATGTATTTTATACAAATTCCATGCAGAAAGTTTCCGGCAAAAGATATATTTCCAGTAAAATTATAACACAAATATACATGTCAATTGCACTTGACACTGACACCTTTCAATCAAATTTTTTTTAATATAGCAGCTGTTTCCAGAGTTATAGCATAGATTTATGATTTTTAATTTCTTTATATTTTTTTTTTACTTATTATCCATTTAATATGAAGTATAAAATGCAGTCAAAACGTACAGAAAATAAAGTATTCTTTAATATTTATAATAAAATAAAAATGTGAAAAAAATATATATATAACATCATTTTTTCAAGAAAAACTGTTAGAATCTTCAAATGAGGGTACTTCCGGTTGACCAATTATAACCAAAGTCTAATCAGTTCTTCATATGGATGTAACGAAGAAGAATACAAAAGAATTATAATTTTTGGAATTGTAGTATTAGTTATCGCAGAGGAAGTTTTTGTCTCACACACACACACACACACACACACACACACACACACACACACACACACACACACACACATTCACACACACTTACACTCACACTCACACTCACACTCACACTCACACTCACACTCACACATTCCTTACCTAAAGATGACGGAAGGTAAAAAAGACATTTATATATCTTCTAACCTATTTTTTTAACCGTTGTTTTCAACGGTTGTGTAACTATTTAAAAATTACTTTTTTAAAACACTGTTTAAACACGATTTAAAATGCTATTGCTTATACTTGTCAAGTATTTTATTATTTTTGAGGTTCTGATACGCGTTTCATTCAGTATCTGCTAGATGTGATAGGTTTCAAGGACCACATTTTAAGCCATATTTGGGCAAAATTGTGGGTGTTCCACGGGGTACGCGAGGGAAAAAAATGAATGTGTCTAAAAGAGGCCTACAATAAACCGATTCCAATAGTTATTTTTTTTCCTGAGTTAAAACCATGTTAATCTTCCTGGCGACTGGCCTAATAAGAAAAGAATAAATTTTATATTAAATCAGACGTCAAAACGAGAAATTCAAATTAAAAATTTACATTCGTTTTGATCACGATGTTAAATACCGAAGTATTTATTATAAAATGATAGAAATTATCATAGTTCAATTCGATTCAGTCTGAGCAGCATACACGTAATAAAAAAATGTAAGTGTGAAGAAAAATATTTTACAACTATTCTGGCAGATCTGTTTAAGACAGGTCGTGGTGGAAAGAAGATGATTTATTATTATAGACTTGGAACGGTTACTGATGCCAACTTTTCAATGTGAAAAGTGAAGAATGCACTCCCCCATTAATAGTGAAAATTTAAATTGAATTGCATCATGAAGTTTCCAACGCAGTAGTGTATTACTTACTTGATATTTCAGTTACATTTGGGTAAATAGGATATTTGAAACAAAAATCTGTATGTTAGCATATCGTGCATATTTTACTAATAAAATATTTAAAACAATGCAAAAATATACAAAAAGGTATTGTATTTGTGACGTTTTCGCCTAGTTTGACCTGCACTATCACCCATTAAATAAGACGACCTGTATAATAAAGAGATAATACTGAATTCTTTCAAATCATAAAAAGTTAAAGAATTTAAATATTTTTTGAATATTAATTATTCATCAGGAGAATTTTTAGCATTTACTCTTGAGTTGTATAAATTACTTTTTGTATTCTATGTATCTATGTACCGTTTGTCTATCTTAAAGGTGTACATAGAAGATTAACATGGGAAATCAGTTTTTTTGGCATTTTGGCGTCAAATAAAAGTTTCTGCATCTATATCAATAATAGCCATGGAATTAGATAAAAATAAATAAATGCGTGACGTTTGATCTGTCACAACGTTAGTTAACTTACTTGACGTTTGTGACAATTTGATTTTGTTTCTAGTTTTATTGTCTGAAATTATTAAAAAATGAATATTTATACTAATGAAGAGCGTGTTTTCATAATTGCTAAATTCGTGACAAAATTTGAAAAGACTGATAGTCTTCAAAAAATACACGTTAGCCGCGTAATCAGAATATAAGACGAGCGGGAAAACGTGCGTTACTGGAAGAAAGAGTGTTAGGAATAAGTGTAAACCCCTTCTGTAGTGCTAGATTTATTGGAAATGAGTTGGGAATACATCACAGCATCATACATAATTTTGTTACGCAGTATAGAATTTTTAATAAATTCATATTATTTAAACAAAACTGTATTTTTTAACTTTATTTATTAATCCAGTATAATATTTCTATTATTCTCATAATTAACGATATTTTTTCAAATCTAATCGTCAGAAACTTCAAACAGATTATTTACTTACATTCACAGACTATCTATACCTAACGGCAACAGACAGGACAGATAGTGTTATTTTGAAAACTGCAGTTACGCTGCGCTAACTACCGACGTTAGGCTGAACTAAAACCGTTAGACGCGGGACTTCATTGAATTGTCAGCGGACTGCTTTGTGACAGATAAAACGTCACGCATTTATTTATTTTTCGTTCAATTCCATGGCTGTCGATATTTTCAACGTAATTTTCGACATTTTCGAATTAAATTTCTGTCGTTACAAAGCATCTAAAGGTAATTTTGTTTATTGATTTAGATGCAGAATTTTATGCCCTAAAAATTTATTTCGCTCGTTTTTGCTTAAAATAATTAGGCGAGCAGGAAATTCCAAAAAACTGATGTCCCATGTTAATCTGTACACCTTTAAGACAGACACACGGTATACGTGTTACATCCAAACAACAAAACCGCTGAGTGAGCGAAAAAACAGGCAGAACGAATTGCGGACGGTGTTGAACAACCAAATACCGAAATCCGAAATCTGATAATTTTTCGCGTTTTAGTCGTGCTTTTTTTTACCACGACGCGTTGTGGATAATGCTGAAACGGTCACGATGCGTTCTGGATTATTCAAAAGGCTCATAAACCAGTCGTGGTTTTGATATTTAACTAGATTGAGAGAAGTAATAACTCTAATTTCAAAATCTTTTTTTAAAATATGTTTATTTTTGCATGAAACTATAAAAAATAGAATAATAACCAACAATCCAGTCCCTCCTTCATCCCAGTTAAAACCACGGTTAATGTAGTTCTGGTCGTCCCTGAAAAGTAAGAGATGTTTATATTAAGCATCAATGGGAGCCAACACGATCGCCAGTGTAGCCGTTAGGTTTTCTGAACTGATCCATATTTACTGTAACATAATCACACGACTTCCGCCAAATTGAGTTCTGTGCGTTAGGTTACCGTTACTTTAAAGTATAATCAAAAACGTGTCGTGGCCGTCGTGGTCAAACAGGACTATACCACAGCGCGAAAAATGATCGGATTTCGGTATTTTATTGTTCAGTATTGTCCGCAACGCGGTATGGCTGTTTTTTGCTCACTAAACGGTTTCGATGTTTGAATATGAATTTGAAATCTTGGTATGAGATGTTTTATTTTTATAGAAAATAGATATACTACATAGTTTAAGTAGGAATATTGAATTTTTTAAATACCAACAGGTTAAGTTTGATTGGTTTGTTAAATTGTACCATAGCTGGTTTAAAGCGATATAATTTCTACCGGCAGTAAGGGTCACTTTTACAATTGATGGATAAACTATGGTATAGCTATCGGAGGTATAACTTTATCCTAGCAGTTATACCTACGATAAACAAGACTGTCTTTTACAATGCATTTTTATCTGTCAGATAGTTATACCAGGAATTACGTTAAATCACGTTAGGTTGGTATTGGCACACTAAAATAATCTTCTTGTTAGACTATTTTTCTTCAATATTGTTATTATTTCTGCCTTCCAATTTGCATTTTTCACGATGTTAGATGATATAAATGTTATTTTTGCTTCGGACAGTGATGTTAAAATATTTGTTTGACATCTGTCAAACGTATGAATAACAAAACATCGTTTGTGTTTACGTGGTATCCATAAGAACCAGGGATAAAGTTATCCGACGTTTATACAACCGATTTCCATGGGATAAGAAATACTGGTGTTTATTCTATCTCAGGTTTATCCAAGGTTTGTAAAATACAATTTCCAGTTTTATACCTGGTATAGCTTTATACGAGGTTTATCTAATGATTGTAAAAGTGGCCCTATATCGAATAAATTAAAACTTATGTAAATTATATTTCTTAGCATCTTTGAGTTCATAGTTTCTTTAATTGTATTGTAATATACTATTAATTTCATATTCTTAATGAAATATTTTATACTCGTAATTAAATCTTACAATAATTCCACATTTGAGAAGGCCTTTTCTTGGAAATCTCCATTATTGTGAAATGATAATTTTAATTGATGAAATGTGTTTTGCTCTTGAGGAAATAATTTATGTATGAAATTCACTTGGGAACTTTGATTTTAACACTATCTGATCGAACTAGATTGAACCTGAGTTCACCAATTTAGAATTTATTCGTCTATTCACTTGACCGCAATGTCCCATTTAGTGAATAACGATCTCATAAAATGTGAAACGATATTTAATTTCAACATATCGCTCCCAATTTGAAACTCTGTCTATAAAACAGCAGGGTAGACTCCAGTTTAAGCCCCACTTCAGCACCAATCACTTCAAACTATCGATCCTAAAAACAAAACAAGTTGGGCACTAAAACCGCGCACATCACCCGGACGGACGACATGTGTCTTGTTTCATAATTCGTGATGTTGGCGTCACATGTAGTCGCCCGTGATCGCTAACAGTTGAATAGCTCTTGACGCCGGTGCCGGTGCGCCGGTAATACAGCTACCTGTCATCTGTCAATAGCGATCGGTCGCCTGTCAATTACGCTGTCCTGCGGTGAATGCTGAACACTGAACGCGGACCGCCCGCTGAAATTGAATGCTACACCAATAGATCTTTATATACTTTGTATCGCTCTCTTTCGATTCAACATTGAGGTGGGGTTTAGCTGATAGTGATGGATATCTCAATTGTGAAACCCACATTGGATCGGATCACTCTCTGTTTATTTATATCAGGCTTTGAATTATGGATTGTGTGGAAATTATGAGTTATGGTTTGAATATAGAAAAGGATGTAAAAGTGTCAATTTACTGGGATATCCGCGTGTATTTTGATGACAGATGTAGGATACGGTTTACATGATAATTGTACATAAATTATAGGTTTTGTTTTGCTTTTTTATACAAAGTTTTGTTCTTTGTTTCAGGAAAATACTCGTATTTAATAATAAACTTTACTAATTAGTTTTATAGGGTACTTCCTGTGCAAGTGAATTAGCCGGGTAATATTACATTTATTGTTTAAAGTAACTATTATTGGTTATAAAGAAATTATATTATAACTTTATATTAACTTTTACTATTTATAAAATACATAGTAGTAGGATAATTATTTTATTTTAATTTGGTTATAAAATTTTCAACTGTATTTACGTGCCCATAATATTTCAAGACTTATAGCCTTGTCCTCGGATAAAATTATGTACGTTGGGAATCAAAATACAAAATTACCTTCCGTCAGTTATATGAGGTATTTACGAAAATTCTATCGGTGAACTGTTACCGGTAAACAACTTTTTATCAGATTATATCTACCGGAATCGATATTTTAAGAAGGCAAGTGGTAAACAGGGTAGATCTTATAACCTATGAAAAAATTTGAAAATTTAAAACAGGTTAGAAATTTTACGTAGTTAACAAACTGAGCAGAGTCCTACTTTGAACACATTTCCACTTTTAAGGCGCGCGCTTCGCTTTGCATCACTACCTTTCTTTGAGATTAGATTCTTCATGAACCGGTAGATGGATCTGGTAGATATTGAACAATTTTCGAACACGGTAACTTTTTACCACTCGTGTTTTCGAACACAGTCGGTAGATGCGGTATCTACCGGTAGAATTTTCGTAAATGCGTATGTATTTTCTATAATATCCATACAGAAAGTTAAAGTTCCTTGCAAAAAATTCTAAATTTCTTGTATGTACATTACCTTTCGACAGTTGTATGTATTTTAAACAAATTCCATACAGAAAGTTTCGAGCCAAAAGATCCTATATTTCGAGTAACACAAATATACTACGAATATGTTAATTGCACTTGACACTGACATCTTTCAATCAGGATTTTCTTAATACAGTAGCTGTTTATAGCATAGCTGGCTAATTTATGATATTTAATTTCTTTATAATTTTATAACTCTATATCCATTTAATATGAAGTATGAAGTATAAAATGCAGTCAAATCGTATAAAGAATACAATCTTCTTTAATATTTATAATAACATTAAATGTGAAAAAATGATATTTAATATCGTTTTTTCAAGAAAAACTGGTAAAATCTTCAAATAAGGGTACTTCCGGTTGTCCAATTATAACCAAAATCTAATCAGCTCTTCATATGGATGCACACACATACACGCACGCACGCACGCACGCACACATGCACACGCACACGCACACGCACACGCACACGCACACGCACACGCACACGCACACGCACACGCACACGCACACGCACACGCACACGCACACGCACACGCCCACGTGCACGCGCACGCGCGCACACACACACATACAGAGAGAAAGAGACATAAACACACATACACACATCATCGTAAAAATAGTAAAATCTTATTCTATGGACCCTAAAACATGCTTACTCATTAAAAACCACAGAATTCGGCCCTATTCTGTAACTCAAACTATAATTTTTATAGATCGATTATAAATTTTAGCCAGTAAAAATAGTAGACACTGAATAAAAAATGAAACTGACAGATGCTACATTTGTTTCTTGATCTCAAAAATAATTATCGATTGAGTTGCAGAATAGGGGTGAATTAATACCTTCCTTACCTAAAGGTGACGGAAGGTAAAAAATGATTCAGATAATAATAATAATAATAATAATAATAATAATAATAATAATAATAATAATAATAATAATAATAATAATAATTATTATAATAATAATAATAATAATAATTATAAATGAAAAAAAAGCTATTTGTCTTCTGAATGATGATTGTTAATATTTTCTTACAATTTTTAATTTTCGACGATAACACTATGTTTGAACAAATATATTTATTTTTATTTATTATTTTTTAACGCCTTAGTCTTTTACCCTGATGAAGCTGTAAGTGGCAGCGAAACGTTGGCCTCAGACTAAATAATAAACAAATTTAGAAATTAGGAAAATAGCAGGAATGCATCCTGCTATTTTCCTCCCATCAACATCATCAGTCGTTTATTCCATTTTACAATAATAATAATGATAACAATAATAATAATAATAATGATAACAATAATTGATTTCAGATTCAGAAACAGAATTTTGAAACTTTTTTACTTAAAATAGTTAGTGAAGCAGAAATTTACGAAAATCCGATTTTACTTGTTAAATGCCTGTGTTTCGGTGTTTGAGTCACCGCTCTATATATATATATATATATATATATATATATATATATATATATATATATATATATATATATATATATATATATATATATATATATATATATACAAGGAATTTCCACTTAGGGATTTTATTAGTCGTCATATATTTTTTATAGAGTTTTATAAAAAGCAATGAAAAAGACGTGCGCATAGTGTAATCGAATGTTCATTTATTTATAAGAATAACGACCAATTTAATTGATTAAAAAATACATAGTTTAGAATGATAAATCAAATATTTTTGTGATCTTAGTGTTGATGTCAAATTAGAATAATTAAATAAACAAAAATGTTAAAATTATCTAAAAAAAATCTGATGTGGCCAGCACATTACCTTCCGTCAGTTCTATGTATTTTGTATAAATGTCATACAGAAAGTTCCTTGCAAAATATTACATTTCTTGTACATTACCTTCAGGCAGTTGTTTGTATGTATTTTATACAAATTCCATACAGAAAGTTTTTAACAAAAGATCCTATATTTCCAGTAAAATTATAACATAAACATACTGTCAACTGCACTTGACACTGACACCTTTCAATCAGAATTTTCTTAATGTAGCAGCTGTTTTCAGAGTTATAGCAAAGCTGACTAATATATATGATATTTGATTTCTTTATAATTTTTTAACTCTGTCCATTTAATATGAAGTATAAAGTGCATTCAAATCGTATAGAGAATAAATAATTCTTTAATATTTATAATAACATTAAATGTAAAAAAATAATATTTAACATCGTTTTTTCAAGAAAAACTGTTAAAATCTTCAAATGAGGGTACTTCCGGTTGACCAATTATAACCAAAATCTAATCAGCTCTTCACATGGATGTAGCGAAGAGGAATACGAAAGAATTATAATTTTTGGAATTGTAGTATTAGAGTTATCGCATTAGAAAATTTTGTCACACACAGACACACACACACACACACACACACACATACATACACACACACATATACAGACATCATCGTAAAAATAGTAAAATCGTATTGTAGGGACCCTAAAACGTGCTTATTCATCAAAAACTCACCCCCGAATTTTTTGACCAAAGACAATACCTTCCTTACCTAAAGGTGACGGAAGGTAAAAAATTGAGAAATTTTTATTTACTTACGAAAAAGGTTATTTGTCAATAGTCATGAAAGAAGCATTGAATAGATTGCGTGTATGATTTATTATTTGCAAATAAAATTTAATTTTAATCTTTGATATCCGTAAATAACCTGATAGAATGAATTATTTATTACATTATTACAATTACATCATTCTACACAGCTGTCTGTAACAATGGAAAAGCGCTTAATTCCATAAATAATTGAATAAAATTCCATGCTAATCCTATTTTCATCGGCTAGTTTTTAGCGGGTGTCAGTGAATTAAAACTAAGCGCATTATACCTATGCAATATATCAATCAAAATCACACTATCCATGGCCACCTATTCCATCTATTGATCAATGTGTGAAGCAGAACACACAGTAATTTGATTTGTGTCCGGCCATAGACTAGTGGTACGATTTTAATGCCGGGAAATAGCCCTGGACTTCTACGAAGAGAGTGTATCGAGTTACGTCATCAGTTACAAAGAGGAAAAGATAGGATACGACTAGAAGGGTTCAATAATATAAAGGTGTAAGATTTTAGTTTCCCATTAGAGAGAAAGATGACGAAACTCAACGTATATTTTAAGCGGTAAACATAAAATGAGTTTTTATCGAGCTCTTAACAATCTACATTAAATTTTATTTATTTTTGTACATAAAGCAGTTGCTATCTCTACAGTTAATAACGTGATGTACTTAGTATTTACCATACTTCAATTTAAAAAAAATCTGATGTGGCCAACACATGACCTCCCGTCAATTCCATGTTTGCAATAGCAATGAACTTTAAGTAAAGTATCACTTCCGGTTGATAGTTCGTAAAGAAAATCTAATTTGTTGTTCCAATCTGTAATACTAAATTTTAGATTATATAGGTACTATTATGTTTTTCCTCGGAAATCTGTTAAGAGCTCCAAATTAAGTACCACTTCCGGTTTATCATATAGGTATGGTCAAGAAAATCTGTTTACAGCTTCCTGTAAAGAAGTACTTCCGGTTTATCAATTTTAGAAAACATCTATATATCGTTATCATTAATATAAAAGTCTTAAATACCAAATATGAAAAATTTGTAAAATTGTATCAATTTATTTTTCACGAAAATCTGTTCAGAGCTTCAAATAAAGTATCACTTCTGGTTTATCAATTTTAGCCAAAATCTAATATGTTGCTTCCCGTCATATAAAAGTCTTAAATACTAAATTTGATAAGTCTTGGAATATATCATAATATATTTTTCAAAAAAATCTGTGCAGAGCTTCAAGTAAAGTATCACTTCCGATTTATCAATTTTAGAAAGAAACCTAACATGTCATTCTTATTAATATAAAAGTTTTAACTACCAAATTTAAAAAGTTTTCGATTGTATCAATATATTTTCACGAAAATCTGTACAGAGTTTCAAATAAAGTATCACTTCCGGTTTATCAATTGTACCCAAAATCTAATATGTTATTTCCCTTCATTTAAAAGTCGTAAATACTAAATTTGACAAGTTCTGGTTAATCTAATATGTTATTTTCCATGATACAAAAGTCTTAAATACGAAAATTGAAAAGTTTTGTATTATATTTTAATATAATTTTTTATTAAAAACTGTTATGGGCTTCAAGTAAAGTACCACTTCCATTTATCCAATTTTACCCAAAATCTATACAACTCGTTATATGAATACAGGAAGCTTAAGTACGGAAAATAGATGTATTTGGAAGTTTGTTAAAAGAGTTATAGTGGACACACACACACACACACACACACACACACACACACACACACACACACACACACACACACAGAGAGACACACACACATGCACAAACACACGCACACACAAACACACACGCACACATGCACATACGCACAAGCACACACACACACACACACACACACACACACACACACACACACACACACAGACAGACACAGACACACACACAGAAACAGGCACAGGCACAGACGCAGACGCAGACGCAGACGCAGACGCAGACGCAGACGCAGACGCAGACGCAGACGCAGACGCAGACGCAGACGCAGACGCAGACGCAGACGCAGACGCAGACGCAGACGCAGACGCAGACGCAGACGCAGACGCAGACGCAGACGCAGACGCAGACGCAGACGCAGACGCAGACGCAGACGCAGACGCAGACGCAGACGCAGACGCAGACGCAGACGCAGACGCAGACGCAGACGCAGACGCAGACGCAGACGCAGACGCAGACGCAGACGCAGACGCAGACGCAGACGCAGACGCAGACGCAGACGCAGACGCAGACGCAGACGCAGACGCAGACGCAGACGAAGACGCAGACGCAGACGCAGACGCAGACGCAGACGCAGACGCAGACGCAGACGCAGACGCAGACGCAGACGCAGACGCAGACGCAGACGCAGACGCAGGCGCAGACGCAGACGCAGACGCAGGCGCAGACGCAGACGCAGACGCAGACGCAGACGCAGACGCAGACGCAGACGCAGACGCAGACGCAGACGCAGACGCAGACGCAGACGCAGACGCAGACGCAGACGCAGACGCAGACGCAAACGCAGACGCAGACGCAGATACAAACACAGACACAGACACAGACACAGACACAGACACAGACACAGACACAGACACAGACACAGACACAGACACAGACACAGACACAGACACAGACACAGACACAGACACAGACACAGACACAGACACAGACACAGACACAGACACAGACACAGACACAGACACAGACACAGACACAGACACAGACACAGACACAGACACAGACACAGACACAGACACAGACACAGACACAGACACAGACACAGACACAGACACAGACACAGACACAGACACAGACACAGACACAGACACAGACACAGACACAGACACAGACACAGACACAGACACAGACACAGACACAGACACAGACACAGACACAGACACAGACACAGACACAGACACAGACACAGACACAGACACAGACACAGACACAGACACAGACACAGACACAGACACAGACACAGACACAGACACAGACACAGACACAGACACAGACACAGACACAGACACAGACACAGACACAGACACAGACACAGACACAGACACAGACACAGACACAGACACAGACACAGACACAGACACAGACACAGACACAGACACAGACACAGACACAGACACAGACACAGACACAGACACAGACACAGACACAGACACAGACACAGACACAGACACAGACACAGACACAGACACAGACACAGACACAGACACAGACACAGACACAGACACAGACACAGACACAGACACAGACACAGACACAGACACAGACACAGACACAGACACAGACACAGACACAGACACAGACACAGACACAGACACAGACACAGACACAGACACAGACACAGACACAGACACAGACACAGACACAGACACAGACACAGACACAGACACAGACACAGACACAGACACAGACACAGACACAGACACAGACACAGACACAGACACAGACACAGACACAGACACAGACACAGACACAGACACAGACACAGACACAGACACAGACACAGACACAGACACAGACACAGATACAGACATAATCGTAAAAATAGTAAAAACATGTTGTGGGGACCCTAATTCATGCTTATTTACTGAAAACTCACCATCTAATTTTTGGCACGATTACATTACCTCCCTTACCTGCGGTATGACGGGAGGTAAAAAATATATTTATAAATATTCCTAGAAATATGCAAGTGTCTCTAAAATACGTGAACATAGCTTTAACCATATAGTCCTGCGGCTCCTAGGCCTAAAATAAGACGTTTTGAATAAAATTATTTGTATCACATAATACCGCATGGCTATTGTAAAACGAATCCTGTTTGAAACTCCATAACTCCAGAGATATCGATTTAATTTTTACCTCATACAAACAAAAGAGATTAAATATATTTCTATCAAATTACAAACATTTATACCTATTAAACAAAAACAAATAGCGATATTTGAAATTTTGCCATTCAAATCTACTATTACACATTAAATTTTATAATATGATTAAAACAAAATAGGCAATTATTGAAACAAATGTAACTGTCAGTGACATTTCGAGTTGGTTGTAACATTGTGATTAAATTGTTCAAAGTTTCGTCATATATTTATTTGTTTATTTATGAAATTGAATGAATGTGAAGCAAAAATTATTTAAAAATAATATATTATGTTAACGTCGTAGTTCGATAAGTTCACCCGAAAGTATAGAGTACTAAGTTGTGATTGGATTGGGTAACTCTAGTTTGAGTTAAGAATAAATTACAAACTTTGTACCTGCTTCTAAAATTCTGGAATGAGACGGGAAAATGCCTAAGACATTTTATTGATATCAACTCTAATGACGAGTTTTAGGGTGAAGTTTCAATGGGCCCGTCCAACTTTTCGGCTTTTTAAAAATTACATGTCGGATATGAATTTTGAATATAAAAAAATAAAAACGAAATAAAAATTGCTATATATTTTGTATTTTTCTACGGATAATAATGTAATTAAAGGTTTTAGCGTAAAATGGTCGCCATGTTGTCAGCGTCAGTACAGTCGTCCAGTTACCCTGGGGAAATGTCGCTAGAGAGTGGACCATGCATATTTTGCTCATAAATTCGCGATTGGCTTTACACATACCATACATACACATATTTAATATATAGGATTTTTTTTATTATTGTAACTTGTTGTTGTTTAAATTATTGTAATCTCAATACTTGTCATTGTTGTAATCATTTAGTAAATAGGAAAGTAAATGCTGGATTACTTTTAATTTTTTTATTTATATGTTTTGATTATTGTAATATTAAAGTAAGTCTTAAAGTCACATTAATTAAAGCGAATAATTAACTTGATTATGAAATAGAGCAAAAATTATTCATTTTACTTAACTGATATTTATTTACGTATAATTGGTATTACCGAAGGTTTATATAAATTAACATTTAACACTACTCCTATTTATGTAAGTAAATCAAACAAATATAAATTTTGAAATGAAATAACAATAGACCTTTTCAATTTAAAGAGATAGAAGATATGCGCAATGGGGATCTGCGCATAATAAGAACAACTTAGACCTATGGCATTTGTTTCTAAAAAAATAGACGTAAAATGTGAGAAAAATCTCAGACAACTTTAAGAAAACTTATCGAAATAAGTTACAAAAGCTTTTATTGAAGCTAAAAGGTTCAATGAAGCATATTTTCACCAATAATACAGGTATTTTAATGACTGCAATATTTTTGACGTTTCGTTTGACAGCCCAACTGTTATTCGCGCCATTTTCTTACTTTTTGCAGCGATAGAAAGAGATAGCCGTTAAATTGAAAATTCTATTATCTGGCACCCTATATTACCATTACAGATTTTTGATCAGTTTGTAATGGGTATTTATATTCTTGCAACATTTATTATATATTATAGTATGACTAGCAAATAAAAGTTGACGTTTAGATTATTTAACAGATGTGATATGTTTTGAAAACATTTCCCCATATTTGATATGACAGGAAACTGACCCTTATGTATTCCGTTACAGAAGATTAGAATTGTGTTCAATACCAGGACCGGGAGGCATTTAAAATGACTTTCGCAACAGGATTCAGGGATGTATTTAAAAAATTTAATAACGCAAATTCTAATTAAAAATAATCCTATTTTATAGAATTGCCAAATTAAATAGTTTAAAGATCAAAATATTTTGTTATAATCAACATAAATGAAAAATGTTTAAAATATTTTAAACGCACCCCTGTTTTGACATTCAGTTACCCTAGTCGGCCATCTATTTTCAGCCAGACATAGTAACGTATTTCTGTGTTTTCCTAGTCCAGTATTTAAATGGGTTCATGCAAAAATTTCATACCTGAATATTTCGTACAATTCTATTCTTCTCTAGAGTTTCAAAAGAAACCACATCTATAAAATATAAACTTTCATTCGCTAGTCATACCATACCATTTTATTGATAACGTATGTCGGTTCTCTCTACTTCTTGCGGAGTGACGCTAACGTCACAACTTTCGCGCTAAAATTTTAATAATTATTTTAGACGTTATTAAAAATAATTTCAAGAAAACAAAAAATGCAAAATTTCTGTTATTAAATTCTTTGTAACATAAAATATTCAAAAAAAGTTGGACGAGCCAATTATAAAATTTTGTGATTTATTATGGACTAATGGAACTTTTCAATTTAACGGCAATCTCTTTGTATCGCTGCAAATAGAAGAAAATGGCGCGAACAACTGCCAGTTGGGCTGTCAAACAAAACGTCAAAAATATTAAAATACCTGTATTCTCAGTAAAAATTTGCATCGTTAGACATTTTAACTTCAATAAAAGCTTTTGTAACTTATTTCGATAACATTTTTTAAAGTTATCTGAGATATTCTCACATTTTATGTTAAATAGTTTAGAAACAAAATCCATAGATTTCAGCTGTTCTTACTATGCGTAGATCTCTATTACGCATATCTTCTATCTCTTTAAATTGAAAAGGACTATTGACTAGTCCAATAAACTGACAGATTATGGCATGTCAACAGTGTCAAAAATCAAATTAATATGGATGCGTCATACACAAATCTTTGCCTTGGCAATCTCCATTGAAATGCGTTTGAATAATAATTCAATTATAACTAAGGGGTCGGTATTGCATAGTTGTTTACCTAGTAGAAAATGAAATAATTGGTCTACACAGAAATTGAAACAATTTGTTTTACGGATATTACTCAATTAAAAATTGCAAATAAAAACGAAATTTTCTTCGCTTCATAAATTGGAATGCTTTTCATGATTGCGTTGCAATTAAAACTTTTGTAATAGTAAAACATATCATGTTTATTGCAAAAATAGTGCCAAGCTACTTCGTTTTGAAAATTGAAAAATAAAGCACACTTGTTTGCTTACACACAATTACTTTTTTGATTAATTGCAATCTATTAGCGCGTTGCAAACTATTCGTACGTTTATAAATTGAATACAATCTCTTTATAATTGCCTTTTTGTCAATACTCACAGATATATAGCTCAATAAATCATTACATAATATGAAATTAAAATTTTGAATTATTAATCAGTTATTGTTCTTTTGTACTCTCAATGCGGTTGCTATAGAATAATTATCATCGTTTATAAATAATTTAATACCAGAATTATTTGTAATTTACGCAAATGAAATTAAATGAATATTGGAATTTATTTTAATCATATACAGTATTATTTTAATTATAATTGGCATGCATATACCTATCGAAGATTACCTTCAATAAAACCATTTCGGCAGTTAATGGAAAACATGAACAAAATGCAATTGCAGTGTTGAATCCAGGGCCACTCTGTGCGGGTGGGCAGGTTGTGCCCCGCACAAAGGCGCCTGACTTTGAAGAGCGCCGTTTCAAGACCGTACAGTAAATAATAGTAAATTTTTATAAAATGCTCTTATTCGTAAAGACAAAATTACTATAAAACTTACAAGTCAACGTGATAGAAGTGAACAATATGTTTTTTTAATTTGTTTGCATCAGAGCAAGTAAAATAATTATCGTACCAATCGGTTTGTTATTATTCTAGTATTGTTATATTGAAATAATAAATATGAAAATGTTGATTACAATAATGAATATATTGATTAAGAATAAATCCCACAATGAATTCAATAATTAAATACCTACTATCATTTTGCGAAGAATCAAAAATGCACATACAATTCTGAAACCTGTTGTAAAAAAGATAATTACAACAAACGATTTTAATTATAACCTATTGATTACAAGAATGAATCTAGGAAAATATATTAAATCTAGCATTTTTGAAGAACAAAAAGTATAGTATAAACTTTAATTTGCAAATTTTACATGGTGAGGGGAAGGGACGCTAAAATATTACATAGCTCAAAGGCATGGCCGGGCCGATGCCTTGTAGCGCCTGAGGCAAGTTTCAAAACGACGCCTTTTAATTTTTTTAAAAAACTCATATTGTTGTCCATTAACAACAAAAGCAAGAACAAAAATTGTATTGAGCAAAAAATAGACCTCATCTACTTATTTTATTCGTGACCCATCCCAATATTTTGAAATACCATATTCAAATTAATATGGCAACGGGTGTAAGAGAAAAATTATGGCGTAATTAAAATGAAATTTTTATGTATTTCAAAATATATTTAATATTTAAATATAAAAAAGTCATTGAACATCAAGAATGCAGAAAAAGGAAGAAAACATTTAAAATAATACTGTATAGTAAAAAAACATTTATTAAATAGTTATTCGAGCTGTTTTTATCACAAATAGCTTGATAGCATCTTTATAGTTTTATTATCTATTGCTTCTATGGAAATTATGCCTATAGATCATTTAGTCGTTCTTGTTTCTTTTTCGAAAATAATTCTTTATAATTTTCACTTTCGAAAAACTGGGTTAGCTTTTTGCTGCTGCTAGTTATCGGAAATATTATCATTGAGATCAATTGCAGATATATCGGCTTCATTGTCATCGTTTAACATTAACTGTAAATTGTTTAAAATTTAAATCATTCAAATAATTAATAGGTACATTGTATAAAATTGAAAAATTATTTTTCAATTTTTTTCTCTTGTATTTCGCTTCGTATGTTATCGCTACAAAAAAAGGTAAACGATATAAGAATGCTTAGTGGCAAACGAAGAATCGGTTGTAATTATATTTAATATAATTTTATAAATGGTTTAAGTGCATTACATTATTAAGAAATTTTGCTGTTTATTAAAATTTTATATTTATAGGATGTCGTTTTGGCGCCTATGTCAATCCGGCGCCTGAGGCGGTCGCCTCACCTAACGGGTCGGCCCTGCACAAAGGCGCCTTATACCCATGGAGCGGCTCTGGTTGAATCCTTTATTTTAGGAGTTTTTTATTTTATTTATTTTATTTATTTAATTTTGTGGGAACAATACAAAGACCAAACACAGTTCCGCGTATACATACAAAGAATTTTGTTAAAAATTATATAAAAACATTTATACAGATATACAGATAATGACAATAGAAAAAAAGAAAAAAAGAACACTTACTCACGAAATTCACCAATCAGTAAGTTGCGCAATTGATTCAATGTCAAGTGAAAAATATCAAGGTGTTGAAATTTGTAAACAAAGTTCATAAACAAACATAATAATGTAATAAAATCTGAAACTAATTTCTCATATATACAGGGTGGTGACTTGTATGACTCAGCATTGGGGTTTCAATAGTAAAATCTGAATGTGCAGTTATTTGCTCCCCTAATTATTTTAGAGCAAAATTGTACTTAGGTTTTTGTTAGAAAAAATCTGATGTGGACAACACACGACTTCCTTGTACGCAAGATCAACATGAAATATAGACCCAATTAAAAAATTTCATGAATTTGAATTTACCTTATATTATGACATTAACAATAATTTTATATTTTTGTACTTTTTTGTCCTAATCCATAGCAATCTTTATTATATAAAAACCAACAAGTATATAATTTTTAAATTTACATATCTCGCTTATACAAAGGGCTAATTTAATAATATAAAATGTGCTAGACGCAGAATTTAATTCTCTAAAACTATTATTTACCATCGCTTAGTTATATCACGATTTCAGACTTTTAAAAAGTTGGGTAGTAGGAAGTTAGTCATTGTTAACTTCATTTTACAAAACGTTGAAAACTTTTGCAGAACTATTTTCCACCTTGAGCGATCAGTGCAAATCAGTGATGGATATGTAAATGTAAACAAAAGCATGCGTTATTTTCGCATGTATCCAGGAGATACATGCTTAGTACTTCTATATAGATTTTGCCTTTGCGAAAGCAGATAAAGCTAGAATGACGAGGTTTTGTGTATGCCTCGACTAATGTATTCTTCATCGTCTTGTATTCTTTTGAATTCCTCTTTACTGTTCAGTGTATTGTAATAAATCACAATGGACGCGCCACATGTACCTAATAGATATAGCGCGAGAATTTAGTGTCGTACTCTCTTATTCAGTGTTTTTGTAAACAAATGAGAATATAATTCACTCTGAGTTAGGAAAAGTTATCTGAAACATATTTTGAAATTTTTAGGGGTGAATATAAATTATTTTTTATCGATTTTTCGAAACCTAAATCCTTGAAGGAGCTCATCGCCTAATTTTGAAGATGGCCAATAAGAGCCTTAGCACAATATTTCTCCCGATAGATTCGCTACTGGGCTAGTTACTTTAACCTTCAAAAGACTTTGAAACGTCAAACGAGCGTCAAACATAACTATTAATCAAAATAAAAATAATAAATTTAAACCACGTATTAGTTAAAAACATTTGTTTTATTGCACCTACTGTATATTATTCTATATTTTATGTTTATATAAAGTGCCACAACCATGAAAAGTCACGGTTACACACAATACTATCTTTGTATTCTTACAAAAGTGTGTACATTGTAATACGTACTTAGGAGAGTGTCCATATGCTGCCATCTACGCTTAGCTTTGCGCTAAGGGTCTCATTCGGTGCTGTTTTGCAAGGGTCTGCTGGAAACATTGGCGTATAGAGATTTTTATTTCGGAGGGCCCAGGTTGTACAAAAAATTCTATATTACAGATATACAGGGTGAACACTAGAAATGCATGATATAGGAAAACAGTTTTTGTCAATTATTATCTGTCTCGTAAAAAATATGTAAAACTTTATTCATAAATATTTAAGGCTGTTTTATGTAAGCTGTTAACGTAAGAATTTACCTTATATTATGACTGCATTAATAATTCGAGTATAGACAATTGCGCATGCTACGGTATATGTAGCTGTAACCTTATCCTTAACATTATGCCGTAAACCTAGAATACGAAAATTTCAAAATGTTTAATGCATAATGCAAATGCCTACCAATCAGAAGAGTAAATCTTGGTGTCCGATAGCTTGATTCCAACAATATTTACGACTGTCAAATTCACGTTTCACATTTGATATTTTTTTAAATTCTGTCACATTGTCATGAATAAAATTGAGTGTCATTGAAAAATATGTCCAATTAACACAGTTAGTTGAACAACACAGATATTTTTATGATAAGAAAAGACATGTCGCTGTTAAAAAAATTACTTTACCGGCCTGTTCTTATTAGGCATTTACGAATAATTTACCGGTAGATACTGCATCTACCGATTGCGTTCGAAAATACAAGTGGTTAATAGTTACCGTGTTCGAAAATTGTACCATCTACCAGATCCATCTACCGGATCCATGATTTGTGGATCGAGTAATTCAGCAGGTAAATACGGTAAATGGAGAATCTAACCTCAAAAAAGTTAGTAATGCCAAGCGACGCGCACGCGCTAAAAGCGAAAATGTCTTTAATGTTGGAATCGAAAGTAGAACTATGCTCAGTTTGTTAACTACGTGAAATTTCAAATCTGTTTCAAACTTTCAAATATTTTTCATAGGTTAGATATCTACCATGTTTACCACTTGCGTTCTTAAAATATCGATTCCGGTAGCTGTAATCTGGTAAACAGCTGTTTACCGATATATACCGGTAACAGGTCACCGGTATAATTTTCGTAAATGCGTATTATTTTACCCTAAGAAGTATGAACCGGACAACGTAATGTAATGTTTAATGCTGTCATAATGCTAATTCTAAGGTAAAGTCTTAAGTTTACAGCTTACATAAACCAGCCTTTAGAGAATATAATTCTTAATTTTATAAATCTAATCTCTTGATGCCCGAGTATACTTCATTTAAAGACGTGGTAAAAACAGATTTTTGTATGTGTCATTTCAAGAAATAAGCGTTACTTGATTGGTCCATGTTCTACAAATGGGAGAAGAAAGAATTCAAGAAAAGTTTACGAAGCAAAGACAGCGAAGAAAGACCGAAGAGGGAGACCAAGGGAAAAATTAAAAGAAGAGATAAAAAAAACAATAGACAAGAGAAACATTAAATGGAAGGACCCAAAACAGTTAAGAAAGGACAGACAACAATGGAGAAATATGTGGAAACGGAAACCAAACGAATAGCCAATACGCACCCACACTTACACCAGAAAGGGTAGAAAGGCTTAGGATTATGTATATATGTACTTGGTTTGACGTATTACATAACGTTTAATTTTTGAAATAATGCATAATGCATATCTATTTTTTCCACGTCTTTAAATTAATATTTCTCGAACATTAAAAATGCAAATTTAAGAAGTTTGATACGTAAAAATTCAGAATTATATTCTCTAATGCCCGGTTTCTCCAGAGCAACTTAAATGATGCACCACGCAAAAATGTCAAAATGTGAGACGTAAGTAGAACTTTAATGTAAGACGAAAAAATCAGTGACATGTGTCATATATGTCAGTTGTCATATCAGTTCACGATAAATTTGTATCGTTTTGTAGAGTTACGGTGGGCAAGTCTTCAGCAATATGGACAAGAAACGTACAAAATAAATCAAAGAAGAAAAAAATGCTATTGGAAGTTGTATACAGAGATTTCGCAAGCCTACGAAAAATGTGGGCAAATATGAAGGCTGATGCCAGGAAGACATCGACGAAGAAAAATGCTTTTGTTTATAGAACTGATGGTGGTCCACCTATAAAAAATATTGACAGTCGTCATATAATTGGAACAAATCAATTCTGTTATATATTTGTCGCGGAATTCTAACATTTTCGACAAAATCAACTTCGTCCACATTATCCACGTTATCGGCGTCAAATTTAGGGAAATCCGGTAAATCCATATTGAATACTGTTGAAATGAAACGAATACAATCATATAAACACAATGACACATTTTACGCAGTTGCCAATGTAATTTGTCACAGTTAAGTTCGCATTTAAATTTGATGGTGCAACGCAATTGGGATGTAAAATCTACTTACAATTAAGTAACACTTCAATAATCAACAACTTAAGTGACTGTGGAGAAACCGGGCATAAATCTTTTTGTATAAAGCAGTAAATAATGTTTAAACTTAAATAACTGTTTTCTCATGTTAAATACGTTTGTCGCGGTTTCTAGTGTTCACTCTATATATAGAAAATAATGTAGTAATATATGGTAACATAAAGTTTATTGAAATTTAATCAGCCAACTTAAGAGAAGTATAAAAATGCCTGTTAGTTAATACAATACGTAAACATAAGTGCCAGAGCCAAGTGCGTCCGTTTTTGGAACGTAAGTTTGCCCCGTGATTCTTTTAAAAATATGTATTTGAGTGTAACAAAATTGTTATAATCGTATTAGTAATAACGCCAGCACAAATAAATACAAAATAATTTTAAAAAATTTCGGGGTGGGCCCGGTTCCCACGGACCTCCCCCGTATATACGCCACTGGCTGGAATCCTAAAACAACGACGCTGCCAGCCATGTTACAAACAAAATAAGAAGTCAACATTTCGTCCCCTTAGAGCAGAACTATTCTGTCACAAAATACAAATTGTACAGAAGAGCTTTTTTTGTTTTTTAACATGTTTGTAACGGCTACTTTTTGCTCACCCCTGTTTTTTTATAATTTTGTACAAATAGGGGACGATTTAGTATTAATTATTATGAAAAATGCGGTATGAATTATTGCTTCAAAAATCACGCACAGATGATTTGCGAAAATTGTTTGATTAGAGTTGATGAAGATGAATCATCGTCATAATTTTTTTATTTTTTCTTATCTAGAAATATATTTGTTTTACTTTTTACTAAATTACTATACAGGGTGTTTCCTTTAAAACAACCAGCGCTTTTTTGGGCGAACTAACAACTTTAGAGAAAAATGTTTTATACCAAAAGTGGTCAACAATAAGGGGATAATGTATCAGTAGTAACAAACGGAATATTTAACCAGTGGTTATCAAATGGTAGAACAAAATTATATTTTTTTAAATGGCACTCTATATAATTTTTTAGTCCTTTAAATAGAATATTATTTTGTGATTTCAACGATATAAGTATGGCATAGGGTTGTATAACAATTATTTCGAGAAAGTGGTATTAAAAACTAGAAATAATGTAATAAAAAATGGGTTTACTACTAGCGTAACTAGGCAACAGACCTATCAATACCTGTGTATTGCATAGCTTATTGTAATATTATAACATTATTTCTAATACCATTTTTCTCGAAATAATTGTTAACCCTATACCATATTTATATCGTTGAAATCAGAAAAAAAATCTCTATCTAATGAGATAAAAAATTATATAGGATACCATTTAAAAAAATATAATTTTGTTCTGCCGTTTGAGAACCACTGGTCGAATTTTTGGTTTGTTATTAGTAATAAATTAGCCCCTTACTCTTAATCATTTCTTGTATATAACATTTTTTTCTAAAGTCATTAGTTCGCCCAAAAAAGCGCTGGTTGTTTTAAAGGAAACGCCCTGTATAGTTTTATAATGAAATATTGCCATATGTGCCATGATAGGCAAAATTAATTTTAATGACAATGATCAGTTAAGTCAAACTGTTTCTGTAGTGTGTTATAAAGCCATTTACAGTAAATTTAATTAATTTAATTAACAAATTGGCATGTATTTGTCTCTCTCACAAGAAGCGTGTGCGATAAGGATGGATATAACACGCTTATCTTTCAAAAAATCATATTGTTTCGACTAGGTAAGTTAGGACACTCTATTTTAATACGATGTTCGTTGTTGATAATACTTTCGCCGAAACGTAAGTTTATATATTAATTCAGATATATTACCTTGATTACTCTGACACTGACAGTGGGTCAGTAATCTTGTTTTTCACATATTTGGTTTTACATTTGCTAATAAACTTATCACTTGACACTTGATTAATTATTGAATTTTGAATGCTTTTACTGTAACATATATTTTTATAATAATAAAATAACACTAGTATCTTATGTATCCTCATAAAAACTGAGTAAACGTCACTACTGCCTTTGAGAGAACAAAATCTTAATTCATACGATTCGTAGATGACCGGCTTGATCGGACATCTTTAAAAAAATTACTGTAAGTATTTATACAGATTTGAAGGAAATAAGTTTGTGTATGTATCTTGTAGATACAATGCAACTAACCTAACCTAACTGCGTTACAACACAAGGCGCCTAACAGAGGGTTAAATATAAAAAAAAAATATTGCTAAAGTTTTAATTTACTTTTGTGGTCTATCTAAAAGAATGGGTTATTTGATTTTATTTACCTTACTTGAAAATGTAATGTATTAATTACACATTATACATTTTTTAAATAATTTTTACCTACATATACACAACACAATTACGTACAAAAAGCTTATCTGATCTAAAAGTTCTTAGAATACGTCAAAAATACCAGTAATATAATTAATAAACATAAAGGTATCCTCTGTGGCGTAGTACTTACAGGTGCCGTCCATCGCGCTCAGAGTTCAAATTTGGTCGCCAATTGTAAATGAAACTAAATACAACACAAAAACATGGATACGGATGAACTGACAAATATCAACAGTGGTTACTAACAAGCATCTGTTTTTGAATCGCACATTTTTTGTAATTTGTTTCAACAGAATTGTGGATCCCATGTCAATAGTAGTCTAGCAGTAGGAAAACATGAGTGCAGCATATACGCAACATCGATATTACATCAATGCTATGACAAATTGTGCAACGATGTAAAATATTACCCGATGACAGAAATACCGATAGCTACATTACTGTTGCAGGTCAATCAAAATTTTGTCAATACTTCCAGATGATAATTAATAACGATCAGCATGATGTATTTTTGGTCTTGGACAAATGAAAATGCATGTTTCAATACTAAATTTGTATGAAATGCGGATTCGGACTACACACATGATTTATTAAAATATTTTTGGAGTTTTTACAAATTTTGTGAAAAAGAAAATGTAATAAGCATTCACTATTATCATTATTCTTTACAACCCTTAACAAGGTACTCTCAGTCTATTGAAGTAACACTTATTTGTGGTGGAATATTTCGACACAAATGTAATAATTTTTTTTTCATAATAAAGTGTTGTACGGTTTTTTTCCTTTGCTTTATTCGAAAGAATAAGCAAATATATTTTACCCCTATTTTTTATTTTTTTCGTATTATTCTTTATTCATAAGAAAATTGCCTTTGAATATACAATGTTTGAATTTCCGCTTCCCCTTTCGCCTGATGACGTTCGAAAGGACCTAACCAATGAAAGTGTGGCTTACATTTGCCACCGACGGAATTTAAACGAGTGACAGTCATGCCAGCTGTCAACTGCTACTGATTTTTGTATTTGGAAATAATCAAACATGGTTGTAAAAAAGTGTTTTGTGCAGTGTGCCCAAATAGAACTGATAATAGGGAAAAATATTTCTAGTAGTGCCTCAAAACGAAGAAAGAAGAATGAAATGGTTGTCGCAAGTAAAGATAAAAGCATGAAATCATAACTTCTTTGTTGTAAAGATCAGTTTGATGTAAATATAAATATTTTTATAATTAAATAAGAACTATTGAATACATTTAATTTTTTAGATGAAAAATTATGCACTCAGGCTACGGTTTCTTATACCGGCTAATATTTGCACTACTGGAGCATAAGAGAGATTGATAAGTCTAGGATAAAACATTACTTGACGGTATTTCTTAAGACCACTACTGACGATAATGTCAATCTCGAACTGAAGGGGATCTATTCCAAACAATGTGTCGCTGTAATATGTTTTATATATGTTTTAATAATATTGTATTCTGTATGTTCCTGATACGAAATAAATCGAAATGTCAAAATAGAAAATATAGTGTGTGTGTGTGTGTGTGTGTGTGTGTGTGTGTGTGTGTGTGTGTGTGAGTGTGTGTGTCACAAAGTGTCAGGTGTCAACTAAAATGGAAAAAATCTGATGTGGCCAGCACATTACCTTCCGTCAATTCTATGTATTTTGTACAAATTTCATACGGAAAGTTCCTTGCTAAATTAAATATTCTATTTCTTGTACATTACCTTCCGGCAGTTGTATGTATTTTATGCAAATTTCATACAGAAAATTATTTTGTGACGTTTTCTATAGGCGGTGTGCACAAAAGTAGACAGCGCCGACAGCGGACAAAAATGACAAAAGTGGTTACTCATTGAAACATGGCAAGGTTATGTTTGCTGTCAGAATAATTTTGCAATTTCTATTTTATATAATATTTGCAATGAATGCGAATGATAGGACGTTAAATATTATGTGATGCAGTGAGGGATGTAGTAATTCTTACAAAATTACCGATTGAAGTATCAAATTTTATAAATTTCCTAGAAGATTATATGAGGAACAGATGTATAA
>OY720448.1:96403615-96511115 GCA_963082715.1 Harpalus rubripes | reverse complement strand
CTTACGTCACATGCAGTGTAATTTGGCGCCAATTCAAAAAGTATAATTTTAAACTGTTACTGTGCTTAATATATACAGAAATTTGAACAGAAAATCATATTTAATAATACTGTAGAACGTACTCATTCGAATTTCAGAAGATCAAGATATGTTAATTTTTTTGCAACACCTCATTACAAGAATTTTTTAATTACTTTTATCTTTGTGTTTAGGAAATAAAATAAATTTTATTTGCAAACTAAATATTTATACAAGAATATCAAAAAATGAACTACTACTACTAAAAAACTCTTTTAATTAAATTAATTTTGCAGTTTCTGCATATTGCGGCTTCATTCCCGGTAAAAAAAATGCTGCTAGTGATGGTTCTGAAATTTTGTTAAAGATGTTTTTTGACGAACATTTTTTTGCAATTACTTAACTTTTCACGGCCGGCGTTTATGATAGGCAGTTTCTACATCATATACGTTTATTTTTGTTATTTAGATAAATAAATATAGGCGTTAGTTTGTCACTTGTTAATAACAAACTTCTAATTTGACATTTGACGTTGACATTTTCCATTATAAATGAGTAATAAAGTAATAATGGCTAATACAGACTACACTCAAGCTAAGTCGGACAGTTTACTGAAAGTCGATAGCTGGATGGTGGCTAAATTTATGTCAGAAAACGATTATTTTACTGCTGCCGAAATAAGGAGTGTTAAAGAGTTAAGGTAAAATAAAATGTAAAACCCAACCATCAGCTCTTCGACCTACTGCTTCCAGCCACAATTTTTTTTCTTCGCATCTTTTGGCATATTTATAAATTCAATAGTAGGTTTGCTCCTAGCAGCATTTTTACAAGAAGGCACAATACAATTCTGTAAATTACTAATTTTATATTGAATTTTTTATTATCTGACATGAACCAAATTGAAAAATTTGACACTTGTTTGACAACTTTGACAATATATTTATCATAACACTTGTAACAAAACATAAAGAATTGACACAATAAAGGGACCAATTGGAGTCGATGAAGATGTATGTGCTGTGACGTCACATTCTGTTTCAGATTACGTGACCCAAATTTCAAAAATTAATTGTAAAATATCCAATGGATATTTGTTGCTATTTTTAAACTTGAGGCTATTTAAATAATATCTTTTTAAATTTAACACTTAGAACGCATATAAAAATTCTTGCAACAGCCTTATTGTCTTCAAATTCAAACCGGCTTCGCTTGGCGCTTTGTTTCTTTGATTTTGTCACCTCAACTGTGTTAACTGTCAAATTAAAAAAGAAATGATTACAAAATCTAACTATCAGCCTTGATTTAAAGCTTTTATACGGTAAATTAAATAAAAATTATTGCTTTTATAACAAATCAATAATATTTTATTATTTTTTGAAAAATGTTAATTGATGAGCAAAATATATTTTTTAAATAGTGTTAAAAAAGTATAGTTGAAAAAACTCGTATAGAATAGTATTTCGCGAAACCGTATACCTCGCCTACGGATCGGCCTACAAACTTTTCGCTCGCGCGGAAATTAGCTATTCCATACTATAGTAAAAATGAACAAGCAGAAGACTCACGTCATCAATAAATATTACTAGATAATGACGTCACTTATTACTACGTATACATGGGGTACTAATTTATTTTAGAAAATGTAATGCGTGTTGCATAACTTACTGTATACAATACATGCATGTAAGTAATTAAAATAATTAATAACAAAACTATACTATTTTTGAAAATAATCATTTTCTTTTATATATTTATTTTTATTTATTTATTTATTTATTACATATAATTGGATTTAATTATGTACAATTTAAAGTACATATATGTATGTACTCAACATATTTCACCATAATCAATACAATACATATTATATTGCTAGATGCTGCCTTCCCAATTCCCGACGCCAAGTTTCCCGGTCATACGCTAGATCTTCTTCCAGGTTCCGCTGTCTCATCACTCCTCTCCAAGATTGGTCGTCCTCTCTTCTTCTTCCCTGGTGGTATCCACTGAAATATACGCTTTGGCTAGCTATTTTCCTCCATCCTCATTAAGTGACCGAACCATTTTAGAGATCTCGTCTCTATTCTGTTTATTATAGTTTTTGAAGTTTAATTCCAACAGTTTCTTCTGCGTTAATATCGAGCAAGGATTTGCAAGTCAAATAACACCCAATAATTTCTATAAGTTATATTTCATTTTATAAGGTTTTTTTCAGGTCAATGACGTAAGTCTTCTGCTTGTTCATTTTTACACTATACTTGTAGAATATAGTATTACGTAACATGAAATGTTAATTTATATTATTCATTTTCACTAATAGTCAATTAAAAGTAAAATCCAAATATAATTATACAGAGTGTCCCATTTAAGGTACGAATGCATTGGGATCTCGAGAACCGTAAGAACTACGAGGTTGGTTAAATTAGACAAAAGTTGCCCCATTAGGAGACCATTTTAATGGTATTTTGTTATTTGCGAAAAAATGCATAGGTCACTAGATATAGGCGAAAATGTAAATTTTGCAGTTTTTTATTTTTGCAAATAGCTTCGAAGTGTGAAATCATACTGGATTTTGGTTTGCACATCTTTAGGGCACTTTTTATGTTCTTTCGACTGGCGATGCTCAATTTTTTTTATCAATGTTGGTTTCCGAGGATTGATGTCAAAGTTTTAATTTTTATATGGACGCCATATTGGAAAGTTACGCCATTGAAAAGAGAATTTTTTTAGCTTTACAATTATATAAAATAGTAATAATTTATTTTTATATTTAACAGAGAAATTAACAAAAAATGTTATTAATACTAAAATTTAATTGAAAAAAGTAAATCGAAGGCTACTTAAATACGGACACTTAAAAAATAAACTTTTTATTCGGGAATATCAGAATGAAAATGACTTAAGAAATGCCGCAGTACGAATCCTAAATCAAATTCTGAGAAAAGTTATAAAAGGAACAGAACGAAGGCGCAGAAGTGCGTAGAACGAAATGGCGGGTTAATAGAAAATTTATTGTGAAGTTTTTGTAAATTATTTTTATAATTTTTAACATTATTTGTTTATTAAGTAGTTATTTTCTTAAATAGCAGCCTTCGATTTACTTTTCTCAATTAAATTTTAGTATTAATAATATTTTTTGTTAATTTCTCTGTTAATTATAAAAATAAATTATTACTATTTTATATCATTGTAAAGTTAAAAAAATTCTCTTTTCAATGGCGTAACATTCCAATATGGCGTCCATATAAAAATTAAAACTTTGACATCAATCCTCGGAAACCAACATTGATAAAAAAATTGAGCATCGCCAGTCGAAAGAACATAAAAAAGTGCCCTAAAGATGTGCAAACCAAAATCCAGTATGATTTCACACTTCGAAGTTATTTGCAAAAATAAAAAACTGCAAAATTTACATTTTCGCCTATATCTAGTGACCTATGCATTTTTTCGCAAATAACAAAATACCATTAAAATGGTCTCCTAATGGGGCAACTTTTGTCTAATTTAACCAACCTCGTAGCTCTTACGGTTCTCGAGATCCCAATGCATTCGTATCTTAAATGGGACACTCTGTATAATATTGTAACAAATACGTGCATAGTTTTCACATAATTAAAAATATAACATTCCACATACAATATCTATTCCAGAATCTACTAATAAAAATAATTGTATGAAATTTCAAAAATATATTTCGTACAGTAAACTAAAACTAGACTGTTATTGTATAATTTTTAATAGCACCCAAGTTCATTTACAACTACACGTCGAGAACGTGATATGCAGTTTTACATTTTGTTAATATTAATAAAGTTTTATGTTACCAGTTACCATCCCTATATGTTCAACAATATTTTTATTATTATGCCATAAAATTCTCCCTTAAATATTGAAAACTTCTGTTATGAGAAAAATTGCAGTAACTTTTAAATTAAAATTTCATCTTTAACACACCGTCTTTATTCTTGGCACAAAGAGAATCAATATTAATCTAAAAACTGTGTACTACTTCAGACAATGTAAGTTACTCATAAGAGCAGATCAACAGTCCATAATCTCACAAAAAGTGGCTTTCATGATCAATGATGAATTATTAGAGGTTTTTATTTTTAAAAATAATCTGTGTACTGACATTTTTCACTACATTAAATTAATAGTTGGCTTATCTTCTTCTACCACGTCGTTTTTCTCATGTTTTATACTTAAAATTACAGATGAGAGAAGATAAATGAAAAGTTACGCTTTGTTCCCGCAATCTATTATACTCGTATTTTATTGCTTAGTTTCTTTTACAATATTTTTTAAATACCTAGTTCACATCTTATCGCCTTCAGCGCGATCGCAAAATGTCTGTTTTTAACATGAAGAGGTAGCAACAATAAGCCGAATTCAGCAACCTTCTTTAGTCTAATGATTGTATAGTAGGTACTTTAGTAACCAAAGAAATCGCTTGTAACTTTTTCATATTAATGCATCAATATATACAGGGTGTTTCTCGGATTATTTTCTTTATTATTGGAAATGGAAGATAATAATTCAAATAGAAGTTGTAGTAGATGAAGGGGGGCATTAACTTATTTAAAATAGTAGTTTGTACAACAAGAGTGGATATGATGTCCATATCGCATGAGGATGAAGTTTGAGCACGACGCCGTAGGCGGAGTGTTCAATCATCCAGTGTTTTATTAGAACATCCTTGGAAAGTGCGCACTGAGTAAGATTCAGTTTACTCGAAAAGTATAAATGGAACACGCAAACTCAATTAGTGCGCATAGATAATGTAAATGGAAAACGATTTATGCACTCAGTGCAAAAAAGTGCGCACTAAATATGTAAATGGAAAACGCTATTAGTGGTACAGGTTCTAACACATACCCAGACACAGACATCATCGTGAAAATGTTAAAATCGGAATCTAGGGATCTTTAAACGTGGTCATTTATCAAAATCTCGATATGCGATTTTTAGCACGATCCCTATACCTCCCTTACCAAGGTTAGCGGGAGGTAAAAAGGGAGAGTTATTTTTGATTGTGGTTTTGATTATGTGGTCGTCCTTTTCCATTTAAAATCAAATGCTGTGGAAGTGTACTAGCTGCTGATATTGTTTGTTCGTTATATAGCCACTGGCGTTCAGAACAACGTTAACGAACACGTACATTTCTTTGCTGGTAAAGTTTGCGATGATAATTTAAAAAAATCTTAATTGGTATTTATGTGGTGTAATGTAAGTTCTTTCAAAAATAGTTTAAAATTTCCATTCGCGCATCCACCAAACACTTTAAAACTTTGCACTTTACACTTTTCACTTTGCATTAACAAATTTTGTACCACTAACGACACGTAATTTTCACAAATGTAAAGTGAAATGTAAATTACAAAATGCAAATTTTTCAAGTATGATAATTAAAAATTTTGTTACATCAACTTTATAAATTTATTTGTTTATATTAATTATAAAGTTTTTGACTTTCTCTAAGCAATGTTTTGATTTAATATAATATTTGTTATTGTTGCGATAAGACTTTAATCAAGAAAAAATAATAACTAATTTAAATTTCAAGGAACAGTGATGAATTATTATTCTGACGCGCTCAGCGAAATTTTCTATTTACAAATGACGAAACAAATAATCTGCATTAAATTTTCTGTTAAAAGTACAAATTTTGGAGAGGGCTTTTGGCACAGAAGGTGTGTCGAAACCAATGGTGTGTAAATGGTACAAACGTTTTTAAGAGGGCCGTAAAGTCTTGGAAAATGATGAAAGTCACGCGTTGTAGCACATTAACTACTGATGAAGATGTAGAAATACTGAGGTATTGAAAAAAAATTAACATATCTTTTTTCTTCTGAAATTTGAGTAAGTACGTTCTAAAGTATTATTAAATATAATTATCTGTTCAAAATATATTAAGCGCAGTAGAAATTTTAAAGTACACTTTTTGAATTGGCGCCAAATTACTCTGCCTGTGATGTCCAAAAGATACTGGCTAATGATAGAACTGAAAAAACAAAATTTCAAAAATATTTAATATTTCTTATTTTATTTATGCTTACATCAAAATGATCTTAGGATCTCAGAATGAAAATTTGATATTTTAAATGGTTTTGTGTTTACTTGACACAACCATTTCTTTTTTCGTTTTGAGGTACTATTAAAACTATTTTTACTTCTATTTACGCACACTAACACAAAACGCTATACTACAACCATGTTTGATTCTTTACAAAATATTGTACCTAGCGTTTTTATTTATTTGTGTGAAGTGTAAAAATCAAAGAATTATTATTAATTAAATAGATGTTTACTAAAACGATAAATAAATATTAAAAAAAGAAAATAAATAAAACAAATATTAAATTCTAATTTAAGAATACGAATATAATTAACTAGTTAAACACTAACACTATTTATTCATTTAAACAATTAACACGACTATTTATTTACACAATATTACTAATTATTTATTTTAACTATTATGTTACTATTTATTTATATCACATTCATCTGTCTGATTAACCAACCTGCCCAGACAGAATTCACTCCTTTCACTTCACTGTCTATTTATGTAACTAACTAACTGTCCTTCTAACGGACTAACTGTTCTAACTTCCACAGCTTCTCTATCACCGATTGTCTGTATGCCACAACTCGAGTATCCACTCGCCATTACTGTCACCGTATACCTAGCTTCTCCATACTTCTCAAAACTACCGAGTATTCACTTCCACAGCTATCCTAGTATTCCAGTAACTTCCCGAGTATTCCACTCACGCCTAAACTGCATACGCTCATCATGGTATTGCTGTGCTACTCAACTCATTGACTCTTTACCTTCTTACTATCTATGTAACTGTCCTTCTGACGGACTAACTCTCTCACAAGCAATATCTCGACTGATATAACAATGCGCGCCTCAACTTTGTTATCGATCGCTTACCGAGTCTCCGCCCATACTCTCACTATTAGCCTCTAGAACTTGTATCATAGGCGTCGTCTCGCACGCACTGGTTGGAGGCTCGTGGTCCAAATGTGGTAGGGACCCTCTCACATTACACTGCCTCCTTAAGACTGTTTCGCCCCGAAACAGTTCGTGATGACGAAGCCCGCATTTATACCCTTAACGTATTTAGAAGTCTGAAGGAAGTGACAGATAATAATGGTCCGTTCAATCGGGACTATTCTAGCTGTAACTCAGTGGTCAATGTTTAAGCACTGATTAACATTTTTATCCAATAGATATTGATTTGACAACTAAAAATCTGTTTTTCTGTTATATGTCAACATATTTGATTGGTTAGAAAATTTAACCAATGGTTAAAAATTAACCACTGAGTTACGGAATAGGCCCGATTGAACGGACCATTATTATCTGCCACTTCCTTCAGACTTCTAAGTACGTTAAGGGTATAAATGCGGGCTTCATCATCACGAACTGTCTTCTCTTTGGCCGCGAATCGTTGTAGGTTCGAGACATCTTGGTGTAGAGACTATGTTTTACTCCTTCAGATGTTTTTCCATGATATATGGAAATATTGGTACAAATTGCAAAATTTAAAAATACAATGAACCTGTTAATATATAATGTAGCTGATAAAAAAAACATAAATTGAATGAATTAGATATTGTAACCTGGAACGCCCGCCGCCGCTGTAAGCGAGTATCTATTTATAGCGGTGACGTAATCGCGCTAGCAGCCGGGCGACGTAAACAGACTAGTCGCGACGTGTTTCATTACTTGCGGTCGCCTGAACCTTTTGTGTTCATTGTTATTATGTGGTCGAACATTCTAGGGCTTTTCTAGAAGATAATGGCAGCTGTATAAAAGGGACGTAGGTATGCTCGAGAGTTAGTTAGTTACATGGAGTGTTAGAGAGTAAAGTGTTAGTGAGAAGCACAGCAGTATCGTAGTGAGCGTATGCAGTTGGTGTCGAGTAGGTACTCGGGAAGTTACTGGTATATTGGGATAGCCAATACTCGGTAGTGTTGACGAGTATTGGGAAACTATAGTGTACAAGGACAGTAACGGCGAGACGGGAAGTCACTGGTATACCGGGATAGCTGTTAAAGTGAATACTCGGTAATGTTGACGAGTATTGGGAATCTATAGCGTACAAGGACAGTAACGGCGAGTCAGAAAGTTACTGGTATACCGGGATAGTTGTTAAAGAGAATATTCGGTAGTGTTGAAGAGTATTGGAAAGCTAGGTATACGAGAACAGTAACGGCAAGTGAAAGTGAATACTCAGCAGTGGTGTTGAAGAATTGTGGCATACGGACAGTCGGTGATACTGAAGCTCTGAAGGTTAGACAGAGAGTTACATAAATAGATAGATGTGTTGTGAAAGAGGTGACTTCTGTCCGAGCAGTTGAATATACAGACGCTGTTGAGTCAGTTGAGTATATAGACGCTGTGGAGGTCGGTAGGCAGACAGTTATACGTTATAAGTACATAGTGATATAACTATATACTGTTATAAATATCGCGTAAACAATCTACAATAGTCTGCAACAGACCGGCAGTCTAAGATTGGAACGCGTAGTGAAATAAATAATTTGTAATATCGTGGAAATAAATAGTAGTGTTAATTAGTGTTACCTAGTTAATTATAGTTTTAGTCTTAATTAGTTTTTAATAATTGTCTAATATTTACTCTTCACCCAGATAAATAAAAACGTTACAATATTTTGTGAAAATAAAAAGGTTACCTATTTAAAATATATTTTATTTATACTTTTTATTTCCTGTCAAACATTTAACATAAACATTTGCTTATATTCTGAAAAAAATAATTCTCTAACATTTATATTTATACATTTTAAAAAGTTTTGATATTAATTAGGTTAGGTATGTAAAAACAATACATACCTATACTTGTAAATTTATGCATCGTATTTTCTACACGATAATTTGTTGGTAATTTCATGTTTTTTTTTTAAATATTTTACGGTAATATATGTTTAATTAAAAACAGTAATCAATACTAGGTAATAATACAGTGGTATCTCATATAATGTAAAATCACAAATAGCACTACCTACAGTGCACTAATATTGACAGATTAATATTCAGAGGCCGGCGCGATCTCGTTTCACTGGGTGATGGATGATGCACTCAGCACAGAGATGACAGGATGCAAGTTTCCGTCGTGACCAAGCCAGCGCCACTGCGGATAATGCGAGAACTACACACCTCATGGACATAGACCTTCGTTCCATCCTTCAAGATTAAATTGCAACCTCTGAGTTTTGGACTATAAATTTGAGTAATTTGATCAGTTAGAAAGTTTGAAGTATGGACGTGGAATGTAAATAAGGCATTACGGATTTAGTGCACACATATAACAGTAATTTTGACATTTAGATTTTAAGATAATATAGTTAAACTGCAAATTTTGTGGGATTATACACACATATATAGACATATAGCTGGTGAATATTGTTAGTTTGAAACACAGTATACACAACATATACAGTAGCGAAACTCTGTGTCGGCAGCTTTGAACTTTTGATACAAAACTGAGTGACCTTGAATGAAGCCGCCATGTTTCTGTTGCGCGCAGTGGCGCCAATTCAAATGGTACCGCAAAGTATAATATCGTATATTACTACAACCAGTTATTCAATACAAATAAAAAGTATTTTATATGGTTTTAGTATAATAACAGTATACAACATAATGTCTTTTTACAAGTTATACACAAATTTTTGTCTGCGATTTTATTATCGTTCAACATTATTATATTCCCGCCTTCTGTCAGAATCATTGAAAACAATGCCATAGGCGGCGATATCAACAGGCAGACACACACGGATGTGTATTTCTTGAGCCTAATCTTATATACATATATACTGAAATTTAACTAAATTGTTATAAACTTAAAATATATGACCGTTCAATATATCTATGTACAAATAAATAATTGTATTGAATATTTTAATTGTGATAAAAGTTAAACTCTACGCTCATGTTCTACGCCATGTTCTCGTTGCGCCGATTGATGCATGCGCGCTGTAAACAGAGAATCATGAGTTTCGCTACTGTATAATACTTTTTATACTGTGGTTTGAAAAGTTATTACATGTAAAGTAAAAATGCGAGTATATATTCAATGGCAATTATCTAAAAATTAGAAAAATTGTACATACAAACTTTGTGCTTTAAGCCATCAATATAGTATATTTTCACATACCTACTATGTTCTAGGAGATTTTGATGCATTTAAATATGCCGGTTGCACATTCTTTTAAGGGTATTTTACATAAAAGTCTATGTAATATTTTTCATAGAAATAAAAATCTGATGTGGCCAGCACATGAACTCCCGTCAATTCCATGTTTGAAATAGCAATGAGCTTTAAGCAGTGTTGTAACAGATCTAGATCATTTGATCTAAATCACGATCTAGTTCATTTAGTATGGTTTTTGATCTGATCTAGATAATTTTATGTATTCAGATCTTGATCTGGATCTAGATCTAAAGACTATAATATATGATCTTAAAAAAAGATCAAACAAAATAAATGCCTTAGAATTAATTAGTTCGAATGACCCTACCGTCATCTGCGCCATTGGAACTTAGTAAAAATCAGTACTGGCAGTCAAATATTAGTTCCTAGAAGATGCAATTTAAGTGATAGTAAATATCAATCTTTGATATTTTTAAAGGGAAACGAATAAAATTGGAGAAGACGAAAATTATTATTTTTGTTTGTTTCTACTTTATTCATTAATTTAGTATTAATAAAACTAAGTATGTATCTAATTTTTCTTCCATGAGTAAGGTATACCTTATATATAAGGCTAGGTACAGTGTGTTCAGAAAAAATCCTAACTCGGGATTGGGCTTTGAACAGGGACGCATATGTCTGATCATTATTCATTTCAAAAGTCAAACTGACATTTAATTTAATACTTTTAGATTAAGACATATGTTTCTTTGTTCATAGCCTACTCCGAGTGAGGATTTGTTTGACACACTGTATATTCTTTGTAATTCATTTATTTTTCGTATTCCTATTTAATTAATGATAAATAAAAAGCATTTGAAAATAGTTTTTGATATTTTTCATGGTCTAAGAAAAATAGATCCCAAATTTCTGATCTGAGCTGAAAAAAAGATCCGATCGCAGAAATTGACATATGATCTGATCTAGTACATATTGATTGTAAAGATCTTGATCTTGGTCTAGACCCTTTATAAATTGATCTGTCACAACACTGGCTTTAAGTAAAGTTTCACTTCCGGTTGATCGTTTGTAAACAAAATCTAATTTGTTGTTCCAATAAATAGAAAAGTCTGTAATACCAAATTTTGGATTATATTTTCTTCCAAAATTCGTTAAAAGCTCCAAATTAAGTACCACTTCTGGTTTATCATATAGGTATAGTCAAAATCTAATGTTGTTTCAAATTATACACGACTTTTAAATACCAAATTTGAGAAGTTTTGGATCATGTTTTAATATACTTTTGCAAGAAAATCTGTTTATAGCTTCCTGTAAGGTTGTATTTCCGGTTTAACAATTTCAGAAACCATCTAATATGTCGTTCTCATTAATATAAAAGTCTCAAATACCAAATCTGAAACGTTTTGGATTGTATCAATTTATTTTTCACGAAAATCTGCTCAGAGCTTCAAGTAAAGTATCACTTCTGATTTATTAATTTTAGCCAAAATCTAATATTCCCCTTAGTATAAAAGTCTTAAATACTAAAATTGAAAAGTTTTGAATTATATTTTAGTATAGTTTTTCATTAAAAAGTGTTATGGAATTAAAGTAAAGTATCACTTCCGGTTATCCAATTTTACCCAAATTACTCTTTATATGAATACGGAAAGCTTAAATACGGAAAATAGAAATATTTGAAAGTTTTTTATAAGAGTTACCGTAGAGGAAAAAATCGTCACACAGCCACAGCATATTCGGCGCGTACAAATTATTTCTTATAGCTACGCGGACAATGGGGTATGTGACCTAATATTATTTTAATCATCTAATACCGGGCCATAGGCGTTTAACATGGAAAAACAGTTTTTCATTGCCCAAAGTAAGCTATTAATTTTGGACAATAATGCTTCCAATAAATGTTTTAGAGAATTAAATTCTTCATTTAATTCAGTAATCTTATTTTATTTTGCATATTCCGTAACCGAGCAAATTGAATTTAAAATTTTATAAAAGTTACTTATTTATGTGTTAGCCATGGTAGTGAACTGAAATCACAAATAAAATTTGTTTTAAAATTGTTTAAAAAATGTTAATGTTAGAAGTCTATAAATAGCTCAAGTAAAAAATAATTATTATGAATCACATTTGGATTCAATTTTTTTTAAATGATATAGACACCTATTCCCTTTAATTTATGGACAGAGTTGTACTGGTCCATTTTTGTAATCACTTATTTAGTACAACTGTTTTATAGACCTGCAATAATTTTTTTTATCGACCACATTTATAGGACAGTCTACAATAATTCTCCTTTTCACAAAATTTGTTATGAACAAATTCTGAAGAGAACATAGTTAGTTTTGAAAAAAGAGACATCAAATAGAAATATGATCTAGTTGCATACTCTTGCATTTGAAAATATAACGGAAGGAAAAAACAGGGAATTATTAATTATAATTAATTAGAATTCTATGTTCATTAAATGCATACTATTTAGAGAACATGTAAAATTAATTTGTCAATATTAACATCTGTCATTTGTTACTGATATATACACTACATGCTCATTACAATTTATAAATTTATTATTGGATGATATCATTTACGCCGTTAATATTTAATTGTTTATTAAATGCACATAAATTACAATATTGGAATGTTATATTTGATTGGTGTATACATATAGACTAGTTTAGTCAACAATTTGCTCATATCATTTCTTGTCATATGCATTGAATAGTTCATTTGTCAACATTATAGTCTATAATTCAGTTGGTGCGTAATAATGCGTTTTTTATGTAAAATAGTAACATTAACTTCATGTTATAGTTTAAATAAACATGCTACTGATGTTTGGTAGTAATGATGATTTATATTTAATATCTAACTGAAGCTTTATTTTTCAAACAAATTAATAATACACATAAAAAAAAATCTGATGTGGCCAGCACATTACCTTCCTTCAGTTTTAATTTGTACAAATTTCATACGGAAAGTTCCTTGCTAAATTAAATATTCTATTTCTTGTACATTACCTTCCGGCAGTTGCATGTATTTTATGCAAGTTTCATACAGAAAATTATTATTTTGTGACGTTTTCTATATGCAGTATAATGTATCTGCAGAAATAAAAGATTTATTATTATTATTATTATTAAATTAAATATTCTATTTCTTGTACATTACCTTAAAGCAGTTGTATGTATTTTATACAAATTCCATACAGAAAATAAAGATCCTATATTTCCAAACACACTATGTCAATTTCACTTGACACTGACATCTTTCAATCAGAATTTTCTTAATATAGTAGCTGTTTTCATAGCTATAGCTACTTTATGAAATTCAATTTCTTTATAATTTTTTAACTCTATATCCATTTAATATTAAGTATAAAATGCAGTCAAATCGTATAGAGAATAAAATATTCTTTAATATTTATAATAACATCAAATGTGAAAAAATTGTATTTAACATAGTTTTTTCAATAAAAACTGTTAAAATCTTCAAATGATGGTACTTCCGGTTGACCAATTGTAACCAAAATCTAATCAGCTCTTCATATGGATATAACAAAGAAGTACACGAAAAATTATAATTTTTGTAACTGTAGTATTAGAGTTATCGCAGACGAAAATTTTGTTACACACACACACACACACACACACACACACACACATCCACACACACACACATCCACACATACACACACACACACACATACAGACATCACACACATCCACACATACACACACACACACACATACAGACATCATCGTAAAAATAGTAAATTCGTATTCTAGGGACCCTAAAACGTGCTTATTGATTAAAAACTCATCATCGAATTTTTTGACCAAAGACAATACCTTCCTTACCTAAAGGTGACGGAAGGTAATTAAGTACAACTTTTTGAAAAATACCTGTGATTTTCCGAAACTACCTATTCGGTCCGCTATGAGACAAAACTATGATTTAACCAAAGTAGAGTGAACATAGGCGTATTCCATTTGCCACTTGGATCAGACGAATCTTACATTTTTGATAATTTTTGAGTTAGTTCATTTGTTTTATCATTCAAGTTGTACAGATCAGTTTACCCCCACCACTATACGAAGTACGAAGTAATCCTCAAAATACAGTTTGTTCAATTGCAGATCAGTTTGGTTCAGTTGAATAATATTGTGGATGAGTTGAATTAAATTTCTAGACATGAATACATTTCAACTTACTTGTTAGAATAAAATATATTACACAATTGTATTTTTAACGAAGGCTGGCCAAAAAGTATTATTTTGTTTACAGAAGTAGAAAATGCAGTCAAATCGTATAGAGAATAAAGTATTCTTTAATATTTATAATAACATTAAATTTTTTAAAAAAATATTTCACATCGTTTTTTCAAGAAAAACTGTTAAAATCTTCAAAGGAGGGTACTTCCGGTGGGCCAATTATAACCAAAATCTAATCAGCTTTTCATATGGATGAAACGAAGAAGAATACGAAAGAATTATAATTTTTGGAATTGTAGAATTAGAGTTATCGCACGCGATATTTTTGTCACACACACACACACACACACACACACACACACACACACTTTCTCTGTCTCTCACACACACACACACACACACACACACACACACATACATACATACATATATACACACACATACATACAGACATCATCGTACAAATAGTAAAATCCTATTCTACAGACCCTAAAACGTACTTATTCATCAAAAACTCACCACCGATTTTTTTGACCCAAGACAATACCTTCCTTACCTAAAAGTGACGGAAGGTAAAAAGTATAAATAAATAAATAAATAAATAAATATATCACGGCAAATTACCCATTGCTGGGTGTGCCAATCTGCTATGTACTCAGATATCGGTAATGATGATGACATATTTGTACCATGCGTGCGTTTACCAGGCGTCACCTCACGGACACTCATTGCTGGCGTGTAAAGTGCACCACAGGGGTCAATTTTGTGCCATTTGAAATTTGAAATATATATTAATATATATTTTTTTGAATATATATTTGAAAAGTATAAAGAAATTAAATACCATAAATTAATCAGCTATGCTATAACTATGAAAACAGCAACTATATTAAGAAAATTCTGATTGAAAGATATCAGTGAGTGATCAAAGCCATCTGATATTCACGTGACTCGCATCTTTCCTCAATGGCATCAAAACTAGACTTCTGGGAAGAAAAGTTTGGTATGTAAGTTCATAAACGTGCGAATTTTTATTATAAAGAATACGCTTCGACAATAAACTTGTGGTGTTAAACCATTTCGGGTTGTAACTTAAACCTAAAAAACTCAATAATTAAGATGGCAGAATTAATTATTAGTAATAACCAATAACCGGGGTCGCGACGTAACGATTCTGCCTTGACCCGTTTCTTCATACTGTAGTTCCATACTGTAGTATCAAGTCATTTTCTTTCTTGACATCTTGACAGCTGTCATTTCAAAATATCTTCAACAATACTTTTCACAAATTTTGAGTTTTTGATGTAATTACGATATGCATGCAATAAAGACGATAAAAATAAACAGAGAGCATAACGAATATTTGAACAGATATTTGACAGATTGACAGAACAATACACGCCTATGAATTGCACGCAACTGTTAATATATATTTCCACGGAATAAAATATTGAGAACTACTCAGGTCACGTGACTATCAGATGGTTTTGATCACTCTGTAGTATATTTGTCTTATAATTTTACTGGAAATATAAGATCTTTTGCTAGAAACTTTCTGTATGGAATTTGTATAAAATACATACAATTGCCGGAAGAAAATGTACAAGAAATAGAATCTTTTGCAAGGAACTTTCCGTATGAAATTTGTGCAAAATATATAGAACTGACGAAAGGTAATGTGCTGGCCGACTCAGATTTTTTTAATATTGAAATATCAAGTCATTGACATATAACAGTCATATAATATAATTATTAAAATCACATGTTGGTATGTTATTAAAATTACTAGAAAGCACTAAAAAATTGAAGGAAATATAGAACATACTGTATTTACAGCTTATTGAGCAGTTTGCAATGAACTTAAAATTGTCGCAAAAATTGACAAGTACTCCAATGCAAGTATTTTAAGCTCAATTTCTAAAACTTGGCCAAATTCTTAAAAATGAAAAGAAAAATGACAAATGTAAAACAAGCTTTAGAGAATGTTTTCATGAAAATAATCAATAAAAATCTGATGTAACCAGCACATAACCTCTCGACAGATATTATACATATATTCATGTCTCACTACAAAATAATTATATTAATATAAATTATGTACAATGCATACATTTTCTTTATATTCAATATCCTGAATTTTTTTCTACTTTTCTTTTTCTTTTATTCGTCATTTTTTCGCAAATTCCTTTTATATTCTTTTGCGTTGTTGACTTTTTATTTATTTTCATAATCTTCATAATGATGTAAAAATATTTTTGACAGTGGCATACAAATATTTTTGCCAGTGACATTTATGTGTGAATTTCAAACATTTGAATTTCTTGCCTTGAAGTAGTTTCTTTATCTCTAAATCTATAGAAGATACAATAATGAATTTGTATTTATCGAATAAAGAATTTAACGTTCTTTAATATAAGTATTTACATAAATTTTCGATAAATAATATTTAGATGATTTTTTTCTTGTAACTACTACTTCCGGTTGTCCAATTGTTACCAAAACTTAATCAACTCTTCCCATTATTGTTACATTGAGAAATCCGTAGTTAAAAACGTCTTGTCTTAGTATTTGAGAAATCGTGGATCCAACATCCACACACACATCCACACGCACATACTGACATCATCGTAAAAATGTTATAATCGGATTCTAGGGACCTTAAAACGTGCTTATTCACTAAAATCAGGATATGTGATTTTTAGCATGAATCCAATAGGTACCTCTCTTAGCGAGAGGTAAAAATTAGACAGAGCCTATTAGCTGACTGATTGTTCGAAATGGAGTACTTCAAAAAATATGATTAGAACCAGAATAAGTAAGTCCCTAGCGTTTTAATGGGCGTTGTTATCCGCATCTGTATAATAATATATAATGTAGCCGTCAAATAAGTTCTGGAGAAAATTACTTCATATGCTCTTCCACAACGTAAACATTCCTCCATATTCGTTAAAAAGTAAAACTGACGGCAATAAAGTGGCTCGAAATGTAGAACTAATTAAATATGTAAATTGAGTAAAATGAAACGAAGCCATTATTTTCTCTTGTTGCTCGGGAAATCGTAAAAACTGCAAATTTAAAATTCTCGCAAAGGAAAAATTCTGTAGTGGGCGTTGCAGATAAAATGTCCATGGAGGACATTTATTCTTCCAGAGACGGCTGAAGGAGAAGGCGGAACGTTATAATTTAGAGATAATAGCGATTAGGAACTTTTTGTTTTACTTTTGGGAATACTTGTGTGGAATACGTAATTATAATAAAGAACGGTTAAGAATTGCGATTTTTCATTGTCTTAAAATTCAACGTTGCAGGATATTTATTATCCATATTAATAGAATCCATCTTATGCAGTGACGTAATTTCCTATATCTGTATTGTATTATGAACTGACCGAGAACTATTTTTCTACAGTCTATACAGGGTGTCTCACAACTCGCGCCCCAGATGAAACTGACACTTGCCGACGACAATATGTTGCCAACAAATAGTAGAAAATAACTTGCGGCTGCTTGCATAACGGAGTTACAAGACTTTTTAATCCACCAATCCCGGAAGGATATCTTGAGGTGTGATGATATTATTACAAAATAAAATTGGTTGCTAGGTTTTAAAAATACTACTAGTGAGTTACAAAATTTGTTTGACTTACTGTAAGTTTGACACTTTAGAGTTGACTTTTCACTGTCAACAAATTTAGGTGTCATCCGAGATCATCATTTATATCGTACAGTGCAACGTGTTGTAGCAGCTGTGTAAAATGTGTTAAACGAAAATATTATTGTCATTTGATCTGGCATAACTTGACCGGTTTCATGTGTCCTTGCGATGGCTCTCAATATCACTTTATGATCCACAAGATTTCTATCCGAAAAACATTCCGAATAGACTCGTGCTGCCTCTCTGGCGTTTCGTCCACATTCTCCAAAAATTATAATCATTTCATTCACCTTGTCAAATTTAATTTGACACTGACATTATTCGAAAACTACAGTCGCCCATACATTTTAAGGAAAATTTGATTTGTATAAAACCCAAGTAACGTAAAATTACGGCAAACACACGTTAAAGGTGTAGGTCTGTGATTGGTCAATTTTAAGACGAATATCGAATATCTTTTAAGCTATATTTTTTTTTCTTCGAAATTACACATCCGAGTGCAGTCTCGTGTTTCCTCATTCGCTCTGGGGAGCGAGTTGTGAGACAGTCTGTATACAAAGTAGCCATTTGCGCTCTCTTTTGTCAACGCAAAATATCACTTTGCCGCTCATGAGCGACAAAGTAGAAGAAACACTGGCTATCCAAATTTCTAACTATACAATGTGTTTTAATAGAAACGTTTAGTCAGGAACTAATGGCACTGTAGTTACACATTTATCACCTTCACAAGTCAATCTGACATAACTGCTCTGACGGTATATTATATAACCAAAACAATGCCGCACTGCTGGCAAAAACGAAAGTATAAAATAGATTAGATTGAAGCAATAGCACAAGAAGAACGCTTCAAATAGACATCCACTTTTTCACTGCGCTACTTTAATGTACTTATAATATTCATTACAAAATTGGCATTAATTTTTTTGAAAAGCGAAAGCCAAAACAATATCAAGTTATATTTGAGTACGTTCCTATCTTCACTGCAAAACTATTGAGTAGTTATGGTGGAGCGCAAATGGACATTGTCGAATTCGAGACCTCTCAATCGACAATGTCCCATTTTACGCTCTTAATACACAAATAGCTATTTCGTGTACAATCAAATTTTTATTTAATCCGAAGATTGTGAGAATTTCCAATAAATGCAATTTATATTTAAATTAAATAATATAAAAAACGCATACACCATTTTTTTGATGTATTGAGTTGCTCTTGATTTTTAACTTGTCAATATCACTAATATCTATTAAGATGCCAAAATTAACAGAAAACTAGAATACGTACCTACTTGGTTGTTCTTTCATTTTTCTGGAATGTATTTGTAATTTAGTAGTAAATTAATCTCAATGAATAACTTTACAATAGATACAATACTGACATAATAGTGACTATACTCGTCGGAAAATAGAGCAATCAGATAGCTCAATTTTAAAACATTGGTCATTTGCGTTGCTAAATTGTGTTTCGCGAAACACATCTTGTGGTGTTCCGGTCGCAAACAAATGAATCATATGTAATCATATCATCCATGTATATAAATGAACAAGTAATATTTTTGACATTTCGTAAAAATATCGTTGGTTGATTCGTTTTATAGTCTTAACATATACAACTCGAGCTTCGAAAATCATTTTGATATACAGTTTGCGGACTCGATGTGTTACCTGAAAACATAATTCCACCTACGATGTCGTGTTTCCTAGGCAACACTTCTCGTCCTCTTGAACTTCTTGTTGTATAACTACTGATAACAGTGACACCTACATGTCAATTGTTACATAGCTAAAAAAGTCTGTTATTTGATTGATGTACATTTTTTTGCATGTCAGTGTACATTTGTACTATAATAAGGGAACAGAAAAAATACTTTTCACGAATCTCAAAGAATAATAGATAATATAATATTAAAATTCCTGATATTGTGTGCCTAGTTCAAAATATAATCTTAGATTGTTGTTGCAAGATATCATTCAGCTTGCACAGATTATATGAATATATGAATTTCGCTTAAGTCTATTTGACACGGTCATAAAATATTATCAAATTTATAGGTAACATTTTTTTAAACTTTATATCTGATGACTTATTTTTATGCATTTATTCATGTCATTATTCTATTTATTGCTTAGAGTTTTTTCACCTGCTGCTGAAAAAAACCTAATTTTGTTCTGAAACAGTAGTTTCGCTAATAATTTGATAATTATAAATTCATGTTTTTCAGCATTTGTAAAAATACATAAATATGTTAAAATAACTTTTGTAGTTAATAAGTAGTAGTACCTATACGTGAATATTAAAAAAATTAATGACAAACTAAATATTATTCTAGTCCAAATTTTGAGTGTCAGCGTATATCATTCAATATACTCCTATCTTTCATTTTTACCTCCCACTATCTTCAGTAAGGGAGGTATAGGGATCATGCTAAAAATCGCATATCGATTTTGGTAAATGACCACGTTTTAAGGTCTCTAGAATTCAATTTTAACATTTTCATCATCATTCATCATTCAGAAAATTTTGAAACCTTTTCTGAAATGGAAAGAGCCCATTAGATTTTGGTGAAAATCGGATAACCGGAAATGGTACTTTAGTAGAAGCTCAACGTAGTTTTTCTTCGAAAAATACCTTTAAATGTTATTTTTTTTGAGATTTATGTTATTAAATTTTTTTATAGATTTGCATTAATACTTTTTCTATATATTTTATGAATAAAATTATCTATAATTTAAATCCCCGAGCTACGCTATAAACAAACAAATCGCAGTTATTCAGATGTGTTCAGATGTTTGTAACTGACAGATAAATGTCACTATCAAAGAACTAATTATTTCAAAATAATATTAGTAACGGTTTAAAAAAAGTAAATAGAACAATAGAAAATAAATTCAATGCAGTTTCCAGCATAAGTAAATATGTAGGTAATCAGATTAATAAAAATTAACGATTCACAAAAATGTTTAAGCTAATCCTCATTTTTTGATTAGTGAATTAACTAAAATTTAATCTTCATTTTATTATAGCTCCAGTAACTCAATGGTTAGAGCAACGCCTCATGTCATGAGTGCCCTCGGGGCTCGAATCCAACTAAGGCGTGGATGTGTGTGAATGTGAACCCACTTTGTAATTGGGATTTAATCCTGTTGTGGGGGTTAAAAAATGTAGTTACTTAAAGTAGATTAGACTATATTTTAAGAAATAAACTGTCAAAATTAGAGTAAAATTCGCTAATCCAAAAATAAGGATTAATTTAATCTTTTTTGTGACTCGGGCTGTAAATGGCGGGAGGTATTGTGTTGGCCACACCAGATTTGTATACAATGCTATGGCGCGGCATCATAAATTTTAACAAGTAGTGTTACTTGGTTTATTTTCGTTGTATCGTTATTTTCTGGATTCATTTATTTGAAAATTGATTCCGTATTTAAAGAGACGATAGCAGAAGGTTTGAAGATAGTGAGAATTTGGAATAGGGTATATGTGTCACGTATATATAAAGGTGAGGTAAATACTATTAAAAACTCGAATATTATAAAAACCAAGTAATATTTTAACTTTGATAGTCCTTAACAACAAAGTATTAAGGTATAGTTTTATGGGTCGATTCTGTTCACATCTCTAAGTCTTATAGATTTGTAAATTTGTAAAAACTTGACAAAAACGCATCTATTTTTGTTGATTAATATAAAATTATGCATAAGAGTGGTACTTTTCGTTGCGATTTTGTTCATTATTTACAAATTTACAGATCTGTAAGATTTACAGATGTGAACAGAATCGACCCATTAATTTGTTACAACGGTGGAAGATCCGTTTATATTTTTATTAACGAATTTGTTTTGTATTTACGTAGAAACAATGTGTAATGAAATATATGAAGTTTTCTTGAAAGCTACAGGTTGGCATCTGTTACAACTGTTGCTACAGAGTTTGAAAGGTGATCATAAAATGTATATAATATTACAATATGTTTCCTTTCTAAAATATATATTATTATGCTTTTTCTTTTAAGTACCTATAAACAATGTTTCTAAAACTTTTTATCCTCCCGATCCCTTTCAGGCTACAAAAATGATATACAATATTGGTCGCATTCTTTTTACATATGTCAATTCGTCTTAGCTCACCGTATCTCACTAATTTAGACCTTTCGTTTTGTCGTATCTGCAGTGAGGTAAAGTGAGAAGACTTCCTCTCCCCTTCCCTATTCTTAGTCACCTCAAGTCACCTCAATAGGTTGGACGGTGGGGATGAATATTTTGCTGTCACTGGCTGTCACATATAATTAGTTTGGTTATTGAAATGGTTATTTGTTTATTCCTTTAATAATATTATTATTTTATTGGTTATTTGAAGAAATTGAACCATAATATTAAAGATAATGTGCTGGAGTTTGAATAATGATTATTTAAAATTTATTATAATGTTTCAAATTTATTTTTCTATTTCGGTGTTCTTATGAGTCTATAAAAACACTGTTTATCGCAAAAAATACGACGTTTAGAAGATCTATAAACGTACGGTTTTTGGCGCCTTTCGTATTCTAGAGGTGGTAGTCATGACAGATGAATTACATATAACCTCAAAATGGTAAGTTGTTTATGTTGAAATATTACTTCTAATTATTGATTTTTATCTTTTCTCCAGGTGATAGGACTACAAAAAAGAGGAATTTATAGCAATAGCTGTGTTAGTTCAGGAAGAACAATCTGTGAAGTTAAAATCTTTCAACTAAAAAACTATGAAACAAGAAACAATGCGCTCAGATTTACATTGTCAAAAAATTTAAACGGTAAGTTTTATTTATTATAATTTAATTTTATGGTAATATTGCAAATTTCAGCTGATTGTATGGTTTTATCAGGCAGGTTTTGAAATATATGGTGCACGTTACTTGAAATGTTGACACTGCCAACTCAATTTGTGGCTACTTGCAAGTAAATATGAAAATTTCACGATCCATAATTTCCAGTTCCACATCGAGGCGAACTGTCGAATATTAAATTTTTAAATATGATTTAGACGTAAGTGCCATATACAAATACAACATATGTTTTGTATTGAAGAATGTAAGAACAGCTGTTGTTGTTATTTCTGCAACTGAACGGTGGCATGTAAAAGTGTAGATCAATAAATTTTTTATTGACGTATTTCATTATTTAAAGAGTTTTATTTATGATAATAATCTACACGAAGCAGCGATCCCGATTCGTTATTTGATAAATTTACCTTTATTAAAAGATATGTCAAATCAGGTGGTTCATTAATAATTCGGTGGAGAATATTGTAAGTATTGGTTTTCTTCTTCCATAATTATATAATGCTTGATACAATGTTTTAATGTAAACAATCAATCAGAATCACACAATACACAAACTGTCAAAATATGATATTTCAATTGGTGGCGGGAAGCGCTACCAACATAACTGACAAGAAAAGCACTAAGTCATATTTTTGACAAGTCCTTTTAAAAAAAATCTAAATGTAAAATTAGATCAATAGAAGAAATAGTATAAAAAAACATGTATCATAAGGCCTGTTAACACACTAGTCCTTTGTAAAACTCGCCTAGCGGCTCGTTTTCCAAACTTGGACTCGTACGTTAACAGATTGCCTTATGATACTTGTGTTTTAATGTACTATTTTAGGAGCAATTATTAAATGATGATATGGGTGATATGGACAATTTGTTATTTTCGTCAGCGGACAGTACTTCAGATTTTCTAACAGACAGTTCTACGGAATGTGTTGTCGTTCTTTTTACTTCACAAAAATCTCAAATCAGCTAATATCAAACTCATCTCACTTTGAGCTGAGGTTGGTCAAGCAAATGATAAAAAGAACACGTTTATTATCAAATTAGCAATGCGAGTAATTCTGTAATGAAAGTGAGTTATTTGCTATTTACATAATTTAAAAATTATTATTATTATATTAAAAAGGGACTTTAAAATTCCAAAACTGGAAAGAATGAAACAAACGTCTATTTCATTCTAGAACGGTCGCTGTAAACATGCATTTTTTGCGATTACTAAATTTTCCCAATGGAAAGAATTAATGTTGAATGCTTCGGCGAATATTTCAAGTTCCATTCTGTCGTGAGTTATTGCCTGTTGTAAATTGAGCACACATAGATTTTGCAACTCACTCGAATACTTTACGCTAGCATACTAAATATAAACTCCGCAAGAGTTACTTAATCTTTCCCGGAATCGCAAACTGATCTTTGATACCCGATACAGCGTTCGAAATTTTAAAATTCATTATTTTTGGAATGGTTTTTAAGATAGAATAAAGTGCAAATGATGAATTTTTTTAATCAGATCTCGTAGTAGATGATAATTTATTAGGTTGTGTGGAAAAATGACATTTTTATGAAATATAGCGCTAGGCTATATGTAACAGTGGATTTGAATATTTTATTTTGACGTCCATATTCTCATCAATTTTGCTCAGTTTTTCTTCTGTAATTATTTCGCGTAGTCTAAAAAATAGTACTTCCATATTCAGGGTGTTATTTAGATTAGCGTACAACGCTGAACTTGCTTTCTTAAGAACTGGAATACCTTAACTGACCAATTACGTTATGGTTCAAAAATTTGTAAATAATAAAAATCAATAGAAAATCTGGAAAAAATATTAATTGTCAAAACTGACGTAAAACTATTTTGCAATAGCGTATAATTTATATTCGGTTTATTTTACTATACTTGTTTGTCTTATAATCATAGACAGACATATTTTTCCAAAAATCAATGTAGATAAACCTGTGGATTTTTTTTACCTTCCGTCACCCTTAAGTAAGGAAGGTATTGTCTTTGGTCAAAAAATTCGGTGGTGAGTTTTTAATGAATAAGCACGTTGTAAGGTCCCTAGAATACAATTTTACTATTTTTACGATGATGACTGTATATATATATATATATATATATATATATATATATATATATATATATATATATATATAAATATATAAAGAAATAAATAAATATATAAATTAATAAATAAATATAGAAATAAATAAATAAATAAATAAGGGTCGGTATTTCCATCTCCGTTCAGGATAACTATCCGTCAGATAAATGATAAAATATCGCATCGAAATAGAAGCATAAATGAAGTAAATTATATTGAATGTCATTTTTTGATGCAATGTTGTTCATTTATCCGACAGATAAGTTATCCAGCATTTTATCCGAAGATGGAAATACCGGCCCTAAATATATAAATATATAAATAAATGTATATATATATATATATATATATATATATATATATATATATATATAAATATATAAATAAATAAAATAAATAAAATAAATAAAATAAATAAAATAAATAAAATAAATAAAATAAATAAAATAAATTAAATAAATTAAATAAATTAAATAAATAAATATATAAATATATAAATTAATAAATAAATATATATATTGTGACGTTTTGCAACGTCACTGGTTCGTTTTCTTTACAAAAATTTTCTTATTGAATAAATAAAAATCTTTGAGCCACAATTTTATTGAGATGGTAGACCTCTTAACAATCATTGTTTTAACTCTGCTAGCTTCACGCGGCAATGTCAGTGAAACACTTTAAATATTTTATTTTTTGTTCAAAAAGTTTGCCCTATTTGAATTTTAATTCAGTTCTTATTACTGCTTATTAGTCTTTTAAAATCGAATAGTGACTTATCACTGTTGCGCGAACTTACGCCAAAAGTTTGAAAAGTTATTTCCGCCGTATTTAGTTTTGGCATATTTGAGTAGAGGCGCTGTAATTATTTGCATATAAGAGGAATGCACCGGCATTTCACTCTTCTCCTCTTCGAGCTTGTAGTTTTCAACTTTCAGACCTTTATTTTGGCAGGCAGTTAGGCCTACAGTTTCAGTGCATCGTGGTGCGAGACGTGATTTCTCTTTTAGTTTCCAAATTTCTCATTGTTTCACGTTTGGGTTGAGGACCTGCTACGGCTGCTAGTGGTGAGTTACTCGAACTTTATTCAATTTTTTTGGTTTTTGCATGATTTAGATTTGGTAAAGTTTCATTGTTTGTGCCTCCCACGTGTTGCCTTATGCAGCCGAGGGCAGTGCATTTGTATCGAGTAACTACCATTAACAGTTGGGTTTCTTTTACCCAGAGTATTGAATATTTTATTTTTAAATTTATTACAATTATTAAAGTTTTGTAGTTGTGATTTAAGCTGAGTTTACGAACTCATATCTCTCACCACCATGCCACTGAATCTTCAAAATTCTTATAGATTTTTCTTTTGGATTTAGTGATTTTTTTTTGCAAAATTTTTATGATTTTTGTGAGCTATCAATCTTATAGCTCCAGTTTTCCCCCGGGTCATCGCACCCCTTCATTTTTTGTGTATTTTTTATCTAGTAATTCTGCTTAACGTAGCCCGAGCTGTCCACCTTATAGCTCCAGTTTTCCCCCGGGTCATCGAACCCCTTCATATTGTTAATTTTTTATATAGTAGTTCTGCTTAACTTTCCTCCCTTCACCATCCTACCCTTATCCTGCGTATGTGTGCGTGAGTGAGTGGTGGGTGTTGCGGCCATTTTTTTGTTTAATCCTGCTGGATCACGGTTGGAACTTGTTTTCGTTTAGGAAACAGGATTTTTTCTCCGCGCCATTTTTTTGTAGTTAGCAAATCCAAATTTTGGGTGTTAGTTATTTTGTTGATTTGCTACCCGTCGCGTGGGAGATTAGTCCTCCAGGATTTAAAATTTAGTTTAGCGCCGGTTTGTTAAATTTTTTGGTATTACCAATTTAAATTTTTTGGGTATTTTTTTTTTTTGTAGTTGCGCTATAATTAAATTTTCTTTTGGACTGCAGTCACCCTGAGCCCTTTCCTAGTATCGTGACGTTTTGTCCTTGTGCTGTATTTTCATTCATTCACCTCAATTTTTTTTTCAGCCACATAAAGATCTTTTTTGTTAAATTCAAGGTCATATTTAAATTTTTTGTAAAATTCTCTTTGTAATTTCTGGACGGCGTGCAGGAGTCGAATTTATTTTTGTATGATCCTCTGTACAGTATCCAAACCCTTCTGGTTTCTGCTGTTACTCCCTAAGTACGTAGTACTGCGGAGATTATTTTTTTTGTAGGGAAAGTAGCGGCTGTGTTCGTTGCGACTGTCTTTTGGCCTAGACCTACCACCCCGAGGGAGGTGATTCAAGGAGTCGGACACCAGCTCCGCCAGCGATCCACCAGGGCCTGCTACTGTACCTCGCAGTACTTACTTATACCGGTAGAGCAGACGAACACCACTGCAGGGTGTAAACAACCTTTCAACGAACCAGCGCTCGAGGTCTATCACCAGTCCGCTGCTGCTCGTACCCGGAGTTTTTTCTTCGTGATACAGTCACCCAGAACAGGTTGGGTCAAGGGATCAGTCCTCCAACATAGTGTTCCCCCAGCAGTAGCTAGAGACGTCCTGCACCGCTAACGGAGTTCGTTAGTATTTTTTTTATTTCAGTAACTTTCAATTTATAATTTTCTGTTATACAATTTTTTTTTGGTTGTAACTTATCAAAATTAAACATTTCATTTTATTTGTCTTGTGTTCCTTTCTCGAGTACACCTCTCGAGGCTTACCCTTTTCAAGGTGTTAGCGCCCGAAAAATAACTTTGTGGTATTTCAAACTTCTGCACAGGCATTGGCCTGAGTCACTTTTTGTAAGTTGGGCTACTATCAACCACAAACTTATTAATCGAACCCCGACCTTTGCCACCGCTACAATCCGTGAGCTCCGACGCATCAACTTTTGTGTAATACGGTAAGTAGCCGTTGTTCTTTTGTGTCACAATATATATATATATATATATATATATATATATATATATATATATATATATATATATATATATATATATAAATATATAAATAAATAATAAAATAAATAAATAAAATAAGTAAAATAAGTAAATAAAATAAATAAAATAAATACAATAAATAAAATAAATAAAATACATAAAATACATAAAATAAATAAAATAAAATAAATAAATTATTTAATTAATTAATTAGTTAATGTAAATTAATGTACTTGAAACAAATAAATTATACAAAAAAAACTTTTTGTTATGGTAGAAGACCCCATTGCTGCAACTGTAGAAAATATCTTGTGCTTCGAGCGCAAATGATCTTTGTCGATTTCGAGAAAACAACCTCTCAATCGACTATATCTCACTTTGCGCTCTTAATACACAAATAGCTATTATATTTTAAATAATTAATATATTTCCCATAAAGTTTTATTTGGACTAAGATTCTTGAATTTTGAGATAATATATACATTTTCAAAATGGCTCATTTTAACTTTTTTCATCTACCACTCTGACCCTGTTATAGATAGGATAATGCAACATGAAAAGTCGACATGAAATTCTCTTTAGCAGATATGAACCGCTTAGTAACATCTACAAACAACTTGGTAGACTTCTTTCAGAGCTAACTTTTTGTTGTCAGTTTCCCAATACAATTGTCAAACTTCTTTTTTTTTGTATTTTGAAATATGTCAATATTTTTTTATATGTATTAAATTTAATTTATTTTATACAGTGTTTTAATTATATAAATTTTATAATGCATCAATTAGAAACACATATCTGCCAGTTAAGTCCACTTGAAAATGTATTTAAAAAAAATTTTTTTTGTCCTTTTTCTGTGAATAAGATTATAAGGGACTTAACGACAATATCTGAGTGGCATCCACAAACCAGGCTGTATTTTAGAAGCAAAAAGAGCTATCAAGATGAAAGGAAGAGACATACGGAGTCAAAGCAATGGTATATCATCCACCCATTCAGTACCGTGTCATATTGCTGGATGATAGTCATGATGTTCATCTTCATCTGTGCTATACCGGTGGCTATGTTCGACATTTTATTCACCATGATAAAGAAAAAACATGGTTTCATATATGAGGGTACTCTATTCATCGTTAATTTGATAGGCATTAACATGGTGGTGTCACTGTTTCATGGCTACGTCAATGATGAACTTCAAGTTTATCATATGGAAACAATGGGTACTTACGAATTCAAACATTCCTATGTTGAACTTCGACAATGTAAGTAAATATGTGTAGTAATATTTTCGTAATACCATACCGTTACTGACTGCCGGCGATCGTTAAGAACCCGAATGGTATGTCGATTTTATTATAACGATTTGGTATTGGGATTTTCTAGTACCAAGAGATGGCGCTAATCGCATTAACCAATGTTACACTTTTTGTTGACATTTGTAGGTTTAGCATTGCTCTCAATTGTGTTTCTTTAGTTTTCGTATAATTATCTCATATATTAGTATTTTTATTTATAATTCAATTATGTATAATAATTTTTGTAGTCATATATGCTCTATTCCATTTAAGCCATTTAGTAGATGGCACTGGTAACAGCGCAAATCTGAAGTAGCCGATATTACATTGGGTAAACTTGTCTCTTGTCTCTAATTTCAGCCAATCAGAGAGGTCAAAACTATTCCCTATCCGCAACACTGAATGGCTAAAATGGAACAAGGTATAGTTGTAGTTCCATGTAAATATCAAATGTGTATCACTGTTTGTAATTCTAATATTCGCCGTTGTTATAAATGACGATTAAATGTTTGCGCTGAAAATAAGAATATTAAAACACATTTATCACCCAAACCAGTCTATACAGTATTAATACAAAAATAACGAATCTAAATGACCGTCGCCTAGCCGAACCCGGTCACGTGGTATCCTCCTCCACGCCGTGATTATTTCTGCAAAAGAATTAACACATGATAAATACTCAGTGAGGAGGCAATCATTCACTAAATACACGCGCATCCACCACAAAGGAATGTTTTGAGAATTCACACGAGAAATAACACACGTATGCAACAAAGTCCAATAGAACAGGGAAAATGGAATAAGTCACCTCATGCGAAACGCATATCTGCTACTCAATAGCAGTGTGGCCCCGGACTTACGCGTACATATACTCAACTGTACCTGCCATTACCACCCCTGAGCGGTGTGGTTTATACCGGCACCGAGATTTGGTTGCACAACCAATCCTGCCATTACCACCCCTGGGAATAGGGAGCTACCTTAACCCGAATTCCGCTCAGGTGCTGATCAACCCTAGTGGCTTTACTTCGGCCTTAGGGGAATAGTTACAAAACCAGGATAAAACTATTCCTGCCGTTACCACGCGGTCAATCAGCGAAAACCCACGAGGCTAGCAATCGTGGACACATAGATCGCATTCCTGGTTACCCTTATAGTTCTCTCATCACGTCTGGATTCCAAGACCAGAGGCTCTACCGGGCATGACCGATCAACAAGGATTAGGATAAAGGGCAACGCAGTAAAGTAAGAGAATAATCATACAAATCCGTATCTGCATTACTCTTACTATCGTTGACTAAAAGTAACTAAAACTCATCTGAATCACTACATAAATCAATCACTACGATATCGATGTTTTCACACTGAAATCTAAAAATAAACTGAAATAAAATACGTGAATATCAGTATCATTAAATGTAGCTCTTATCCAACAGCATCGGTTACGTACCTAAATAGCTAATTAGAGACAAAACAATAAATTTAATAAAAATAATCTTACGCAAAATAATTACTGTGACACCATTAGTTAGCGCTTTCTTATTTGAAAATCCCAATAGGGCGCGAGCAGACACGTGACTCGAGGGTAGAGACCTGCATCGGGCCGGGTACCCGCAGAAACTCGCGGGTTACCCGCTTTGCGGTGCAGTTCCATGATCTCTTTTGCGGGTTGCGGGTCGGGCGCGGGTAAGACTCGCGCGGATATCGGGTCGGGTCACGTTTACTTTTTATTTCCTTTTTATTATTTCATATTTTCTATTGGCATTATATTTTCATAGTTGTTTTTATTATTTTCGAAAACAATAATGGGCCCTTATCTGAGACGTTTGAAAATTGAACCTTGCCCTTGACGCACTGAACAACTGCGCAGGCATAAACACGCGGTCTAGCCTAGCTCATTTAAAGTGACTAGACCCCAGAATATACACGTTGTTGTACTCGTATTGCATTATATTTAGTAATTGTTAAAATATTTTTTTGTATTTAAAAATTTATTACCTACATAATCTAAAGAATAAATATTTTGTTTTATATACTTTGTGCTGATTAGGAATAAAACGTTTTACGTACATTTTTCTGATTTTTTATTTATTTATTTTTTTTTATTAAAATTTTCCATCTTCCATTTCAGATTGATGTTAATTATTTAGCGGGTAGCGGATTCGGGTGCGGGTATAAGGTTGGCGGGTACGGGTCGGGTTGCGGTTTAATTTAAAACTAACTGACTCAGGTACGGGTCGGGTACGGGTCGGGTACGGGTCTTAATGTTGCGGGTACGGGTCGGGTGCGGGTCTGAAAAAGTATACCCGCGCAGGACTCTACTCGAGAGACCTTGACGTGCTGAGACCCAGCTGATTTGTGTGCGTGTCATTTTGACAAGAACATTGTCAATTTAACAAGACCAATGTTTTACTTTATTTTGATTTTGAATTGCTAAAATGTTAATATTTTACAATTTTTAGATAGTAAAACACATGGAATTAAAAATAATAATATTTTAGCAGTTAAAAATCAAAATAAATCAAAACATTGGTCTAGTCAAATTGACAATGTTCTTTTCAAAATGACATGCGCACACAAATCAGCTGATTCTAAGCACGTGACTCGAGCAACCCTTGAAGTGCTTAGAATCAGCCATAGGCGCCCACAGGGGGAGGGGTTCGAAAAGGTCGACTGACCCCCCCCCCTTTCATTTTTGGATTGTATCCAATTAAAAAAAAATTCTAATTTTTTTATAATTTTAATAGCTAGATGACTATTTCGGTGTTGTATTTTCTTTAATATGCCGTAGTTTATTTTAATCATTTTATGATCACTTTCTTCTCAAAACTTTCACAATTATCGATTTTACTGTTATATAGAAATAAAGAAATAGAAAAGTAAATAATGAATAGACATTGCATATTTATTTATAATAAAAGTACCTTCGTATGATTAGGGTTGCTGTATTTTGTGAGGAACGCGATTTAATTAACATTTAATTATTATACATTTTATTTTGAGCAGTTCAATAGAATAATTATATTGTTACTCAGTAATATAATATTTTAATTTAATGCAACATTGTAGTTTCAGATTGTTTGTTTCTGTAGTTATTGCTTATGCTCGCATCTCGCATAATAAAGCCTAGTAAAAGGTGCAATTCTACGCTTTCAGAGCGTACATACGCATTTTCGTCATAAAATATTGATTTTAATTTTTTTTTAATTTGTTAAATATGCTTCATTGTAAAGAAATCTATATTATCTTATTTTGCATTAAAACAAGTTTGACCTTGAAAATTATTTTTTTTTACAACAAAAATATCGATCCACCTTTTAAAAAAGTCTGCGGGCGCCCATGGAATCAGCTGATATGTGTGCGCATGTCACTTTGACAAGAACAATGTCACTTCGACTAGACCAATGTTTTAACTTGTTTTAATTTTGAACTGTTAAAAAGTTATGATTCTTAATTTCGTGGGTTTTACTGCCTGAAAATTGTAAAGTAATAATATTTTAGCAGTGTAAAATCAAAATAAATCAAAACATTGGTCTTGTCAAAGTGACATTGTTCTTGTCAAAATGATATGCGCACACATAGCAGCTGATTCGAAGCACTTCAAGGTTGCTCGAGTCACGTGTCTGCTCGCGCCCTATAGTATCAAATTTGTATTGCCTTGACATGAAGCAATCGCTATCACTTGTCAAAGTCAATGTCAATATCGATTCGGCGTGGTTCTACTACAGGGGTATTTCGCTAAATCTCTAGTGCGCATGTGCAATACATATATACAAAGTTTACCTAGTTTACGCATTGTCTTCATTTCACATCATTCTTTACATTGATTACGCATGTAAGCAATCTATCATAGTTTACGCGTAGACGCACAACCCTGCCCAAAAATAATCTTCGGATAGAGCCAAAGCTCGACATCGAGTACTTCCCCATAATTAATAAATTTTATTTTTTTCAGGGAAAATTGTTAAAAAATATTTGTCTTCGTTCTTCATAATTGATTTTATAATAATAATGACTTCGATAAAAGGTCGCTTTTTAAGATTCTTAATTGAACCATATGAAGTATTGCTGATATATTGGGATACATTCTGGTTGTGTTTACTGTTATTGGTCTTTTCACGCCTTATTACTGTTTTTAAAACCGTAGATATTCTATTTTTAAACTATTTAAATAGAACTACAATCTCTTACATATTCAGATTCATCATATTATATTTTTTCTTTTTATTAATTTGTTCATTTATAACAATTGTCCTCCCTGAATTTATTAGTATAATTTATCAAGTTCATAGAGATACCTTCTTTACCGAAATTTACCAAATTTACGTTAACGATACGATTGACCATCGTGTTCAACTCGGCCGTATATTTATTAATGTATTCGTAGACACTTCAAAAACCTTTCTCACACGTTCTCTTCATTTACCAAAGAAAACTATAGATGAGAAATTAATATACACTGTAATAACCATAATCGGATTACTATTAAAAGTTTTGCTGTTTGTAAGTGTATTCATCATTTTAGAAATGAATTATAGACCATATCTTGATTTCTACGAATGGCGGAATCAACTACACTTGTTTTTGACACAAATAAACACTGACCACACTTTAGAAGAAGATGCAGTAGTATATTCAGAGGAAACGACAAAAACTGCTTATTTTAATGAAAGGAAAATTATGGATCTCTTTCCGGATAACTTGAAGTACGAAATATTTAAAGAAGTAGCGTTGGATATGATAACAAGATGTTCACTGTTTAGAAACATCCCAACTGTTATTGCAGCGCAATTAACCTCCCACTTACATTACGATACAGCATTTGCGGGGCAACATGTTATTCGACAGGGTGATAAAGCCTCTTGTATGTATTTTGTTAGCAGTGGAACATTAGCCGTGTACCGTAATGATATAGAACTCTACCATTTGGACGACGGAGAATATTTTGGAGAAATTGGACTGTTTAAAGAATTGTCTGGTGGATTCAGAACAGCTGATATTGTAGCTGTAGAATTCTCTAAACTGTACCGGCTAGACACACGTGATTTTCTAGAAGTTTTTAAAGGAAAAGATCAACTTTACAATGACATAAGTCGCATTGCTAAACTCCGATTTACGAGCACAATAAAAAAGAGTGTTAAAACTAGAACAATTTTTTAAAATAACATTTTGTAATTTTTTGGTATGAACAATAAATTTTTCTGTTATTAACAGTTCAGTTAGAATTTCTTAACTTAAACTTAAATGGTCACTTATACATCTTAACCCTTATGTCATAAATATAATATCACTAGAAACAATGACGTCATGTGTTAAAAAGTTTACATGAGCATGTAAAACGGATTTAAATATGATCTGTGGGTTGCCTCCATACATACAAATCATTGTTACGGGGAGAAATAAGTTATTATACATCGATTAAGTTCACATAAGCTTCACGTCATTGATTTCTGAACCGCAACGTAATAGTATATTTATCTTTGTCTTACTTATATTTTCCTTCATCTGTGTCTTACTAACAAATTTAATGCCCATATGACAACCTGTTTACGTTAACTGTCGCGAAATTTCATTTTGGACAAAAAATGTGAAATATCTGAAATTTAGATTTGACAATTTAGATGTGTCACTGTCATTGTTATGTTTATAATTAATTGGTGATATTTACCTTTTCTTACACTGATTTTCGTTCTTAGGTAAGTATACACTTAGAATTAATTGTAAAATAGAGTAGTATTTTAGTTTAAGAATTGGATAATTCACCTACAATTACGAAAACTTAATCACAATACAGATGGAGAAGTATGTTGTGACATATAATACTTTATAATATGAATGTTCAGAATTGCCAATAATAAAAAAATAATCAAACGTCATTTTACAAAATTTAACAAAATTATACTTAACCATAGGCTCGTACCACGATCACGGTTTTAACTAAAACGCTGTTTTAAGAAATGTCAAATTTCATTATTTAATAATAATAAATAATAATATAAAATTGACCAAAATCTGATTTTAAAACAGAACATAGTTTGTAATTAAACAAATATTTTTTAAAAAATCGTTTTTTAAACATAAGGGAGAAATTAAATATTGAAATTTGAATTAGACATTTCTTAAAACAGTGTTTTAGTTAAAACCGTGAACGCGGTACGGGCCTATTATTTCCAGCGGTAATTATTTCTATTAATGGTTTCAGATACATAATAATAATAATAATAGAAAAACCAATAAAATACCGTTAATAAAATATATTTAAAAATATATTGTAACGTATTTTTCGAATACGTGTAAGAATGTTGGCGTATGGTTGCTCGGGCGCCAACGGTTCGGTAGCTGATTTGGAGACAAGGTTCGAAGAGAAATAAAAGAACAATGGTGTTGGTAGAAAGGCTGATTTATTATTCCAAGCTCAGGTACAAGAGGTCCTACGGCTGGGCGTTCCGGGTGACTATTTCGGACGGGAACGGTATGTTCTGGGGAAACGACGCTTGGCGTCGCGGCGGCTGGGTAACGGAAAGTTGATCGGATACGGTAAGGGTTATAATGCCCTAAAGTACGGAGTCCAAAAACGGAGCTTTCGGGAAAAAGATGCTCGGCGTCGCGGTATCGGTGAGGTAGAGTGCGTCAAAACAAGGCGGTATTGCTTTCCAAGATGCGAGGATTTCTAAAATGTCGTTATCTCAAAAACGACGCTCGGCGTCGCGGCGTCGATGTCGCGGGATTTTGCGAGGAAGTGACGTGGATGCGTTTCCTGGTGAGCGACGGCGATACGTCAGATCGCTTGCCGGTGGTAAACTAAACATGTTTCCGAGGAGTGGTTTTTCACTTTTCGGTTTTCTCGAAAACGACGCCTGGCGTCGCGACGCCGATATGTCGCGACGCTTCCTTATACCGAGTAGTATCCGAATCTGTGGTTTTCTCGAAAACGACGCCCGGCGTCGGGACGGCGTCGACGGTCGGTATTGGCCCTGGATGGTCACGCACCCTATTGGCGACGTCAACGCTCGGGTTTACACGCCGGCGGCGTCGATGCGCTGAGGAGGTTGATCTCACCACAGGCCACTATCAGAGATGAAAACGGGGGTGACGTCGGTGTGGTAGCGTCGGGTCACTTGTAATGGCTCTGGATAGTCACGCACCTTGGCGACGTCAACGCTCGGGTTTACACGCCGGCGGCGTCGATGCGCTGAGGAGGTTGGTCTCGCGACGTGCCACTACAAGCGACGTTGCTCGCGGAAAAAAATATACTCTGGGTGTACGGGTGACGACGGCTTCACCGTGGTGACTCTGGTGTTGCTCAGAAATGTCCCCCAAGAGACGCTCTAAGCCACGCAACGAATCACGACGATGGGCAAGACAGTAACAATAATTTTCGCGAGGAGCTCACGGCGGAAGTTCAAAAACAACGGTTTGCTCACCTGGAGAATTCTGCAGGACTGCTGGAGAAGACGGAATCGATTTCTTCGAGACTACTAGTGGTTTACACACACTGAATTTACATCTCGGCGGCGCGGCTTTTATAGCCGGAGGCTGGATATTCAGGCTTTAGCTTGTTTTGCAAATGTAAGAAATCAAAAAGAGCACGTGTGATTTCAACCAAAATTTGGAAAAAAGTGGAACGCGGACTTCTAGTTGGAATATTTCGCTCATACATAGTGTAAACGGTGTACTTTACGTCCGGCATGTTAAAGAAAAGTTTTCAGCGTCGCGTGAAACAGGATAGCGCGGCAATAGCGGTTTGAACTAATATTCTTGTGATAGATCACATTGTTGAAAAGGAGAGCACGGCAAAAACGGTTTGAACTAATATTCTTGTGACAGATCACATCGTCACAATATATAAAATTTCAAAAATCCCCAAACGATGACTTAAACCCTTTAACTGGCTGGATACTATATACTAGTATGTGATAATGTCAGGAAAGATGCAGGGGAAAAACCAAGACGATTCGAAACGCAGCTTTTTATATAATAAATTTGACATTTAGCATAAATTGTAGCAATATTTTAATATAAGTTATGGTAATAGACATAATTTTAAAAATAAATGATATATTTCCATTAATATTAAATATATTTGTAATATTAGTACTAGGAGTAATTTAGACATATTGGAAAATAAGGACACAACTATTTTCTTTTTTATTAATTTCAGATGGTTTAATTTTTTAATTAAATGCCACTTTATTTTTATTATAAAATACCTGGAATTATATTTTCGGTTTTCCTGGAAGCTAAATCATCGTCGATTTCATAAATTGAATGGTATATAATCCGATATATTTTTATTAACTTTCACAGTGATAGCAAATATGTACTTACATTTTTATTATTTAGTATTATTAAAATTACCTAGATATTATATTTTATAATAATGGTCAACAACCTAAATATGCCGCCATTTTGTCCAATTGACGGGAGATTCCTATGCTCCTATTTCCGGAAACTTTTGATATGGTATTCAGCGCACTTTTTTGGACAGGATTCCGAAATAAGCTTTAGTTGCAATTTGTTTGAGGTAGAATCGTAAATATCTTGGATTATAAAACCTCTTTGTAATAACAAAAATGTTAAACAAAAATAATTAATATAGAGTGTGGGAATAAAGTATGGAATATTTTAAAAAACGGTAAAACACGTAAATTTTAGTTTTTAAAGATACACATTAATATGTGCGATTCACCTTCCGACTTTCATTTGTTTTGAAGTCGTCATCACAAAAAAATGGCAATATAGATATGAAGTAGTGGAATGCGATAGTGATTTTTCTTCTATTTATGATTATGTAAATAAATCATAAGGTTGCATAACAAATTTTTTGAGAAAAATAGAGCTGAAAATTTAATAATAATAAATAATCAAGATTTCATTTTTCAGTTTAGAATTTTTCGTTGAAAACTTGTTTAAGGGCCAGTATTTCCATCTCCGAATAAACTTCAGGATAACTATCCGCCAGATAAATAATAAAATATCGCATCGAAATAAGAGCACAAATGATGTAAATTATATTGAATGTCATATTTTGTTCAATTATTCGACAGATGTTATCCTGCACTTTATCCGAAGATGGAAATACCGGCCCTAAATCTTTTAATATTTAATGTTGGTATTATTGTACTTATAAAACATGATATACTAAAAATGAATAAGCAGAAGACGCCATCAACCTGAAAAGAAATTATTGGGTGTTATTTATTTTTAAAAAAAGAAGAAATAAAATAATACTAGTAAATCAATCCTTATTCCTTTTAAGGAATATAAAATAATTTGAAATAATTGTAGTTGATTTTCGTATCATAACTATAGCACTACAGAGAATGTCCATGTTTACATTGAATTTAAATAAAATATATCAATATAATATATCGTTCTAGTTTATCTACCTATTGTACTAATTACAACAGTTTCTGTATATGTGAGTTGTGTCTTGTGCTACAGAATTACTGCAGTGCTCAATTACCGGATAGGCTGATTAGGCTGCAGCCTAGGATGCCCCGATTTAGGGGGCGCACAATTTTCTCATTTTATTATAGTTTTTGGGGCGCTTTGATTTGGTTAGAGCTAAGACGACCTAAACCAGGCCCTCAGTATTATTAGTTTGTTTTAATAAGTATTACACGATAATTCATCTGCATGTATTGTATACAGTAAGTTATGCAAAACGCTTTGCATTTTTTAGAATAAATTAGTACCCCATGTAAATGTAGTAATAAGTGACGTCAATATCTAGTAATATTTATTGATGACGTGCGTCTTCTGCTTGTTCATTTTCAGTAAAGACGAAAAGTTTTACATTGAAAAATGAAATCTAGGTATCTTGATTATTTATTAATATTAAATTTTCAGTTCGATTTTTCTCAGAGTTTTTGTTATGTAATTTGTTTGCATGATCATAAAGAGAAGAAAAATCACTTTCTGATTCCATAACTAAAAACCTATATTGCCATTTAAATTTCAATTTGTATTTTTAAAAACTAAAATCGACGTTTTTTAACGGTTTTAAAAAACCCGATAAATTCGCTGGTTTTTTAATATTCTACACTCTAATTCCACAATGTATATGTATAATAATTAAATAATAATAATAATATATAATTAATGAAAAATTATAGTAAACTAAAAAAAATTGATCCAAACGAAGTAATAAGGAAATTTTCAAAAAAAAATTCTGTTTGAACCCGATTAGATCTATTGATTGTAGAGAAAAATGGTTTACATGAAAATTGTACGGAATTTTATTCGCAACAATTTCAATAACGATTTTTACCCTATTGCTGATTGGTGAAATGATATTTTGAAAAAAATCCTATTTATCGCATCATTTTTCCAAGATAGCGGTGTTTCCCGAAATGCGCCAACGTCGAAAACTTGTATACTTTTACTTCTCGCTAAGAGATAGGTATTGAATTCATGCTAAAAATCGCATATCCAGATTTTAGTGAATAAGCACGTTTTAAGGTCCCCAGAATCCGATTATAACATTTTTACGATGATGTCCGTTTGTGCGTGTGGATGTGTGTGTGTGTGTATGTGTGGATATTGGATTTACGATTTCTTAAATACTATAAGACTAAAGACATTTTTAACTACGGATTCCTTAATCTAACAATAATGGGAAGAGTTGATTAAGTTTGGTAACAATTGGACAACCGGAAGTAGTAGTTACAAGAAAAACATCATCTAAATATTATTTATCGAAAATTTATGTAAATACTTATATATATATAAATTCATTATTATAGCTTCTATAGATTTAAAGATAAAGAAATGCATATAAAATAATTTTATGTAAAAAATCTGAGATCAAACTACTTCAAGGCAAGAAATTCAAATGTTTGTAATTGACACATAAATGTCACTGTCAAAGATATTTGTATTCCGCTGTCAAAAAATTTTGTACATCATTATGAAGATTATGAAAATAAATAAAAAGTCAACAACGCAACAGAATATACGTAAAAAAGAATATAAAAAGAATTTGCGAAAAAAAGACGAATACAGGGTGGGGCAGAAAAACCTATCCGATTTCAAAACGTTATAAAATTAAAACCACTCAACTTGTCAAAAAAAATTTTTATTAACATATCGCAAATTTTATGCCATTTTTAAATTTAAGTTTTGAAAAGCACATCACTCAAATGTCGTCCTTGGGAGCGGATACACTGATTTAGGCGCTCGCGGTAGCTTTCCATGACTTTCACCGTCATTTCCACAGGAATTTCTTCAATTGCCCGAGCAATTTCCCTTCGTAAAGCAAGAAGGGTCCTTGGTCGATGCTGGTAAACCTTCGATTTGAGGTAACCCCAAAGGAAGAAGTCACATGGAGTGAGATCCGGTGAGCGCGGCGGCCAGCCAAGATCACCTCTCAGGGAAATGAGGCGACCGGGAAACAGTTCCCTGAGAATGTCCATTGATCGTCGCGATGTGTGGGCGGTTGCACCATCCTGTTGAAACCACACATTTTCCACGCCATTTTCTTCCATTTTGGGTCTAAGAAAATTTTCCAGCATGGAACAATAGCGCTCGCTGTTGACCGTTACGGTTTGCCCATTTTCTTCAAAAAAGTAAGGCCCCCAGACGCCTAGGCGGGAAAGAGCACACCACACAGTCACTTTTGGGCTATGGAGGGGTTCCTGATGGATTTCTCGAGGATTTTCGTCACTCCAATATCGAAAATTCTACCTGTTAACGGCACCACAAAGGTGAAAATGGGCTTCGTCCGTGAAGAGCACAACATCGTCGTTTGGGAGTTCTCGGAGATCGCGACACAGGTTCGTACGGGTTTCAAAATCCCTTTCACTTAATTCCTGTGCAACAACCATTTTGTAGGGATGCATTTTGAGGTCCCGGTGCAAAATGCGCCGAATACTGCGGTTGGAAATCGCCAAAGCGAGCGAATGTTTTCGCGCCGAACGACGCGGGGAACGTTCAATCGCGGCTCTCACATTGGCCACGTTTTCAGGTCCTGTTGCTGTCCTGGGACGTCCAGGCGACTTCTTTTTCAATGCTGAACTCGTCTGTCTAAAATTTGACACCCACACTTTAATCGTAGCGTGATGTGGAACAGGATCATGACGCCCGAGTCCGAAATGAATTCGAAAAGCACGTTGTGTAGCAATTATCGAACCGCCGCATTCGATAAACCGCTCAATAACAAAAGCACGATGTTCACCAGACCAAGGCATGTTGACTACTGACAAATGGCATAAAACCGGCTTTCTAACGGTTTTTACCCCACTACTCTACCTGCTCCCTCTTCTGGGAAAAAGGGATTTGAAATCGGATAGGTTTTTCTGCCCCACCCTGTATAAAGAAAAAGAAAAGGAAAGTAGAAAAAAAATTCAGGATATTGAATATAAAGAAAATGTATGTATTGTACATAATTTATTTTAAAATATCCCATAGATTTTGCAAATATATGTGCGAATTATTTTGTAGTGAGACATGAATATATGTATTTGTATTTAAAAATATTTTTCGTTTTATGCGTACAACCAGGTAAAATATCTGGCGAGAGGTTATGTGCTGGCCACAACAGATTTTTTTTTATTAGGGCCCCTAAATATATAACATATCCAATAATCAACAATACTTGATCTTTAGTGAAATAAACCATTATTAATCTACTAGTAATTGTTTTGAAAATTGTTTTGATTTACCTACACGATAATGGCAAAAACAGCTCAAAACGCGTTTTTATAACAAGGCTTGTTGTACCAGTCTAATGAGCTTACCATCTACGTCATAGAATATTGCAAAATATATTATGGCTTACCGGATAACAATTAAGCTTTTCTAAATACAAATCAATTTAGATGAAGTTTCCTTAAGAAAATTAAAAAAAAAAATAATGAAAGATTCTATATACAGAGAATTTATTTTAAAATGCAACATATGATTTATCACTTCCATGGTTACTCACTACTGTCAAAAAATGACAGCAATGTAATATTTGTCCATTTTAAAATGCAACATTATAAATAGTATTGAAGCACAGGAGATACGTCCAGAACACATCACAAATGGTATCAATTCTTTCCACGAGCGACTAGCAATGGCGTAACTAACGGGCCCGCAGAGCCCGCATTGCGGGCGGGCCCCCGGCTCTAGAGGGGCCCCAATAATTTTGTTACTACTGCGAAATTTTGAATTTAATCTTTTTTAGTAGCAACATATAAATTTATTTAGTCCATTATTTTTTTAAATGTCAATTTCCAAAAATAATATTGGCTAAGGGGGCTCTTGTCTTCTATGCAAAATCAAACTCTTTATTTTCTATCACATTTCGGCCTGTAGAATTTTGATTTCTTGGCAAATATTTTCCTGCAACTGATCCAGAGTTTTCCTTTAAAATAACCCCATAAAAAGAAGTCTGGGGCTGTCAAATCAGGACACCTGGGGGCCAATGTGTATTACCAAAACATGGGATTAAATAATGATAAGAGAATGATTTTCGCAAAATTACTACTATTTAGACTGTATGATACTGATCCATCTTCTAATACCATATTTTGTCGTATCCAAGTTCTTTCAATTCCGTTACCAAAAATGTATGAATCAATTCCCTGTAACTTTCACAAGTAGACTGTGCCATCAATTTCATTTTCAAAAACAAAAAAAAAATACCACAACATACAATGACTTTGTTGGGATATAAAGGTGTTTAATCTTGGATTTTCAGGCCTCCAATTTTGCTTCTTAACATGTCAACTGGGATGAAAGTGAGCCTAGTCACAATTTCCACAAGTTCTTGTGGTACATGGTTCTTCATGATAAACGCTAAAATTAAAAACGGGCTCCAAAAACTATTTGCGGGCGGGCCCCCGAACTCTTAGTTACGCCACTGGCGACTAGGATATTGCCTCAGTGTGAACGGAGGTATTCTTGAACATATATTACATTAAAATTATGAATTTTTGTAAGCCAAAGTTTGTTAAGATGTGCTACATTAAAGTTTTGATTTTTTATTAATAGTATGTAGGCTAATTTATTGGAAATTAGTATTGAAAATACATAACTACAAATTTTTGTATGTTGCATTTTAAAATGGACAAATATTACATTGCTGTCATTTTTTGACAGTAGTGTGTAGTAACCATGGAAGTGATTGACCATATGTTGCGCGTAAAAATAAATTCCCTGTATATCAGATCTATTACAACAAATATTAGTATCTCAAAGTTTAATTTGAAGTTATAGAAAAAACAGTAATTTTTTATTCGTATGTCTCTTGTAAGTAAACTAATTTATCCCTTTGCCCTCGTGTGCGACTGCATTCGTTTCGCATTTCCTGTGATAGGTCCCATTCTGTGGCTCTGGTATTCTGGCGACTAGATCCACGTGGCGTTTTAAAAAACGAAGAATGTGCAATTCTGCAGCAGCAACGGGGTTAACTGCACCTAGCCAATTAAATAAGGCACGTATCTCGCGTTTGTCCACGGAGAGCACATAGGCCAATTCGAGTTTAGTTGCCTGTAGTTCGCACAAAGTGCAGGCCAGGACTCAGGTGGAATTGGGATTTAGTTGTTAAGAGAAGATTAAAGAGACACGAACTGCTGTTTTCTTTAATGAAGTAATTAGTGCATTGTTCTGCCAAGTGACATCTAAATAAAACAAAAGCGTTATGTGATTACAACGGTGAGAAGATCCGCTGACATTTTAAATGAATAGCGATGAAGTGCAAGCTTTCATTTTATTCTAGTGTAAATTTATCCACAGACGTGGTAAGTGTACAGTTTAACAATAATTTACATTCTGCATTTTAGATGTAGAGGTAGTTTTAACGTAGTCGATGTATTAGAGTGAGTATGCTACTACAGGACAGATAGAAATGAAATGCATTTTTATTACATAACCATAATACGATCATGTCTACGAATTAGTCATCCTCTAGATCAGTTGCGGATTTGACACTTGAGAGGCCCCAAACGCAATTCAATTTTGAGGCCCCCCTAAACCCCTCCCCCTCATTAAAGCCTACTTTTAATAGATTTGAAGAATAGTACATTAAAACAAAAGTATCGTAAGGCAATCTGTTAACGTACGAGTCCAAGTTTGGAAAACGAGCCGCTAGGCGAGTTTTACAAAGGACGAGTGCGTTAACAGGCCTTATGATACATGTTTTTTATACTATTTTTTCTATTGAGGTAATTTTACAGTTAGATTTTTAAAAAAAGGACTTGTCAAAAATATGAGTTGGTGTTTTCTTTATCAGTTATGTTGGTAGCGCTTCCCGCTAAAAATTGAAATTTTACATTTTGAAAGTTTGTGTATCTCGTGATTTTGTCTGATTGTTTACATTAAAACATTGTATCAAGCATTATACAATTATGAAAGAGGAAAACCAATACATACAATGAACTCCAAGGTTTATTAATGAACTATCCTGATTTGACATATCGGTGGTTCGTGTTGATTATTATCATAAATAAAACTTGAATATGGGATTGAAAGACGTTACGTGGACCATTAAGCCTTTTTATTGAGAAAACAACATATAAATAAAACTCCTTAAATAATGAAATACTTGAATGATCTATAAATAGACTTTTACTTTCCACCATTTTGTCAACACTCACTGCTCAGTTGCACAGATAACGGCAACAGCTGTTCTTACAATTTTTAATATAAGGCATTCATAATGTTTAAATCATATTTAGAAATTTAATATTCGATAGTTCGCCACAACGTGGAACTGGAAATCATAGATTAAAACGTCAACTTTCCATATTTGTTTGCCAGTAGCCGCCACAAATTAAATAGACATTGTCAACATTTTCAAGTAACGTGTATCATACATTTCATAAACTGCCTGAAATAACAATACATTCAACTCAAAATTGCATTACCATAAATTTAAATTGTAATAAATAAAACTTACCGTCTTAATTATTTTGACAAAGTAAAACTGAGCGCATTGTTTCTTGTTTCATAATTTTTTAGTTGAAATTTTAACTTTACAGATTCTTCTTCTTTCTTAACTAACACAGCTATAGCTATAAATTTTTTTTCTTTCTAGTCCTATCACCTAGAGAAAGGATTAAATCCACAATTAGAAGTAATATTTCAACACAAATAATTCACAATTTTGAGGTTATCTGTCAGTTTTGAAAGCATGACTACTACCTCTCTAGAACATAAAATTCGCCAAAAACAGTACGTTTATAGATCTTCTAAACGTCGTGTTTTCAGTGATAAACAGTGCTTTTATAGACTCATAAGAACACCGAAATAGAAAATAGTACATTAAAACACAAGTATCATAAGGCAATCTGTTAACGTACGAGTCCAAGTTTGGAAAACGAGCCGCCAGGCGAGTTTTACAAAGGACGAGTGCGTCAACAGGCCTTATGATACATGTTTTTTATACTGTTTTTTCTATTGAGGTAATTTTACAATTAGATTTTTAATAAAAGGAGTTGTCAAAAATATGAGTTGGTGTTTTTTTTTATCAGTTATGTTGGTAGCGTTTCCCGCTAAAAATTGAAATTTTACATTTTGACAGTTTGTGTATCTTGTGATTTTGTCTGATTGTTTACATTAAAACATTGTATCAAGCATTATACAATTATGAAAGAGGAAAACGAATACATACAATGAACTCCAAGGTTATTAATGAACCATCCTGATTTGACATATCGGTGTTTCGTGTTGGTTATTATCATAAATAAAACTTGAATATGGGATTGAAGGACATTATGTGGACCATCAAACCTTTTTATTGAGAAAACATATAAATAAAACTCTTTAAATAATGAAATACTTTAATGAACAATTTATTGCTCTGGACTTTTACTTTCCACTATTTTTACAACACTCACTGCTCAGTTGCACAGATAACGGCAACAGCTGTTCTTACACTTTTTAATACAAAACATATATGGCATATATTCGATAGTTCGCCACAACGTGGAACTGGAAATCTTGGATTAAAACGTCAACTTTTCATATTTGTTTGCTAGTAGCCGCCACAAATTGAATAGACAGTGTCAACATTTTCATGTAACGTGCATAATACATTTCATAACCTGCATGGAATAACAATACATTCAATTCAAAATTGCATTACCATAAATGTAAATTGTAATAAATAAAACTTACCGTTTTAATTATTTTGACAAAGTAAACCTGAGCGCATTGTTTCTTGTTTCATAATTTTTTAGTTAAAATTTAAAATTTTAACTTCACAGATTCTTATTCTTTCTTAACAAACAGAGCTATAGCTATAAATTTCTTTTCTTTCTAGTCCTATCACCTAGAGAAAGGATAAAAATCCTCAATTAGAAATAATATTTTAACACAAACAATTTACCATTTTGAGGTTATCTGTCAGTTATGAAAGCATGACTACCACCCCTAGAATACAAAAGGCGCCAAAAACAGTACGTTTATAGATTTTCTAAACGTCGTGTTTTCAGTGAAAAACAGTGCTTTTATAGAAACATAAGAACACCGAAATAGAAAAAATATTTTATACTACTCTTCTTAAATTAGGTACTGTTTTTCTTTTTTGGAAAATTTTAGGTACGTACATTTTATATTTTTAATTTTTTTTTTCGCAATTCTGTGAGTCAATAATTAAAGAACTGAAATACTTATTGGTAAATGACTGCTAAGTTCATATGAGCGCGAAATGCGTAAAATTGTCAAATAAATGATAAAGAAAATGATTGTAGTTATAGAATACGAAAATTGAGACAATCGATATCGTGATCATTAAAAATAAACGATTGTCATTAATTTAGCGATCGATAACAGGTAATGATAAAGTTACAGAATAGCACCGAATGATATTTTAAGGAAATTTCTTAAATCCGGTACTGATTAATGCACATTTCACACCTCCTATCAGTCCGTAAGTAAACTCCAAACTCATTGAGTTTCACCATCCGATCTCAATCTTACAAGTCAAGTAGTCTAGCTCTTCAAACAGGTCAAGACAGTCGACAGTCGCACGGAAAGTGTGATAAAGGACGGAGTGAGGGCGGAGCCTTGCCACCCGGAAGCTCTGAGAGCACCGGAAGTCGCTATTTGGTGTTTGATTCGAGGCCGAGACTCGAGTCGGTCAGGTCCATTCGACGGAGAATGGTTTTATAATTTGGAACGGCTATTGCGAACTCAAGGGCTGGAAAATTATTTGCTGGAAAAGTTTGCGTTACAAGACGGAGAAATGATATTTATTTCAAAGGGGATTTACTGGAAAACTTTGAAATTATTTACATCATTTATTCCGCTTGGAAAATGTAGATGTTACAGAACAGTTCAATTTCAGATTGAGGTTTATATGAATTTAATAGACTAGATGCACAAAATATTGACAAAATAAAATTGCAGAACTTCTCTATAATATTAAAATGATATTATATAAGGGTCATTGTCACACTTGTCTTTCAATATAATATTTAATACATTCAGCGTAATTGTCGTACTTGGTTTACATTTCGAGTGCTAAACTGTCCGCTAATGGATAACATATGTTAATAGTACAGTTTGATATTTTTCAATATCTACTTTTAAAATGACACTTTAATGATGAGAATGGATAAAAATATCGTTAATCACTAGTGAATTAAATATATATATATATACTATTATTCACGAAAGATGACTATTCAAGATCATTTGTTCGAAGAAAGAATACACATCACTTTATAGCAGGGGCTTAGCAACATTTTGTATTAGAAAGAGAAAGATTATTTGACCTATGACTATTTACTTTATGTGGTGTGACAGATATACGTATAGTGGCATTATTTTCTAACACATTATAAATAATAATGACGTACGTCGTAGAATTACAGATACCTAATTATCTACTGCACTGCCCTCTGTGCTAATATTTACCCAGTGGCATTGACGTTTAAATCAAATTATTATTCCTTAGTTTACAAGTTAAGTCAATGTTTTTATATTTGCAAAAACATAAGTGAAGAACGTAAATCTTTCAGAAGGCATTATTTAAAAGAAACATAATATTCAAATAAATTACACTTATTTTTTCAGTTAAAATGTGTTCATAAATATTTCATGTTGCACGCCTATGCTTACGAAATGCAATGAAGTTATCTGCAAGTAATATTATATCAGGCGGCTCACAAATGACCTTGAATAGTCATCTTTCGTGAATAATAGTTTAGTACATATTTACATCTACATGGTAACTGACAAATTTGTGTTGACAACTTCAATACTTATTTATTTATTTATTTATTTACAACCTCCCAACAGGATACAAAGTATCCTAATAACAGACGGGTTGGATACACCAATACATCACAATAACAACATAAATAGACACACATTATGCAAAAATATACATTCTATACAATAAGAAACCAACTAAGTACAACAACAAAAATAGAAATTTGTTTTAGAATATTACAATAAATTTTTATATTGATAACGTCATCTATAACATTTCGCAGTAACCCATGTAAATATAAGCAGGAGCGAATCTTACATCTAGAATCCAATGTTTGCATATTTAAATTTGATAAAGTCGCGGAGTAACTATAAGTAAATGAATTAAAAAGAGGAGAAGATTTGATCGAACTTATTAAATTTTAATAAAAAAGACTCACTCAAATTATATTTCGTTAAAAACGGTAAAACTTTCCGCTTGTAGGTGAATATGTTTTTATTGACTTATAACATACCTACACATAACTAAAGCAGAAAATATATATACTCTCTGTATGCTAACGAGATGTATGTTTTATGAGATTTCTTTACGATTATTCACATATATTTTACTTTTACAGAGATATTAAAAATATCATGTTCTCTTATCTACAAAAATCTGTTTGCAAGATGTAAAGAAATATGTATTTTAAATTGACTTCAACATTCTTTGTAGTGTAAAATTTTAATCCTGTATTTTTAATAAATACACATATTTCACAGTTTAATTTTTGATTTTAAATTCACTACTAAGCGATTTACTATTATTAAACAAAAAAACCCTCTCAAAAGTCATTCTCGTTTATGATATGCAGATATTGTTTCAAATACCTTTGTATTTGGTACTTACATTTTCAACTGTTATTAATTTACCTAACAAATAATTATCGGCTGTAACATGTAGCACATCGCTTATATTAAACAACGTAGTTAAATATTTTAACAAATAGAAACAAATGTAACAAATGATATTAAGTTTTTTGCAGCACAGCCACATATTTTGATTGGATAACATTATAAGCTACGTCCTTTAATATAAAATGTGGGCAATGTAATTGTACAAATAAAATATGATTTTCAGACACTCTTATCACAGTTGTAAAACATTTCATTAGGGAAGATATTTAAGTAAGAAAATTTACAATAATTTAATAATAAATAAAAAAAATTATAAAATCTTCTAAATTAAGTGAAGGGTCTTTAATTTTGAAGGAATATACATCTCGAACATCACGATGGTTTCTGAATCTCAATTTTTTTTTTTTCAAAACTCGGAACATTAAGTACATATATTTTAAACGTCTTAAAGTATCCATTTTTAGTGCCACTGGCAGTCACGAATGTTTTAATAAAAAAATGATTCATTTAATTACGTAACTGAGTGGCACTAAACTTGTAGGTACACTTTCATGCCCAGTTGTACCAATTTCACTAATAGTTATTTAAGTACTAAGGTCAGGAAGTGCATCCTATCAGTAGAGAATGATTTTGGAGATCTCCGATACATCCGATACCGGTAGAAGAGCACTTACTGACCGTAATCTTTGTTTTTCTTTACTTACCGCCTTTACCTCCTGATTGGTAAGTGACTCACATCACTTACCGATCAGCAAATTGTAAATAAAGCTTACTGCCTTGGAAACCTTATCGGTAAACATTAAAAAAACCGTAATTGTGCAAAAAATATTTTTATCCAACATCGACTCATAATATACTTGTTACCATGGTTATTTTAAATAACTAATGTACAACATTAGTCACTCCGTGAGAGAATATTTTAGAAGTCACAGAGGAATTATCATTGATTTTTGTATTTTTTTTTAAATATGAATACAAAGAAATTTTACTAAATTATTTTATTATTGAAATAATTTAACATCATGAAACTTATTTATTTAAATTAATATTAACATTTATGCTAAAATAGGTTACTTATCTTTACGCAATGACAGCCGTCATGTACGGCTGATGAAACGGAAACATGAGTTAGTGGTTACTTGCTTCTGAATTAAATTCAAAGATGCTGCTTGTGCTTTTAAGTGAATACATTTTTTACCCATTTTAATGTATTTTTCTTTCAAATAATTCCCAGACCGTAATTATTAAAGCAATTTTTTTCAATATCAATATAACAACCATTCAATGTAATTTATAATACTACATCAATTGACTTGTCAATGTCAAACGATGAATGAAAACATAAAAATGATTTAGGAAGTTTTTAAAAAAGTGTTGCATAAAACATTGTATTACACTCGTGTTGCATGTATATTAGTCACTAAAGAAAATTAGCCACTCACATTCGTAACTAATATGATACATTCTACACTCATATAATAAATAACTATTACTTGGTTTCCTCAGTTAGCCAACTAAATTTTACATTGCAATTAAAAAAATATTCAAACCAGGTTTAAATTTTCAGTGTTATTGGTCTGGGCATTAATTTCTATGTATCTTATAAAGTACCACATATTTATTTATGGTACAGATAATATTTTAAAAAAATATGTTTTTCCTTGTCAAAAGCCTATGTTACAGATTCGCCTGTTCACCCTGTACCCTAAAAAATTGCTGCCTTTTTTAATATCCTGTATAATGTCTATTTTAGTTTTAAATATTTTAAAAATAATATTCCGCAGTTTATTTTCTCTCATATAAACAAGTGCAGTGACTAAGCATATACCGCAGTGCATTTCATGTTCATGTTCTAATGTAGAATGGAAGTTCTTGATACAAATTTACTTACCAGCTAGTATATCAGCTATCAGTCATAAAAATATTGTATGTCACGTGTAAATCAGTTTTTGAGTACCATAAATTTACATTTTGCTTGAAGTAAAATGTAGTTTTAGTTCGAGTTGCAAACGATAGTAGACATTCTAAAACAAATCGATGCCGGTTGTATTAATATTGTACTTAGGCAAATAATTGAATATAAAATGTCTCGTAATATGCGATGTTAATTAAAAAAAGTAATAGCAATATCTCTTCAGGAATTTCGGTAATTCTCGCGTAGAGAAAACATTCATACGGAAGCTGTTGGCTGTGCCCTTGCCCAATAAATGAAATGGCGTACTAATTAGAAAGGCAACAAATATTTATCAGCGTCGTTCTTAGCGTAAAGGAACTTTGAGCAATGATCAGAATTTTGTAGTCGAAACCAACGACCAAATATAACTAGACAAAACTTCATTTGGTTTGTTTTGATTTCAGCTGGCCAGACAGAGAAGCTAGAGATAGAGATATGTCTTGTCTAGTCCGAGTATTACTCACTAGCACTAGAGGTTACCACTGAGGCCACGTAGAGTATTAGTGTGTAGTTTGAACGTTGCTCACTAGAGACGCAAGTGTTCTGAGTGAAATTTTCTTGGTTAAAATTTAAGGTTAACATTAAATAATTTATAAAGTTTAATATTAAAGAAAAATCAGCGTGTCACTCACAAGACCACTACAACTACAAAACAAAGACAAAATACCATCCTTCTACGTAGCCTCTAGTGAGCAACATTAAAACTAAACACTAGACTATACACTGACACTCTACGTGGCCTCTAGTGAGAAATACTTGAACTAGACAAGACATATCTCTATCTCTAGTTTCTCTGTCTGGCCAGCCGAAATAAAAACATTCAGTGAGGAGGGATAGGGAATGTTTTGTCTAGTTATATTTGGTCGTTGGTCGAAACGATGCATTTTTGGTTATGTTTTTCTAATATAATAAAGAAGTTGATGCAACGTTACGGGAAGTGAAGAGGATATTTAAATAAAGAATAATTTTTATCTATAAGTGAATTATCCATTATTATTTATCATTAAATATATTTTTCCGTTGGAGATTATTCTATAATGAGCCCTATTAATGCATGCTGGAATGGTATGCTACGTGAATAACTAGCTACGTTAAAATCATGTCTTTTAATTCTATCTAGCATTTTGCTGCAACTATGCTAGGTTCCATGTGGTGAACGCCGAACAAATCGTTTATTAGTAAAAAAAATCATGCATAAATGATCCCTATTAATGCATGATTTTTTTTATTTTTGTTGACAACCCTGAAATATGTGCCAAGTCGTTGACATGATTCTTGTTGAGACCGGTGTTAGAATCACGCCCGTGCTACCAGCCATTGAGTTCACAACGTTGTGAAAATTAATAAATATTTTTGTGAAACTTACCAAGTGTGTTTAAGCAAACTTAATTGTTAGATCGATTAATTTGGACAAAAGTTGTCCATTACAAAGTCATTTTAGTTGTGTACAGTGGAAACCATTTATCAAACTCAATGGCTGGCTAGACAGAGAAACTAGAGATAGAGATATGTCTTGTCTAGTTCAAGTATTTCTCACTAGAGGCCACGTAGAGTGTCAGTGTATAGTCTAGTGTTTAGTTTTAATGTTGCTCACTAGAGGCTACGTAGAAGGATGGTATTTTGTCTTTGTTTTGTAGTTGTAGTGGTCTTGTGAGTGACACGCTGATTTTTCTTTAATATTAAACTTTATAAATTATTTAATGTTAACCTTAAATTTTAACCAAGAAAATTTCACTCAGAACACTTGCGTCTCTAGTGAGCAACGTTCAAACTACACACTAATACTCTACGTGGCCTCAGTGGTAACCTCTAGTGCTAGTGAGTAATACTCGGACTAGACAAGACATATCTCTATCTCTAGCTTCTCTGTCTGGCCAGCTGAAATCAAAACAAACCAAATGAAGTTTTGTCTAGTTATATTTGGTCGTTGGTTTCGACTACAAAATTCTGATCATTGCTCAAAGTTCCTTTACGCTAAGAACGACGCTGATAAATATTTGTTGCCTTTCTAATTAGTACGCCATTTCATTTATTGGGCAAGGGCACAGCCAACAGCTTCCGTATGAATGTTTTCTCTACGCGAGAATTACCGAAATTCCTGAAGAGATATTGCTATTACTTTTTTTAATTAACATCGCATATTACGAGACATTTTATATTCAATTATTTGCCTAAGTACAATATTAATACAACCGGCATCGATTTGTTTTAGAATGTCTACTATCGTTTGCAACTCGAACTAAAACTACATTTTACTTCAAGCAAAATGTAAATTTATGGTACTCAAAAACTGATTTACACGTGACATACAATATTTTTATGACTGATAGCTGATATACTAGCTGGTAAGTAAATTTGTATCAAGAACTTCCATTCTACATTAGAACATGAACATGAAATGCACTGCGGTATATGCTTAGTCACTGCACTTGTTTATATGAGAGAAAATAAACTGCGGAATATTATTTTTAAAATATTTAAAACTAAAATAGACATTATACAGGATATTAAAAAAGGCAGCAATTTTTTAGGGTACAGGGTGAACAGGCGAATCTGTAACATAGGCTTTTGACAAGGAAAAACATATTTTTTTAAAATATTATCTGTACCATAAATAAATATGTGGTACTTTATAAGATACATAGAAATTAATGCCCAGACCAATAACACTGAAAATTTAAACCTGGTTTGAATATTTTTTTAATTGCAATGTAAAATTTAGTTGGCTAACTGAGGAAACCAAGTAATAGTTATTTATTATATGAGTGTAGAATGTATCATATTAGTTACGAATGTGAGTGGCTAATTTTCTTTAGTGACTAATATACATGCAACACGAGTGTAATACAATGTTTTATGCAACACTTTTTTAAAAACTTCCTAAATCATTTTTATGTTTTCATTCATCGTTTGACATTGACAAGTCAATTGATGTAGTATTATAAATTACATTGAATGGTTGTTATATTGATATTGAAAAAAATTGCTTTAATAATTACGGTCTGGGAATTATTTGAAAGAAAAATACATTAAAATGGGTAAAAAATGTATTCACTTAAAAGCACAAGCAGCATCTTTGAATTTAATTCAGAAGCAAGTAACCACTAACTCATGTTTCCGTTTCATCAGCCGTACATGACGGCTGTCATTGCGTAAAGATAAGTAACCTATTTTAGCATAAATGTTAATATTAATTTAAATAAATAAGTTTCATGATGTTAAATTATTTCAATAATAAAATAATTTAGTAAAATTTCTTTGTATTCATATTTAAAAAAAAATACAAAAATCAATGATAATTCCTCTGTGACTTCTAAAATATTCTCTCACGGAGTGACTAATGTTGTACATTAGTTATTTAAAATAACCATGGTAACAAGTATATTATGAGTCGATGTTGGACAACTTTTGTCCAAATTAATCGATCTAACAATTAAGTTTGAATAAAACACACTTGGTAAGTTTCACAAAAATATCTATTAATTTTCACAACGTTATGAAAATTAATAAATATTTTTGTGAAACTTACCAAGTGTGTTTTATTCAAACTCAATTGTTAAATATGTTTCACCAAGAGCCAACCACAAATTCTATCCAATATATAATCGATCTAGTATCTCATATTTTCTGAGATCCCAAAGCAGGCATACGTGCTACTTTATCTGGAACAGTTGTATATCGTGCAATATTAAAATTTCTGTTTCTTAGGATATCTTTGTCAAAATTTCCATATTCCTTACACCAAATTTCTGTAATAACTTGATTAAAATATCAATATTTGCTTACATTAAGTTCATAGTTTGACAGATCAATGACACCGTTGACTGGGTCACAGTCGTTTGTTTGCGTGTTAGTTATCGCTATGTAATTTGCATGATAAACCTATGAATGCAGCCACTCAATTTTCGCGGCCCTCTTGATTTAAAGAGCACGTTTCGTGGAACACCGAGAACAGCCAGCTGCTTTAACGACACTTGATTCATAGAACCCTTTGATATAATCTGCGGTAAGATCAATCACGTGACTGGTTATAGATGTAGGAACAACTTAAGGAATTCCAATAGAATGTTAGATATAATTGATTAAGTGGTCTTACTTCTATTATTATTATAGGAGATTTCCTAAATTATTTATAAATAAATTGTTTAAATCTTAAAATATAAACACAGCAAAAAATGGGACACATGATTTATGAACTTTATTTTTTATCCAAAATTTATATTTGTATTTTAAAGTAGACATTGTAATATATGAGAAATTACAGCTTCCAATAAAATTGTAGCGTAGAACTACATTGAAAAAAATCTGATGTGGCCAGCACATAACCTCTCGCCAGATATTTTACCTGGTTGTACGCATAAAACGAAAAATATTTTTAAATACAAATACATATATTCATGTCTCACTACAAAATAATTCTTACATATATTTGCAAAATCTATGGGACATTTTCTTTAAATTCAATATCCTGAAATTTTCTTTTTCCACTTTCCTTTACTTTTTCTTTATATTCGTCATTTTTTCACAAATTCCTTTTATATTCTTTTTTACGTATATTCTTTTGCGTTGTTGACTTTTTTTATTTTCATAATCTTCATAATAATGTACAAATATTTTTGACAGTGACATACAAATATTTTTGTGTCAATTATGTGTCACTTATGTGTCAATTACAAACATTTGAATTTCTTGCCTTGTAGTAGTTTGATCTGAGATTTTTTACATCAAATTATTTTATATGCATTTCTTTATCTCTAAATCTATTGAAGATATAATAATGAATTTATATTTATCGAATAAAGAATTTGTTCTTTAATATAAGTATTTACATAAATTTTCGATAAATAATATTTAGATGATTTTTTTCTAGTAACTACTACTTCCGGTTGTCCAATTGTTATCAAAACTTAATCAACTCTTCCCATTATTGTTAGATTGAGGAATCCGTAGTTAAAAATGTCTTGTCTTATAGTATTTGAGAAATCGTGAATCCAACATCCACACATACACACACACGCACGCACGCACGTACGCACGCATGCACGCACGCACGCACGAACGCACGCACGCACCCCTGCACGCACACACGCACGCACGAACGCACGCACGCACACACACACACACACACACACACACACACTCTTTTAATTTAATAGGTCCAATTGCTCTAAAATCTAATGGCTTCTTTCCTCTTTTTATATTAAAATAAGGTTTCGAAATTTTCTGAATAATAGTACTTAAATTGAGCGTTAAAAGGATCTAGACACATAAAACATACAAATGCAGATTTGCAACATTAATTGTCAAGAAATCAAGATTTCTTGCCAAGAAATCTTGATTCTTGATGAGACTTTCTTGTCTTGTCTTGGGAAATAAAAAATACTTCTTGTCTTGGTCTTGTCTTGATTTCAAGACAAGATCAAGAGTATATCTTGATTTTTGTGAAACACTAATTATAATTCTCTTTGTACAAATAAGGCTCTGAGTACTGGCTATTAGCGTTTTAATGGCCGACTACATTAACACGCTAGTTATTTTAAATTGAGATGTACCTATTTCTGGTCTGATGAACTTTACAGTGGCCGCGTTTGCGGGCAAAGTAAATACAACATTGTAAAAGTATTAATATACGATATTAATATGAATGTTTCTTAAAATGCAATAAATTTTACTGTGACATTTTAGTATACGACTACTATCATATATGTATATGTAAGTAGCAAGAATTGAAAATGGGAATATTATGCAAGTGTACAAGTTTCAGAATCACTGAGAATACTAAAAAAATCCATTTCAGCTGATCGACGGAATTTAAATTTCGTTCAGTTTGCATCGAGAACGGCGGGTGAGATATAAAACGGAGCGTTCGCAACCAGTTTATCGTAAAAATGCGACCAGTCACCGCGAAATTCATCAATAATTCATTCAGTCAAGCTTAATCTTCATTCGACAACATTAAACACGGCTTTAATTGTGTTCGGAGCCTCGTTTACAACCGCCAAAATGGCCGGAAAGGCGCTTGCCTCATTCTGGATTACTAACGACAATCAGACTTTTTCATTTTTACGTAGAATTCCAGAGCAGAGCAGCGTTCACGTTTCACTTAATGCGAGGTCTATGGACTGCGGTGTAATGTTCTACTTCTTCAGTTACACAAAGGGTCGCTCGCGAATATGTTTTGTACTTTTTGATTAATTTAAATGCTTGTAATCGTTTGCTTTGATCACACAGAAAGGAACGTTTGAGTTTACAATTGCAAAGTTGTGAAGTAACATTTAAACAAAAAAACTTTCATTGGCCAAAAAGTTTATTTTTTCCATCAATACTATTTATTTAAAAAAGCACCATCCCGGCAAGGTAGGTATCTCGGGTTCGAATCCCAAAGGCTGACAATTTTTCACAATTTATTTCAAATAATATTTATTCATAGCTGTACCTTGTTCCACCTTAAAAATGGAGCATCGGCGGCCGGTTTACAATAATAAAAAAATCTGATATGGCCAGCACATAACCTCCCGTCAATTAAAGTATCACTTCCGATTGATCGTTTGTAAACAAAATCTAATTTCTCGTTCCAATAAATAGAAATGTCTGTAATACGATATTTTGAATTATATTTTATAATTTTTTCCTCGAAAATCTGTTAAGAGCTCTAAATTAAAGACCACTTCCGGTTTATCATATAAGTATAGTCAAAATCGAGTTTTAAATACCAAATTTGAGAAGTTTTGGATCGTTTTAATATATTTTTTCAAGATAAACTGTTTATACCTTTCTGTAAAGTACTACTTCCGGTTTATCAATTTTAGAAAAAAAATCTAATATGTCGTTCTCATTAATATAAAAGTTTTGGATTGTATCAATATATTTTTCACGAAAATATGTTCATAACTTCAAATAAAGTATCACTTCCGGTTTATCAATTTTATAAAAAAATCTAATATGTTGCTCCTCTTCATATAAAAGTTTGAAATACCAAATTTTGAAAAGTTTTGGAATATATCATAATATATATTTCACGAAAATCTGATCAGAGTTTCAAATAAAGTATCACTTCCGGTTTATCAATTTTAGAAAAAAATCTAATATGTTGCTCCTCTTCATATAAAAATTTGAAATACCAAATTTTGAAAAGTTTTGGAATATATTATAATATATATTTCACGAAAATCTAATCAGAGCTTCAAATAAAGTATCACTTCCGGTTTATCACTTTTAGAAAAAATGTAATATGTCCTTATTAACATACAAGTTTTAAATGCCAAATTTGAAAAATATAAAATTGCGACGAATAAAAAAAACCATGTGCTATTGTCATAATTAATATAAGCTCTATCTTTATGACATTGTAAACCAAATGTATAGTTTAAGTTCTATTTTAATGTAACCAATGACTGTCAAATAACTTAGTTCCTTTAAATTAAATTATTTTATACATTGTAAAATTATTTGTATTTCAAATTCAGTGTCCAGATGAAGTGTACAATCCAAATACACGAAAGCTTGACAGATTTTAAAAGAATCTACTAAAACAAATTTAAGCCCAGAAAGCATCCCACTGATATACCCACTAACATTTATCTACTTAACTAATAGACAGTGACGATTACACTACATATATATATATATATATATATATATATATATATATATATATATATATATATATATATATATACAGGGTGTAAATGAAATAACTGCATTAAATTTAACCAGTAATGTACCTCGACGAGAGCAACAATATTTCTTAATAACTTTTTTTTCTCTTTTAGATTTTGAGTTAAAATTCTTTAAAGATTTGTTGCATATTTCGTTACCCGCCTATGGAGAACAAAGAGACAAATGGCTGCGCTGCCGTATTCAAGTGAGATACAAACAGCTCAAAAATTCTCGGTTATCGGTTACACTTACAGTCACAGTCATTAATAAACGAATCAAGGGAAATAACATTATTATTAATTAATACGTAATAGTACAATTTTTAAAATAAATAAATTTAAATATTGGATAACAAAAGTATAAAGTTGTGTATTGAACCAGGCTTTTAATCACGTGAATAGTGGAAGACAAGGAGAAACGAGGTAACGAGACGAAGAGCAAAAGCATAGTTATTAGGTTATGAGATGATTATTTATTGTCGACAAATCATAATAGTTTAAATTCGTTATTCAAAAAATGTAAGTACAAACTTTTGTCCATTTAAAAGAAGTACATGAGTACCAATAATTAGTCGTCCATTTATTGTTCCCCAAACATTTTTTAATGAAAATTTTTACAGCATTTTCGTCTGTCAAGATGTGTATTGTGCATAATAAATACACCTTCCCAAGTAAATTTAGTCTCATAAATGAACATTATGAGCCATTCCCAAAATTGAAGTCTGTTATGTGCTGAAAACATTGAACTTTTTAATTACAATGTCTGTGTACTCGCATTTTGACAGAATTTTACCTTATAAACAAGTTTATTACTAATGTGAAAATTTAATTGCAACAATTGACAGGACTGTCAATTGCCAAAAGAAAATTTTTCATAGCTATTGCTGCTGCATTCAATTATCACAAAAATATTTAGAATGACTCGTCAATTTACGGGGTGGTAAAAATGCTAAAAAAATATGCGATTTCGAGAAAAAGTTATTAAGAAATATTGTTGCTCTCGATGAGTTATACTACTGGTCAAATTTAATGCACTGTATATATATATATATATATATATATATATATATATATATATATATATATATATATATATATATATATATATATATATATATCATATAAAAAATTCATGAAAATCTGTTCAGAGATTAAAGTAAAATATCATTTCCGGTTTATCAATTTTAGAAAAAATCTAATGTTATTCTAGTCTTAAATACTAAAAAAGAAAAGTTTTGGATTATACTTTAATATAATATTTTATTAAAAACTGTTATGGGCTTTAAGTAAAGTATCAATTTCGGTTGTCCAATTATACCAAAAATCTAATCAATTCTTTATATGAATGTAGAAAGCTTAAATACGGAAAATAGAAATTTTCGGAAGTTTGTTGTAAGAGTTATCATGGACGAAAAAATTGTCACACACACGTACGCCCGCGCGCACCCACTCACACGCACACACACACAATAAAACATTTATTTAAATAAATACCAAACCAAACATTCATAGTTCCAAACTAAGCCGGTAGGGCTCGACTGTCGTATCCAGCAAGCTGTGTCGTCAGTACCGGTCGTCAGCGTTGAAATATTTTAAATTAAAGGCAACTATTAAAAAAACATATGACTGATTCTAAAGACTTTCAAGGTGTAAAACATACACCTACATATTTAACTTGACCTGTTCTATCAAGAAAAAAATAAATCAGAAAATGTGAAATGACCCCATTTTACACTTACCTTTCATTCAATATGAAGACGAATAAAAAATGGGCTCATAAAATATTAAAATTTCACTTAAAGTGTCAAAGCACATGTAAAAATTGTAAGGTTATTAGTGCGACTGGTATTCACTGATTCACTAACTTCGCAATCATTAGGGTACCTTTATAACCAGGGTATGGCCATGGGCCAAGATCACCGCCATTATCGGTAATTCATTTCCCTATTTATTTGTAATAAATGAGATATTATATTATAAAAGAATATTAAATTATCACACTGTGAATTTATAAAGGTAATAAATATTAATTAATTTAAGAGATACACAATTATTATTAAGACATACATTTAGAGGTTATGCAGAATATATGATATGGGTTGTTATTATCACATCGAATTTAATATCTGTAGTTCTTATTTACATAATAATTGTATATTCTAAACTTATCTTTTAAAAATTTAAATGATTGTGCTTAATATTGGTAATTTATAGTTGTTTTCAATATATCAGTAATCGTGATGAGATCTTAACAAACTACACAAGTAAATAAAATATAAATATTACTTACACTTTAAATACATATTAAAATGATGTGTAAATGCGTTTTTCATCAAAATAAAACAAACAGCCAGGAAAATACATAATAATTTGCGCAAGAGCAACACATAACAGACGGGCCGGTAATGGCGGACGAAACGTGAGCCACGCCATGGCCATACCCTGGTTATAAGGTACCCTAGCAATCATGATCTTGTCGTGCCATCTTTGAATACTAAGACGAACAATCCGATTTGAACTTCAAACTTCAACCATAACGGTTAAGCCGCTTACCACTCCTCATTCTGACACTTCAGCTATTTCGTACTTAGTAATAGATAATATGTAATAAATTTTTGATTAAAATATAAGAAAATATTACCAATAATTATTAAAAAATACAATGATATATTGAAATGAAAAAATAAAATTATAATTTTATTTTTTAAAATGGATACAGTCCATAAATGAAAGGGGGGGGGGTCAGGCGACCCTTTCCCTCCTGGCTATAAATTATAGCTTTCTGTACAGTACTACTTCCGGTTTATCAATATTAGAAAAAAATCTAATACGTCGTTCTTATTAATATTTTAAATACCAAATTTGAAAAGTTTTGGATTATATCAATATAATTTTCACGAAAATATGTTCAGAGATTCAAATATAGTGTCACATTCGGTTTATCAATTATGCAAAAAATCTAATATGTCCTTCTTATTAATATAAAAGTTTTAAATACCAAATTTGAAAACGAGACTTGACGAAAATTAACGATGTTAAAGGAAACGTAACAAAACGTAACGAAACGTAACAAAACGTAACGAAACGTAACAAAACGTAACGAAACGTAACAAAACGTAACGAAACGTAACGATACGTAACGAAACAAAACATAACAAAACGTAACAAAACGTAACGAAACGTAACAAAATGTAACGATACGTAACAAACCGTAACAATACGTAACGAAACGTCACGAAATACAACGAAAAGGAATGAAACTTAACAAAACTTAACGAAACGTAACGAAACCTGACAAAGCGTAACGATTTTTAAAGACACATAACAAAACGTAACGAAACAACAAACCTAACCCTCAGATTTTATGTACTTGTCTGTATAATGATCGGCTAATTGGAACTTATTTCTCGTTAAATAAATAAATAATTTACCTTAAGCTAACCCAACCCAACCTAATCCAACTCAACCCAACCCAATCTAACCTCACCTAACCCAACCCAACTTAATCCAATTCAACTCAACCTAACCTAACCTAACCTAACGAAACGTAACAAAACATAACGAAACGTAACGAAATGTAATGAAGCACAACAAAAAGCAACGAAACGTAATGGAACTTAACGAAACACAACAAAAGGTAAGGAAACGCAACAAATCGTAACGAATCGAAACAAAACGTAAAGAAGTTAGGGAAGCGTAACGAATCGTAACAAAACGTAACGAATCGTAATGAATCGTAACAAAACGTAACGAATCGTAATGAAACCTAACAAAACCTATCAAAACGTAACGAAACGTTCTGCAACGTACAAAATAAATTATGTGAACTTTGAGAAATAGTAAAATTGCATAGTAGATTTCAAATTATAAAATTTATATGAAAATTGTCACAAATGGAAATTTTTACTCAACATTCTAAAAAGTAATATTAATACAGTCCAGAGTACAATTAAAAATCACTTCCTAATGTGCGTAGGGTTTAATTTTGTCAAAATATTTCATTTCGAAACGCCGTTAAAAATAAATGTTATCAATACTGATATCCTTTAAGGTCAATTTTGTTTGCGGAAAATTATTAACCCACCTGAAATGTCGAGATATTTACCTCCCGTCATACCGTAGGTAAGGGAGGTAATGTTATCGGTCCAAAAATTCTAATAATCAAAAGTGCCTTCTGTGGTGTACTCTCCACGCCAGAAATGAGAGCCTGTGAGGTGTCGCCTGGTAAACGCCCGCATGGTACAGATAATATGTCATTATCATTACCGAAATCTGCGTACAAAGCAGATTGGCACACCCAGCAATGGGTAATATGCCGTAATAATATATTTATTTATTTATTTATTCTAATAATGAATTACTTATTTATTTCCATTCAGTTAAATAACTATAAATTTATTTATTTTATTTTGGACTCATAAACTTGTTTATCCGCTCTAAAAAAGGGCGCAGTTTAGCATTTATCGCCCGAGAGCTTATAAAGTTGCCCAGCAACAGCTATTCAAATGTCAAAATAGTCGTTATTAGGTAAATGTCAGACAATATAATAAATTCGATAAATCACATATTTTGAACATCGCTGCTCGTAAAAGTATTCGTATCCTTTCGCGTATACGTCTTTTCTCTTCTGTGGAACCTACTTGCTTCGGGCAACGTCAATTTCATTCCATATTTCTTTTAAAAAATCGATATCTTCCATTTTCATTTGACAGTAAATTAAAAATTGTTATAAACAAACAATATAGCGAGAATCCACAGCATACTTAAAATTCACAACGCCAGCACAACGATACCGAATATATACCCATTGAATCCTAGAATTTCAAGAACCAAAATAAAATAAAACGTTGTATGTACCACGGGCATAATCAAGATTATAGCACTCGGGAAAATTAAAGCTCTCCGCTGCGCGTCGAGCTTTAAACATTCCCCCGTGCTACAATCTTTTGATTATGCCCTTAATACATAAATAACTATAATAAAATGTAATATAATGGATTTCTCGGTGGTTGTAGGGCGGAGGTTTTATACAAAAGACAAAACTCTCATTGATGTTAATTTTATTTAAATTCCAATATTTCGTGGTTATTTTACCACTTCATCAGGGAAACTACAAAGTACAAAATTTGTTATTCAACAGAAGAGGTTGTTATATTCATAATTTAGAAAAGTACTTACAAATAGTTTTAACTTGAATGAAAATTTACTAACATCGAGAAACATCTCATACCTCAGCTAAATGCACGTTAATTTTATAAAAATAAACATATTATTTTTTAAACAAGATAATTAAATACATTTGCACATGGAACATGAACAACTTGTATTTAATTATCTTGTTTAAAAAATAATATGTGTATTTTTATAAAATTAACGTGCATTTAGCTGAGGTATGAGATGTTTCTCGATGTTAGTAAATTTTCATTCAAGTTAAAACTATTTGTAAGTACTTTTCTAAATTATGAATATAATAACCTCTTCTGTTGAATAACAAATTTTGTACGTTGTAGTTTCCCTGATGAAGTGGTAAAATAACCACGAAATATTGGAATTTAAATAAAATTAACATCAATGAGAGTTTTGTCTTTTGTATAAAACCTCCGCCCTACAATCGCCGAGAAATCCATTATATTACATTTTATCATTCAACAAGCCGTCTTTCCAACAATATAAATTTATTTATTATTATAAAATATTTAACACTATAATTTGAATAAATAAAATAGATGGAATGCTGAAAGCATTTTAAATATTTATACACATGACTGAAGTTGCAACTATATTATTGCAATATAACATTTACTGTCATAATGTGTATTTATGTTTTAAAGTTTATATATTTGTGTAAGTATTAATAAAAACGAAGCTTATAAATTTATATTAAAAGTAATATTCCGGGAAGTTTTCCAGAGGAAACCGTAATTCCATTTCTTTGAGCAACCCGCGACCTGCGGCAAGAATTGAGTTCCGCATTATTATTCAAGTGCAGTAACGGTTTTAATATTTTAACTCGCTATGTCATTTTCGACGAATGTGTTTTAATAAAGGAACACAACTTTTATTTCTCGACTTTAATTAAAGTTGATTCAACATAACATCAGTCTATTTATTCTGTTATCCAGTTGGCTAGGTTCAGGCTACCCCATGACAGTTTCAACTTAATTACACAACTTTTCAACGTTTATAACTACTTTCTTTTGGCATTAATTAGATGCAAAAACTTTCTACTACGCTCCTGTTGATACATTGACAGAGTGGATTAAATGAAATTTATTGCAATTTTCCAGTTTATTGAAGTGATTATTAGTTTATTAGTGTATGCAGTATTTTTGTTGTGACTTAATGTGCCACTTTCTAAACTCAATTACTTAAATATTATATTTGCCGAATAAGTAAATATATATATATATATATATATATATATATAAAATAGTTGAGAAAAATTAGTTGTTGCTAGTTTGTTCATAATAAACATCACAATGAAAATAGAGGTTGTTTTCTGATTCTGACAGTTTTCGGGCATGCGCAGATTGTAAGTCGTCACAGTCACAGTCTTAAAATTAAAATTAATCCAATTCAGTGATTATGCTGGTGTTCATGATACCGACTATGACGATGTTACATAAACAGATCGATTATAAAAACATACTTTAATTCTTAGGGCTAAGTATACCTACACCTATGATAATCAGACTTATTCTGGTGGTGTCCATGGTATTGAATACAATATGATATTCTATATAATGTCGATTACAATGCTCTATACGAAATCGTAACTTTTTGCTATTCTGGTCTACACAATGGGCCGAATTCAACCGTCTCTAGTAACTATGGAAATAGCTTGCATCTTTTTCTTATTAATGTATCACTGCATATGTCTCTCTTTATTTTGTTATTTTTAGATAAGCTTCTTTAGTTAAAGAAGAGTGCTGAATTCGACCCATTGTAATCGTATAGAAGAGATATTGTAATGAAAACAATATCGTAGTAGTATTCGCCAATTTTCACTGAAGCCAACCTTCTAAAACAAAATGTGAAAATCAAAAAAATATTTTCTTAAAATAAATTAATATTGAAGTAGTAATATATTTTCACATGTAAAAGTGATTTATTAGGTATAATAAAGTAAAACATAGATTGTATATAGTTAAATCCTTTAAAAAAACATATTACTATTTAATTAACCTAAGTTGGTATGGAAACATCAGATGTGCATTCGAAATAGCTGCAAAGAAAAACGTTTCGAAAAGACAGCTCTTAATTTATTTCGAATATTTTGAAAAAAACGAAATTTTAAGAACTAGGAAATTATAGGGTACCTTTATAACCAAAGTATAGCTATGGCGTGGCTCACGTTTCGTCCGCCATTGCCGACCGTCCGTTATTATGTATTTTCGTGGCTATTTGTTTTATTTTAATGAAAAACACATTTAATTATCATTTTAATATGTATTTAAAGTGTAAGTAATATATTTTATTTTATTTACTAGTGTAGTTTGTTAAGATACTCACCACGATTACTAACATATTGAAAACAACTATAAGTTACCAATATTAAGCACAATCATTTAAATTTTTAAAAGGTAATTATTATGTAAATAAGAACTACAGATATTAAATTAGATGTGATAATAACAACCCATATCATATATTCTACATAACCTCTAAATGCATGTCTTAATAATAATTGTGTATCTCTTAAATTAATTAATTTTTATTACCTTTATAAATTCACAGTGTGATAAGTTAATATTCTTTTATAATATAATATCACATTTATTAGAAATAAATAGGGAAATGAATTACCGACAATGGCGGCGATCTTGGCACGTAGTCATACCCTGGTTATAAACGTACCCTAGTGTGATGTTTGAGGATGAGGGTTTTATTTAAAGTAAAACACTGCTGCCAAAATGTCCATGTTTCTTTTTCTACAGACCGACACATACACGTACAAGTTACAACTTACAACCAATATATATAAAAAACAATCATCCGTAAATATACAACCTGCGAGTCGAGTAAGTATTCCGCCTACTCTACACCTTCCCCTTTAATTTATTACCACTCAATCTGCAATCTATCCGGAATACGTACTTGACGGCGCGCAATTGTATTTGCAACAGTATCATTAATTACAGGAGAGTTTACAATATTTTCATGACTACCTAATTTAACCTTATCACTATCGTTTAAATTTTCTTTCACCATATTGCCCTTATTTTCACTATTTTCACCCTTTTCACTATTTTCACACTTTTCACTATTTTCACGCATTTTGTTATTACCATCTTCACCTTTGTTACCCTTTTGAGTGTTCGATTCTGTCGATTCATTGTCACTTTCGACATTAGAATTATTGTTTACAATGCCAGATTCGTTCGCTGATGTTGTTACTGAAGTATCACAGTCCACATCCGACCCTTGACTCCTGTCCATAAATTCAGTTGTGGACTGTTTTCTAATTTGATCTACATGTTTCTTAATTATTTCGCCAGTTTGACATTTTACTAAAAACGTTCTTTGCCCTAATATTTTTACAATTTTTCCTTGACGCCATTTCGGCGTTTTTGACCTAAAATTGCGATACATTACCATATCATTTAGGCCTATCATTATTTGTCTTTTCCCCCCGTAATTATTTATTTGTTTCCTCTGCATTTTTTCAACTTTATCTCCCGTAGAGGGATGTAACAAATCTAATCTGCATAATAATTGTCTCCCCATTAATAATTTAGCAGGGGATTCACCTGTGGTACAATGAGGTGCATTCCTATAATTAAATAGATATCTTTGAAGTTCACATTCTAAATGAGTTTTACTGCTCGTCTGACTGGTTGATTTTAATAGCATTTTCTTAATATGACGTACGGCATTTTCAGCCAAACCATTAGTTGCTGGATGATAGGTTGCCCCAGTCAAGTGAACAATACCATTCATTTTTACAAATTCTTCGAACTCCTTAGAGGTAAACTGTGTTCCACAATCGCTTACGATTGTGTGTGGCAGCCCAAATCTTGCGAATACTTCACGTAATTTCGTTAGTGTTACAATACTGTTAGGATTTTTTACAATGAAGCATTCAACCCATTTACTGCTAGCATCAACTATTACTAACAAATAATAACCTCCGTAAGGACCAAGGTAATCCAAATGTATTCTATTCCACAGGGTTTTAGGCCATTCCCAAGGAATTAAAGAAGATTTATTTGGATTATCTTGGTATTCGGCACAAGCTTGACAATTTTTTGCCAATTTTTCAATATCATGATTTAAAGTGGGCCACCACACAAAAGATCTAGCTATTGATTTCATTTTTACAATTCCAGTATGGCTACTGTGTAATTCTTGTAAAACATACTTTGTGTGCTTAGGAGGGATAACCACTCTGTTCCCCCACAATAGCACTCCTTGCTCTACACTTAGCTCGTTGCGTCTAGATTCGTACGGTAATATTTCTGGACTACATTTATGTTTAGGAGGCCAACCTTTTAGTACAAAACTTTTAATTTTACTTAATATTTTATCTTTATCTGTTTCTCTAGCAATATCTCTAGATTTAACAATAAATGGTGACGTATTCACAAAGAAATGTAAATCTATGTCTTCTTGTTCATAATAAGTTTCATCAACTTGTAACGGCTTTCTGGATAAAAAATCTGCCTGATTTTTATTTGAAGCTACATATGCAATTTCAAAATTAAATGCTGATAACGCCAAAGCCCAACGTTGCAATCTGTTTGCTGCCATAACAGGCAAACCCTTTTTAGAACCAAAAATAGTTAATAACGGTTTATGATCAGTTTTAATCAGAAATTTCTGACCGTACAAATATTGATAAAATTTCTTACATGCCCAATAAATAGCTAGGGCTTCCTTATGAATTTGTGAATACTTTTTCTCACTATTTATTAACGTTCTAGACGCAAAGGCTATCGGTTTTTCAGTCCCATTTCGCTCCACATGTGCCAACACTGCACCTAGCCCTTTCTCCGATGCATCTACAGTTAAAGTTATTGATTTTTGTGGGTCGAAATGTACCAAAACTTGTGCAGAACTTAATAAATTCTTTATTTCTACATATGCTTGCTTGCATTCTTTCGTCCAGCGCCAACTACGACCTTTTTTTAATAATTCATACAATGGATGCATAATTTTGGAACAATTTGGTACAAATTTACAGTAATAATTTACCATACCTAAAAATGATTGCAATTCTTTTGCATTTTTGGGTTCCCTACATTTAACTATTGCATTAATTTTCTCTGGAATAGTATGTAGACCCTTTTTGTCTATGATATGCCCTAAATACGAAACAGATGTTTGCAAAAATAAGCATTTTTCAGGATTAACTGTTAATCCACATTCTTGCAATCTTGCGAAAACGTTTTCTAATCGTTGTAAATGTTTTTCATCGTCCTCCGCAGTTACAACAATATCATCCAGAAAGACTACTACGCCCTCTAAATCTAAAAGGACCGTTTCCATGTACTTCTGGAAAATACTTGGAATCGATGCGATACCAAAAGGCGCTCTGCAGTACTGGTAAAGACCTTTATGTGTTGATATTGTTGTAATTTCTCGGGAATTTTTATCTAACAAAACTTGCTGATAAGCACTGGACAGATCTAATTTACTAAATTTTTGACCACCCTCTAATTTAACAAATAAATCCTCTATTCGGGGTAGGGGGTGTTTGTCAATTTCTATTTGCGGGTTCACTGTCACTTTGTAATCTCCACAAATTCTAACCTTTTTACCCGCATTTTTCAAGACTGGTACAATCGGTGTACCCCATTGTGAATATTTTACGGGCTTAATAATTTTTAATTTTTCTAACCGCTCCAATTCGTTTTCTACTAGTGATTTCATGGCAAATGGGATCGGTCTTGGTTTAAAAAATTTCGGTTTCGTATTTGGTTTTAAATTTATTTTCATAATATCTTTTGTAAAAGTACCCAATTGTTCCGTAAATATCGGTGAGTATTTCTGTTTCAAAAACTCTAGGTTTTGGTTTGTCTCTAAAGTATTTAACGACATAAAATTGAAATTTAACTTTCGAAGCCAAATACGGCCTAATAATGGTCTAGCTCCATTTTTAATTACATACAAATCCAATTCTAAACTTTTATTGTCGTAGTGGACGCTGACCCTAAATTTCCCTAAAGGTTGAATCTCATTTCCCACATAATCTTTTAATATTATATTACATTTCGTCAATTTACAATTATTGAATTTTTCACTATATAATTTCTCGGGTATAGCCGTGATCGTGGCTCCAGTATCTACTTCAAATTTAATCGGAATATTATTTATTTCTAAAGTAACAACATAGCAATTCGAATCTGAATATAAATTAAACAGGCTGCCAAGATTTTCAAAAGACATATAGTGGTATCTGCTATTTTTCCCTTTAAACGCTCTACATACTGAAGCTAAATGTCCCTTTTTCTTGCAAATATTACATGAATATTCTTTGAAAAAACAATGTTCTTTCTTGTGGTTATTCTTACCACACACCGAGCACGTTTTGTCGGTGTTTCCTTTCCATGGTGTCGCGGGGGCCCTACTGCTTGGCTGCGGTCTGCTACGACTCCGGGCCAACTTGTGCAGCTCCTCGTCCTCCGGCTCTTCCTTGATGGCGATACCGTCTCGCCTCTGAGTTGTCATTTTGAACTGCTTGGCTTTTTCTCTGGACATGGCAATTTCTAACGCCTTCTCCTTGGTCAGCACCTTGGCATCCTCTTCGAACAATCGATCACGCATTGCACCTTTACCCAAACCTATAATAAACATGTCACGTATAACTGTGTCTAGCATTGTTGCCGCAAACCCGCATTCAGTCGATAAGCTGGTTACTCGAGCCATCCACTCTTGAACGGACTCTTCATCTCGTTTCATGGCTTTGTAGAACTTGAAACGAGCAGTGAAATAGGATGTTGCAGATTTGAACCGTGTGTTGAACAGTTCTACCAGCTCGCTGTAGTTCTTCCCCTCTGGTAATTTTGGAGCACTCAAATCTTTCATCAATTTGTACGATTCTTCATTTAATTGGCTCAGCAGGAATGCACGTTTTATTTTTTCGTCCGTTATACTATTTGCTATAAATTTTTGCTCTAACTGAGCTAGATATATTGTCCAATCTGATACTTTATGATTGAACTCACGAAACGTGAACTGTGGACTTGAACTCATGTTTAAATGTAGAATTTTTATTAAAAATATGGATTACTCACGTGTCTATAGTGATTTTTACACATTATTTTTAATTTGAAAAATACTTTTATCCTCGTCGCCACTGTGATGTTTGAGGATGAGGGTTTTATTTAAAGTAAAACACTGCTGCCAAAATGTCCATGTTTCTTTTTCTACAGACCGACACATACACGTACAAGTTACAACTTACAACCAATATATATAAAAAACAATCATCCGTAAATATACAACCTGCGAGTCGAGTAAGTATTCCGCCTACCCTAAATTAGTTCCGGGGATGCCTCCTATACCTTAAATTTATAGAAAGATTTGATTACAACAATAAAAATATTGATTACAACAATTAAATATTGATTATAGAAATTGAATTATTGATTACAACAATAAAATTATTGATTGCAATAAATAATAATAATTCTTTATTTTATTCAAGTTTTACATACTTTTAAATTTATTGGAATCGCGATTTCTTCACGCTCCGGAGCACGAAAAAACGGTTCTAATTCTGAAATTAAGTCGTGCAATAATCTAAAAATGCTCCTAAACACGTTTTCTGGTAGTGTTAAAGGATTGCTAGTATCACGTAAAATTCTTCAAAATAATGAAAGTCACATTTTTTAATTCATCAATTAAAATAACATCATTATTATTCATTTTGACTTGTTCGTAAATAAACATTAACACTTTTCACTAATATGATATACCTAACGCCTGTTTAACTTTGACGTTCGCGATACCATAAATCTATACGATAATGGTTTCAGAAACAATTGCCTGTTAACCATGAGTGGTCAACTGAATACGAATTCTATACGATATGTTATAGACAAGAATAATTATATTTGAAACAATAGTGTGCAAACCAATGGTCACCGGAATACCATTTCTAAAATTATTGTATAGCATACAATAATGGTATTTTATACGATATTGTATTCAATACCATGGACACCAGAAGAACGCTGAATGACTATGACACAGTATAAGTAAGCCAATACAGTAGCGACACTCACCAACACTCACTGTCGGGGTCTTTGATGTCAGCATCCGAACTGGGAAGTGCGAAGGGGGAAGTTTAGGAGGCGGGAATTCAAATCGCTTTCAGTTGTAGTTACGCAAAAGCGAATTTTTATTTAATATAAAATAGTTTTATTTTTCTATATGTGGCCAAGGTAAGAAAAACACAGATGTTTTATTTATATATTGTTTTATTACAGAATGTGTTTGTAAAATTAAAATTAATTATGACTTGAAATTATTGTTTTTTAGGACCTTTTGTATTTTTGAAATTTCTGTTCATAAATTTCAAAGAATAAAACAATCTCATACGACTATATAATTTTATAATATAATCATATGGAAATTTACAGCATGGATGAGCAAAAGAAAACTGTTTAAATTTTTCAATTAAATTTGGTACAACATATTTTGTCAATGATATTGCATAAAAGTTTTCAAAAAACCAATATTCTAACTTTGAAATATAAATTATAAAATTTTGGCATTTGCAGACCACCAAATGTGTCTTGGGTTTTTGGGTTTTATTCTCATATCCCCTAAAGTATGAATAAATTGATGTATTATCTAGTTGCTGATGATCATTTGCAAATGATATGCATACGTCACATGAATGAACTTCGACATTTTTTTTATAAGGTATCCGTCTATAATCATAATTTAATAACGATATATCAGAAGTATTATCACACTCAATAATTTCTGAATTATCAACTTTTGACTGAAAATCTGTTAACTTAGCATTACATTTATATTTTTTACGAACCATTTTTACTAAAATAACAACTACATAAAAACAATACTCTCAGTTTAACAAACGATAACCTATCACATCGATAAACAAGCAACAACAATATGCACACCTAGCAATATTTTAAATTTCGCTGTTTCGCGGTGTTCCATATTCGAGTTTAGGGATCATGCGCATAACGATTTTCAGGACGGAATTTTAGCTGACTGTCGCTACTGTATTGGCTTATTTATACTGTGACTATGATATTGTTGCATAAACCCGGCTTTATACGCTTGTGCCGTTTCTTTTTGAGCGACTGCAGCGCCGACTACTGGAAGCGATAAGCAACCCTGAGCTGATCATTGTCAAAATCCGGAAAATGTCAGTTACAATTACTTGTGGTTTTCAAGCTGTAAACTTGAATGTTTTTCGAAATAAAAGTAAAAGTAAAGGTAAAAAATTAGTAGAAAGCTATGAAGTTTCTAGAGTCAAGCAAATTAATGAAAATAATTCGCGAAAATTAAGGTGCTGTTTTAAAATAAACTTTAGGAGCTCTTGGCAATAGAGCACATCAAAATATTTTTATAATGTTGAAATTAAGGTAAAATAATGTAGATATTACTAGTTTAAATAATAAATAATTTTTAAATATGTTAGGTGAAGGAAAATGCAAGAATCATGTATGGCTGATAAGAAGGAAGCTTCAGTGCAATTTTGTCAAATTTGAGATAAGACCAGGATCTAATTTAGGTCAAGGACACTATACTGGATTTGCCTAGGGCCTGTAATTTCCAAAAGACAAACTTTTAATTTTAACTCGACGAAATAACTGTTACAAAATATGTTTCCCAATAAAGAAAATTTGATTTCAATAATGAACATGACTACCTAAATACAAAAAATTGATTATAACAGTTTTATGTTTTTATAAAACTATAGTTTAATCGGGGCAAATGCACATATCTAATGTGTATCATATGGCTGGAGATAATAGTGAATATGTGTCTCTTTGATTCAGGAAACGACTAATCACACAGAAAAATTATTAAAATAATTGTATCATTACTGTATGTTTTTTACCTTCCGTCACCTTTAGGTAAGGAAGGTATTGTCTTTGGTCAAAAAATTCGATGATGAGTTTTTAATCAATAAGCACGTTTTAGGGTCCCTAGAATACGAATTTACTATTTTTACGATGATGTCTGTATGTGTGTGTGTGTGTGTGGATGTGTGTGTGTGTGGATGTGTGTGTGTGTGTGTGTGTGTGTGTGTGTGTGTGTGTGTGTGTGTAACAAAATTTTCGTCTGCGATAACTTTAATACTACAGTTACAAAAATTATAATTTTTTCGTATACTTCTTCGTTACATCCATATGAAGAGCTGATTAGATTTTGGTTACAATTGGTCAACCGGAAGTACCATCATTTGAAGATTTTAACAGTTTTTCTTGAAAAAACTACCTATGTTAAATATAATTTTTTCACATTTGATGTTATTATAAATATTAAAGAATATTTTATTCTCTATACGATTTGATTGCATTTTATACTTAATATTAAATGGATATAGAGTTAAAAAATTATAAAGAAATTAAATTTCATAAAGTAGCCATAGCTTAGGAAACAGTTACTATATTAAGAAAATTCTGATTGAAAGATGTCAGTGTCAAGTGAAATTGACATAGTGTCTTATAATTTTACTGGAAATATAGGATCTTTTGCTTTCTGTATGGAATTTGTATAAAATACATACAACTGCTTTAAGGTAATGTACAATAAATAATAATACTAATAAATCTTTTATTTCTGCAGATACATTACACTGTATATAGAAAACGTCACAAAATAATAATTTTCTGTATGAAATTTGCATAAAATACATGCAACTGCCGGAAGGTAATGTACAAGAAATAGAATATTTAATTTAGCAAGGAACTTTCCGTATGAAATTTGTACAAAATACATAGAATTGACGGAAGGTAATGTGCTGGCCACATCAGATTTTTTTAATTTAATCGTGGCATATGAACCTATATGTAAATCAAGGATGTATACCTATGTAGATAATTTACTGAATATATGTACTTACGTCTGATTAGAGCCCCTTTATGAATTTTGATTTGATTACAATAAAGGAATACTTATATAATTACAACAAAGGAACTTTGATTACAATAATGAAAATGGTTAATCACGAATGTTTCTTTAATTCTAATGCAATTTAATTTATGATATATTTACAGCTACATAGTCTTGTAAAATTATAGGTCCTAGTTTTTTGATGATGGCCTGAAAAATATTTTTTGCCTAGGGCCCATAAAAGTCTAAATTAAACTCTGGATAAGACTAAATTATTATAATTTCACGTTTATTTACAAAATATTTCTTTATTTATTAAAATATTTAAGTGATAGAAGTAATGTTTCTTGTATTAAAATTACTTATTAATATATTATTCAACTAATCAAAGTTCAGAATTCTGGGTTTTTACTTTCAAAATTTGAGAAATTTTGAGCGTAGCATATTCACCTTCCTTTTATTTTAATTATTTCTACTAAACCAAGTAATCATTATCGATGATAAAATCTTTTAATGTTAAAATAACACGTAAATCCTATTGAATACACACATTTCTGTCAGCTCAAATATTGCATTTTCGGCCGATTGGCGTCGCCTCGAGCGTTTGGGTACAAGCGTATACTTATGTGTATCAGACAAAAAAACTACAAAATAGTTTCATTTTATTAAATTTTGTGATAGCAGTTAGTTTGTATATTTAGTTTCCTTACACATGACGTAGTTTCATATTAGTTGGCGTCAGAGTTGGGTGACATATCCTCGCAGAGCAGAAAGACAAGCGACGATCTGACCACGAATAGTTGAGTGACGGTCGCAACGAACCGCAGGATATCCTCGCGGTCCACTTGATTGATGGAAAATAAATTACGTGTCCTGATGAGATTTATTGAACTTTTGCACTTGACGGGACCGCTGACCAACTGATAGGGATAATTAGAGTAATTATACTCTTCAGGACTTTGAAAAGATAAGATTTCTTTCATGAGAAGTGTAATTAATTTTGTGGATAATTAAAAAAGATCTCAATTCAAATTCTTTTTAGAAAATTAATAAATCTTCTTAAGTATATTAAATAATGAATTATGGACGTTTGATACGTAATGTCATTATTTAATCATTTCATACTATATATATATATATATATATATATATATATATATATATATATATATATATATATATATATATACAGGGTGATTCATCGGTCTGTCCTCTCTTTATAACTCTTTTATTTTAAGTCAGATAGAAAAACTCTTCAAATATAATTTATATGATACATTATTATCTATATACGTACCATATCCATTTATATGCAGGGTGCTCCATTTAAGCGCAACAATATGTAACTTTATATTTCTTAATGGAACATCCTATATTTATTTATTTATTTTGATAGTAAAGTAGATTCCCTTTAAAAAAGTATTGAGTAATAAGGGGTCTAAAATTATAAATTAAGAAGTTATTTATCTTTATTCGTTGAATGATATGTTTTTATCATGTTATTATTAACAAAGTAAGCTATGGATAATTTGATCAATTGTTTCGAATTTAAACAAACAAATTATACAAATACTCTTAGTTTATCATTGTTGATGTTGATGTGAAAATGAATAATTCAAATTTTAGTAAAGATGAGATGGTTAATATAATATTTATAATAGAAAAATCTATTGAAATTGAAGGACAAGTTTTCGAGCATTTATTATAATTTTGCATTATTTAGTCTGTCACTAAATTTTAATAGCTTCTTTGGAATTAGTGTAATATTTAAAATAAGTATTAATAAAAAAGGATCAAAATTTTGTATTATATTATGGGTTTTTCCACTCTGAACTACTATTTTTTATGAACGTAAATAACTTCTTCATTTATAATTTTAGACCCCTTATTATTTAATACTTTTTTAAAGGGAATCTAATTTACTATCAAAATAAGTAAATAAATATAGGGTGTTCCATTAAGAAATATAAAGTTACATATTGTTGCGCTTAAACGGAGCAGGCTGTATACAAATGCATATAGTACATAGATAGACAATAATATATCATATAAATTATATTCGAAGAGTTTTTCTATCTGACTTAAAATAAAAGAGTTATAGAGAGAGGACAGACCGATGAATCACCCTGTATATATATACCGTGTGTTTGTCTTAAAGGTGTACATAGGAGATTAACATGGGAAATCAGTTTTTCGCAATTTGCTGCCCGCCTAATTATTTTAAGCAAAAAAGCGTCAAATATAAGTTTTAGGGCATAAAATTCTGCATCTAAATCAATAAACAGAATTACCTTTACATGCTTTAAAACGACAGAAATTAAATATGAAAATTTCTAAAATTACGTTGAAAATATCGACAGCTATGGAATTGAACAAAAAATAAATAAATGCTTGACGTTTTATCAAATTGTCAGAAACGTCAAATAAGTTAACTTACATTGTGACAGATAAAACGTCAAACATTTATTTATTTTTTGTTCATTTCCATGGCTGTCGATATTTTCAACGTAATTTTCGACATTTTCATAATTAATTTTTTTGTGCATATACTACTTACTATATGTTTTAATTTAATTTTAGCCATATATTAGTATTTTTGTAATGATAGTTTTTTTAAAATTTTTATTGTTATATGTTTTTAAGAGGAATAAATTCAAAATATCGGTATCTATTCTTATGAATGGCTAATGCTGAGCAGTCAGCTCAAATACGATATATTTTTTAATTTAAAGTTTAATAATATTTTTGTTTATTAACACCTGTTAAAATTTGTAGTCATTAAAACCAAATTTATTATCTGTCATTTTAATTTATCATTCTGTTTCTCTTTCATACTGATATTGTCGAAAAGTTTTTAATCGGGATTTTAAAATTATCACAATATGATACAGAATACACCCCATTGTAATATAAAGTTTGAAAATTTATTCAAAAATAATATTTCCAAAGTCATAAACAACTGTCTTATAAAAATAAAAGTAAAATATCGTATTGTTGAGACTAAAAGTACAATATTTTAAATTTCTTGGAATTCAAGGGTGTTGCGGCATCTAAGTGTGAGGGTAAATTGTTTTTTTTTTAATGTCGCCGAAATTTATTAACTATTTATCTTCATATTACATACAATAAATTATCAAAACAAATATCTTCTATTATTTAACTAGCTCACATAATTCATAACGAAACTTACATTTGAACGTTTTGCAACATATGGTGCATAATACTTTTTAAAAATGTTTGAATTTATATTTTTATTATCCTTCTATCATGTCGTTAATCATCGTCTTCTGTCGTTTGTAATCGGTCATGTTTCATTTATGTCTATCAACCGATTTTGATTTGCACAGACCAGTAGTGAGATATTTTTTGTTGTTTGCAGAGGTAATCGCGTAGTGTATCTTTCGTGTTATTCATTTTATGTCCAGTGCATTTGGAATATATGACGTAGATATTCGAGTGATATAGTGTTACAAGGTATTTTGAACATTAAACAATGTTTTATTATGACAATGCTGGATAATTTAAAAGTTATAGATTCATGTGGGACTATTACGAACTGGATCACTAGGCTTCCTATCAAAAATGGCTACCATATGGACAGTTTATTCGCATGTACATATGAAGAAAGAAGGTAAATCTATTTTTATTATATGTAGTTAATATTAAACCTGATTGTTGTACAATTCGTTTGTAACAAAGAGTTGTTAGGAACAACAGTGGCGTATTTACGATTTTCTTCTGGGAGGGATCCAAAAGGCGAAAATTTTTTTTCACTCAAGGTCAAATGCCTTATAATTGAAAATTACATTTTTTCAAGGGATGTGAAGCTGCATGTTTTCCCCCTTTTATATACAAAAATAAATTACCAGATCACACAACATCTTAGAAAAGAGAATATATTTAACAGATTGTTGACTTGGATAAACACAACACAATATGGCGCCACTATTATACAGGGCCTACGATTCATTACATTACAAGAAAAATGCTAGATAGATTATGTTTATGTTCGATGTATCCAGTAGAAACAAATGTATTATGTCATTTAAATTTTCTATTCAATGTCTACTATTATTAGTAGTGAAAAATTTAAACAGGATGTTAAAATTAACATGACGAGTTACAGATTACACAGCCCAAACATTTAATCTGGCTTGCAGCAATGTGCAGTAGATGTCGTGAACCTACTTACAAAATTTAATTGTATTCACGTACGCTCACGGTCAGGATCTCTATCTCTTATCTTTTACGTACTCATTGCATTTTGCATTTGAAGCATGCCTCAAACAGTTCCTTGTCTAGCGTACGTATTGCTTACCGGAATGAAAGCTTTATCAAAAACATTAGATATTATACTATTCTTCGAGAGGCAAGCGTTACGGGCTGTAAATTAGGTGAACTGCATTACAAATTAGTTATGGTGGTGGCTTAAATTTTCTTTTGATATTTATAAAGACTGGCATTAATGGAATAAGTTTAAATTTAATTTACATAAAATTATTAATTTGTTAAAATAATATTAATAGTTATTTCTTGTCTGCCACCTGCCTACCCAGACAATAAAAATATATATTTCTGGGGGGGGGGGGGGGTCCGGACCCGCTGGACCCCCCCCCCCCCCCCCGTAAATACGCCACTGAGGAACAATATTGTAGCCATGTATTAAGCACAAAATTATACCAAAATAGCTGGAAAATTTTAAATACTTGTTTTTATGGAAATATTTCATTTTAACTGAATGGTATGCGAGTTGTCGTCAAAGTAATACATTGTTGTTCAAATTTAAATAATATCTGAACACAGGAAAAATAACGTATAATAGTTATTTGTATATCAAGGCCGCGAAATCACTCTTTAGCGTACCGAGAGAAAAATTGTCGCCGAGGCCGCTTGCGGCCGAGGCAAGACAATCTTGAGGGCGCTAAAGGATTTCGCGGACAAGGTGTACACAATATTTTTTGTGCAACCGTAAAAAATATGTAATTACAAATTTTATTAATTTTCAACAGTTTCATTATAAATAGAATTTTATCTTTCAAGGTGGCTGTGGGATTAACATTTGATAAACAAAACCATGCAATTCTCAAGTGTCAAAGTGATTGTTTACCTAATTTCGCGGCCGCTACCATGACAACGTTCGTATTGCGGCTGCGAAATGCTTATTTCGCGTCCGGTTGCACAAAAAAGTGATTTTTTGCAAGAAACTCCAACCTCAAATATAACAAACAAGTGTATAAAAAAACGTGGTTTACAGAATGTTTAATTGCCAATTCAAACAAGACAAAATCGATATTTATTTGTAATATAATTAGTTCTATATATACTTAGGAAATAGAAGGTAATAAATATTTAAATAAAATAATTTTCAATTAATAATGTACTGCATATTTATCCGTCTTATAATTTCAGCCTAGCAATCAACGTGTTAAATATAAACACAAATACCTTTGTCAAGAAATGTATTTTAACTATGAATATAGTATTTGAATTTTCAAAAATTTAGGAAAGTATTTAAATATTTTTCAACTACTTTTTACCTCTCGCTAAGAGAGGTATATTGAATTCATGCTAAAAATCGCATATCCAGATTTTAGTGAATAAGCACGTTTTAAGGTCCGTAGAAACCGATTATAACATTTTTACAATGATGTCCGTATGTGTGTGAGGATGTGTACGTGGATGGTTGGATGTTGGATCCATGATTTCTCAAATACTATAAGACTTAAGACATTTTTAACTACGGACACAATAATTATTGTTAGACTGAGGAAAACATCCACACATCTACACACACATACACACACACACACACATACACACACATACACACACATACACACACATACACACACATACACACACACATCCACACACATACACACACACACACACACACACACACACACACACACACACACACACACACACACACACACACACACACACACACATACGGACATCATCGTAAAAATGTTATAATCGAATTCTAGGGACCTTAAAACGTGCTTATTCACTAAAATCAGGATATGCGATTTTTAGCATGAATTCAATACCTCTCTTAGTGAGAGGTAAAAATACTAATAAAAGAGAAAATAAAATGTCAACAAAAAGTATACAATTGTTTAATGCGATCAGCGCCATCTCTTCATATTTGAAAATCCCAATATTAAACTATTAAACATTATAAAAACAAAATCCTTACAAAAGACCTTCTAGTGAGTGTCACCTTTCATAGATTTATAATATCTTCCCGTTGTGAGTAGGATATGAACGTCACAAACGATTAAGCGGTGAATAATTCACAAAGGACGAGTACCTACACATATCCTCATACGTCGGCATTGTCTCCTGTACGTGAAGAGCGAGTCGCGAGCTAATTAATCCTACACCGACAAGAATAAATGGTGCGTCTGCCGACATCCAATGCACCCTGCAACTATTGCATGCAGTATGCATCACCGAAATGTTTATCACCCTTCTAGTACAGACAAGGAATTAGTAGATGTCTCATTAAAATTAGGTTCGAGTCTGTTTGAAGGCTTTAATTCACTCCATGTTGGAGCTGAAATCGATCTTTGTGGAAGCGGTGTATCTGCTTAGGGAACATAAGTTTCACAGTTCTGTATAGGTCCCGTATTAGAGAACTACGTGTAATCAAAGTTGGACACTATATAAATACTTAGAATCGATTGCATAACAAACTTTATCTTTACTTTAATAGTTTCAATTAAAGTTGTGTTCGTTTTTATAATATAACTTTAGAGCTTTAGCATTACTTTAAAATACTGCGTGATATTTTAATTTACTCTAGAAGTACTTTGAGACTTTTACCATTGACTAAATAATATATGTAGGGAAGATCATGTAAGAATGAATTAGTTTAAACATAAGTCGTACCGTACCGCACACATCCACGCACACATCCATACACACACGGACAACATCGTAAAAATGTTATAATCGGATTCTAGGGATCTTAAAACGTGCTTATTCATTAAAATCTAGATATGCGATTTTTAGCATGAATACAATACCTCTCTTAGCGAGAGGTAAAAATACATAATCTTCACAAGTAATATTGAAGTATAATGGGGTGTATTCTGTAAAAAATATGTTAATTTTAACATGCCTTTAAAAAATTATATTTTAACATGACTGTTAACAATAAATTCATTTTTTGGTATTCTCTACGCGAAAATTTGACACTGCTGTTAAAATCGTAAATTTTAACATGCCTGTTAAACACCAGAATGAAGTGATCAACAAGGCACGTCTTTGCTAAAGTAATGTAGTTCGTAACCATAACACAAATAAATAAACATGATAAAAAGAGTGAACAACTGTCAGTTTATGTGTCACTTTGAAATTTTAAAAAACTAATGTCATTTTGAAATTTTATAAAAACAAATGGATATAATGCTTCGGAAAATAAATAAAAATCTGCTGCATAATCATGTCTCATTTTTAGGTTCCATATTAAAAATTAATTACATTGAAATTGTAAATTATTAAGTCATCATTAGGTATGTAAAATTTCTTCTTCTTGATCCTCAGAATTGACAATCCAAAATGTTAAGTTACATTGGTTTGACGAACAAGACAGGAATAAGCAATTTTAACTGCATTTAATACCTACATTATAATAACGAACTATGTTTTACGATACATCTAAATCGTGCTCTCGGTATACCATTCAAAGTTCACTCTTTGTCGAATTATGTTAATTAAATATTCCTACTAGACATACGACGGAACGGGTGACCGTAATTAAATAAAATACTTCGTAAAAGAGTTGTATATTTTATTAAATACCACCTAGATATTTTTTATATTCATCCGTGGTATTTTTCTTTCGTTTTCTATTTCATTTTCATTAATTAGAAGTGCAACATATTCAAATGCTGTTATAATTTTATTGTATGAACAGATGTTAAAATTTTAAAGGCATCGATTTGAATGACGTTAAAATATACAGTTTTAACACCTAATTTTAACACGGGTGTTAAAATATTAAGAGAATTGATAGTTACAGAATAGAAAATATATTTTAACAGCAAGTTTATTTTTAACATACTGTTTAAAATTAACAGTTTCCTTACAGATCTATCTTCTTGAGCACTTCATTCTGGTGTTTAACAGACATGTTAAAAATTTTAATTTTAACAGTAGTGTCAAATTTTCGAGTTGATAATACAAGAAAATGAGTTTATTATTAACAGTCATGTTAAAATGTAATTTTTTGAAGGCGTAAATTTTTTTTTTTTTACAACGTGCCATTAACCTGCGTAGCATCCTTTGACATATTTTAAAATGTGCCAGTGGTATCAATATTTACGAGTATATTCTAAAGTCAGTTTATGTATTCATGAACACTCTTCTATTTGCATAATAGAAATTCTCTTTTACTTCGGTGGTTTATATCATTTTCGTGAAGTGAAAAGTCATATAAACATCTTATTTGAAATCTGCACTCTGCGATAACTACTTTCAGTTGTTGTTGTGATAGTATCTCCTGTGAATGCATATAACAAATTCTGGTCGTAAACTGGTGGTTTATGTGTGTTCGCTGCCTGCTACCTGTCGCGCGGAATTCTCCTCGTTAATGCACATCAAGCCGTAGTTATTGTTTTGTAATGCGAGAACATTTTCTATGTGGAAAGTTACTAGTTTCCTACTCATCTGTAACTATCAAGTTGGGGAAATTTATTACGTTGTATACTCGTTCACTAGCGGAATAATTTATTTGTACATGTGCAAACATTAAACATTTTAACTCTGGTATATTTAATGCATGGAAGTTATAAGAAAAACGCGATGCGGAAAACACTTGACATTCAACTACTTAGTAATTATTTCTTCAGGATTGATTACCTAATTGTACAATGTTGCAAATTAAAATTTATGAATCGGTGAAATTTATTTAAATGGAAAATCAATCGCAAGAATATTGAGAGCGGAAAATTCATCATGGCGAAAATTGATCCTGGCGATAATTTATCGCCAGTAAATTGATTTTTAGAAAATTTGTCGCGTAAATTATTTTACCGGTTTCGGGATATTATTCCATTGTTTACATGTATAAAAGTAAGCTTGTAACTAAGTAATAACTGTATCTGTATGGCAATATTATTACCATACTTACTTGTAAACAACGGTCTACAAAATGAAAATAAAATAAAATGAAAATATAATGCTCTTCATTAATACACACAGATAACGTTAGCATATCGTTCTAAATACGGTCTACTTTATTCTACAGTAATAAACATGAGGATTAAAACACATAATTTGAATATTTGTCATATTGACATATGTCAAAATAATTGTTCTGTTAACCATAGCAATCGGAAAGTAGCATTAATGAGAGAATTTCTAAAAATTATATTATTTATCAATAATGTCTTAAATTTCTGAAACCGATAAACTATTGAACAAACCACGGACGTTATTAATCATAACAAGCCTTAGATGTCTTAAAATCCTCGCTCTACGAGCTCGGATTTCAAACCGACATCTTCGGCATTCATTCATATTTTTTTTTATGATATACATAACATTCCTAGGTATGTTAATAGCTATAAATTATTGCCAAAAAATTGTTAGGAAAAAAATGATCGTAAAAAGTCGATATCCGGACAATTTTATGCCGAGAAGTTGTCCTGAAAAATATTTATTACTAGAAAGTTGTAACAATTGAAAATAATTACGAATAAATTTATTTCTTGAAAAATTATAAGGACAAATATACATTTTCTTACATATTTTTGAATTATATAAAAGATGCCTTTTTTGAAATTATTCAATACAAAAAGCAGATTAAATAAATTTTTACTTTGTGATTAATTTTCCGCGAATAATTTGCCGGCAATAAATTTTGTTAGCGACTAATTTACGGGCTATGGTCAATGTTCCTGTGCCCAAATTTCCTCACCATTTATTTCCGCAATCAATTTTATTGCGACATACTGTCCTGGCATGGATATTTATTTATAAAAATCAGAGCCGCATTCATTCTTTTTTTAAAGAATGATAAGTTAGAAAAAGAAGCACATTACTTTCCTAGCATTTTTCCATTAATTTTTTTACCTTCCGTACCCTTGGTAAGGGAGTTATATGGATCGTGTTAAAAATCGCATATTGAGATTTTGGTAAATGAGCACGTTTTAAGGTCCCTAGAATCCAATTTTAACATTTTCACGATGATGTCTTTGTGTATGTGTGTGTGTATATATGTGTGGATCCTCCACTCTAACTTAAATACTATCAGTCAGAAAATTTTGAAACCTTGCATTTCGAACTTTTTCTGTAATGTAAAGAGCTCATTAGATTTTGTTGAAAATTGGATAACCGGAAATGGCACTTTACTAGAAGCTCAAAATAGTTTTTCTTCGAAAAATACCTTTAAATGTTATTTTTCGATATTAATGTTATTACAAAAATTAAAGATTATTAAATTTTTTATAGATTTTCATTAATACTTTTTCTATATATTTTATGGATAAATTTATAAAATTATCTATAATTTAAATCCCAGATCCTACGCTTTAAACAAACAAAACGCAGTTATTCAATTGTATGTAACTGACAGATAAATGTCACTTTGCGTAGGCTTCCACAGTCTGAGTCATGAGAAATATTCGTTTTCCGGGAATGGACTGTGTCTAGCGTGGTTGACACGTCGGGTAACCGTGTTTAAGACAATACTATCCCTCTTGCTCATGAAGATGCCCCATATGACTGCGGGCGAAACGTTGAGCTCTGACTCAAAATATGACACAGTCCATTCCCGGAAAACGAATATTTCTCAAATGTCACTTTGGTCACTATCAGAGAACTAGTCATTTCAAAACAATATTAGTAACGTTTTAATAAGAAATAAGTAAATAGAACAATAGAAAAGGAATTCAACACAGTTTTTATGTAGGTATGTATTTAGATTTATAAAAATTAGCGATTCAGAAAAATGTTTAAGCTAATTCTCATTTTTGGATTAGTGAATTCTATTCTATCCCGGTAGTTGTACGCTTGCGGCAGCGTTATATAATTTAAATTTGATTTGCATTAGAAAAGAATTTTTTTGTTTTATTAAAATTTTCATCTAGATGATTTTCAAAAAATAGATAAAGATAATTTTTATTTTTATTTAGGTAAGACAATAGATACCGTATAAAATTTTTTAAATAGATGAGATGATGGATAAAACTATATTATTTAGATGATTTATTTAGATAAAATTATCTACAAGTTACAACACTGGTTACAATCAATAGGAATAATCTTTTTCTTAAATTTCGTCCCTGCTGATACTAAAATTACATGTTCTTTGATGTTCGATTTATATGAATATTTCATTAACTATTCCGCAAGTTAAATATTATAGTTCCCTGGAGAAGCACATAATTTTAACAGTTATAATAAATTGTATTAATTATTATAATTTATTTGAAACATAAACGTTGCAACTTTGTCGACATCACACCCTGCGGCAATCCAGCTTTAAGATTAGGTCAAAGAAATGCCTCGTAGTAGTTGAAGGAAAATCCTAGTTATAATAACTATTGTTGTGTGCCTTTGTTCTCTGAAATAGACCGGGTTGTATAATAAACATCACTTAAAAACACTGAATACAGCGTGTTTGTGGTGTTCCTAGTTGTAGTTTGCTTTAAATGTGCTTACATTGTTCTATTTCTACCGCTTGCATATTTCATAGGACGACTACCGGTAATTGCAACTGAAAACGTAGTGTGCGTTGTCTCTGCGTTCCTGTTTTCCTATTAAAGCTTCTACACTGAAAACTTTGCTATTAGTTGATGATTCTCTGTTTGCTATTTCTCTAATTATATTATACAAATCTTCAGATGTTACATTTACGGAGAAGTTGCAAACAACGAGTTTACTCTTAAATAGCCGTCTTTTTAATATAGTTATGTGGTTTTTTTTTTCATTTATTTTGTAGACAAACAAAATGTTTCTACTTAGCATAGATTATGATTTTTTATTAGGTACTTAATATTTTGCCAATCGAATTAAATTCTATAAATATACAGAATGTTCCAAAATTAAAGAACCAAATTTAAGATTTTAAAAATAAAGCACCTAAATATAAATTGATAAGTTCATGAATACAAATCGTTTTAGAGATATTGTATAAAAAGCGTAACTTAAGCGGTGCAAACAGTTTCATTTATATATATATATATATATATATATATATATATATATATATATATATATATATATATATATATATATATATACCGTGTGTCTGTCTTAAAGGTGTACATAGGAGATTAACATGGGAAATCAGTTTTTTACAAATTCTTGCTCGTCTAATTATTTTAAGCAAAACACGTCAATTAAAATTTATAGAGCATTAAATTCTTCATCTAAATCAATAAATAGAATTACCTTTACATGCTTTGTAACGACAGAAATTAATTATGAAAATGTTGAAAATTACGTAGAAAATATCGACAGCCATGGAATTGAACAAAACATAAATAAATGCTTGACTTTTTATCTGTCACAACGTAAGTTAACTTATTTGACGTTTCTGACAATTTAATAAAACATCAAGCATTTATTTATTTTTTGTTCAATTCCATGGCTGTGGCTGTCGATATTTTCAACGTAATTTTCGAGATTTTCATATTTAATTTTTGTCGTTACAAAGCATGTAAAAGTAATTCTGTTTATTGATTTAGATGCAAAATTTTATGCCCTAAAACTTTTATTTGACGCATTTTTCCTTAAAATAATTAGGCGAGCAGGAAATTACAAAAAACTGATTTCCCATGTTAATCTTCTATGTACACCTTTAAGACAGACACGGTATGTATATAATGTTAATCATCAAGGGGACCCGTGGCTGTGTGCCTGAGTGTCTGGTCGCGAATCTGGGGACCCGGATTCGATCTCGACCGACACCGAATTTTACATGGCGCAATACAGATCCCTGTGGTGCACTATCCATGCCAGCAATGAGTGCCTGTGAAGAGACGCCTGTTAAACACTCACATGGTACAAATATGTCATCGTCATTACCGATATCTGTGTATATGTCGGCGGCAAATTTTGAAATCCGTAAATCCCGGTAATGCCTAGTTGGTGTAGGGATTGCCGGCAAACAGTGGAATGATCAGAAAACCGCTACACTGGCGATTCGCCGAAAGTCAATCACTCCACTTCGCTCCGTGTTCCCATCGATACTTAATATAACATCCTTAACTTTTTAAGGACGGCAAGAACTACATTAACCGTGGTTTTAACTAAGATAAAGGATGGACTGAAATTTAATATTGGACAAAAATTAGTTCTGTTGTACTTTTCCACTGTTTGCCGGCAATCCTTGTACCAACTAGGCCTTACCGGGATTGACCTTTTCCAGTGTTTGCTGCCGACATACATAGCAGATTAGCACACCCAGCATTGGGTAATATACCGTGATGATATATTTATAGGTAATATATGAATCAATTTTAAAATTTTATTATACGAGTGATGTTCAGCCTAACTTTAGTAGGCCGTCATTTTTATGATGATACGAGTGCATTCTGAATCCTACAATAATAATTGTAACAGCCATCAGTTGATATTTGTAACCTGTGTAGACACAAATTTACTACCTGTCATTTTATTTATTTTTTTCAGAGTCTGCTACTATTACTGGTGAAAAAATTAAAAGGATGTTAAAAGTAATATGACAAGATATACAGAATACGCCCCATTATGCCAGTTTACCAAAAAAATATATGTGAAGTTTCCGTCTTATGTCCCCATATATCGCTCCATTCAGTATGTATAGGTACTCAAGCCATTATCGTCTACCATTTCCAATTTTTTTTATCTCGATTTATTATTTTGTCTTTTCATACTCGTTTGTTTTCCGAATTCTAAATTTATAATTGAACCTTTCTCATTTATTCTGGCATTAAATTCCCCCGCGGCTCGCGTACATTACCTTAGGGCAGTTGCATGTATTTATACAAATTCCATACAGAAAGTTTCTAGCAAAACAAAAGATCCTATATTTCCAGTAAAAGAACACAAACATACTGTCAACTGCACTTGACACTGACATCGTTCAATCAGAATGCTTAATATAGCAACTGTTTCCAAAGTTATAGCACAGCTGGTTAATATATGATATTTAATTTCTTTATAATTTTTAACTCTATTTCGAGTAAAGTTATAACACAAATATACTACGAATATGTCAATTGACACTGACATCTTTCGGTTAGAATTTTCTTAATATAGTAGCTGTTTCTAGCATAGCTAGCTAATTTAAAAAATTTAATTTCCTTATAATTTTATAACTCTATATCCATTTAATATGAAGTATAAAATGCATTCAAATCGTATAGAGAGTAAAACATTCTTTAATATTTATAATAACATTAAATGTGAAAAAATGATATTTAACATCGTTTTTTAAGAAAAACTGTTAAAATCTTCAGATGAGTGTACTTCCGGTTGACCAATTATAGCCAAAATCTAATCAGCTCTTCACATGGATTTAACGAACAGGAATACGAAAGAATTATAATTTTTGGAATTGTAGTATTAGTTATCGCATTAAAAAAATTGTCACACACACACACGCACGCGCGCGCGCACCCACACGACATCATCGTAAAAATAGTAAAGTCGTATTCTAGGGACCCTAAAACGTGCTTATTCATCAAAAACTCGCCAACGAATTTTTTGACCAAAGACAATACCTTCCTTACCTAAAAGGGACGGAAAATAAAAATAAACGAATATAATGTGTAATTTTGAAGATACACTTATTGGTGTAAAAAATTATGAAACGAGTTGTAATTTTCCTACAATTTCAAGCGCCAAAAATGTTTTAATGAACTCAAGAAGTAGTTTGAGTTTTCAGTGTCAGACATTGGTACAATGAAGTTTTTTTAGGTTTAATGTTATTATAAACATTAAAGAATATTTTATTCTCTATGATTTGATTACATTTTTATCTCAGATTCAACGGATGAGTTAAAAAATTATAAAAAAATAATTTTCATAAAGCAGCCAGCTATGCCATAACTATGGAAAGGCTAATATACGGGCCTATTCTGTAACTCAGTATTTAATTCTTGGTGGAAACAATACGCCCAAACCTTTATTTTTCTTTTAGTATTGTTTATTCTGAGTAGTGTAAAAATAAACATTCTTTTTAGGTGTTTTTTTTCATGTGTGGGTGTTCTATTGGAGCAGTTCTTTTCTGTTGAGGTAAAGGTTAGCGAAATCGAAAGGAAAGCTATAATTAGCTATGCGTGACCCGTGCGTTCCCGGGAGTGATAACAGAGAAAACAAACAGATGAGGCTTAGACAGGAAATTAAATGTTAAGCTCAAACGTCGTTTTCATGTTGCTATCTTCCCCGCTCAGCTCAACCTCAATCCACGCAAAACTAATTAAATTCACTCTAATCGATGTCATTTATTATCAAAATTGTATACATTGCTTAGAACGTACAAACATTCCATTTGCGTTCTACATTTACACTAGGGTATGTTCCACTCTGAAATGTCCTACCAAATGCCGGGTGATATTTACAGCGCATACGGGAAAGCTTTACTATGAAACTTGATTCTATTTGTCATTGTTTCTTGCATCTTGCACCACAATATTGTCATTATGAAAGTATATCCAATAAAAGTTCATTAGAAGCTTCGCCTTTGCAAAATAAGTCTTTTTTGAATTCATTTCTGCGTCGCTACAAAGTACGTATAAATATTTGCATAACTGTCTCCACTTGGCTCGATCTAAGACATTTTCTGGGTTAATTATTTTATAAAATTATTTTTATTAACCTACACAATATGGACGATTAGGCCGTAATGTCTATACACACAAAGGTACAGTAGAACAGTATGACTTCATAAATGTGACCTGACCGCATAAACAGGAATGTATTCAGTAGATTATAATTTTCTTATAACGTCCTAAAGTTGTCGTCAAAGATTTTAAAGATAAGGATTGTTGACCTCAACGGATCATCTTCACGTAGTCTTAAGACGTTTTAATCAAATCTTAAGATGTTTGCTATCAAACTTTCAATCGAGATGTTTTTATCAGTTCTTATGATTTCTATTTATTTAGAAAAAACGTTCGTTAATATCCCAGATGAATAAAATCTGATGTGGCCAACACTATACCTCCCGCCATTTAATTTTTATTAATTCAAATATACACACTTACACATTTATTTTTGCTGGAAACTGTATTAAGTACCATTCCATATAACTATGGTTATATCTACTATTTTCTTTCTAAAACGTTGCTATAAATAATTTGAAATGACATTTGAGATATGAACTGTGTAACCAAAAAGATGTGTTTGTTTAACGCGTGGACTCCGGGATTTAAGTTATAGATAATTTTATAAATTTATCCATAAAATATATAGAAAAAGTATTAATGCAAACCTGTATAATATTTAATAATCATTAATTTTTATAATAACATAAATCTCGAAAAAAAACATTTAATGGAATTTTTCGGAGAAAAACTATTTTGAGCTTCAAGTAAAGTGCCATAGCCGGTTATCTGATTTATACCAAAATAATGGCTTCTTTCCATATTAGAATAACGGATAAATACAAGGTTTCAAAATTTTCTAAATGATAGTATTTGAGTTAGAGTCACACATATACACAGACACACACGCACACACACACATACGCACGCACCAGCACACACACACGCACGCTCACAAGCACACGCGCACACCCACGCACGCTCACACGCACACACACGCGCTCGTACACACACACGCGCACACTCACACACATACACATACAGACATCATCGTGAAAATGTTAAAATTGGATTCTAGGGACCTTAAAAAATGAGCACCATTTACCAAAATCTCGATATGCGATTTTTAGCACGCACCCTATACCTCCCTTATCAAGGGTAGCGGGAGATAAAAAAAGAATCATCAATATTTTGTAAAATTTGAAACACAGGAAAAAATAAATATAATGTATTTCATTTTTCATTTGTGCTCCACATTCACAAATGTAAGTAAAAGAAATCACTCTGCTTGAACAATTACAAAGTACAGTTTACAGTGAGAGTTATTTTGTTCCTAATTTTTATTTTAAATATTTTCATCTATCTTTATGTGTACTTAGGTACTATAGAACTACAAGAATGGTTTAAACGTTGGGAACTGTTGTATACGTTTAGGGCTTCGATTTCGTAATTTTAAATTCTACTAGGTTTCAAATTCGATTAGAATTAAAATTTTTCTCCACTGTTTCTCAGGATAAATTTCAAATTCTACTGGTCTGTAGCACTTTTATTTACAGTTGAATGATAATCATGTTTGTACTAATTATTCTTATCTAATTCTAGTAGAATTTGAAATCCAGTAGATTTTGGAATCCAGTAGAATTTAAAGTTACAAAATCCAAGCCTGGATTATATTTTACCGTCAACGACAGGCTTTGTCCATTACCGCGTAATTAGATTGCAGAAACATTCAATGCTTTGTTTAATTAACGGACCATCAAAATGAATAAATTCGAATCAGTTTTCTTGTTCTTATGACATTTAAAACATTGCTGTCAAAAAATCGTGTTTTATTTGTTCGTTTTAATAATCCGTTAATTAAACAAAGCGTTGATGAATGTTTCTGCAACCGGCCAATAATGTAGTATACACTTTATCGTAGGTTTACTCATCTTGTACATATATACACATACATGGTGTTTGCCATAAGAATTGCATCTAAAATATTTCGTTTATTTTGAGAGATACAAAAAAGTGTTAATAAGAAAACTTGAACTAGACAAAGGGGCTCAAAAGATGATCATATTAGGTATTTTATACCACTTCCGATTTTAGCGAAAATGGGTATAATTTTATATATAGCACAGGGAATCTGTACTTTTTTTTCGGAATGTATATAATATTAGCTTCACAATGATAGCAAAATATCAGACCATTCCAAAATGGAGACCATTTATTTTAAAAATAATGTATTAATAAAATTCCGTGCAAAATATAAAATATAAGCTACGAAATCAATTTTATTGCTTTAAAACAAAAAAAAGTATTTACCTACAATAGTTTTTTTTATTTAATAGGGTTAGTAGGGTAATAATTTTTTTAAAGCTTGCTATGTTTTATATGTATGTATTATTAATATATTTTTTGAAAATAAATAGTCGCCATTTTGAAATAAATGGTTAAAGTAAAAGTAAAACTTCGTATCATTGTGAAGCTAAATTTATGTACATTCTGAGAAAAAAATATAAAAGTATACTTTCCCCATGTAAGATTTAAAGTTGAACCCATTTCTGCTGAAACCGGAAGTGATAAAAAATTCCTACTATGACGATCTTCATCTTATAAGCTCCTTTGTCTAGTTTATTTTTCCTTATCAACATTTTCTTTTATCTCTCAAAATTAACGAAATATTTTAGGTGCTGTACTTACGCCAAACATCCTGTACACAAAACAACAAATTTACTGATAAGAGCATAATTCGACTTGAATTATGTACTAATCGCAATCGCGTCTAATAGCACTTAGGATTTATATTTATATGCTTTGAGGTATTAAACGCCTCAAAGAGAGAGAACTTTAAGAACGTGTTTCCCCTTTAATGAGCTTATTCTTTTATTAATTCCTATAAAAAAAATATTGAAACTATAGTTTCTGAAAAATCGTAATAGATTAAGGCATTGAATTTAGTCGCACTATGGAAATGTACAAAAAAAGGGAAAAAACGATCCCTAAACATAGTGAATATATTAAGAGTTAGTTTAGTAATTAGTAATTAGTTACGTGAACAGATCAATTATTGTGATTCGATTCTGACCGTCATCAAACTAGAAACTTGAAAATTATTTTCAATATTCAAATAGCACGAAAGTAACTCCTATTATATTGTTTTTCTTTTTTTATTTATTGATTGTTAATTTAGAATATTATTAAACCAAAGTTCCAATAAAATTGCAGAAAACTTTTTGCAACAAAATGTAAAATGTTTCTTATTTTGCATTTCAACACTTTATTTTACAACCAGGCCTGACGAGAGAGGGGGGGGGGGGGCAGACGGGGCAGGAACCCCAGGGCCCGGCGCTACCACTTTTATATAAATTTTTGTACTGTTAAAATCTTATATTATAAATAAATAAAATATAAAATAAAAATATTAGGTAAAAAAAGCGAGTGACAGCAGAGTTTACGAGAGAAGATTATTATTGTGTATTTCTTTAAAATTACAAGTGCTGTAGAAGGTATGTAAATAAAACATTTTTTAGAATAAATAATGTGTGATCGATGATTTTGCCAGTAGGAAAGCAAGGAAAGTTGTATTGTAGATAATGATGATTTTGTACAGTACCATACTCATATAAGTACCTGTTTTATTATGTACCTTTTATATTTTTTACATGTGCACTTAATTTATGTTGCTGGTGGTATTTTTATATTATTATTTTTATTATCATCGCAATATTCATTTATCTTTAAATTAATTAGTACTCAATTTATTAAAGTATAGGTATAATTCTTTCTGGTCATAATTTTTATTTAATTTTTGATAATCCTAGACAATGAATATTTTGTTTTTATTTTATGTTACCTTCATGAATAAAATATTGAAAATATTTTACATGAAAAGTAAAGTAATTTTTTATTTGGGGGGGTGGTAGGGGTCTAGGGCCCGGTAGTTTGATTTTGCCTCAGGGCCCGTAACGGCTCTCCACGGGCCTGTTTACAACACACACTTTAAACTTAAACATAAGAACTTGAAACTTGTTGCTTATAAGCAATTTTGGTATAGTTTTTGTTTGCAATATTCCTCACTGAAAGTAATAAACGATACTGTCACTATTTTCAAATTGAGAGGGAAAAGTTAAACCACCGTAAACATAGGTTGACAGGCAATATCGACAAAGTATATAACTCATCTAGCCGGTCCTGGAAAGTTGAGTATCCTCAACAACTGAACATCTAAACAGCTGTCGATACTCAACTATTGGAATGTGACGGTCTCGCTTCACAGTGTATAGTTCGTAGTTCACGTGGTTGCCGCGTGGAAACCGTGGCGTGACTATCGACAGTTTGGACTAGAGAGTAGACGTTTATCCGGGACGTGTTGTGTAACATTCATGTATACTCACCTTCATTTTTTTGTTGTGAATATGAATTTATTTTAATATTTTTGAAAGATTAGAAGATACTGTAATTCAATGTTAATTTAAAAAAATCTGATGTGGCCAGCACATTACCTTCCGTCAGTTCTATGTATTTTGTACAAATTTCATACAGAAAGTTCCTTGCTAAATTAAATATTCTATTTCTTGTACATTACCTTCCGGCAGTTGCATGTATTTTATGCAAATTTCATACAGAAAATTATTATTTTGTGACGTTTTCTATATACAGTGTAATGTATCTGCAGAAATAAAATATTTATTATTATTATTATTTCTTGTACATTACCTTAAAGCAGTTGTATGTATTTTATACAAATTCCATACAGAAAGCAAAAGATCCTATACCTATGTCCAGTAAAATTATAAGACAAACACACTATGTCAATTTCACTTGACACTGACATCTTTCAATCAATCAAAATTTTCTTAATATAGTAGCTGTTTCCACAGCTATGGCTACTTTATGAAATTTAATTTCTTTATAATTTTTTAACTCTATATCCATTTAATATTAGGTATAAAATGCAGTCAAATCGTATAGAAAATAAAATATTCTTTAATATTTATAATAACATTAAATGCGAAAAAATTATATTTAACATAGTTTTTTCAAGAAAAACTGTTAAAATCTTCAAATGAGGGTACTTCCGGTTGTCCAATTCTAACCAAAATCTAATCAGCTCTTCGCATGGATGTAACGAAGAGAAATACGAAAGAATTATAATTTTTAGAATTGTAGTATGGAAGTTATCGTAGACGAAAATTTTGTTACACACACACACACACACACACACACACACACACACACACACACACACACACACACACACACACACACACACACACACACACACACACACACACACACACACACACACACACACACACACGGACACACATACATACATACACACACACACACACACACACACACACACACACACACACATACAGACATCATCGTAAAAATAGTAAAATCGTATTCTAGGGACCCTAAAACGTGCTTATTCATCAAAAACTCACCACCGAATTTTTTGACCAAAGACAATACCTTCCTTACCTAAAGGTGACGGAAGGTAAAAAAATGTAATTTATAACATTGTTTTAGTATTGTAATATCTCAATAATAGTTATTTATGTACTATAAAGCAGGTATTAAAGCATTTTTTTCGTTGCCGGTTTATTAATAAGTTCTGTTAAAACCATTTTAGTCATTAATGACCATATTACTGCATGAATGACCATATTACTGCATGATTTTTATTAGTAAATAATTTTTGTGGGTACTACCCTAAATATTTTGCAATGAAATAAAATTAGATTTTCCAATTCAATGCGATACGGTTAACGGAAAAATATTGTATCTAACATGGGTGTTCATTGGCAATTAATGATCTCAACAATTAACGTGTGATGTAATCATTAACACACTATTTTCTTCCAAGAATGTGGAATATAATTGAATTTATTAAAAATGATTAAAAGTTAGCGCTAAAATTTAGAATATTAAAATACGTTTATCACCCATACCTGTATATAGATGACCGTTGCCTGGCCGAACCCGGTCACGCGGATTCCTCCTCTACGCCGTGATTACTTCTGGAAAAGAATAAGCACATGAGAATTACTCAGTGAGGAGGCAATCATTCACAAAATACACGCGCATCCACCACGAGGAATGTAATGAGAAATCACACGAGAAATAACACACGTATGCCCACAGGCAAGCCAGGCGACATTTTTTGAGACTATTTTTTGCAAAATAAATTAAAAATCAAATTATAAGTTTATTGACTCGTCCAGTGTGTAGCTTAATCATAATGCTGACAATTCCAGTTGCAGCAAACTTATATTATTTTACCTTATACTAAGAAAGAAAAAAGGTTATATTCGTTGGCGATTATCAATTAAAAACATCGACATATCAAATACTGAATAATTAATTGTTGTACAGGAAATCTACTGAAAAATACCCCCAACATAAAAAAAAATTGCAACTAAAGCTTTTATACAGAATCCTGTACAGAAAAATACATTGATGGACAGCCCCTCGCCAATTTGGAAAAAGGCGACATATTTTGGTTTTTAACATTTTTCTTGAAAACGGTGATTCGTATCGAAATTTTATACAAAACAAGATTCTTATATTTTTACGTAGGATGAATTAGATTTTCCGAATTGCAAAATTACGAAAAGTTTTTATACCGAGACTTATACCTATACTGAGAAATATTTTTTTTAAGTCGGCATGAAAATCCTCATTTCCGGACTAATTTGAGTCTTGAAAGTAAGATTTTCATGACTAGTCATTTTTAATGGCCACTGTGCGTCAAATTTTTATAATAATACAATTTGTCACTTTGTTTACTTGTCATGACGTTTTTTAAAATTTGTCACAGCTCTGATGATTTATGCAAACCTATTTTTTTTATAATTTTAAGCTTCTATAATTGCAGATTTTTAAAAAATAAAATATATCACGGGTCATAAAAATGTCTTTGCTTGACTCGGAGGCTTTGAAGAAATGCTCGGACTAGAGGTGGGCGCGTGAGTAACTTTTTGTTCACGATCACGCACGCTCACGGAACTAAAAACGTAATCACGACCAATCACGCACGACTTTTTATGTTTGATTCACGATCACTCACGCTCACGATTTTATTTTGGCACTCACGCCCGATCACGCCCGGCGGGTCACGTTCGTGTCACGTAATTGTTTCTATGTACATTTAAGCCTGCTTAACACAGTCATAAGTTGTTCTCAAATTTACTAACAAATTGGTAATAAGTTAGGTAACAGATTAATTTCATTGGAAACGAATGTTTATGTACAAATAGGTTGTTCTATTCCTTCACAAGTGATAAATACCATTATAAATTTGGTAACAAATTTGTTAACAAAATTATGATCGTGTCAAACGGGCTTAAAGATTTGTATATCTTTGGTGAAATCGGAGCAACTGTGTATACAATTTTGGGTACAACAATAACACTATTTTTATGCAAAAAAATACTGTTGATGGACATATTTGGACATAATAATAATATAAAGAATGTAAAGTAAAAGATGGAAATTGACAATTTTTTAAATAAAAAATAGAAGAAAACTTGTACTCACGCCCGATTAAATTTCAATCACGCCTGATCACGAACGATAATTTTTTAGTGCCTCACTCTCACGTTCAATCACGACGCAAAATTTAAATTATACTCACGATCACGCGGGTCACGTCGTGACCCATCGTGACCCGACAATATCACGGCCCGCGCCCACCTCTAGCTCGGACGCTGCGCATCCTCGCATTCTTCAAACAAGCCTCCTCGTCTGCAATGAAACATTTTCATGACTTGTAATGTAATATACTACTTCTTTCCCTATATACAGGGTTAGTCACGGAAGAGCTATTTTGAAAGTCCGTTTATTTGCAACCCAAACCAATCATGACAACAGACCATATTTAATTGTTTAATGTCAAAATGACAGAACCATCACTAGACAGGTAAAGCAATCGTGAATTAAATATTCTATTTTTTAAGATAAGAAGCTAGACGCTGTTGTAAATTGTATTTCGAGTTGCACACAAACGGACTTTGAAAGTAACTCTCCCGTGTCTAATCCTGCAGTGGCGGATTTAGAAAATTATAATAGGGGGGGCACTAAATTCGGAAAAACAAATTTTAAATATATAGGGTGAGCCCCCCCCCACCTCTCTAACTTTTGTATTGTATTGTAAAAAATTGCTTGTATAAAAGTTTTATTATTTTAAATACACTGTTTAATGGCAGATGTAAATATTTTTTTTTTATAAATTCAGAACATTTTTTTTAAGTAACAACCTATAATTATTTTACTAAAATATAAACCCTCATTTTTTGTCTTCTTAATGATCTATTTAGGGTCCTGCACCATAACAAAAAATAATAAAATGTACATTTATACTTAAAGTATTACTCAATAAGTAGGGATTAAGATAAAGAAAACCATTTTTTAATAATTACTTTGCGAGATTTCAGGTTTGTTGTCAGGGTCACTGTGACGTCACATTAGTGCTACCTTTCTCTCGCTGCCTACTATAGAACTTGTGCGAGAGAAAGATATAGCCACAATAGGTGTCGCCGTGACGTCACGTTGACTTTTAAAATCAAATTCAGTTAAATCAAAAACAATTAAGGCTTTTTAATACTACGAATTGCTTCAAAATTAAAAGAACTATCATTTAAAATAATAAAAAAATCAGAGTGCAGAACCCCAAACAAGTAAATGAGTTTGAGAAATATGAGAAATAATGTTTATTCAAATATTCTAAGTAGCCATGTGAAAATAAATAAAATGCAATAATGTTATACAAAACAAGGTAAAACATCAAATTAAGTATTAAGAACAACTTAAGACAAAAAATGGCGGTTTATATTTTAGTGAAATAATTATTGTTTGTTATTTAAAAAATAAAAGTTGATAGTCGTATTTTTTAAATGTGACTATAAAAAATATCTACATCTGCCATCAAATAGTACAATAAAAATAATAAAACGTTTAAATGAACCATTTGTTCTATTACTTCTAATAAACAAAGTTAGGGGGCATCTCCAAAACAATAAACAATTTGAAAAATAAATAGAAATTCTGTATTTTTATTAGTAATGTTTATTTATCTATGATGTGTAATACGGGAATGATAATATGTAATAATTAAATTTTTTAAAATGACAGGGGGGGCACGTGCCCGAGTGCCCCCCCTCTAAATCCGCCACTGTAATCCTGTATATGGTATTACACAAAAATAAAGCGACCCTGTAGAACCCAAAAGAAAAAAAATCTCTGTATTTTAAATATTCAAAATATTTTCAAAAAAAATTCATTCGGATTAAGATTCTGTGATTGTTTGCGAGTTGGGACACAAATCGCCTCTTTTCTAATTTTTGTACCTATATAATCTAAACAAAATTGTAATAAATTAGAGACGCAATTTACAATTTTCGCCTAGGGCGCTCAAGTCTCGGGCCGGCACTGAAAACAGGCAATCATTTTGCACAAGAATTTTGTACAAGAACAAAAGCTAAACACACTCCCTGCAATTGCACATCTGGTGCTCCCTGGAGCACGGATTGAAAGCCAAACTGAAACCCACACTCCGCCCGCAATCGTGGAGTGTTAGTGAAACGTTGGGCAACTTCTGAGCAACACATTAAAGATGGCAGGCAGTGCACCGGTGGCATGGGGGCTATCGGGTTGTGCTTCGTTGGCTGCGTGTTTGGCTGTCTCTCCAATCCGTACCTATACCGGCACTTACTGGGAAAGACTACGGCACTCCCACATAGACAACACATTTGATAAAACATCCATACAATAGGCAAAATATCTGTTAAACACTGTACGAGACAACAACTGGTTCAACTCACTGATAAAAACAGCTCCTCACAATATCTACACACATCAATTACTACAATATCGATGTTCTCACACTAAAATCTAGCAATAAACTGAAATAAAATACGTGAATACCAGTATCATTAATTGTAGCTCTTATCCAACAGCATCGGTTACGTACCTAAACAACTAATTAGAGACAAAACATAATAAATTTAATAAAAATAACTTAAGCCGGGACCACACATTCGGTATTCGCCGATTGCCGAATATTCGTCTTTCGCCGAGTAATGTTCGTCATTTGGCGAGCATACGTCTTCAGACATGCCTAGTTTGCCGAGCAACTATATAGGTAAATATTCGTTCACTTTGACTCGGCTCGAAAAACCGACACGAAGCGGAGTAACGACGAGCACCGAATATTCGCGGCGAGCAGCTCATCCATACAATCGGCATTTGGCGAATATTTGCTTGGAATTCGCCGAATGCCGAATGTGTGGTCCCGGCTTTACGCAAAATAAATCAAAGGGAAGCAAACTGAGCTGGTGCGACATTGTTGGATAAAAGTCGCGCTTGATTTGAAAAATTGCACTATTTTTTTTTCTTTTATTGCGATGTTGAATTTGTGTTCCTGGTGTGTGTTTAGGTATTGTTTTCGTCAGGAGTGTTTAAAAATTTCTTAAAAAATTTGTGTGCGTTAGGTATTATTTATGCCAGGATTTTTTTAAAAAATTCTTAAAACATTACTATGCGTTAGGTATTGTTTTTGTCAGGATTTAAAAAAAAATCCAAAAAATATATAAATACCTGCTTCCGCGCTCCAATTTTCTGTTTCCTTGTTATATTTTAGCGAAAATAATATATTACAACAAAAAAATTGTAATTTCTACTATTCAGGATAAACTGCAATCTAGCCAATTATAGTTAGTCTTAATTAGATTTTAAATTAGTATTTAATATTTGTAATCGTTATTATTTAATACATTTTTAATATTTAGTTATAGTAATAAACCTTTATTTTAATTAATAATAATTGTGTAATATTTGCACATCACTCAAACAAATAAATAAAAATCTGATATGGCCAGCACATAACCTCTCGCCAGATATTTTACCTGGTTGTACGCATAAAACGAAAAATATTTTTAAATACAAATACATATATTCATGTCTCACTACAAAATAATTCTCACATATATTTGCAAAATCTATGGGATATTTTAATATAAATTATGTACAATACATACATTTTCTTTATATTTATAATATAACCAATTACAGACCGATATCCGGCTTAAGTATATTTTCCAAAGTTTTAGACTCGATTATATCCGATAATTTAAGTTCAGTATTCCACTCAATAATTTGTCCACAACAGCATGGATTCATTAAGAATAAATCCACCTGCACAAATCTAATGGTATATAGTAACAGCATAATTGAAAATTTAGAAAATGGATCTCAAATCGATTCTATATACACAGACTTTCGAAAAGCTTTCGATCGTGTTAATATTAATTTACTTGTATTAAAATTACAATATATGGGTATAGGAGGTTCATTGTTGAAGTGGATACATTCATATTTGTCAAACAGAGTACAAATTGTAAAAATAAAAGATTTTCTTTCTCGAGATATTTATGTATCCTCAGGAGTCCCTCAGGGCTCTCATTTAGGGCCAATTTTATTTACATTATATATAAATGACATTGGCACAATCTTCAAAACGTCTAACTTTTTATTATTTGCTGATGATCTCAAATTATTTTCTAAAGTAGATAATTGGAATGAAGTTGTATGTTTGCAGAACGATTTATCAAGATTAGAACTATGGTGTAAAAATAATTTTATCGAGCTTAACATCGAAAAATGTAAACATATAACATTTGCTAAGAAGAAAAATTATATTCATTCTAGATACCATTTAAATAATGTTTGTTTAGAAAATGTAAATTCAATTAAAGATCTTGGTGTTGTATTTAATTCAAAATTTAACTTTCATGAGCATATAGACTTTGTTGTAAAAAAAGCTAATAAGATGTGTGGCTTTGTCATCCGGCAATCGAGAGAATTTACAAATATTGATGCCATATGTAAATTATATTATTCTCTTGTCCGCACACACTTAGAATATTGCAATATTATTTGGTCTCCTTATTATCAGCGCCATATGGACAGAGTCGAAAAAATTCAGAAGAAATTTGTACGTTATCTTTTATATAAACTTCATATTAATAAAAATAATTATTCATATTCTGAAAGATTAAATTTGTTAGGTTTAGATTCCCTAGAAATACGACGTAAAAAAGCCAAACTATTATTCGCTTACAATATTGTTCACGGTTATATCGATGTACCAGATATTTTATTAAAATTTAAATTTCATGTTCCTTCATATAATACGAGAAATAAACTTATTTTTGAACCACACAAATCGAATGTTTTGTATGGAAAGCATTCTGTAATTAATGAAATTGTAAACTGTGTAAATACTTTAATTCCAAGCGAAATAGATATCTATAACATAAGTCAATCCAAATTTAAAAATGTGTTAAAATGTATTTTGAAATAAGATAAGGAATTTCTATAATTATATATATACTTTATTGTTAAAATAATTTAGTTCACTTGCATGTCTGTAATATATATTTTGTATTATTTTGCTGTACCATTTGGATTTGTATCCGTAGTGTACCCATGCTAAATAAATAAATAAATAAATAAATAAATAAATTTGATATCCTGAAATTTTCTTTTACTACTTTCCTTTTCTTTTTCTTTATATTCGTCATTGTTTCGCAAATTCTTTTGTATTCTTTTTGCGTATATTCTTTTGCGTTGTTGACTTTTTTTATTTTCATAATCTTCATAATGATGTACAAATATTTTGACAATGGCATACAAATATTTTTGAAAGTGACATCTATGTGTCAATTACAAACATTTGAATTTCTTGTCTTGAAGTAGTTTGATATGAGATTTTTTTACATCAAATTATTTTATATGTATTTCTTTATCTTTAAATCTATAGAAGATATAATAATGAATTTATATTTATCGAATAAAGAATTTAACGTTCTTTAATATAAGTATTTACATAAATTTTCGATAAATAATATTTAGATGATTTTTTCTTGTAACTTCTACTTCCGGTTGCTCAATTGTTACCAAAACTTAATCAACTCTTCCCAGTATTGTTAGATTGAGGAATCCGTAGTTCAAAATGTCTTAAGTCTTATAGCATATGAGAAATCGTGGATCCAACATCCACACACACACCCACACATCCACACACACATACGGACATCATCGTAAAAATGTTATAATTGGATTCTAGGGACCTTAAATCGTGCTTATTCACTAAAACCTGGATATGCGATTTTTAGCATGAATCCAATACCTCTCTTAGCGAGAGGTTACTTTTTTATTTGCTGTCGTTACCTATTAATTTTATATAAAAAATGTTTCAAATAAACGTTATAGGTAACAAAATTCTACACCTAAATCACTAATCAGATTTTGTTTCGTATGTTTTTTCCCTGTAAAATTCAATTTGAAATTTTATGAATATTGGTCATTTGTAGAGACAGGCATGGAATACATACCCAGTGTACTTGTCAAACGATAAATAAATATATGCTGCCGTATCATATAAACAAAATTATAGACCTCGATTTTAATACTTTAAGGACTTTCATTACAGACCTTGGACCACAATGAATTCAGCGCTTGATATACCTCACGATTAGTAGGTACCATAATGATTGACGATGCAATCCATATAACATAAATAACTATTTCTATTATTAAATCTCTAACATTTAAATTTTTCAATACAATTTAAATTATAAATTATTAATATCTGTAAATTAATATATAATATTTGTCATATGCATAAAAATAATATACTTGTAATATTTATTTATATTTGTTAATTTATTCTATCCATAAAATTCGGTATAACGGAAAGTATTCATATGAATTTATATTTTGTAAAATTAACATTGACGGGTCAATGAATATTAGATTTTTCAGTTGATAAAATAATATTATGTGTAACCGCCAAATATATTGATTTCAATTTCCTATTAAAGCGGAAATTAGCAGACTATCACAATATATGTTTTCTCTAAATATTTTGTGCTTGTATTTTGTATTATGAAAAGTACTTTAAAATACTAAAAGTAGCTGAATAAGGAGAAAATCATATTTTGAGTCTGTTTCCGTGATAAGAAAAGTTTTCTTGTTAACATTTAAATTCAATTTGGCTGCGAATCAAGTTATTTGACATAAATGATGGAAATTCACTTGTAGTTAAAAGTGGATTTTCACAGTCGCCCAGAAGATGGCACCTGGTAACTACCAAAGTTTATATACAAATTTTAATAGTACAAGATACACTTACAAGGTTACCTCTGTTGTCATCATATCATCTTGGATGGTTTATCATCTTTCCACTCAACCTAGTCAGTGCCACAGAATATATACATGACTAACGTCAACAGGAGCGTCTGTGTGCTCATGGCTATGTGTGCGTGAACTTGGACCAGGGAGGGGTAACGTAGGGAGATTGGGCGTACTCCGGTACGCCAGGCTTTGCCAGTGACGGATTAACGGCGTTTGTGAGCAAGGCGGTTCAGCGAAAGAATATTACGACTACAAGACTAGACTACTAGACATAATGCCGGATGGTATAATACGAGTATATTGTTGTGTAAAAGGCTGTCCAAATAATAATAAAGATAAAACAATTCTAAAAAACTTTTTTAGATTACCGACTGACCCAAAACTCGGTATATTATAGTTACACTAAAATTTATATGTAATTTTTAAGGAGTTCTATTAATTTAGAACAATTATTATATTTTTATTTTTATCAAATGGACATTTAAATTATTTGAATTAGGTTTCAGGTATTTTCTGTATGTTTAAATTTTAATTTAAACCGAAAAAGGTTTTAAAAGAATGCTATTTCAAAAATTTTCATACTACTATGCTAACATTGATATCAAAATAATAATCTTTTCTCTTATATACCTAGGCAGACATTTTACGTAAAGCGAGTCTGTTGAAGGTCACCAAATTCAAATACACACATATAGGGTAGTGTCGCACCAGTGTCAGTGCCTCTAAGAGACTTCAGTATACCAAACTGATGAGCTCCAATGAGAGCGAAACGCGTCTGTGATTCTGCCTGAGTGGGCCAGTCTCTGATAAATAACCGACATGTTGATTCAGAGACTGAAATGCTTTAAAATTTGTCAAGTATGATTTTTTGAGTATTATACTTACATTTCGTTTAATGAACTATCACTCAGAACCAATTATTTGGGAAAAAATAAAACAAAATTATATACTATGTTTACTACTTATGCGTGATTTTATGTATGCTTGATGTAAGTACTACTTATTAGTGGGATTTTTTTATTATGTAAAATTTCTAGCTCAATTTTCGATTTCCGTCTTAAAAGAAGATGAAATTTTATACTTTGTCTATAACAATGAATTTTCATTATAAATTTTCAAACCTACTACTACTACAAAAAAAGTTACAATATTAATACGATGTCCATACCTGTTAATACATTTTCATTATAGATTTTTTCAAGCAACACATCTTTTTTGAAAACTAATACAGGGTGTTCAGGATAACATTTTTATATGGACACCATATTGGAAAGTTGCACCATTGAAAATAGATTTTTTCTAGCATTCCAACCTTGTGCATTTTTTCTACTTTCATTTGGTTTAATCACCGAATTTACAATATCTAAATTAAAAACAGTGATAAAAATTGAGCATCGCCATTCGAAAAAACATAAAAAGTGCCTTAAAGATGAGCAAATTAAAATCCAGTATCATTTCACATATGGAAGATATTTTCAAAAATAAAAAACTGCGTCTTCGGTTTACTGCCGTTCCTATATACTTTGTATAGACGTGGTAGTAATCCGTAGACACAAAGTAACGAAACAAACAGACCTAATGGAAATAAATAATAAGTGATGCTCAGTTTTTAATATTACTTTTCGATTGTACAATCTATTTTTGAAACAAGACGTGCACGTTGGCAGTTTTATGACCCCAACATTATATGTACTATATTTAGTGTTCATTTGTATTTTACAAATTAAATCTTTGTACATATTTATATTTAGGGCAATACATAGTAGTTTTCGATCTTAATTTCATAGACTTACCCCGCTATTATCAGCAGACATTTAATTTTAAATGAGAATTTAGTTATATCGAAATGATGTGTTATACGAGATTTCTAATATTGCAACTTGAATTTCGATGTGCTTACTTTTGATAAATGCAAATTTAATATTAAAAGTCTATTGATAATACCGGTATTTTGATCTCTGGTGAAACTGGGTGTTAATTTAACCTTTTGTTAAAGCGAAAAATACAGCATATGTGTAATATTTACAACTTCTATCTTCTATGGTCGGTCTTTCTGGAACTTTGTAAATCCACTAATGACAGAACGTCATTTCGGAATTTTTCTTCAAATATTCAAGTATACGAGTAAAATTAAGATTTGAAAATGAATTAAATTTAAAAAGAATAGTATAATTTTTTCAAATTTCTTAAAGAGAATTATTAGACTTTTGTAAAAATTAAAATACTCGTAAATGAATATTTTTTCAAATATATTTCTTTATTAAAGGAAATTTATAATTTTAATTTTTCAAGAACTATTTCATTAAAGGTACCCATTCCAATTACTAATGCACACACCATTGCTGGTTGCCTATGCAATGTGGTGAAATTTTGTTACTTGTTTACGCGGGGTCCGATTGATTGATTTTTTGTTTAAAATATTAACAAAAATGATGGAAATTTTATTGGCATGAAATTAAGTGGAAAAATGACATAAAATTTATTTTTATATTTTGCGTTCATAATGAAGTCATTATGATACGCAATTGTGTATCGTAATGACCTTCATTTCGATACGCAATTTTTTGTTTTAGACGGTTGGTACTAGATGACGTTTCTTTAACCCATTTTTACCTAATTTATTTTTAGTTAATTGACAATAATAATATAATGTC
>OY720448.1:96163615-96398615 GCA_963082715.1 Harpalus rubripes | reverse complement strand
TTAATACTTCAATTGGTAATTTTGTCATAATTGTTACATTTCCCACTGCATCACATAATATTTGACGTCCTATCATTCGCGTTCATTGCGAACATTTTACAAAATAGATATTGCCAAAAAATTACCTGACATAAAACATAACCTTGTTATGTTTCAATGAGTAACCACCTTTGTCATTTTTGTACGCCGTCGGCGCTGACTACTTTTGTGCACACCGCCTATAGCTATAACAAACCTAGGATTGTTAAAAATGAAAATAATTTTCAAGTTCGAATACATTCTAACTCAGTACGTCAGAACTTCAACTGGTCATTCAATGCATTCATCCACGTTTTAATATAAATGTTTTTGATAACACAATTTTGTTATATATTGTGCGGCGTGAACCCCAATTAACTAGTTTAAATAGAACAAATAAATCCACCCTTTCGTAATAGCGCGAAGACAACCAAGAAGAAGGGATATTTGCGTGACATTTAATTTTCAATTTCCTCGTACTAGGAATGTTGTGTCGGACCTTTAAACTCCCAGCAACAATGTAATAATTACACTGCACCCGGGGGCAGAACCGGCAGGGGATGAGGCGGTCACCACTAACTTTGTTCTTCATCACACTTTCCTGTAAACTTCGTTTGTTTATTTAAATAATTCGCATAGCGCAAATTTACATAAATGGCGGTAGTGCGGCCACGTGACGGCTTTGTTAGCTTTATTTTCATTTTATTTGTGGAATATGAATTCCATTTTCTAGTTTTTATTTAATTTTCATTTTAGTTGCTAATTACTTGTCTTGTTGTACTACATTTTATTTTAATAATTAATATTGCATAAACACTGTAATTATGCAAAAATATTTTCAACGAATAAATGTGTATCACGGTTTTAACTCTCAAATATTTAAATGACAATATATATTTCTACTTTTTATGCCCCTTGCACTGCTTATAGTTAAATTTTAACAACATATTTGATAAATTGATTATTTTTTGACATTTCTTACAACCAATGAAATGTTCCATTTGTGTCACGTGTCTGCGTTTTAACCAATCCTGTCATTATTATACTAAGAATAAAATTCTAGAGATTATTTCTGGTAATAATAGTTATCAACACATGAATAAAATGGTCATGAAATAAACTAGAAAATTATAGAATTCTAGAAATATCATAATTAGTAATATCTTTTGATTATTTATTTTGCATTATCAAAGTGTAATCTAGTTGTCAACACAGACTTAATTTTCCAAAAATCTGTCAAATTATTTTCAATTTATTCTCACCCTGTTGTTATATTATTACTGATAATATCGTATCTAAACGAAATGTGAAATGGATTATTATATATGTTTAAATATTGCAATTATTACACACATTAACTTATAATTAAGAATTTAACAATAATGGCCATATTACATTTTTTTGTAATATGTGCTTGTTATTGGTTGTTGTTACAAAATAGATTATAAGTTCGCAAACTTAAACTTTATGAAATCACACGACGAATCGATAATTTAAAACGTATAACATTTGTGTTAATGGTTATTAAAAATATGTAAAAAATAAAAATGAGGAATGGCAGATAATACCATAGATTTCGAGAAAGGGAATATTGATCTTTACTGAATTCAGTGTACAAGCCTACACATACTAATCAGGCTATTAATGCCAAACCACACCATCACCCTCCTCAGAAATATGGCACTATTAAATGTCTATTGAAAAGAGCATTTGATATTTGTCAACCTGATAAATTAGAGGGAAAGATGAAAGAAATTAAAAGTATATTATTAACCAAGGTAGGGAAGACACACTTATACATATACACTCTGTTACTTGTTGTTATTGTTTTTTTTTAAATATATTTATTTATGTTTTTCCTTGAACAAGGGTGCAGTACTTTAGTACTTTGCTACATTGTTAAAACACTAGCCGAAGTTGCACAACTAAATACCATAACTTCACATTACTTCGGGCGCTCTCGATAAAGTTCGGCTTAAATAGGTATAGTAGAAAATATACGAGTATGCTACTCTACGTCCTCAATATTATGTAGACTGATATATAATATTTAGCACAAAATGCAGCATAAATTATTGACATTGTAATATAATGTACCGTACTGACGCTTTACTATGCTCGGCTCGACCACAAAACATGCATTAATTTTTAATCATTAATATCAAAACATTGAGTGATCCTGCTGTGCTCATATCCGGGTATAATCCTTTCAACTTGTTGACCCAAGATAACTGAAACAAATTGGCTTGCAATGAATCTTGGCAACTGGTAGTTAGAATGAGCTAGGATACAACGAAAAGTTTTAAAGTAGGAACCACTTATTCAACAAGGCAAAGTAGTAAATTGTAAAAAAAATGGGACAATAATGTTTGAAATGTCCACCCTTTTTTGGAGAAAATTATTTAATACATCCACTTCAATAATCACATTTTATTTTTCATGTTTTGTTACTGAGAAAATCGATGTTAAAATTTCATAAAAGTTAATTCTTTATAGAAAAGAAACGCTCTCTTTAATTTACGTATGGTTATTGAAATTGGGTAAGTATTAACACAATGAAAAGTTACAAATTTTGTTTCAATTTCGTGATTAAAACTATAAAGAAAAATTTTGTATAAATAAATAATAGTTATAAAACGTAAAATAAATATATCCTTACGGCATAATACCCATTGTTGGGTGTGCCAATCTGGTTGGTACACAGATTTCGGTAATGATGATGATATATTTGTATTGTATGGGAGTTCACTGGGTGTCACCTAACGGGCACTGATTACTGGCGTGGAGAGTGCACACAGTAGTCAATTTTGTGCTATTTAAAATTCGAAATATTTGGCGTCGGTTGGGATCAATCCCGGTTCGCCAGATTCGCGACAAGATAGACATGCAGCCACGAGACCCTATAAAACGTAAAAAATAAAATGTGAAGATTTGTATTTATCTGAAGCCTTGTTCTCTAAAATTGCTTTTCGTGTTACGCCCAGTATATAGGCATTTGTGGCTATATAGTGTGATTTTTACCTCCCGCTACCCTTGGCAAGGGAGGTATAGGTATCGTGCTAAAAATCGCATATCGAGATTTTGGTAAATGACCACGTATTAAGGTCCCTAGAATCCAATTTTAACATTTTCAAGATGATGTCTGTGTGTATGTGTGGATCCTCCACTCTAACTCAAATACTATCAATCAGAAAATTTTGAAACCTTGTATTTCGAACTTTTTCTATAATGGAAAGAGCCCATTAGATTTTGGTGAAAATTGGATAACCGAAAGTGGCAGTATACTAGAAGCTCAAAATAGTTTTTCTTCGAAAAATACCTTTAAATGTAATTTTTTCGAGACTTATGTTATTATAAAAATTAAAGATTATTAAATTTTCTATATATTTTATGGATAAATTTATAAAAATATCTATAATTTAAATCCCAGAGCCTACGCTTTAAACAAACAAAACGCAGTTACTCAAATGTATGTAAATGACAGATAAATGGTACTATCAAAGAACTAATCATTTCAAAATAATATTAGTAACGTTTTAAAAAGAAAAAAGTAAATAGAACAATAGAAAAGGAATTCAATACAGTGTCCAGCATAAGTAAATATGTAGGTATGTATTTAGATTAATAAAAATTAACGATTCACAAAAGTTTGTATGCAGATATCGGTAATGATGATGACATATTTGTACCGTGCGGGCGTTTACCAGGCGTCACCTCACGGGCACTCATTGCTGGCGTGGAGAGTGCACCACAGGGGTCAATTTTGAGCCTCATTTTTGAATTAGTGAATTCTATTCTATCCCAGTAATTAAAATTTAATCTTCATTTTATTATAACTCCGGTAGCTCAATGGTTAGAGCAACGCCTCATGTTATGAGTGCCCTCGGGGCTCTGGGTTCGAATCCCACTAAGGCATGGATGTGTGTGAATGCAAACGCACTCTGTAATTGGGATTTAATCCTGTCGAGGTAGTTACTTGGATTAGATTAGACTACATTTTAAGAAATAAACTGTCAAAATTAGAGTGAAATTCGCTAATCCAAAAATAAGGATTGACTTAATATTTTTTGTGACTCGAGCTGTAAATGGCGGGAGGTATTGTGTTGGCCATACTAATTTTCAAATAAGGAACCCATATTTTGCAATGTTTTTGTCTTGCAATTGTTAATAAAAACATTATATTATGATTTATTAATATTAGTACACATCTGCCAGTCGTCATTTTCATTTTTACAGCAATCGTTGAGCCGCCAATCTTAGTTACGTTAGCGAATAGTAAGTAGATTAACCCATAAAGTCCTCAATAATTTAACGTAAACAAAGTATTCATTTTACTTAATTACCTATAAACTATGTCCAGGGTAGTAATTAGTTGTTATACTCGTATATCTCTTTAAAATCAGTTAGCATTTTTAACACTCACGTAAATATTCATTAAATAAATGAACTCATTACACTGTAGGTGATTTACTATTACAGTTTAGTTTTACGGCCCCAGAGTTTCACAAATAACATCCAGCACATTCATCAGTTGAGTAGTAAATAAAAACATTTAAACTTTTCCATCACTTTCCGATCGTGTGCATTAGAATATTCACTCGTATGTATAACGACTTTTTGGTTTATAGCAAGTAGCTAATTCCAGTTAATGCAAACAGTAATTACAAATGCAATTTGTGTTTTAGTGCGGAATTATACGACTATTTGCATGTGTGCAACTTGGATTCTACGCAAATTGCAACAGGCAGATTCGTTGAAGTTTACTAGATTATCGTTTATTGAAAACTGTAAATCCTACGGATGTTCACAGACGCCGTCTTCATAGTGTGCTGGCAATGTCATTTAGCTAAGTTTGGGGGTAAATGATACCTAAAATGTGAAATGTTTATTGATTCAGAAATCTGCACTGAGAAAATTAAAGTGCATTAACAAATACAATTTAATTTGCTTCAAGTTTAATCCTCCGACTGTGTGGTGGAAGAAAAAACAATAATAATTATACGATTTAAATCCATCTTTTCCGAAAAAAAAAAAACGTTTACTGTTTGGTTCTCAAAGGGAGACAGGTTGGCCTTCTACTTCTACATATTCGTTGCCATACAAAGAACACCGTGTTTCTGAACAAGTTTCTATGAATGTATGGTCTCCTCTGCGTATGAAATCTTCTTCAATAATACTTTATTGTTCGCTTCCACTATTACCCAAAATGTAAAACGTTTATTGATTAAGAAATCTGCCCTGAGAAAATTAGGGTGCACTAACAAATACAAATTAAATTTAAATTACTTCTAGTGTTAACACTTCGACTGTGTGGTGGAAAAAATATTACTTATACCAGCACATAACTCCTCGCCAGATATTTTACCTGGTTGTACGCATAAAACAAAAAATATTTTTAAATACAAATCCATATATACATGTCTCACTACAAAATAATTCTCACATATATTTGCTAAATCTATGGGATATTTTTATATAAATTATGTAGAATACATACATTTTCTTTATATTCAATATCCTGAAATTTTCTTTTTCTACTTTCCTTTTCTATTTCTTTATATTCGTCATTTTTTCGCAAATTTCTTTTATATTCTTTTTTACATATATTCTTTTGCGTTGTTGACTTTTTTTTATTTTCATAATCTTCATAATGATGTACAAATATTTTTGACAGTGTCATACAAATATTTTTGACAGTGACACTTATGTGTCAATTACAAACATTTGAATTTCTTGCCTTGAAGTAGTTTGATTTGAAATTTTTTACATCACATTATTTTATTTGCATTTCTTTATCTCTAAATCTATAGAAGATATAATAATGAATTTATATTTATCGAATAAAGAATTTAACGTTCTTTAATATAAGTATTTACATAAATTTTCGATAAATAATATTTAGATCATTTTTTTCTTCTAACTACTACTTCCGGTTGTCCAATTGGTACCAAAACTTAATGAACCCTTCCCATCATTGTTAGATGGAGGAATCCGTAGGTAAAAATGTCTTTAGTCACAGTATTTGAGAAATCACACACACACACACACACACACACATACACACACATACACACACACACGCACACACACACACACACACACACACACACTCACACACCCACACACCCACACACCCACACACCCACACACACGCACACACGCACTCACGCACGCACGCACGCACACCCACACACACATACACATACACATACACACACACACGCACACACACACACGCACACACACACACACACACACATCATCGTAAAAATGTTATAATCGGATTTTAGGGACCTTAAAACGTGCTTATTCACTAAAATTTGAATAATCGATTTTGAGCGAGAGGTAAAAAAGCGATTATAGTTGGAGGAAGGAATCTATTAAACTGACTTATGCAGGGTGTACAACCTTTTATGGACGGATGGGCTTCTTTGCGGTCAGGATTCATAAATTATTCAAATTTGAATCCATCACTTTTAGGGTAAGAAATGGGCCGTATTTAGAAGATTCATACTAAATTTTTGTATAAATTTTGTAAATTGAAACTATATAATAAATCAAACAATAAAACAAAATTTTAGTTTATTAACTGGGAAAAATATGTACATATAAAAAACTGAAGATATAATAAAATAGAGATTTAGTACAGAGTACATGTACAGTACTGTGCAGTTAGATTTAAAAAATACATATAACAAAAAAACAACACATTACACTAAAATAGAGATGAAGTACAGAGTTCATGTACAGTGCGGTGCAGTCAGAGTTAGAAACAAATATTTACATGTAACAAAAAAAAATAAAAAAAAAAACAACATATTACAATAAAATAGGAAAGAAGTTTGCGTTTCCGTATTTTCGACGTCGACGGCTGATTTGATACATCTTCTGAGGGCTGTTGAACTATTTCTTATATAAATGTTGCATTCACCATCATTTTCGTCCACAAAATTAGATTCCCAGGGTCTCCACATTTGTATTCAAAGTTACGTTTGAATTTATTGTAATTCCTATAATTTTTTAATCTCTTCTCAATTTACAAATTGCGGTTAGAAGAAGGATATTTAAAATGTATTGTTATTTGAATACAGATTTAAAATCACATAATTAGGAAACATCTTATAATATTTTCATGTCTATTCTATTTACAAATTGATATTAAAAGAAGTTCATTTAAAACTCGTTATTATTTTATTACAGATTTAAAAGTATATAATTAGAAAATGTCTTGAACGCAAATTTCCGATACGGTCCAGGATAGAAATTCTACCCGGCTCTAGTAGTCCTTACCACAAGTTCCATAAAACTTTATCACGGGCACTTGGCCGATTCTATAATGAGTTCCATAGATTCCTTCCGCCAATTATATTGTTTAGTTCTCAATAGGAGACACGATGGCCTTCTACTTCCACCTATTCGTTGCCATACAAAAAACATAGTGTTTCTGAACAAATTTCTATGGATGCATCGTCTCCTCTTCGTAGGAAATATCTTCTTCATTATTACCTTTTTGTTTACTTTTATTATTGTGGTCGCTGCAACTCATGATCTAAGCATTTCATCTAGTTTTCTGAACCAATTGGTATTTCTTCCTCATCTACTTCTTCCCGTAACTTTTTTAAGTATCTCTGCTATTTCTTGTAAAATTCCACAATGTACTTTCAAATAACAGTCAAAATATAAGGCAAATATTAAAACAAATCTAGAAAATACATATGCTTTAAAACTTGTGCTTACCTGTGGTGGGGTATAAAATATCACAAGCAAATTTAAAACGCTCCTGACCGCTTATTTGTTCGGATACAACTGCGGAATAGGTAAAAAGTGGTGGTTTCAATACATCTTGAAAATTACTGAGATCTGATATGGTTGAAGCTGTGATCAGTGTTATTAGCTAATGCAGTGTTTTTGAAATTTGCTGCGGTATGTTTATACCCAGCACACAGTCGAAGGGTTAATTTAATTTAAAAGCTGTTTAGTTAATATTTAGGCAAACTCATTATTGTCTCAAAGTATTTTCATAGCGCAAATCATTGTAAAAATCTGTTGGAGCCAACACAATATCTCCCGCCATTTACAGCCCAAGTCACAAAAAAGATTATGTTAATTCTTATTTTTGGATTAGCGAATTTTACTCTAATTTTGACAGTTTATTTCTTAAAATATAGTCTAATCTAATCCAAGTAACTACCTTTTTTTAAACCCCTCAACAGGATTAAATCCCAATTACAAAGTAGTTTCACACATCCATGCCTTAGCCCATTCGAATCCAGAGCCCCGAGGGCACTCATGACATGAGGCGTTGCTCTAACTAACCATTGATCCACCGGAGCTATAATAAAATGAAGATTAAATTTTAAATACCCGGATAGAATAGAATTCACTAATCCAAAAATGAGGATTAACTTAAATATTTTTGTGAATCGTTAATTTTTATTAATCTAAATACATACCTACATATTTACTTATGCTGGAAACTGTATTTAATTCCTTCTCTATTGTTCTATTTACTTTTTTCTTTTTAAAACGTTACTAATATTATTTTGAAATGATTAGTTCTTTGATAGTGACATTTATGTGTCAGTTACATACATTTGAATAACTGCGTTTTGTTTGTTTAAAGCGTAGCGTCTGGGATTTTAATTATAGATAATTTTATAAATTTATCCATAAAATATATAAGTATTAATTCGTCTATAGAAAATTTAATAATCTTTAATTTTTATAATAACATTAATCTCGAAAAAATAACATTTAAAGGTATTTATCGAAGAAAAACTATTTTGAGTTTCTAGTGAAGTGCCATTTCCGGTTATCCGATTTTCACCAAAATCTAATGGGCTCTTTCCATTACAGAAAAAGTTCGAAATACAAGGTATCAAAATTTTCTGAATGATAGTATTTGAGAAGTGGAGGATGCACACATACACATACACACAGACATCATTGTGAAAATGTTAAAATTAGATTCTAGGGACCTTAAAACGTGGTCATTTACCAAAATCTCGATATGCGGTTTTTAGCACGATCCCTATACCTTCCTTACCAAGGGTAGCGGGAGGTAAAAATTAATATAAATTGAATAAATATTTACTAAATTTTATATTTACAATTGTCAATTGAAAAATGTAAAAATAGCATTACTTTCTTGGTTTTTTTATTTAAAACAATAAAATGAATTATGTAGGTAGATAGATGAGCATTATATTGAATATGAATGAATAATATATCAATTTTGAAATTTTCATAACTAACCTACTATATTTTTAATAAAATTTTGTCGTATTTGCATTCGGATCATTTACATATATTTATTATTTATGAAACAATAAAATAATAAAAATATTTTTTACTATTTCATTTATTCGTGGTTCAATAATTCCATTGGAAATCGTTTTAACGTCACAAAAACATAAATGTTCCTCTACAATATAAATTTTCAGTTATATAAAATATTTAGACTGTATAATGTACATTTTTTATAGTTATTTTCATGAGTGTTTTATAAATAAATGTTATTTTAGTTTGTGCCCAGTTATGCTACTATCAAAATAGTAACTTTGCGGTTATATGAAAAATATTTAGCCGTAAACAAACAATGAGAGTAAAATACTATGGACCCTATTTTGAAACCGGAAAGCTGTTAGGATAATTCATTATAATATCTAACAAACTGGGGCATGCGCATTAATGTAAATTAAATTACCCGGCACTTAAGAGCAAAAATATGACTGTAACATTTTCTTTCCATTTTCCGTTTGCTGTGGAAAGATAATCTCCAAACTTAAGGGTTTAAATTTTTTAATTACATTTCCTAATGAATTCTTGGCTCCTTGAAATTATTTATGTATACAGGTATCCCTAACAATAAAAACGATATTCAATTCTTATAAGTTTTAATGTACTAATCTTATTGACTATACAACTCATCGGAAAATAGACCAATAACGTAGCTCAATTTTTCTTAGTTAGGCTCGGGCCACACAATGCGTGTTGGTGGGACCGGTTTAACGGGACCGATTGACTGGGAAGACAACAACCTATTGTTTTAAATGAATGCGTCCACATCGATGCGGTTGCGGTCCGGTTACCGGATACTACCGTAGCATGTTGCGGTTTGACGGGACGATCAATTTGCCGCATGACAACTACAACACATTTGAGGTAATTCGAGCGTTCACAAGAGTCTAGTTTTGATTTTTAATAGATTACGCATACTATTTGGGCTCTGCACTGATCAGATGTTGGTCCGACTGTGTCCGAATCGGGTTTTCACTGCTGCCGTACTGTTCAGCGGGATATATGTGGACGCTGTACGATCCATCCCGTTTAACCGGATGCGGTTTTACCGGTCCCGCCAAAACGCATAGTGTGGCCCGGGCCTTACGCTGTGTAACATCGGTTATTTGCGTTGCTAAGTTGTGTTTCGGTTTCAAACAAATGACTCATATGTAATCATATGTATGGATATAAATAAGCAAGTAATATTTTAGACATTTCGTAAAAATATAGTTGGTTGATTCGTTGTACAGTGTTAACATATACACTCGAGCTTCGAAAATCATCTGAATATAAAGTGTGCGGACCCGATGTGTTACCTGAAAACACAACTCCACCTGCGGTGTCATTGTGTTTCCTAAGCAACACATCTCGTCCTCTCAACTGTATATTCGATTATTTTCGAACCTCTTGTAGTATAACTATTGAATATTGTCAATAATTAATAATTGTTAATATATATATATATATATATATATATATATATATATATATATATATATGTGTGTGTGTGTATAATATTATATAAATTTTGAATATTGTCAATAATTAATAATTATATATATATATATATATATATATATATATATATATATATATATATATATATATATATAATAATAATAAAGTGGATACATTGTACGTAACAAGATTTATTTATTTAAAAAATATTATTATCCACTTTATTAAATTCAATATTAATAAAAGATTAAAAACATATTAATAATAAAAATTATTTTGAAAAGAAAAAATTAAAAAATAAATATTGCTGTCGGTTGGTTTCGAGCCCGACTCTCTAAATTGTGAAGCGCGCACGTTACCCCTACTCTATCAGAGCTGTTGCTTAGATACTATTATTTTCAAGATATGAATAACATTCATGGTACTTCTACAATTTTTCTTAATTTATTCTAATATTACACTTGTAAATTGACTGATTTGAATTGAAATCCATAGAAATAGTATCCCCGGATAAGCATGCAAAATTTCATCTTAATATCTTGCACTGGGGAGATACTATTCACAATTAACTAATTTTACATGTTAATCGCCCATGTGTCGGTCGGCCTAAGACACCCGGTATATATATATATGTATGTATATGTATATATATATATATATACAGGGTGTCCCATAACTTCAGGTACATATTAGAAGGGCATATAGTTATTAATGTCCTGATTACGGAACAAAAAGATTTTTTTCAAAATTCCTATAATTAAGGGTAGTTCACTTAAGAAGAACATTTTTTGTACCCCTGGATACTATAATATTTGGAATAGTGAAATTAGTTATAACTATTACATAAAATAATTTAACAATGAAATTATATGCAATTACGTAAAGCTTTCTCACAACAATTAAGTTTGGGAGATGTGTATGTAATGAAAAAAAAATCAAATTATTAAAACTACCTATTCAACCAGTGTCCCAAAACTGTTTCCTTCAAAAACCTCAAAAACTAATTTTTAAATTTTGAAAAAATTCTTTTTGTTCCGTAATCAGGACATTAAGAACTATATGCCCTTCTAATATGTACCTGAAGTAATGGGACACCCTGTATATGTATGTATATGTATATGTATATATATGGTGTTCCATTTAAGTGCTACACTATTGCTATATCGAGAAATATAAGAGATACGGAGTCCGTTAAATTAGCAAACAATTTCTATTTTATGAGACTACTTTAATGAGCGAAACAAGAATTTTTTTAGACCAGTGGTTCTCAAAATACGGGGTGCTGCTTTCTTATTTTAAATGGCAACCTATTGTTTTTTTTATTATTTGCTTATTCGATTCAGTATTTTTTTCAGAATTCAACGATATCAATATGTAATACTCTATTATTACAAAATATTTGAGAAAAATGCAAAATTAATAATGTATTTTTATTTAAATATGACTATACAAAGAACGCTACGGAAAAAAAACAAATAATTCAATTAATATTATGTATGTATTTATGTATTTTATATTGTTTAAATAATAATTATTCACGACTTAAAGAAAATTATAAAAGTTTTTGTAATTATTTCTTCATTTGATTTATTTGTTTATTCCATAGCACTCTTTATATAATCATATTTAAATAAAAATTATACATTATTAATTTTACATTTTTCCCAAAAATTTTGTAATAATAGAGTATTACATATAGATATCGTTGAATTCAGAAAAAATACTGAATCGAATAAGCTAATAAAAAAGGTAGGTTCTAATTTAAAATAAAAAAGGTGGGTCCCGTATTTTGAGAACCACTGGTTAAGAAAATTTTTGTTTTGTTCATTTTAATAGTCATATAATTTAGAAATTGTTTGCTAATTTAACAAACTTTGTATCTCTTATACTTCTCGAGATAGCAATAGGGTAGCATTTAAATGCCAAAATTATATAAATTTTAATATGAAAACGTTCAAATACGTAAAATTAATGTCTTACTAATACTGCACCTGACGTTCTTCGCATGTAAAACCAAAGAAGAAAAGACTATGCAAACAGCTGTTCCGTGTCGCTGGCCGCGCCATCTGACGAATTTCCCGTTAAGTAGCGTCGGGTAGGATTTCTTACGTGTAGAATGATGTTTTATATACGAACCGTTTTGTCAGTTTAATATATATTTGAAGCACCACTTGAAATAGAAAATATATCTGTTATTATAAGCTGTGGTTTTGAAAACGACGACATATCTTTCTTATACGTTTGCTCGGTAAATTCGCACTAGTGTAAGAACTGTCATTGCTTGTCGCTGTGTACTTTCAGTCGACGTCAATTTGGAAAATAATTCACTTTGGTTTGGAAGAGCCTTTAGTTAATGTGTAATTTGTGTATTTCTTTTACTTACGTATATTTTTTGAACTCTGACGTATACATTGTCAAGGGCAGTATAAAATTACGTTCGTGCGCTTTGTATAGAGTTGTCTACTAATAATTTATCGTAGATCTCATAAATATCATACAATTAAACATTTTACATTCAGTAGTGTGTATATTTTATTTTATTTTATTTATGATCATTGTTATCAATGGCACACAGATTTGAATTTGTCCCATAGCCTATTTTAAATCTAAATATTTTGTTCCTAAATTATAAAAAAATATTTGAACTAAACTTTTTATTAGACAAAATCAAATAAGGTGTAAACTTTAAAACCATGTTATTTGCTTGAGAAATATGTAATCAGATTTTTAATGAAATTCAACTGTACTTTACGACATTCGATGCTATCCATTTCCTTCCTGTTCCCAAGGATAATAAGAGAGGGAGTAAAATGAATCTTATTATCCTTGTTATACTTATATTTGCACTCTACGACACAACAAATTTTACGGCTTTTTACCAGGGTTTTCATGCTCATATTCACTCGTATTTATGAACTGTCATTTAAACAACCCAGTGCTAGTATTTAAAAAATCCGCGAGTGGCGCGACGATTCGTACTTGCTTAGTCTGTAGTTATTTATGTGTCAAAGGCGATATTTTATTTTGTGAGGAGTTTGGAGCATGACTCAAAGCAAAGTGTTTCAAACCTTCGAACAAAATTAAATCACTTTTTACACGTACCTATCATAAACTATTTTTTCTGCAAACACAATCTTTGCATTTAAATTTATATATGTAATAATTCTAATATCTAATTAGTAGGCAGTGCATGACAAACACCGTTGACCGACGTCAAGTCGTTTATTTATAAATTGTAAACAAGCTTTAGTTCCTGTCATTTGTGTCGTGAAAAATAATAAAAATGGCTGATCTGTCTCATAGAGACTGTGGTGTTATTTTCGTGCCTGGCTATATTTTGAATGTATCATTTGTTTAAGAGTTAGGTAAACTCTGTGAAAGTGATTTAAAAAAAAATTAAATCACTAGCAAATAAGCAGTTACTCATAGTTGTTGCTATGGAGTTAATAATGACAGTGTAAAACGTCAAAATTAAATAAAAAATTATATACACTTTGTACCAGTATCATATATATATATATATAATGCCTCTTATTAACAATATAAGTATTTTTTTAAGTAAAATAATTCTATTTTTGTAAGCCTAATGAACTAAAATATATATTAACAAATTTTCAATCTATTTCTACTGTCGGTACTTAATGGGTTAACTAATCCTATCAGCGATAATTCCGAAAATTGCACCAGATCTCATATTGCTTAAAAGTCAGTTGCAAATAATATTTCTGCCTATTGGGCGGTAGTGAGAGCTCGGTATTTTAAATATTAAGATATAAGTCTAAGTTCGCGTATAGTTTGTTGATTTAGCTTAGCTTGTCTTTGAACAAAATAAAGAAGAATATTAATAAAAGAAAGAAGACATATATCTTTTGTAACGGAACATCCTTGGTCACTGTACCAATTTTATGTAACGCGACATATCTACACCTTTTACCTGGCCTCGTCTAGTAGAAGGTTGTACTTACCCTACGTTGTGTTTATTTTTAATAAGGAACCCTTTACCTCGTTCGTAATATAGAGTAGCTGTTAAAAGTGGAGGAATCGGGATAGGTATTTGACGTAATTAAAGAATAATGTTCTCTCCAAAAAGCAGACAAAATGTGTCTATCTTTGTGCATTTATTGAAAATTACTTCACAGAAAAACATACTAAACAATATGAGAAATATGGTCGGGGGCAATGGTTTGAACATGACACCCTGCTGTGGAAAGGTCCGCTCTCTGGCAATCGCCTTACGTGCGAGGGAAACCACAGCAAAAACCTCGTACAGAGAGACATCGAGACACAATTTAAACAAATAGTTTATAACAAATTAAACATTTTAACACATAAAGGTTGTCCCAACAATTTAACATTAACAACATTGAAAATACTGCTTTAATTTGACCTGTATATTGATAGTCAATTATAAACGTAATTGTGTACGTAAAGGTGAATGTGTAAGTTTGGTGAGTTCGGAATTTCATCCGAACTGCCACGACGCTCGGCGTCGCCGCCGGCCTGCTTTTTGTATGGAAAGCGTGGGGTTAGCAACACAGTCCTGGTTCGCCGCTGGACCGGCCTCACCATTTATACAGGCCACCCGGCATAGCCGAGGCGTCTACAGTATGCGACTGTGTAGCCATACTGTCTATCCCGACAAGTACCTGTGTCGTACCCGTCGGGGTGTAAATTGTTAAGTGATACCCAAGTGAACGTGGACATGCCAGCGTTCGGTGCTGATACGGCACACATCTTGAGCTTAATTTTTTTTTTAAATCACGCTGCAAAGCAACTAGACCCGCAAAATTACGTTTGATTGACAACCAATACTAGGTTATATAGATATAAATTAATTATATCATTGTGACAACAATCAATCAAAATATAGTGCTTGTCCAAGTTAAGTTCATCGTAATTGAAAAAGGGAGCCAAATTAGGTAAATAGGGAGGATGGTATGGAGGTTCCCCAAACGTGCCTGGCTAGCCATAGCATCTGGATGGGCGGAAAGTAGTGGAGGCTCCCAAACGTGCCTGGCTAGCCATAGCAACTGGATGGGAGGAAAAATGGTGGAGGTGCCCAAACGTGCCTGGCTAGCCATAGCAACTGGATGGGAGGAAAAATGATGGAGGTTCCCAAACGTGCCTGGCTAGCCATAGGAACTGGATGGGAGGAAAAATGATGGAGGTGCCCAAACGTGCCTGGCTAGCCATAGCAACTGGATGGGCGGAAAGTAGTGGAGGTTCCCAAACGTGCCTGGCTAGCCATAGCAACTGGATGGGAGGAAAAATGGTGGAGGTGCCCAAACGTGCCTGGCTAGCCATAGCAGCTGAATGGGTGGAAAGTAGGAAACGGTATTGGAAACAGAGTCGAAGGTAGACTTAGAACTTACCTCGGACAAGCCAAATGTAAAAGTTCGATGATTTCAGAGCCTTGGGTTACCCAACATGTCAACCATGCCGGAGGTCCAAGCTCTGTGAGTCTGGCCGAAACCAGACTGCCGAATGCAGCGTTTATCCCCGTATTTAAACCAAAATATCCCTCTTGCCTCCTTCCGATCTTAGGAGTTTCGGGGGTAAGGGTTGCACCTCCCCGCCATCGGTGTGAGTGGGTGGTTGGGTGGCCCGTGGAAATTTCCAAAACATCATAAGTTTGTCATCGCTGCTTATCAGGGACGGATGGCCAGATGGCCTTAGCTAACACGGTATTGCAGTGTCAAGTGGCTACAGCGCTCGACTGCCTGGGGCCAAACCTTAACTTGAGCAAAAGGGAAACAAAGAACACATGCAACAATATTTTTATGCCATGGCCATCGCAATTAAATACCAACTACAAATGTTACATGCAACGAATAAACATTATCAGTCTCATTGTTTGGTTATTGTAGGTGGTTAAATAAATAAACAAATATATAAATAACAATAACTACATAAATAAAATAACAAGAAGAATAGATAGTGCGGTCACACTTTGAATTTAAATACGGCAGTTACTGAATCTCTACTACATATTTTATTTAAGTTTCAAGGATTGTTGATAGTTTAATAAAAGATAACCATGTAAGAAGTTGAAAATAAGCTATTTCTACTGAAGTAAAATTTTCGTTTTGTATAACAAGAATATTCTTGTACGAAAATAAGAACATAAAAATCTTATTCTTTACTATTTCTACAACTTTTAGTTAGTTTAAAAACTTTAGATAATAAAATGTAAATTGTATCTAAAAAGTTTGAAATTATATAACAAATAGTGTAAATACAAGATTTAGTATCCTGTTAGGGAAAATTTTAATTTATCTTTATATTAAAATTTTAACATAAAAATACGTAGTTACGTAAAAGTTTGTACATTTTTATGCATATGACGCCGTCAATTATATTATTAATTAATTTTAAAAAAATGCACCTATTAGACTGTAAATCTGTAGGTAATGCATTTCATGTATTTTTCTGAAATTCATTCATTCCACCATCTGTCCTAATGCGCAAGAACAATATTTAATAACTAAGCACAAAGCGTAAAAATGTTTATTATATGACAACGTTTACTGCCATTTCCAGCTGTTTAAGGTTAAAGCTTTAGTAATAATAGCAATGTGTAAGAACAAAAGTTTGAAAACTCCAAGTTTTAAACGTAATTTCTAAATATAATTATTGTGAAATGGACGTGTATCTGACATGTGTCTATATTACTTTTTAATCTGAATTGTTAACTGTCAGTCTATTTCATAATTATTCAATTTTTTTGATTTTTCGGTATGTACGAGTATATAGATACAGAAAATTATATATCCTTTGCACGAAACTTTATCAAAACGTACAATATTTTCGAAAAAAAAAAAATTAAATCATATTTATAAAAGCATTATATACCGTGTCGAAGTAAAGATCGTGTTTTAAATATAAAACTATTTCAAAATCAAATTATACAATTATAGATATCATAAAATAGATGTAATCGTAATATCAGTAAGGCAATCTAATTTGAATGACATAAACTTGCTTTCGGTTACAATAACACATAACCCATTGAACCACCCATCGCTCTGACCTGACTAACATAGTCCGAGCGACTGAAATGCCGTGGGGAAGCTATACATGCCGACACTGATGCTCCAGCTATTCCCACTATTCTGACATATGTTGATTTCATGTTGCATATGTTTTATTAATAAATCACAGCTGTAGGTAATATAACTCGTGTCACAATTTACATATACGTGATTAAATATACACTTATAAATTATTTTAAAGAAATCCTGATATATGCGACTGTAATAATTGAAATTTTTGATATTACTGTTCAACATTTTATTATTTAATATTAAGTTACTGGTATATTAGGTACTATATAAAAATTGTAACAGAACTTACTTTTCATAACTTCATTAATATAAATATGGTCAATACCTTATCTTCCGTCAATGTTTCGAATATATAAATAAATAAAATTAAAGTCCAGTCCTATAAAAAATTAGGCTTTATCGGACAAAAAGACAGGTATTTTTGATTTTTGGATATCTTTTATAATAATAATAATGTATTTATTTGTTATAAGGTCATTTGACCTATACAAATTATCACAATTTACATACACAAAGTTTACATATATACAATTATACAGAGATAATTTTAGTGCCCTCTGTTGACACCCTCGTTACATGCAGAGTAGCTTATAGTGGCCTCTGCTGCCACTCGGACTCATCGGGGTGTGTCGGTTTTTTGATTAAAAACTGACTCGTGTGGGAATCGAACGCGGTCCCACACGAGCAACCTTGTATGCCAGGCGAGCACTCTTAACCACACGACCACCGATGATCTTTTATATTTAGAAGTGATAATAAAAAAATTTCGACCTTGGAAAATGATGCAAATAATCATTTTTTTATACATATCTCCTCACCAGTAGATATTAGAGAAAAAAATAGTTAATATCAGTTTTGTAGCATCTCTAAATATAAAATATATCCAAAAATCAAAATATCCTACCTTTTGCTGGGTATTGTATCACCTTCCCCAGTACAGGTATAATAGTTAATGAGCCGTATTTGAGTTTGTCAAATCCTATGAGTGAAATAAAACACTTTTTGCTCTAGTTGCATAATTTTCTTTTACGTCTGTTAATAAAGTACCCTTTTACCTTCCGCCACCTTTAGGTAAGGAAAGTACTGTCTTTGGCCAAAAAAATCGGTGGTGAGTTTTTGATGAATTAGCACGTTTTAGGGTCCCTAGAATACGATTTTACTATTTTTACGCTGTCTATGTGTGTGTGTGCGTGTGCGTGTGCGTGCGTGTGTGTGCGTGCGTGTGTGTGTATGTATGTGTGTGTATGTGTGTGTGTGTATGTGTGTGTGTGTGTGTGTGTGTGTGTGTGTGTGTGTGTGACAAAATTTTCTAATGCGATAACTCTAATACTACAATTCCAAAAATTATAATTCTTTCGTATTCCTCTGCGTTACATCCATGTGAAGAGCTGATTAGATTTTGGTTAAAATTGGTCAACCGGAAGTACCCTCATTTGATGATTTTAACAGGTTTTCTTGAAAAAACGGTGTTAAATATCATTTTTTCACATTTAATATTATTATAAATATTAAATAATATTTTATTCTTCTTATTATTTCAATGCATTTTGTACTTCATATTAAATTGATATAGAGTTACAAAATTATAAAGTAATTAAATATATATTACCCAGCTATGCTATAACTCTGGAAACAGCTGCTATATTAAGAAAATTCTGATTGAAAGGTGTCAGTGAAGTCAAGTGAAGTTGACAGTATGTTTGTGTTATTATTTTACTGGAAACATATGATCTTTTGTTAGAATTTATATTAAATACATACAACTGCTTTAAGGTAATGTACAAGAAGTAGAATAATTTGCAAAGAACTTTCTGTATGACATTTATACAAAATAAATAGAACTGGCCACATCAAATTTTTTACATCAAAATGGGTTTATAAAGTATGCCTTTTTTAATACATGAAAGTTGTGAACAAAAGTGCACTCTTTTAAGGCTGCGGCGTGAAATAATAAAACGCTGCGACACTTTTTTTCACGCTCCCATTGCAAACGTAAAAAAAATTATATGCAACTCGTGGGTAAATTACATATTTTTTTCACTGGAAGGATTTGCGCACTCGCCTTCGGTTCGTTCGACAAATTTTCCTTCTCGTGAAAAAAGATATACTTTATTCACTTGCTACATAAATAACTAAGGTAACTGTAGGCAATAAGCGCATGTCGTCAATATGACCAAGGGTGACATTTCATCTACTTGTTAATATATGTCAACTATAATCTTAAAAATAGTTTTGCCTAGCAAGGTTCTTCAATGCATTTGCAACAATCCCACTCTAGATGTCTCCTAGTGGTTGCTGTTACAATAAACTTTATTTAAGTAAAGTGATTATAATTTTACGTTGATACGTTTTTTATTGTCTAATATGCTACACATGTTAGATTTCTTAACTGAATTTTGTGATGAAGACAGTGTTATTATAGCTTGCGTTGATATATTAATTAATCATTTTATAATGATATTTCAATAATTAATCGCTTTATCCTAACATCAACCGGTATGTCTGCAATATGCGCAATACCACATATTTACAATATACGCATGTGCATATTGTATACATATGGCTTAAATACAGTATTTTCTTACAGAAATGACTGGAAGTCATCATTATATCATTATCCTATATAACAATTTCTAAGTAAAAAGTAATAAAATTAGAGTAATCTATAATTTTCAGGTATTGGTCATATTGTCAACACCGAGTTGGCAATATGGCCACTTTCAAGGTTTAACAAAATAATAAAAATGTATTATTAAAAACAAACATATTTCTTTAATTCCTTTCTCATTATGAGTAGATATATTTTAACTCAACTATGCATCTCTTGTTATTTGTAATATTTTATTAGTTCGGACATAAAAAAAATAATATCCTTAAGGTGTGCATATTGCCTACAGTTACCTTATATACGTCTACAATACAAGCGTGAAAAAAATGCCATAACGTTTTTATCCGTTTGTGTTAAAAAGTGCACTTTTTCATACTTTTATTGTGTTAAGAAAAGACTTACTTTATAAACCCCATTCTACTATTTTAATGAACGTAAAAAACAGTTATTTATGCAACAAAGAGTGTAAATGCAAGCTTAACGACACGAGTGCCTAGTCACGAAAATTATTGACCGAATGTCATAAAGCATGTTTACACTTGAATTGCAAACTAGATTTTTATGCGACCTTAAATAACATTCCTCAAACAAATTAGAAATTTGACAGACGACAATTTGTACACGTCAAATACCGAGTTCATATTTGACAGATAACATCTGAAATTGAATACTGCAGTACTACCAACATAAATATACAGGAAACACACTAAATTTAGGTAAGACACTTTATACTACACGTGTATTAATGCTGGTAGCTCTATAATGTTAATATGTAAAGTAAATCATATATGAAAATCGTTTACTTTACTTTAGTCATATGATTTATTCTCTTCTGCTATCGCCTCGTAGAATAAATTCTATATTCGTACTAAAAATTATACTTTGATGCCTAGGTATACATGTTTGGTGTTAATGTATGGAAAAAAAACTATATACAAATTAAATATGTTTAAATCGTATTGAATGAACAAGATTCGATAGCTGGTTCACACCACTGGACTTGGCCAATATAACCAGGACAATATTATTTTGTGAAACAAACGAAGGAGCGAACGAACGAATACAAACGAACGAACGAACACAAACGATCCAAGGACCTGTTAGTTTTACGAAATAACAACTTACTAAGCTTAATTGAAACAAAAATAACAACAAATGAAAATCAATATTAAGAGATATATAATGTAGCGTATTGAACACAAGCAACCTAAACTACAATCAACTAACTATACAACCAAGTACTATATGGTAGAAATTATCCAAGTCAATTAATAATGCCCAGTTTTATAAAAGATGGATAAGTAAATTACTAGCAAAGTAAAATTTACTCTTAAAGTAAAATAGTTTATTCCAGAGATTTTCGTTTTATAAAGCAAGAATAAAAATACCAGCTAAGTAAATCTACAGAATAAATTACTCTGCCGATTTTCGAGGAAGTAAATTTTATTCTGTAGAATAAATTTGACACATCAACATTCATTAAATTAAATTCATTATAAATTTCATCTCTTGCATTATTATTACATTTATTTATTTATATCCTATATATTTGCTTGTCTATTTCTGTGTAATTTTTTCCTCGTTCTCTCTTTTTTCCATGTTAGTTGACACCTGGCATTTTATGACACAGTTTATTTTCTGTTTTGACTTTTGGATTTATTTCGTGTCAGGAACATACAGAAAACAATATTATTAAAACATTCTGCGGAACATTGCTTGGAATAGATCCTCTTCAGTTGGAGATTAACATAATCGTCAGGAGTGGTTTTAAGGGATACCGTCTAGTAATGTTATATCCTGGTTTTATCTATTTCTCTTATGCTCCAGTAGTGAAAGATTAGCCGGTATAAGAAACCATAGCCTGAGTGTACCAAGGTATTCACACTCTTCATGGAGGCTCTTTTCCTTGTCCCCAGTTAAAATTGTAGTTGCAAATTCATAAAAAATATAATTTTATTACCGCTCTGTCCTATAGATTCTTAATATAGTGAAAAACAATATTAAATGTATATAATTATAGAAAATGTTAAAATATTTATATGCAAAAATCACAAAATAATGACAGATGTCATGTCTCTGTCGGTAAATCACTAGAATAAAATATTTACTCTGGAAGTAGTTATTTTAACCTGTAACTTGTTTTATAAAACAGATATTTTTATTTACTCGTCGATTAAATTTACTTTCAAAGTAATAACTCAGTAGTTTATTCGATGTTTATAAAACCGGGCATAAGTATATTATTATGAACAAACAAATCTAGCTAAAGTAATATCAGGAACCCTAAATGAAACTAATAACGATCAAATCAAAATACAAAAATGAAGAAATGTATTTATACTACGACGCCACAACAATAAATGCAATCCGATGATGTCACTCGAAAGAAACATATGCAAACTCACTCTACAGCAAAATACTATTATTAAAAAACAAGAATATGAATCAAACTCTAACAACGCGGGTTTCCGTTAGAAATTAAGTTGTGTAACACGGTTTTACAACTGATTCCTGAGCAACTGTTGGCTGTATAAAATGGCGACGCAATAAGTTTCACGACACAACAACAAGAACAAAAGCAAATAAAGCTCGGTTTACTTGACGTAATTGACAAAATGAATGATAATTCTAACAACAAATACACTACTTGTCGTGCTAGGTAAGCAGAGTTAACTTTTAATTGCAAAATTAGAGCAACGACACCAGACAGCGGGCAACGCGTATGTTCTCTACGATAGCCAACAAGCTACTATACTACCTCTACTGACGCTCACCGATCGATACGGCAGACGGCGTCTATTAGCGTGTTTGGAGGGGGGTTTGCGCGAGCACTTGGGCTTGTAACCAAATTATTATTTTTATTTAATCATCAAATTTGTGCTGCCCTCTTTTATGAACTAACAACTGCCTTATCCAATATGTAAAACTGGTTGCTACCTTAAAGGGGTTTACCATTTCAAATTCAGAAATTATTTAAGACCTGTTGGTCTTAAACAATGCATACATATAACTATTTTATTATTATTATTATTATTATTATTATTATTATTATTATTATTATTATTATTATTATGAGTGCCCGTGAGGCGACGCCAGGTAAACGCCAGAACGGTACGAATATGTCAACATCATTATCGAAACCTGTGTACGAAGCAGATTGGCACACCCAGCAATGGGTAATAAACCGTGATTTTATATTTATTTATTTATTATTATTATTATTCTTAAATTTACGGCTTTAGTAACCGAGCAAAATTAATGTAAAGACGTGGTCAAATATCAACTTATTTTTGACATATTGCTTACTTGATTTTTCAGATTAATTGACATTAATTTTTTCGCATACAAAATCAATTTTAGTATGTTTTTAATTAAATTTACAATCTTTTCCAATCAATAATTTTTTTTTTTCAAAACGGAATTAATTTTAATTCGGGCCGGTCTGCCAATGTTGCCCGGTCCAGCGTTAGATCTCTTATCCAGCCCTATGTGCACTTCTGCAAATACGTTAGAGGTTACACAATAAAGCACAAAATGAAATAGTTATTAGATGAAGTACAATGGGAAACCTCATAAATAAAGGCAAGTACAGAAATAGAAAAGAAAAATTCAATCCATTGTGATAAAATCATCGCTGAAACAATTAAATGTCTTCTGTGCTCTTGTTCGTCTCTAAAAATAGTTTATCTGTGGATTTATAGCGGCAGAAAGCAATTACAACTTATCAAGTGGCGCGCGAGGAAAACTTAGCGGTTTTCATGTAAACTTCTCGGCTTAAATACGTTCGCTGCGTCCTCATTTGTCAACATTATTTGTTCCCCTTGCAATTTAAATGCAAAAGTAGATCAATTGTCATTCCACTCAATCACTTTTGCGATAATAGACACGCAATCTTACCAAAAGGACAGTGACTAAGTTACTTATTGATTGAATTAGCATTTACTAGTTTACTGTGCTCCGTTCTTTAACAAAGGGAAGTAATTACCTTCCGTCATACCGTATGTAAGGGAGGTAATGTTATCGGTTAAAAAATTCGATAGTGAGTAGTAAATAAGCACGAATTAAGGCTGGTTCATGTAAGCTGCAAACTTAAGACTTTACCTTAGCATTAGCATTATAACTTTGTATTAAACTTTACATTACGTTGCCTGGTATATATACTAGAGGTGGGCGCGGGCCGTGATTTTGTCGGGTCACGATGGGTCACGACGTGACCCGCGTGATCGTGAATATAATTTCAATTTTGCGTCGTGATTGGACGTGAGCGTGAGGCATTAAAAAATTATCGTGCGTGATCAGGCGTGATTGAAATTTAATCGGGCGTGAGTGCAAGGTTTCTTCTATTTTTTATTTAAAAAATTGTCAATTTCCATCTTTTACTTTAAATTCTTGTTATTATTATTATATTCAAATATGTCATCAACAGAAATTTTTGCATAAAAATAGTATTATTGTTGTACCCAAAATTGTATACACAGTTGCTCTGATTTCACTAAAGATATACAAATCTTTAAGCCCGTTTGACACGATCATAATTTTGTTAACAAATTTGTTACCAAATTTATAATCATATTTGTGATGGAATAGAACAACCTATTTGTCCATAAACATTCGTTTCCAATGAAACCAATCTGTTACCTAACTTATTACCAATTTGTTAACAAATATGATAACAACTTATGACTGTGTTACACAGACTTAAATGTACATAGAAACAACACGAACGTGACCCGCCGGGCGTGATCGGGCGTGAGTGCCAAAATAAAATCGTGAGCGTGTTTGATCGTGAATCAAACATAAAAAGTCGTGCGTGATTGGTCGTGATTACATTTTTAGTTCCGTGAGCGTGCGTGATCGTGAACAAAAAGTTACTCACGCGCCCACCTCTAATATATACTTCTTAGAGCAAACCAATAAGAGTAGGCCGGTAATGTCATTTTTTCTAACAGCGACACGTCATTCATGCTGACATACAAGGACATCTAAAATAAAGATATGTATAGTGATACAGACGTCGTATTTTCAACAATTTTTACAAGTATAATTGCTTTGGCAAATAAATTTAAGAAAAGAAATGCTTGCCCAAGAATTTTGCAGTGCTGTTTTATCTTTATATAATTTTTCTTTTTTGTCGTAAATATGTTTGCATTGTTCCACTAATTTGATTAGTTGAATATCTTTTTCAAAACCGTTCATTTTTACTTAAATGTGACAGAATTTTTTAAAACGTCAAATTCATTAATATCACCAGCGGCAAGCTTCTGATTGGTCGGCATTATCATTATGGCTTAATTTAAAAATTGGCGTATTCTAAGGTTAGGGCCAGTCCGCTGACAATTCAATGAATTCCCGCGTCTAACGGTTTTAGTTCAGCTTAACGCCGGTAGTTGCGCTGAGGTCGCCGGGTCGTTTGTGATTGTTTCAACTCGTTCGATTTTAGTCAATAAGAATTTGTTTTGTCAAACGTCAGAACGTCAGCGAGATTCAAGTTCGAAGTTTACTTTCCGAGCGAAGATGTTTAATAAACTAAAATCGTAAAATCTCTTGATAATCACTTGTAATCTGGTCTTCATATAATATATTTTGCTTCAAATATAAAGTTATTTTTCTCGTTTGTTAGTAAGTGCTTTGTATTGTGGATGCAAAATATTTCATCATGAGCATCATTAGTAAAGTAAGTATCAATTTACTCTCGCTGGTCAATTTATTAAAATATACTCGGGTAACGTTTCCACTTTTCTCAAATCTTCTTCAGGGTTGCTACAATTATATGTACATAATTTTATTGTATCTTTAGATAAGTCGAAATTTCGGCTAAGCATATTTTAACAAATTAACTAACGTGACTGGAGTTTTCATAATACATTTATCTTGTTTTGTAAAAAAAAATGTAAATAAAAAGCTTTTTACATAATTGTTCTTTTATTTATAATATATTTCTGTAATAATTATAGTCCTTGATTTAAAAATCCCGCCAACTGGCGAACTTTTAGGTATTAGTTCACCCTAACGTCGGTAGTTAGCGCTGCGTAACTGCAGTTTTAGAAATAACTTTATCTGTCGTGTCTGTTGGCATTAGGTATAGATATATATATATATATATATATATATATATATATATATATATATATATATATATATATGTCGGAGAATGTAATATCAAAGCATGTCGTAACGATCATTTAATGAATAAAGTATTACATGAATCACTTATAATCTTCTAATTGTATTGTCGTAATCGAAACGTCAAGCATTCTTGGCTAGAATGCTTGGATGGAATCAGTGTGTAGCGGTGCTCAGGGAGTGAGTGCAGGTCCGCCTCGCTGAGATCATCACGTTTATATTATCGCTGTGGTTCTGAAATAGTGTTGGTCGACATAGAGTTTGCCAGTGATACTACCCCGCGACATCAGAAGTGGGATTCGCCTGCGATCCACAATATTGTATGTGGGTTTTTTGTTCTGTTGTGAATTATAAAGTGAAGTGTAGGGCCAAGCAGGTTAAGATGGAAAGGCCGTCTAACAATTTTTGCAGGTTTTCATCCTAGGGCATTGACCAGTAACAAGGATTCCGTCTGTGTCCCACCCGGAGAGTGGTGACGTAATTACAAGAGCTGGTTAAGTAGAACCGTGAGTAATGAGTACTAAATTTATTTTAAGCGGTCTTCCAATACTGGTAAGAGATTTTATTACAAAGCTCAAGATATCGTTGTGAGCTATGTTGGTGGCAATTGGGTTGCTGTTATAATAAAAGCAATTCGTTCAGTTGCTTGTTGAGAAACGAGAGACGAAGTCGAGTTTGTTGTTTATGATATTGTGATGGCCGATGATCCGGATTACCGATCTCCATATATGTTATTTAAGATATTATTTATTACAGTAGGTGTTCATGGCAGTTGTTATATTTTGATTGATGTTTTGTCATTGAGCTTGTATGACGTAATAAGTATTTCATTTTTGGTAGCTTGATTCTACTCCTTTACATCGTCTGTGACGTGACAATATTATTAAACTGAATGTAGGTCAAGTAGTCACAGATCGGGAGTATCAACCAGTTTGCGATTTAGTTAGTTATTTGTGAAATAACAAACGAACTAATACAAATTCCTTAAAGTGTTTCGGTATGTCAAGAAAGATTGTAAAATGTTTTCATTGTACAAGTTTCGCAAACTAACAGACACGTTGAGTAGGTACACTGCAACCTTGAGGCACTTGATATATCGTTACTTACTTTTTATCCAGATATGACCGATGCGGGTGCAGAACCATGGTGTACCGAAATATAAATTATAACATTAAAATTTCACTGGGGATCTTCAGTGAAGATAGTTAATGGTGGAAATATGTTGGAAAACTATGCTAAAGATTAATATTTTATTAACTGCAGATAAAGTTTACTGATCTACAAATTGTTATTATCATTATAAGGTTGAGGGCTTTAAGCGCTGGTGACTTTTGTCACCACGACCAGTAAGATCTGCTGTAGCATGTTTTGACTGAATGTCTGGAAGACACTTCAAAATTTTGATGAACTGAAATTTGGTATATTATAGAACAATGACTAGTAAAGATACTTGTCATAATTCAAAGTCCCTTTTGTTAAGAGCTGATAACTCTTTAACGTTCATCGTCAAGGGTGAAATGAATATCTCCAGGCTATGAATTATGGCTTTTCAAGTATCCACAGGAAATGCCTAAGACTCACTTATACTACGGAACCCATTTTAGCTTTGATTCACAAGTGAAAGCAGCCTGGTTATCTGACGTTATGTAGATTGCTTCTCCTTTGAGAGCTTGTTTAAGTTTATTGAGCACACAGATTTATTTCTTGAGATATAATGAAACCGTTGTGTATGGATTCCTTTATTTGGCAGCACGGACCAAATAAAATCGATCCAGTTTCTGCTGACTCTAGTTTAGAAATATCCGTAAACCAGGACAGAGAATCTATTTGGAAGAGTGGCCTTACTACTGTCTACCGAAGGCGATTACCAAAAACTCTCTTGTGTAGCTTTTGTTTCAGAAATTATGAGTGGCCTACGAGATCTCCAAGCTTGAAGTGTTTTGTCTTGCACAGTGCAAAGACGTTGGCCCCAGAATAAATTCTATTACTGCACTTGGACAGGTATTCATAGCGCCTGTGGTATGTGATACAAAGAAAAACTATCGTTGCGCTTCCGCAAAGACGCTTGTGCTGTGTTTTGTTACATTTTTGCCGCCATACTAATTATGCATGAGTGATCATTGGTCCAAATACGGTGATGTATGGCCAGTGGTTCGTTTCTGCCTGCAATCTCTAGTTTTTGCTAGAAGGACAGCGGCTTGTGTCCGAGGCTGCTACGGGATTTGTTTTGATGATTTTGTTAATGTATAAATTGCATGTGGACTTTTGAGTATTCAGGTTTCAGGTATCTGCGTTGACATTAAGGGTAATGTGATTGAAGTGAGAGATCGATGCATTCGATCAGTTACCATACGATGATGCTATTTGGGAAAAATATTGTTGACAGTGGCGGGAGAGCTGTAATTATGGACGAAGTCTGTACCAGTCTGTCTCGAAATAATAAGCCAGAATGGGCGAGCATCCTGCCCAATATCTACGAATGAGGCGATGTGTAGCACTGATAGTGAGAGAATGTATTGGATGTACCGTGTTAGCGCGAATAATATAGCGCTGTGCAGACAGTTCAAATCTGAGTGAACTTTTATCAATTGTTCATGGTATAATTTGTATGAAGTTATTCAAGTTCCTGCACGTCCATGTTCCAAAACCCTGAGTCGTTACGGATGGAACTTTCATGAATATTGAAATTTAGGTACAAATATGGTAGTGGTTTGAAATAGTCTCTGAGTGTATTCCCAAACTATATGACTTTATTGAATTTCCGGTGAGCATGGTCGTAGCTATAAAACTTGGCGTTTTGGTTTTGATGGGGCTGTGGCCGATCAGGCTCCTCGTGACCGTTTTCGGGGTGACCATTCCAGTTTTGTCAAATTGTGAATTTGTTGAATGTTTAAATTGTGGCAAGCTAGATCAGCCGCAGAAGAGTTGCACAGGATAGCTGGTGCCCGGACTGGAGCCTGCCACGGTTGCGAAGCAGACTGTTTTACCTGAAAAACAAGTGAGCAACAGAAATCTGTCAGCCATTGGAAGCAGAGAAGTCTGACAAGACGGGATTTGCTTTTCAAATGTTTGTCTTAATGTTTGTGACGCCTAAGTGCAGCGTGATGGACGCTGGAACAAATTGCTTTAAAATATTTTGATCGTATCCAAGGATAAATTTAATTGAAGAAAGTTCATCGGATGATGGATATAAAGGAAGATAAAAAAAATTGTTTCTACATCTCCTCTTGCAAACGTTTCGGTATATTATGTTACCTTCATCAAGTGCTACAATAAAAATATTTGACACAAATCAACAACAATCGTTTTCCAGAGTATAATCAAACAATAATAAAAAACAAGTTTAAATAAAAAAAAATACCTGTGAGATATGTAGGCCAAACGAGAAACATTATAATGGACAGCATCACCTGTGACAGTGTAAGATCAACTGACTAAAACTTAATAACCTCCAATAAGGGCAAAAACCAACTTGTCAAAAAATTAAACTAAAAAAAAAAACACTAAGCCAAAATACAGTTAGGAAAACGAACAGAAGAACTATCTGTTTGAATTATTTAACAAATTTAGAACATTTTGATAGCTCTAAGTATTATTTACATAACACATGAATCCATGTTCTAATTTTTAAGTAGAGCGGTTCATGCGTACAATAATGAACCTTCTGGAGGTTGAGACCACAATTTAGTTAGGCTAATCGAGTGGATCGTTGAAAATCCACAGGGGTGACTAAAACATTGAAGAGCCGACAAACTTTTATAACAAAAGTGGCTAAGGAGTAATTGAGGCGTTGGTCTGGAGATTGGTTATTTTCGTTAAATTCTTTAGAATTATTAACCGTGATTGAAGATGACATGCTACTGGATGCCTCTGTCATGGTGTTTCGGTATGCTACTCTGATACCTCTGCCGAAGGTAACATGCTAACTAGGTGCCTCTGTCGTGTGTGTTTTCCAGTAAATGAATTGGGAAGCGTGGCCTAAGACGACGAGCTAAGTTTTCGATTTGCCATAGGATTTCTGATTTAGGACCTGAATGTTAGCAAACCAGTAATAATTTGTTTTGTATGTTCTAAAGGCCCATGACTCTAATCGCACTTATAAATACGCACATGACCAAATTAGAAAAATGTCAGTTAATAATGATATTTCTTCCCTAGGAACTGACGAAGAGCCAGGTTCTACACAAAATAATTAAAACTAGAATTGTCTATAGTACAATGAGGGTGTTCCATTGCTAGGTAAGCAATGACGGTGTGGTTTTCCTGAGCTGGATAAGCGATGACGGAATAGTGTACCATTGCTGGGTAAGCAATGACGGTGTGGTTTTCCCGAGCTGGTTAAGCGATGACGGAAGGGTGTTCCATTGCTGGGTAAGCAATGACGGTATGGTTTTCTTGCGCTGGTTAAGCGAAGATAGAATAGCGATCGATTGCTGGTTAAGCAATGATGGTCTGTCGCTGTTGGACAAGCTATAACAATGCTTGAATACTGATATTGGTAGTCATGTATTTACTGGTGAAATGTATTGTCACATAATTATGTTTTGTTTGACGTCTTGTAAAAAAGGCGTCCATTAAATAATTTAGTGTACTATAGCTAAATTTTGAGCTTGATATAAATGTGAACAAAGTTGTAACTATTTGAGCACTTATTGGTCAGAGATAGCCGAGCGAAAATACTGTGGATAAATTCTTTGTTTTCAGATAGTTCACACGAGGACGTGTGAAACGTCAGAATGGCCGTGTCGGAGAATGTAATATCAAAGCATGTCGTAACGATCATTTAATGAATAAAGTATTACATGAATCACTTATAATCTTCTAATTGTATTGTCGTAATCGAAACGTCAAGCATTCTTGGCTAGAATGCTTGGATGGAATCAGTGTGTAGCGGTGCTCAGGGAGTGAGTGCAGGTCCGCCTCGCTGAGATCATCACGTTTATATTATCGCTGTGGTTCTGAAATAGTGTTGGTCGACATAGAGTTTGCCAGTGATACTACCCCGCGACATATATATATATATATATATATATATATATATATATATATATATATATATATATATATATATATATATACATGAACCAGTCCTTAGGGTCCCCACATCAGGTTTTCACTATTTTTACGATGATGTCTGTGATTTTTTCCTCCACGATAACTCTTGCAACAAACTTCTGAATTTCCGTATTTAGGCTTTCAGTATTCATATAAAGAGTCAATTAGATTTTGGGTAAAATTGGACAAGCGGAAGTGATACTTTACTTGAAGCATATAACAGTTTTCAATGAAACATTATATTAAAATATAATCCGAAATTTTTCAATTTTCGTATTTAAGACTTTCATATCAAGGAAAATAAAATATTATATTTCAGCTAAAATTAATATACTGGAAGTGATACTTTACTTGAAGCTCTAAACAGATTTTCGTGAAATTATTTTATTCAAAAACTTTTTAAATTTAGTATTTAAGACTTTTATATAAAAGGGAACAACATATTGGATTTTGGCTAAAATTGATAAACCGGAAGTGGTACTTTACTTGAAGCTCTGAACAGATTTTCGTGAAGTGATACTTTATTTCAAATAAAGTATCACTTCCGGTTTATCAATTTTAGCCAAAATGTAATATGTTGCTCCCCATCATATAAAAGTTTTAAATACCAAATTTGGCAAGATTTGGAATATATCATAATATATATTTCACGAAAATCTTCAAGTAAAATTCAAGGAAAATATATTGTTATAATCCAAAACTTTTCAAATATGGTATCTAAGACTTTTAAATTAATGTGATCGACGTATTAGATTTTTTTCTAAAATTGATAAACCGGAAGTAGTATTTTAACGAAAGCTATAAACAGATTTTCTTGAAAAAATATGTTTAAACATGAACCAAAACTTATCAAATTTGGTATTTAAAACTGAACAATACTTATAAGATAAACCGGAAGTGGTACTTAATTTGGAGCTCTGAACAGATTTTCGAGGAAAAAAATAAAATATAATCCAAAATTTCGTTTACAGACTTCTCTATTTATTGAAACGAGAAATTAGATTTTGCTTACAAACGATCAATCGAAAGTAAAACTTTACTTAAAACTTAAAGCTCATTGCATGCTATTTTAAACATGGGAGTGACGGGAGATTATGTGCTGGCCACATCAGATTTTTATTTATTTTTTTGTTGATAGAGGACTCCAATTCAGAATTCATAGTTAAGTTGTGGGTTAACGTTTGAAGAAAATTTTGATGCTACCCTTTAAATATATGATTTTTATATTTAAAAAATTTATTGTACTATGTCGCAACCGATTTCGTCAGGGCAACTTAATCATGCCTAGAGCGTTGAGACAGTTAAGCTGCTCTATGAAACATTATGTAAATTTTAAACAAACTTTAACATTGTATTCGTCTCTATACGAGTTGTGAGCCATAGAGATAAGGTGTGGTATTTTGCCACATAGTACAATAATGTTTTAAATATCTAAATCATAATTATACTTAAAGTTTAACATCAGAATTTTCTTCAAACCGTACCCACAAATAGAAGTAAATATACTCAAAATTTCCCAACATTATTGCAGATGAAAAATTTCATTGCTATGATACGATAATTATTACATTTGGCTAAGGCTCAAATTATATTACATCCCTTTGTGGGCAAACTTGTTCAAGTGAGCTGCCAACAACAGCCTCTCGCACTAAAACAACATTTCGAAGTATTTACAATGCTTTGTGTATGTCCAGTACATGCTTTCTCGGTAATATATCATGCTACATATGCATGTACTTCCAAAATTACCACATTCTAAATTTACGCCATTCACTCTTATTTCACTCTTGAAAAATTAGCCTACTGTATTCATTTCTACAAATTAATAATTTGTTGTTTTATTTTTATTCAGCAATTTATATTAGATATCATTATGTGTCTTTTCCCAGTAAATTATGGTCCACAAATTCGATGTTTTTAGTCAATAAGCACGTTTTGGGGTTTCTACAACTACAATCCAATTTTGTTATTTATACAATAATACGAATATCGGCCTAATTCTCAAAGCAAAATTGTTAAAATTAACAACCATTTTCAGTTGTTAATTTCAATGTCAGTTGCTAAGTTCAAAATCCCAATTCACTATTACATCAAGTTGCTAAAATTTAACAACTAGTCGTTACGTCGAGTTGTTAATCTAGCAACTGCATTTCTCTCGTTGCTAGTATTGAACAATCGTTGTTAAATGGTTTTTCCTGAAAATTTTGCGATAGGAAATAAACTTTTACTGGAAATAGAGGAACGACAGCAAAAGTAAACTATTTATAAACTAATATATACCTACATGCCCAATAATTATAATACATAAGATTGCAAAGAAATTTGCGAGATGTTAGTAATCCATTCCTGATACTGACAGCGGGAAAAAAATATTTACAGAGATATTCAAACTGAGCAAGTGTCGTTTAATTCGTGAATTGGATGGTCTCATGCTTCAAGCATACTGAATCAGTATATGCCCGCATGTCTCATGTTACAAGATGAAGGGTTTAAATTTATTCCAAACTTAAATATTTTAATTCTTAATATTGAACAAATTTTCAGATTCTCTCCCAAAAAGATCTAAATTCAATTTTTTGAAATTTATTTTCATTTACCTTACACATTTAAATTTAAACAGCCATTTCAGCATTGTCAAATGTCTATTATTTTTACTGCTAAAACTTCTAGACGATGATCATGCGTCATTCCCGATGATAAGATTCTTGAAATTTCGAAATCGGTCGCATCGAATGAATAAACATATACTAAACTGAAGAACTTCATCAGATTCTCCTAACAATTAAGCCTAGCTATGGGTCTTATAAATTACAGGGCAAAATTTCAATTTTTCACGTCAATCAACCATTTGCAAAATTTTCAACTAGCAGTTATCAGAACTGAAATGCAAAAGTAGCTTTGTTATTTAATTAGTCCAAAATGATCATGAAATCTACCATTAGAGAATATTGTTCCGCGGAACATCTTGCACCCCGAATTTTCTTATCACTCATTATTAAAAACTCAAACGTCAAATGAATCAAAATCTGTCACTTTAGGTTGTGAATAGAGTAGAAATATGTACAAATATTGAGAATCGACATGCCTTTTAACTCACTTGTTCATAACTTCACTGCTATATGTAACAACGATTGTTCAGAACGACCGTTTTTAACAATGTCGTTAATTATGTATTTACTGAATACCAATTAAATGACAGTTGTTACAAGAGTTGCTAAAAATCGTTGTTAACTCTCAGTTGTTACCTAACGACTATGTTAACAACTATCTTAGAGAATTAGGCCGTATGTCTGTGGGTTTGTTATAGATTTCGGTTATAACTTACCAGCCGTAAGTAGCCTTTAACAGTTTTTTTTTCTGTTTTCCGACTATAACAAAGTTAATACCGTACCCAAAAGAGTTCGTTAATAGCTCAATCGAGTGCTGTAATTCGGTTGTAACAGATTAATACAATATATTTTTTTAAGGTTGATGGCTATGCGTGTCAAATATATCAAATGTCAGATCTCGCTAAATAAACGAACTCAAACAATTGTTAAGTATTATTTTTTATATAATTTTCAATTTAAAAGTAAGAAGAAAAGAAAATATACCTAGCAATAAAGAAGTACAAAATATCGTAATTCGTTAGTGTAACAAAAGTTAGGTTAGAATTTGAATTTTCCAACGTCATATATCATCAATTGACAAAATAACCTATATGTTATAATATTAACATCAGTAAAAAAACACAAAGTAAATATAAAATGAATGAATACGTATTTAATTCGGAAAATGTACAAAACTGATAACGTAAAAACAACAGAAAACAATATAACAAAAACAACGTAATTAACTAATATTGACAGGCCGTGAACTTCTGCCCACATATAAGTTATACTAGTACAGGAAGAACGCAGATAAATATTTTCTGCCGATCGAAATTATATGTGCGATTTTTTTACATTTAACAGTCTATAAAATGTAACTTTTACTGCCTAGGCAGTAGTTATTTAACTATCAAGTTCGTTAATGAGTCCGATTAATGATTGAGACATTTTAACGCGCGCAGTAGCGAACGCATTAAGAGTAGAGATCATTAATCGCCAATTAATACACGTGTTAACAAAAATATTACGTTGGCCATATTTTACTGAATTGGAAAATTTAATTTTATTCCATGACAAATTTTTTTAGGATAATAACGTTTGACACCTAAATTTTGTCAACTTTTCAGTAATGGTATGAGGTATCTTTAGAAACCCACTAAACCGCTTATTAATTTAAAAAATCATGGATTAATAGGGGGTTATTAATGAATGATTTTATATACATTAACATTCACTTAAACAGGGTATTTTCCCCAATGAATGGAAATCATCGTATGTTACACCTATATATAAATCCGGAAATGCAAACAATGCAAGCAACTATAGACCAATTTCTATAACATCTACATTTGGAAAAATCTTTGAGGCTATTATTACTGACAACCTAAAACAATCTTTTGGAAATTACATAATTCCGGAACAACACGGATTCTGTGAAAAAAAATCTGTATTAACAAATCTAATTCCTTTTACTGAATATCTAACTAAGAATTTAGATAATAGAATTCAAGTTGACGTCATATAGCTTTCGATCGTGTCAGTCATGATATTTTGTTATTTAAATTGTTCAATTTAGGTATACATGGATCTCTTTTAAGGTGGCTGGAGTCATATGTTAGAAACAGATCTCAACTGATAGTTTGTAATGGTTTTAAATCTCGACCAATTAATGTAACATCTGGAGTACCGCAAGGCTCTCACTTAGGTCCAATATTATTCAATATATATATATATATATATATATATATATATATATATATATATATATATATAAATGACGTCTCTAATTGCTTCAAAAATAGCCATTACTTACTATTTGCTGATGATTTGAAATTTTACAAACAAATAAAAACTGATAATGATTGTAGTCTCTTACAGGATGATTTAGTCAATTTACATAGATGGTGCGAAGTAAATAAAATGATATTAAATATATCGAAATGTTACATGGTCAATTTTTCAAGAAACATAACAGTATATCATTTTAATTATAATATAAATGGCACGATTATTGAAAGTAGATCATCTATCAAGGATTTAGGTATAACATACCATTGTAAAATGTTGCCTAATGATCATATTAATACCATTGTAAGGAAAGCTTACAGATTACTTGGCTTCATAATTAGAAAAACATATCATTTTACAAAAATTAAATCTTGTATATTACTTTACAATGCTATAGTACGATCGCAACTGGAATATATGACTTGTATATGGAATCCATTTTATGATGTGCATGTCAAACTAATAGAATCGGTTCAAAAAAAGTTCATTGTCATTTTGTGCAGAAGGTTTAATATTGATTACACTAACTATCACCAAATCTTACAACAACTAAATTTAATATCATTGGAGAACAGAAGGACTATTAATGACATCATATTTATGTATAAATCAATTCATAACATGATTGACAATCAACTTTTTCTTCATTTTTTCAATTTGTATGTTTCGGCAAAAAATACTAGGTCAAAAAATTTGTTCATTGTACCTACATGTAAAACAAACCTCTTCAAGAATTCCCCTATCAGTAGAGTGATGCAGACTTACAATGACAAATTTCAACACCTTGATATTTTTCACTTGACATTGAATCAATTGCGCAACTTACTGATTGGTGAATTTCGTGAATAAGTGTTCTTTTTCTCTTTTTTTCTATTAAGTCATTAACTGTATATCTGTAGAAATGTCTTTATATAATTTTTAACAAAATTCTTTGTATGTATACGCGGAACTGTGTTTGGTCTTTGACTGTATTGTTCCCACAAAATTAAATAAATAAATAAATAACTCTAACAAACGGTCAACAGAAAAATATTTTTCGTACCTCTGTCTATTTTGACTAGTATTACAGAACTGTTCTGGTGATATGTCAATTTAAGATTATTTTCAACACAAGAATTAGCAATTTTAGGGCTAAATATTTAATTGCTGTAACTAAAATAATTAAATTTTATCATAAAAATAATAATATGCTGTTATTACTGACATCTCGTATAGATTAATTATAAGTTTCAACTTTAGGACTAGTTTGTTTTATAACTAAAACTAACTTCACGTTATACTATTGAGTTTCCGCCATCTGTCATTAAAAATATGCGAAAGTATATGAAATATGTATAACTAATGTTTGTATGTTATATTTTCAATAGATGTAAAATAATTACCTACGCATTTCAAGCTCAAATGTAAGTAATTATAATTAAACTTGCAATGCAAAACCGATAAAAGTATGTTCATTTTTTCGGTTATGTAACATAAAATAAAATGTAGAAAAATATGCGAAGAATTTATGGAGAATTCGGTACAAAAAATCTTGTGTTTCACACGCCCAGAAACTGTTTTGCGATATCTCGTATTTATCAAAATAAACTCGGTCTCGCAAATGTTCAGTTTCTGGCCTAGTGATACAAGTAACTATTTAATGCCTATTGTTGCTATTTACATAGCAACCACTTAACAAACGCGTAGCAACCGTTCAACAAACGCATAGCAACATAATTTGAAGGCGATAAGATTCTAAATAGGTATTGAAAATAATCACTAAATTAATATATATATCTATAATTCAGAAATGTCAAATTTAAATTTCAATATTGAATTTTGCCTTATGTTTAAAGAACGATTTTTTAAAAAAATATTCATTTAAATATATACCATGTTCTGCTATAAAATCATATTTTGATAAATTTGATATTATTTATTATTAATATTAAATAATGAAATTTGACATTTCTTAAAACAGCGTTTTAGTTAAAACCGTGTGGTGCGAATCAATGTGTTCAACACGGCACGAAACAGATTTACAGCTGTCAGCATTCATTGACGAGACGACGACGGCAGCCTCTTCTGTAAATCTGGTATTTTAGTGCCTAGTTAAACAAATAACTATTTTTAACAATTTATGTTGATTATTATAAATATTAAAGATTATTTTGTTCTCTGTTTGTTTTGATTACATTTATATCTAAACAATAGTAACCAATAATTAAAATTGAAAAACTAATTTTCAGTAAAATATTTATGAAGTAGAGTAGATGTATTGTACATCATTTCAATACCTATTTAAATAATATTCAAAATTATTTTAGGGTAATCATTTAAAAAATAAAATAATTGCCAAGTAGATATGTATTAATGTAACGTCAAGTAAAAATCTCCGAGATAATTTTATATAAAAATGTCATGCGTAAAATTAAGAAAAAAACGAAATGAGGAAATGAAAACAAAAACAGCTTAATCTAAATTTCTCTGTATTTTCTAATATTAATTTAAACGGTAATACTATAAAGAATCTTTTGTTCTTTTATTTCATAAATCTGAATGTTAAACCCGAAAATATTCCATATAATAAGTTCTCTCCAAAAATTCCCAGCCGCAAATTTCAAATTATTTCATTTTCCTGGTTCAGAGTCTATCACATTTTTCATTTCTATAAGATTTCATACAATCAGAATGGCTTAAAAAATTGATGTGAAACGATTAATCATGCAGTAAAAAATATTCTGGGGGTTTAAAGAATTGCTCTGTAAAAAATTGGGAGCAATACATTTGTCATTTCTTCGCCAATGATTTATACTCACCCTTATAATTCGCATCGCTTTTTATTTGATTTTATGAAAAAATAATTTTCGTGTCGACAAATTCATAAATCTTTTGCCTTTATTAGCTAGTTAAGATGTTTTTGTTTTTAAACTGTAAAATAAATCAATAACGAACTACGATTCTGATTAGTTAATTGTTTCATTTTAACAAATCACCTTTTATTGAATTAAATTAAAAGTATGAAAATCTGAAGTAGCCAGCACAATGAGAGAAAATTATTCTTATACTTTTTAATAATTAATAAGGGAAATTGAATATCGGTAGAAAATAAATATAAGATTATTTCACTTAAGATTTCAGAATTGTATAAATCATATAGCATTTGATTCTTCGCAAAATTCTAGTAGGTATTTAAATATTGTGGTAAGGGAGATGGCATTTAAATATTGGATTCATTGTGGGATTCATTCTTGTAATAAATATTCTTTAGTTATAAGTCAATATATTCATTGTTGTAATCAACAGTTTTACAGTTATTATTTCAATATAACAATGCTACAATAATAATGAACCGATTGGTACGATAATTATTTTACTTATAACTAAAGCTCTAAAGCAAACAAATTAAAAAAAAAATATTCTTCACTTCTACCACGTTAATTTGTAAGCTGCATACTAATTTTGTCTTTACGGATACTAGCATTTTATAAAAATTTACTATTATTTGCTTTACTGTTTTGAAACGGCGGCCCTCAAAATCAGTCGCCTTTCTGCGGGGCACAACCTGCCCACCCGCACGGAGCGGCCCTGAATAGACTCTAGATAGACTCAAAAATATAGTTACAAAGAGTACGTTCCGCGCGGTCGAAATCCCACGCAGTCGAAATTCCACGCGGTCGAAATCCACGCGGTCTAAATGTACTCCCACCACTTTGTCCGTGGAACGTACTCATTTGTATCGTGTAACATTTCGACCGGGTGGAATTCGACGGCGTGGAAATATTTGTATTTCGGTAGAACCGACAAAGTGGTGGGGGTACATTTCGACCGCGTGGGCTTTCGACCGCTTGGATTTCGACCGCGCGTGATGCTTCGGTTACAAATACTTCTTATTGCGAGACTCTCACGAGAATCTTGCGAGATTTCTCACTTCTCGCAGTTGTTATATCGATCTCTCCTCGAATTTTAAACTGCAATCTAGCCCTCGTTCTTGTCTCGCATAATACAACGAGACGAGACAAGATGCGAGAATACTCTCGCCTCGTCGTGCATCACTAAGTACATACAAAGTTTCTTACGTAGGTGTGTAGTGAAATTATATTACGAACATACGAGTAGTAAGAATTTCACTGTCAGTCAGTAATAATAAATATATTAGATATTTTCGTAGGTTTCAAAGTTAAATTATTATATTATAAATAATTGTTTATTTTTAAATTCAACGAATACACATAATATGTATGTCAAAAGAATTTTCAAGAAAATTATTTAAATGCTCTTAGTAATGTGTCACTTTTGTTTGACCATTTGGAACAAAATCTAATCGTCTTCATATTGTAGTAGGCGCGACTGAGCGAAAAGTGTCTTCACTTGTCGGTGACGTAATTACCGAGCGTGCATCTATGAAACAAACAATCTTATCGCATCGAAGCTTCTCGAAACTTCTAGAATGAATGAGATCGGGTATATAAAGTGGTAAATAACTCTGCGAGGGGCAGTCTAGTGAAGTAATTCGAGTCGAGGAGTTAGTCTATAACAGTCAATTCGCAAATTACGGTCATCAGTGAACCGGAAACCGTATTGGGTGTGAGGTAAATGATGATGTGAATAAATATGAGTCTAGTCTAGTCTACAAGTTAGTTTACAACGAGTCTAGACAAGTCGACAATGGGTGGTGAAAAAATAGCAAGTGATACAAATATAGTGAAATAGATAGTGAAATAAATACCGTGTAATTAAATAATCTTAGTGTTTAAGTATTTAATAATAATCTTAGCCTTTAATTAAAGTTTCTATTTGTTTATTCATAATTTTCGTCATTATTATTGTATTTTTTTCTTATTTATTTATCGTTTAATAAATTTTTATTTTAATTATTAACTATTACCAACTTTTACACTTCAATCTAATAAATAAACATTACAATGCAAATGTAGAAACTTGAAATACAAAAAATTATAAATTTTGCAAATATGTATATCTAAACTAATATTATTCGGTGTCGTATATTTCAGGCTAATAGTTAAAAATATAATTATTCTTTTTTTGTGCTTTCATTTTCAAAATAAACCTGCAGAATTTCTCTCCCTCTCTCTCTCTCTCTCTCTATATATATATATATATATATATATATATATATATATATATATATATATATATATATATATATATATCTATCTATCTATCTATCTATCTATCTATATATATATATATATATATATATATATATATATATATATATATATATATATATATATATATATATATATATATATATTGTTGTTTTACAGAACTAATTAGAGGGAAATTATTATTTGAACTGTATACATTTAATGATAAAACGAAAACTAAATGAGGTAAATAATTTATTTTAATTGAGCATTAATTGCAAGTTGCAAAGCATTTCGTGTGCACTCAAAGGTTATATATATTAACATATAAAATTGTACTGACGCTAACACCCTAGCTACTTTACATAGTGTGTTTGTAGAAATGTCGATTTCAGAAGATGTAATAATACATTTCACGGAAAGGTCATCCACTTCATGAAGCGGCTCCTCTTAGTGTAATTTGAAAGTTTTCTTCTCTGGACAAAAATCCCATCCATTTAATGTAACTATTTACTTGATTTTATAAAAAATACCAACAATAACGTTATCTATCCCACAGAAATTATCAACAATAACCTCCCCGTGTTTTTCTAAAGTGATTACTACTGGTTACTTTTTTTCCAACGATGACACTCTTATTCACTGACTGGTGGACGCTTTGATGATTGGCGTCCACGACTTTGTGAAAACGAGGAACACACACACACACACACTTACACTTTACACTTGATGAACACTTAGCTTTATGGACACGGACAATTACTTGAGATTTATTGACTAAAGATTTATTTACATGTTTACAACTTTTATTATTATTATTATTATTATTATTATTATTATTATTATTATTTATATTATTATTATTATTATTATTATTATTATTATTATTATTATTATTTATATTATTATTATTATTATTATTATTATTATTATTATTAATTAATTAATTAATTAACTTACACATAACTAAACATAACTAATCAACTAAAAACTAAAGACGCTGGTGCATCTTTAGGCCAAATACTCGCGTTCGCGGAAGACGTGCCAAAACTTGAACTCAATGACCGTTAGTATGAACAACTGATTAAGGGTGATTATCGAGCATTTGACTAGCATTGTTTTATCTCTCTCATTCGTTTATGGATCCTTTTAGAGGAAAATACTTCAAATAATAGTTATAGAAAAATTAATTGCCCGTATCTTTTATTTGAAGAATTTTTCTCTAAAATAATCTCTAAACGATTGACAGAGATAAAACAATGCTAGTCAAATGCTCGCTAATCACCCTTAATCACCGTTCATACTAGCGACCTATATGTTTACATAAGAGTACAGACGTCTTCTCGGCATGGCAAACTAAACTAGACTTTTTATATGTTTACTCTATAAGAGTACTAAGCCGACTATTCTAAAATTAAAAATCTTTATCATTATTAATTATTTCTAAGCAGAATAAATAAAATAAAACAAGTTGAAATATTATTCCTGGACTATAATTTAGAAAAGTTTATAAAAAGTTATTTATTTGTTATGGCTCTTACCTTCGTCTTATCACACCAATAAATAATATACAGTGAACGTCTTGTAAAGCGTATATATCTTGGTGAAATTGAGGGTGTTCGATTGCGTGGCCATCCAATGTGTAAGTGGATGGATGTGATTGATAAGGTACGAAAAGACAGAAAGTTTCCGAGTGCGAAGAGAAGAAGAGCGTGTATGAATGCGATTATGAGTGTGGCCGAGGCGAAAGAAGTGTGCTTATTGTGGTCCGGTTGCGGTATTTCGCTACCGAAAATCGATCACTTTATTATGTTAAAAGTGAGGAATTTATGTTGTACCTATGATATCAGGTTGGTAAGAATGTTGTTGAAAGAGAAAGTGATTATTGTTTGGTTGATGTTATTTTTATTCTTTCGGGTTTGTGCTAACCCATTAAGTGGGAAATGCGTGATTTTATGGATGTATGTATGTAAAATCTATTCGAGTTTTAAATACCAAATTTGTAAAGTTTTGGATCATTTTTTCCCCAAATAACAAGAGAACATTTAAACATTCTGTCTAATTTAATTCCTTGTTGGGCCAGTTATACTGGACACACCATGTATCGAAAATACAGTTTTATTAAATACTAGGTGCTACTAACGCTTACCTAAATCTGCAATGTGTTTCTTATCTTTATAAACACTGGCTACTGATGCATTTCTTTAATTTAATAAATTTAAATTAGAAACATTAGTCATATGATTTCAATAACTCTGTATTATGTTAATCTTCACAAGAAATGTATAAAATTTGTATATGGGAACATAATACAAACTTCCCATATTATTTGCATGTAACCTGTCTGAGAAAGATTCGCATATCGCATATGAAAAGGGCCTGATCCTCAGACGCAACGCATATTCAACGGGCGTTGTCGGGGAGCAAAGGAAGCATGTGATTAAGATACACGAGTAATCATCTTCAGCTACGAACTGCGAGCATCTTCAGCTTCAGCACTGAACTGAACTTCTGCAAAGAGGAAACTTGGCGAACTCATAGCCGAATGGTTTAAAATGAGCCGCACAGCTTCACAGCGACCGTGGAAAGCAAAACAAATTAATTAAGTTGGAATTCACTCCATACATCCAAAGCATTCTCGATTCACTGATTCGTTTATAGGGAAAAACGCGAACCAGGCCTGAAATGGATTTGGAATGAATTTTAACATCGAATTAAACTTTAATCAAACAGGAAATTTGCATAGTTTTTGTAACCCAACACAGTAACTTTTTGTTATTTAATGTTTTCCAAACTTATCAAAAATATTTTATTAATGAAAAGGAATTATTTTCAGTAATAATACAGTGTTAAAAAATTCAAACTCGGAATAGGCTATGAACTGAGAAACGTATGTATGATCAATCATTATTCAATTCAAAAGTCAAGTTGCCAAAATTGATCTTGAAATGTATTTTTAAGAAAAAAATATAATAAAGAAAGATACAGTGAACTACCAATTACCATTTACTAATTTGTTTTCTTTTCCAAAACAAGATTCAAAAAGAAAAGCTCTCATTTCTTAAGATAACATTTTTGACAATATCTCGCGTCAAATTGATATTTATCTAACTATTTGTAAATTGACATACGTTTCTTTGTTCATAGCCTCCCCCGAGTTGGGATTTCTTTTGAACACACTGTATAACAAAACAGTGAGAAAAATTGAAAATAATTCGACAGACTTTTCGAAAATTTGTTGCCAGGCAATAGTGACGAATACACATATAGGCGAGGCCACACGAGCATACAGGCCTGAATGCTTATCCCTGCTCAATGCGTCACATCAAACTATGATATACCTGACATTAGAGAAATTAGAAGCTAAACAAGTTTTCCTAATCATGCAGAGCATCAAATTTAGGGATATTCAGCAACATTTTACTAAATAATAATAGAAAAAAACTGCAAAGAACAAATTTGTAATAAAAAGCAGTTTTTTTAAAAAAAATAGCGTGCACCTAAATGTATTTTATTCCAAACTAATGGTTATTTTAAAAACGAGTATATAATATGCGTACCTATGTATATCATTTATTTTTAATTTCTTATGTTATTTTATATTATTTTTATTTGTTAGCTCTAGATCTAAAGATTCATTAATGTATATTCATATTATTTTTTTTCTATTTCGGTGTTCTTATTTATCTATAAAAGCACTGTTTATCACTGAAAACACGACGTTTAGAAAATCTATAAACGTACTGTTTTTCTAGAGGTGGTAGTCATGCTTTCATAACTGACAGATAACCTTAAAATGGTAAATTGTTTGTGTTGAAATATTACTTCTAATTGTGGATTTTTATCCTTTCACTAGGTGATAGGACTAGAAAGAAAAGAAATTTATAGCTATAGCTGTGTTAGTTAAGCAAGAATAAGAATCTGTGAAGTTAAAATTTCAACTAAAAAATTATGAAACTAGAAACAATGCGCTCAGGTTTACTTTGTCAAAATAATTAAAACTGTAAAAGTTTTATTTATTACAATTTAAATTTATGGTAATGCAATTTTGAATCTAATGTATTGTTATTCCAGGCAGGTTATGAAATGTATGATGCACGTTACTTGAAAATGTTAACACTGTCTACTCAATTTGTGGCGGCTACTAGCAAACAAATATGAAAAGTTGACGTTTTAATCCATGATTTGCAGTTCCACGTTGTGGCGAACTATCGAATATATGCCATATATGTTTTGTATTTAAAATTGTAAGACAAGCTATTGCCGTTATCTGTGCAACTGAGCAGTGAGTATTGTAAAAATGGTGGAAAGTAAAAGTCTAGAGCAATAAATTGTTCATTAAATTATTTCATTATTTAAAAAGTTTTATTTATATGTTTTTTCAATAAAAAGGCTTGATGGTCCACGTAACGTCCTTCAATCCCATATTCAAGTTTTATTTATGATAATGACCAACACGAAACACCGATATGTCAAATCTGGATGGTTCATTAATAACCTTAGAGTTCATTGTATGTATTGGTTTTCCTCTTTCATAATTGTATAATGCTTGATACAATGTTTTAATGTAAACAATCAGACAAAATCACAAGATACACAAACTGTCAAAATGTGAAATTTCAATTTTTAGCAGGAAACGCTACCAACATAACTGATAAGTCCTTTTTTAAAAAATCTAATTGTAAAATTACCTCAATAAAAAAAATAGTATAAAAAACATGTATCATAAGGCCTGTTGACGCACTCGCCCTTTGTAAAACTCGCCTGGCGGCTCGTTTTCCAAACTTGGACTCGTACGTTAACAGATTGCCTTATGATACTTGTGTTTTAATGTACTATTCTTGTCTTCTTTAAAGAAAACACTATTTATAAGATAAACAAATATTTGTTTTACTTTAATTTAAGTTCAATTGTTTTTCATTCCATGGCCTACTGAAAAATATCTATAAAAATAAAATTTATTTAAATTTTAATTGAAATTTTCTCAATATTTTTATTATGTAAAAATATAAAATGATTACATGATTGAATTCAGGAAAAAATACTCTATCGAATGGGCCTAAAAAATATATGCCATCCCATTTAAACAAATATAACTTTGTGTTGTAACTTGAGAACCACTGGTTTAAAAAAATATTTTATTCTGTAACGGTATGCCCCCCTTGGTCTACTATAACTTTATTTTATAGTATTATTTTTGTATCTCTAATAACTTCCAAGAAAAATCGCGTTTCCTAGTTTCGAACAATATATATATATATATATATATATATATATATATATATATATATATATATATATATATATACAGGCTGTAAACGGAACTAAGAAACGCGATTTTTATTTATTTTATTTTTTTTATCTAAGGTTTTATTTTATTATATATATTTTATATATATATATATATATATATATATATATATATATATATATATATATATATATATATATATATATATATATATGTTCATTGTTATTATGCGGTCGAACATTCTAGAGCTCTCTGGAAGTTAATGGCAGCTGTACAAAAGGGACGCAGTTAGTTACAGAGTCATAGAGACATTCACATGGAGTGTTAGAGAGTAAAGTGTTAGTGAGAAGCACAGAAGTATTGTAGTGAGCGTAAGCAGTTTGTGTTGAGTAGGTCCTCGGGAAGTTACTGGTAGACTGGGATAGCTGTCGATGTGAATACTCGTTAGTGTTGACGAGTATTGAGAAGCTAGGTATTCGAGGACAGTAACGGCAGGTGGAAGTGTATACTCGGTATTAGTGGCATTCGTACAGTAGGTGATACTGAAGCTGTGGAAGTTAGACTGTTAGTTACATAAATAGATAGATAGTGATATAAATATAGTGATATAGATATCGCGTAAACAGTCTACAAGAGTCTGTAACAGACCGGCAGTCTATGATTGGAACGCTTAGTGAAATAAATAATTAGTAATAGTAGTGGTAATTGGTTTAATAAATAAATAGTGTTAGTGTTATCTTGTTAATTATAGTTTTAGTCTTTAAGATTTTAAATTAGTATTTAATATCAGCAATCGTTATTATTTAATACCTTTTTAATATTTAATTATAGTTTAATAAACTTTTATTTTAATTATTAATAATTGTCTCATATTTACACTTCACGTTACAATGTATATATATATATATATATATATATATATATATATATATATATATATATATATATATATATATATACGGGTTTAAACTACCAAACATATTTATTTATTGCAACACGGACGCGGAATCAGGAATTTTCTTAAACTACTTATATTTTTTCCAATTATAGCAATAAGAACATGTGCATATCTACTAATTAGTTTTGTTGTTTAATGTTTTGAAAATTTCGAGTAATAAAATAGATACAGTATATCAATAACAGTATACAGTATATTACAAATTCGGATTAATTTGTAAAAAATCAGATATATTTTGAAATGGGGCATTGGAGCGCAATATCTAAATCCGGAGTAAACTCATTTCAAACAAGGACGGCCACTCACTTTAATTAAAATTTTCTATTATTGAAATAAAACGTCAACGTATATAAACAACTTCCATTTACGAGTAATACAAAAATCTGTAAGTTAAAATCCCATTTGTGGATTATAATGTCACTATAACTTCCATTGTTCTTTCGAATCCGAATCTAAAAGTATAAGCTACAAAATAAATGTCAAATAATATTTCATGGCAGTATATGAATCTATGTTCGCTGCATCTATACTCAGCATGAAAGTTTGGTTGGTTTCTTGCCGAAGAACAATGCAAGTTGTATATCGAAGTGGTTGTCTATTTTTCTTCCGCGCCACTGGCTGCCGCCTTCGGAATGACGCAATAAATTCAATTTCGGAGCCTGAGGTATATTTCTTTACAATCGAGTAGTGTGACACAGCAGCACAAGTATAGATGCTGGCAGATTAAATTTGTCGCTACATGATATGTTGCTGCTCTGAAAGTTATTAATTTCTAACTCCTGTAGATTGAATTAGTGTGAAATTTAATCTGATATCATGATGATGATTGCAGTTGCAGGTCCAGGAAAAGAGACGCATTTTTACCTTCCGTCACCTTTATGTATGTGTGGATGTGGATGTGGATGTGGATGAGGATGTGCGTGTGCGTGTGTGTGTGTGTGTGTGTGTGTGTGTGTGTGTGTGTTTCCTCTACGATAACTCTAAAACTACAATTCCAAAAATTAAAATTCTTTCGTATTCCGCTTCGTTGCGTCCATATGAAGAGCTAATTAGATTTTGGTTATAATTGGTCATTCGGAAGTACCCTCATTTGAAGAATTTTACCAGTTTTTCTTGAAAAACCTATGGTAAATATCATTTTTTCACATTTAATGTTATAAATATTAAAGAACATTGTATTCTCTATACGATTTGACTGCATTTTATACTTCATATTAAATGGATATAGAGTTATAAAATTATAAAAAAAATTAATTTCATAAATTAGCTAGCTATGCTGGAAACAGCTACTATATTAAGAAAATTCTGATTGAAAGATGTCAGTGTCAATTGACATATTCGTAGTATATTTGTGTTATAATTTTCTCGAAATATAAAATCTTTTTGCTCGAAAGTTTCTGTATGGAATTTTTATAAAATACATACAACTGTCGAAAGGTAATGTATGGATTTTATAGTAAATACATAGGCATTTACGAAAATTCTACCGGTAGATACCGCATCTATCGACTGTGTTCGAAAACACGAGTGGTAAAGAGTTACCGTGTTTGAAAATAGTACAATATCTATCAGATTCATATACCGGATTCATGAAGAATCTAATCTCAAAATAAGGTAGTGATGCAAAGCGAAGAGCGCGCGTTGAAATTGGAAATGTTATCAAAGTAAGACTGCTCAGTTTGTTAACTACATTAAATTTCTAATCCGTTTCAAATTTTCAATATTTTTTATAGGTTATCGATCTACCGCTGTTTACCACTTGCGTTCTTAAAATATCGATTCCGGTAGCTATAACCTGATAAACAGCTATTTACCGGTAACAGTTCACCAGTAGAATTTTCGTAAATGCCTCATATAACTGACGGAAGGTAATGTGCTGGCCACATCAGATTTTGTTTATTTCAAATATAAAATTTGAAATTTATATGTCCTACGCTAATCATGTTACCATTGCTTTCATTAAAAATTTCAAGACTCTCTCATCTCTTAATATTATTATTTTGTTTTACATTATAAATTATAGACAGGATTTGTTATATCTTCTAATAAATGTTGATTTATGCAACATAGGAAATTTAATGCTAATTTTTTCATATGGCGACATTTCGTTCCCTATTTATTTTAGAACAATATGCGTCAAATAAAATGAAAATAGATAATTGAATTCTGCATTCAAATCACTCATCACACATCATATTTTATTTTACACTTTTTCTAACTCGTAAAATTGGGATTAAATTTTTTGTAAAATTGCTCATTTATAGCGATAGCTGTAGAATTTAAACAAAGGTACAGACAAATGCATAATAATTTCCAGTAGATTGATAGTTCGCGTAAGTAATTACTATTAAGTTTATTACTTGGTTTATGGTAATTTTGTTTAATATAAAACAATATGTATACAACATTCAAGAAAAAATTCAGTGCATAAAATGAATTTATGAAGGAAACTCTCAAGCTGAAGTAAGAGACTTTTTAGTGCTGTATATCACGATCGGCCTATACCTACCTAGAATATCAATATTCATTTCTCTTTTTTTATTATTATGTTATTAATCTGTGTTATATTACTTACTAACCTTTCTGACATTTCAAACGTCATGGTCATATCCACGTCATATCTTTGTGTATACCTACCTTTGTTTATACTCTGTTCCAAGTAAGCCATTCAGTAGATGGCGCGCAAATCAGCGCCAATTTTAAGTACCCGAAATTACATTGGGTAAACTTGTCTCTTCTCTCCAATTTCCGCCAGTCAGAGTGTTCAAAACTATGCCCTATTCTCTACAATACTGAATGGCTTAAATGGAACAAAATATAAATTCCGCGGCTATGGCAATTTTATAAAAATATTAATCCCAATTTTACACATTAGAAAAAAAGTTAAATAAAATCTGATAAGTGGCTTAGATGCAGAATTTAATTATCTACAAGTTTTATTTGAAGCATTTTGCTTTAAAATAAATAGGGAATGAAATATCGCCATATGATAAAAATAGCATCGAATTTCCTATACTACATAAATTACTTCATATATATATATATATATATATATATATATATATATATATATATATATATATATATATATATATATATATAAATTATGTGCATGTTCAAAAATATAGTTATAAATCAAGTCAAAGTGTTTATTTAGAGAACAGATTACCTACCTTTTATTCGCATAACCAAATATACAGCGTAAAAAATAAGAGCTTATAAAGGCAGTTTTATTTTAAAATAAGTTCCTTGCAAAGTATACACTGTAGATGTGTACGGAAGTTTTATATTTCGCGCGAAAAAGACTACCAAATTTTTCTGGTAACTTTCTATAGGGTAAATCTGACTTTCGCATTTACTTCTTCTAGTTTTAAAACAGAGTATAGTTTGTTGTATTATTATATTATTACCGCCCAACTGTAAACGTCATAAATGCTGCATCGGTGTGTGGAAGTTGCATTAACATCAATGTCCGATTGAAATTGTCCCTACGCTATTTTTAGTTAGATAATATTATTGATGTTTGTATAAAAAGTAAGATGGGGCTTATTTAGTGATAATTGGTAATATTTTTTAGTTACAAGGTAGACCCAGCTTTATCTAGATTTAACAGTTATTTATGTACCAAGGATGTTCATTTTAAAATAACTTTATCATTTTTTGTCAGTAATTTTTTATTTTACTAAAATAATTTGTTTAATAACTACACTGTTTCATTATTTAATTTTATATCTATATTTCACGCAAGTAGGTATACCAGGTATGATCTAAAAAAATATCTAAAACATAAATATCTGATGTGGCCAGCACATTACCTTCCGTCAGTTATATGAGGCATTTACGAAAATTCTACCGGTGAACTGTTACCAGTAAACAGCTGTTTATCAGGTTAGCTACTGGAATCGATATGTTAAGAATGCAAGTGGTAAAAAAAATTGATAATTTGAAACAGGAAAGAAATTTGATATAGTTAACAAACTTTTAACGCGCGGGCTTCGCTTTGCATCACTACCTTTTTACCTTCCGTCACCTTTAGGTAAGGAAGGTATTGTCTTTGGTCAAAAAATTCGATGATGAGTTTTTAATCAATAAGCACGTTTTAGGGTCCCTAGAATACGAATTTACTATTTTTACGATGATGTCTGTATGTGTGTGTGTGTGTGTGTGTGTGTGTGTGTGGATGTGTGTGTGGATGTGTGTGTGTGTGTGTAACAAAATTTTCGTCTGCGATAACTCTAATACTACAGTTACAAAAATTATAATTTTTTCGTGTACTTCTTCGTTACATCCATATGAAGAGCTGATTAGATTTTGGTTACAATTGGTCAACCGGAAGTACCATCATTTGAAGATTTTAACAGTTTTTCTTGAAAAAACTATGTTAAATATAATTTTTTCACATTTGATGTTATTATAAATATTAAAGTATATTTTATTCTCTGTACGATTTGACTGCATTTTATACTTAATATTAAATGGATATAGAGTTAAAAAATTATAAAGAAATTAAATTTCATAAAGTAGCCATAGCTATGAAAACAGCTACTATATTAAGAAAATTCTGATTGAAAGATGTCAGTGTCAAGTGAAATTGACATAGTGTGTTTGTCTTACAATTTTTACTGGAAATATAGGATCTTTTGCTTTCTGTATGGAATTTGTATAAAATACATACAACTGCTTTAAGGTAATGTACAAGAAATAATAATAATAATAAATCTTTTATTTCTGCAGATACATTACACTGTATATAGAAAACGTCACAAAATAATAATTTTCTGTATGAAATTTGCATAAAATACATGCAACTGCGGGAAGGTAATGTACAAGAAATAGAATATTTAATTTAGCAAGGAACTTTCCGTATGAAATTTGTACAAAATACATAGAACTGACGGAAGGTAATGTGCTGGCCACATCAGATTTTTTTGAGATTAGATTCTTCATGAATTCGGTATATGGATCTGGTAGATATTGTACAATTTTCGAACACAGTAACTTTTTACCACTCGTGTTTTCGAACACAGTCAGTAGATGCGCTATCTATCGGTAGAATTTTCGTAAATGCCTATGTATTTTCTATAAAATCCATACAGAAAGTTCCTTGCAAAAGATTCTAAATTTCTTGTATCTACATTACCTTTCGATAGTTGTATGTATTTTATACAAATTCCATACAAAAAGTTTCGAGCAAAAATATCTTATATTTCGAGTAAAATTATAACACAAATATACTACGAATATATCAAATGCACTTGACACTGACATATTTCAATCAGAATTTTCTAGCTGTTTCTAGCATAGCTATAGCTAATTTATGAAATTTAATTTCTTTATAATTTTATAATTCTATATCCATTTAATATGAAGTATAAAATGTAGTCCAATCGTACAGAGAATACAAAGTTCTTTAATATTTATGATAACATTAAATGTGAAAAAATGATATTTAACATCGTTTTTTCAAGAAAAACTGTTAAAATCTTCAAATGAGGGTACTTCCGGTTGACCAATTATAACCAAAATCTAATAAGCTCTTCATATGGATGCAACGAAGAAGAATACGAAAGAATTATAATTTTTGGAATTGTAGTATTAGAGTTATCGTAGACGAAAATTTTATTACACACACACACACACACACACACACACACACACACACACATACACACACGCGCATACAGACATCATCGTAAAAATAGTAAAATCGTATTCTAGGGACCTTAAAACGTGCTTATTCATTAAAAACTCACCACTGAATTTTTTGACCAAAGACAATACCTTCCTTATCTAAAGGTGACGGAAGGTAAAAATGCTTACACTAATTGAAAAAGGTAAAATAAACATTTTAAACTGGATAGAAAATAAAAATGTCTAACTTTTTATTTGAAACATTTTTCTAGATTAGTGATACTTTAGAAATTACTTCAAAATGAATATATCTACCTAATTCAGACCATGCCATCCTTTTTTTTTAATATAAAGATGCACTATTACATATTAATAAAAAGATATAAGAATAATAATATTAAACCGTCCCAGTATTCAAAACTAAATAATCTAATTTATACAAACAAATTGTTAAAATTTTCTATGAAACAAATTTACTTTTTGTCAAGCTGCTGTAATCTTTCATAATAATACTGAAAATAATGATGAGATTTGGCAGGTCTTGAGCTTGTAATAAACATCGGAGCTTTTAGCTTTAAGCTTGAAACAAAGGAACGCAGAATTCATCGACAGACGGATTAGTGAACTCAACAGGGATTCGCTCATAACCTCTTGTATTTAACGAACACGCAAGCTTTTTGATTTGTTGCGAACTAATCAACTTCTAAGCTTCCACCTTTTGTATTCCATATTTCAAGAATTGAATCCGTCTGATATGAAATGAAATAAGGAACATTAAAGCTTCCTAAATAAATTAATTGTTGCAAACAATTTTTAATAATATTTATAAATATTGTTTAGTTTACTAGGATTCAAATTAACTTTTTCCACCGTTGTATAACCCTGTTGTGAGGTCACAACTGGATGTACAAGCTGTCAATCTGTCATTGATACTAAATTTTACGCATTTTAGAGATATTTAAAAACTTGAAATATGTGTTAAAAAATATTTTAAATTATTTTTTGTGCAACCGGACGCGAAATAAGCATTTCGCAGCCGCAATACAGGCCGCGAAATTGGATTTCGCGACCGTTGTCATGGTAGCGGCCGCGAAATTAGGTAAACAATCACTTTGACACTTGAGAATTGCATGGTTTTGTTTATCAAATGTTAATCCCATAGCTACCTTGAAAGCTGACTTTCTATTTATAATGAAACTGTTGAAAATTAATAAAATTTGTAATTACATATATTTTACGGTTGCACAAAAAATATTGTGTACTCCTTGTCCGCGAAATCCTTTAGCGCCCTCGAGATTATCTTGCCTCGGCCGCAAGCGGCCTCGGCGACAATTTTTCTCTCGGTACGCTATGAAGAGTGATTTCGCGGCCTTGATATACAAATAACTATAAATAGCCTACAAACTCCAGAAAATTTGTATTCTCTATACAATTTGACTGCATTTTATACTTCATATTAAATGGATATAGAGTTATAAAATCATAAAGAAATTAAATTTTATGAATTCGCTAGCTATGCTAGAAACAGCTACTATATTAAGAAAATTCTGATTGAAAGACTCAGTGTCAATTGACATATTCGTAGTAAAATATAGGATCTTTTTGCTCGAAACTTTATGTATGGAATTTGTATAAAATACATACAACTGTCGAAAGCTAATGTACATACAAGAAATTTAGAATCTTTTGCAATGAATTTTCTGAATAGATTTTATAAAAAATACATAGACATTTACGAAAATTCTACCGGTAGATACTGCATCTACTGACTGTGTTCGAAAACACGAGTGGTAAAAAGTTACTGTGTTCGAAAATTGTATAATATCTACCAGATCCATCTACCGGATTCATGAAGAATCTAATCTCAAAAAAAAGGTAGTGATGCAAAGCGAAGCGCGCGCATTAAAAGTTTGTTAATTATATCAAATTTCTAACCTGTTTCAAATTTTCAATTTTTTTATTGGTAATGGATCTACCCTGTTTACCACTTGCGTTCTCAAAATATCGATTCCGGTAGCTATAACCTGATAAACAGCTGTTTACCGGTAACAGTTCACCGGTACAATTTTCGTAAATGTCTCATATAACTGACGGAAGGTAATGTGCTAGCCACATCAGATTTTTTATCATCGCTGTAATAAACATGTAACTAAAGAGATTTTGAATATGGATTGGCTGAAAGCATGTCACGTGACTAATGAATTGTATTAATGAATTCAAAATAAAGTAGTATAATCAAAATTCCCTGACACAATATAGAACTAGTAGTTTTATTTTATAAGGTGAGTTTCAAGTTTCTAAGAAATTGTTTTTTATTCATGTAAGCTTTAATTTCTCCTGGGAGTTTGTTAAAAATGTAGATATTCAGCGCGCGATATACTTTTTCCCTATCATATTTAATATTGGAAATTTGACTCATCTATTCATTAATTCCAAAGAAGACTTATTTGAATTATTAAATTCCCAAACTCTACATACACACTGTGGCCATACTCCATTCTCTATAAGCGAGTGAATGTGGAATTAATTCTTGAGCAGAAACAAGTCAATCTATTGGTTCGGCTCCAAAATTATCTTCTTTTGTCCAATAGAATGACTTTTCTTTGTTCAAGAATTAGTTCCACATTATTGATGTAATGTGGAAGCTAAAGCAATAGAAAAAATGATCTACCCAGGAAAATAGTAATACGAGTGAAGAAACTAAGAATTTCGCTCACGCATATGTGCCAGTTTTGAACACGATCCGCTAGCCGGACGCTCAAAGGCACACATGGGCGCTCGCAGACTTTTTTACAAGGTGGGTGGAAATTTTTGTTGTAAGAAAAAAATGCACCGCAGGCGAATTTTTAATACTTTTCAAGGTCAAACGTGTTTTAATGCAAAGTAAGATAATATAGAGTTCTTTACAATGAAGCAAATTTAACAAATTCTTAAAAAATTAAAATCAATATTCTATGAAGAAAATAGCGTATGTACGCTCTAAGCGTAGAATTGCCCCTTCTACTAGGCTTTATGATGCGAGATGCGAACATAAGCAATAACTACAGAAACAGACAATCTGAAAATACAATGTTGCATTAAATTAAAATATATTGCTGAGTAACAATATAATTATTCTATTGAACTGCTCAAAACAAAATGTATAATAATTAAATGTTCATTAAATCGCGCTCCTCACAAAATACGGCAACCCTAATCATACGTAGGTACTTTTAATATAAATAAATAGCAATGTCTATTCATTATTTACTTTTATATTTCTTTATTTCTATATAACAGTAAAATTGATAATTGTGAAAGTTTTGAAAAGAACGTGATCATAAAATGATTAGAATAAACTACGGCATATTAAAGAAAATACAACACCGAAGATAATGTAATATAATAACAGTACATAACATAATTTACTCATTCTGACACTTCAGCTATTTCGTACTTAGTAATAGATAGTATGTAATAAATTTTTGATTAAAATATAAGAAAATATTAACAATAATTATTAAAAAATACAATGATACATTGAAATGAAAAAATAAAATAATAATTTTATTTTTTAAAATGGATACAGTCCATAAATGAAAGGGGGGTCAGTCGACCCTTTCGACCCCCCCCCCCATGGGCGCCTATGAAGGCACATAAGTGACTGAATTCGTTTCTTCGCGAGTGTTGTGCATCGTTCCGTTCAATCCTGCTATTGAAATATTAGACAAAATATTAAAATTTGTACTAATAGATTTATACATGGAGTGTAAATTAATATAGGTGGCGGGGTACGTCATGCTATTGTTTGGGTTTATAAACATTTGCATTTGTCAACAAAGATATTTTTTGGCTGTCACTTTTTGTAAATCTTATATAAATTTTGTGAAAATTTAGAAGATAAAGACGACTGTCGGCTACCAACAAGATAGAAAATACAAGAAAAATAGTTAAAATGTGCAATGTTCATTCTACTTTTTTCAGTAGACCACATTATTTTTACCTGTGATTGTGAAATTAGTGTAAATAGAAATAAAAAAGCATTTTTTTCGAACAATCGGGGCTATTCTGTAACTCAGTCATTATCATTTATCGATCATTATCGAGGTAATGATCGATTGCAATTAAAGTGGGATTCTGTAAGTCACTTTATCATTAAAATTGGTTAATGATACTCGATAGCACACTGAAATTTATCGATCAGTAATATGCTGTCGTTATTATCATATTAATGATCGGTAACAAATATCAAAATCAAATAAAAGTAGCAGTTAGAATATTATATCGCCTATTCTTCAATGCAATATACATAACTGAAAGAATATGCAAGTAAGCATTTTATTTCATATAATATAATTCGTACTATTTCCATTTTTATGTTGTTTATAGATTTAGGTTATGTATTCACAATGCTCTAAGAAATGTAAGTGACCCTTTCTCATTACCCGATGAACATTTTAAACAAATCTTTTAAGTAATCCGAGAACTCGCCCAATATTTAATTAAAACACTCAAGCCTCATCTGCAAAATGGTAGAAGTGACATCCGGACGCCGGGCCACCACTAGAATCTGCGAGGCCCAGAGCAGTAATTATGACATGCGAGGCCCCTTCGAAACTATACATTTATAATTTCCACCAAAATTTTATTGTATTTTTTACTTTGCAGAATGCTATTATATTATTAAAATAGTGATGAAATTTCCTTTGTTGAATTCATTCTTGTAATCAATAAAATATTCTTTGTTGTAATGAATAATTTTACAGTAATAGTTTCCAATATAACAATGCCAGAGAAATATCCGTTTGGGAGGATATTTCTGCTACTTTTTTCTACTAAATTTTAATAGTAAATCAGGGGAATATCAGTAGAAAAGAAAAAAAAACAAAATCACTCAGCTTTAAAAATTTCACCGTAGTTTTTAATGAATAAAAAATATATGTTAGTAAATTATAAGTATACTTCGCAAAATACTAGTATTAACAATAATTTTTGTTGTATTAATTTGTGCAATGAGTATTCTTGAGCAATAATTAAAATATCATTTGTTGTAATCATAAAAAAATAATAATATTGTAATGTGCAGTGCCCGCCGTCGCCGCCATTGTCACCGCCGCTGTCCCCGGCACTGTCGCCGCCGCTGTCGCAGGGACGAGCGAGTGTCTATTTTTAGCGATGACGCAACAGACTTGTCTGAACCTGCTTAATTACGCGGTTGATGAAACCTATTGTGTTTGAGTTTTTATCTGGAAATGTTCTACTAAGTTCTCGAATACAAATGCAGGAGTATATAAGCAGGGCCGGATCTAGAGTGTGGCGAGCGAGGCACTTGCCTCAGGTTTAAAGTTTAAAGGGGCGCCAATCAAAAGACCAAAAGAGCTTTTTTACTACCTATTTATAAAAGCGCCTCAATGAGCTAATTATCTCAATAAAGAAGATTATTTATTTGCAATATGTAATAATAAAAATTGCCTTAAATGAATTTATGTTTAACACAGACCGCGGTGAATTTAAATAATGCAATCAGCATTTAGGGCAGGGCGCCTTCGTGTTGCGCACGCGCCTGTGTAAGTTGATCTCACAGAAATAATTGACAAAATCGAAAATTAATTACAATTTTTTGTGTGCGCTATCAATTTGGGATAATATTTTAAGTCAAGTAGATAAAATAGTACAGTCAAAAAATATAACTGTGCTTAAGGCATCTAAACTTATTAATGGTTTCGAAAACTTGTTTGAGGAATGCAAAAATATTGCTGGACGTTTAAACATTACACATAAATTAAAAATAAAAGAAAAAAAGGAGGGCAAAGAGGTTGCATATGTATGAAGCACAGGACTAAAGAAGCAATTTTTCTGACTAGAAACTTTTTGTAATTGAAATAAATCAATCATTGGATGGTCTTATATTTCATTTAAACTGGAGGTATGAAAAACTTAACAACGTAGCAACAGATTTTGGAATTCTTTCTGGTGAGAAACTAGCCATTATAAGTGTGATTTGCAAAAATCAACTTCTAATTTAGCTCTAAAATATAAGTGAGTTAAATGCTGTAGAAATAGCAGATGTAATTTCGAGTTTTAAGATACACGCTTTATTCATTCTTCCCAATGTAACTATAGCTTCTAGTTTAAACCTTTAAAAATTATACATGAATATAGATTAACAGAATCGTACCCCAACCTCGAAGTAGCTTTAAGAATTTTTCTATCGATTCCCGTTACGATTGCTTCGTGCGAATGATCTTTTAATAAACTTAAGTTGATTAAAAATTATCTAAGATCGACGCTCAGTCAAAAGAGATTGTCAAATATGGCCAGTTGGCGATTAAACAAGGAATATATAAAGACATAAACGTTGATACAATAATTGATGACTGCAATAATTAAAGCCAGAAAAGTGGCATTGTTATAATAAGTGTGAGAAGTTATACGCTTATATTAGTTTATATTTATTTCTTGTGGTTCATACAGAAGAACTGTTTATTTATCATTAATATTTTTTTTCTTTTTCTTTATTGTTGACGCCTAGATAATAAAATTTATTCTAAAAAATATATATTATTTTTTTCTATTTACGTACATATCCCTACATATATTTTCTAAAACACAAATATATATTTTTTTCAAAACACTTGGGGGGGGGGGCGCATTTTTTCCTTTTGCCTCAGGTGCTAAAATATCTAGATCCGGCTCTGTATATAAGCACTTACCTAGTTTATCCCGATAGTTTCAACCCGCTTGAAAATGGGTTGAATCGACCCGATTGAAGTTATAGCGGGTTGAAATGATCGGAATAAACGCATTTTCAACCGGATTGAAATTTTCAACTCGACCCTAAAATACAAATGGGTTGAGCTTATTCGACCGGATTGACTTTACGGGATAAACGCTCAACCCGATCGAAGTACATGTATGATTCACTATCGTTAGAGGTTAACTGTCAGCTACATTTTAACAGTCAAATCGTATGTGATTAGAATTGAATTATGTCAAAAAGAAACATTTGGCAGAATCAGGAAGTAATGTATTTGCAATGAAGGATATGAAAATTCTCGGTCTTATGCACGGAAAAAAGCTTAGAATACTCCATATTCTCGACAGCTAGCGAGACAATATAGTGAAAGAGCAATATTTTTCTCAAAACTTACAATTTTAGAAGGGTCGCTTGAAAAATTATATTTTGGTTTCAATTTAGTATTTAGTACCTCGCAAATATAATTAAAGTGATTTTAGAGACTCTAAAATTTTATATTCAATCTGAATTTGTTAATTGTAGCACGTTTTCCCACCAGTCAAAACTTCGTGTTTTATTTTTTAATCGTAACCTTTTATTTTAAAAATATGTGCATAATGTCATTACTTGTTCTTCTTCCATTTTTGATTATATTCGTCCGCAAAAATCAAGTAAACATAACCAAACAAACTGACATTTCGCCAACGCTTTCGATCGGGTTCAAATAGGGTTCACTCGACCCGCTATAACAAAAGCGAGATAAACGGTAGAGAGTTAACCTTGAAATTCAACCGGGTCGAATTTCAACCGGGTTGAAACTATCGGGATAAACTTAGTAACTGTTAGCGAAGGCATTGGGCAGTCTGATATAAATAAGCGTCGTGTATTAAATAGTTGGTGATATATACAGATAGACGACAAGTGGTAAACATAAATAAATATAGTTGTATAAATAAATAAGTGAGCTATATATTGTTTAAATAAATAATCTTAGTGTTTAAGTGTCTTATAATATTCTTAGTCTTAATTAGTGTTTAATATTTGTATAATCGTAGTGTTCGTTATATTTATCATCTTTTAATTATATTTAATATCTATTTATCGTTATAATAAACATTTATTTTAATTAGGTAATATAATTGTCTAATATTTACACTTCACCCAAATAAATAAAAACGTTACAATATTAAGGTACTCAATAGAACAATGTGACTATATAATTATTTAAAACTAAAAAATAATTTGGAATACTCTATTTTAAAAAAGGTCCTTTTTTCTGTTTTTGGAAAATTTTAAGTAGATACATTTTATATTGTTTTCGCTATTCTGTGTGTATGAGTGAATATTTACTTATATACATATACAATATTATAATACAAGGCAATAATTAAAGATTTAAATACTTATTGGTAAATGACAGCAAGTCCATATGAGCGCGAAATGCGTAAAATATTCAAATAAATGACAGAAAATGATTGTGGTTATAGAATATGAAAATTGAGACAATCGAATACTTGATCATTAAAAGTAAACGATTGCCATTAATTTAACGATCGATAACAGATAATGATAAAGTTACAGAATAGCACCAAATATTCGGAATATATTTGCGGTCAGACATTCACATTTTACAATCATAAAACAGTGGCGCCGACTTTTTATATTGCTGTCGGGTGCTCGAAACCTAAAAAGTAGTATTGTATACAATGCAATGGAGACAAAACTTTGGTGATGCAAGGTATCCAAGGAAATATTTTTAGTTCATTCAAGGGTAAATGCCTTATAATTGAAAGTTACAATTTTTCAAGGAATGTGAAGCTGTATGTTTTCCCCTTTCCTGTATAAAAATAAATTGCCAGATCACAGAACATTTTAGAACGTGAACGTGAACGATTGTTGTCTAGCGCTCAGGCACGCGTCTAAAAGCGCATGCGCCATGCGCGCGTAAAAGTGTGTCCACGCAAATATATAATATTCCGGACATTTCCTGTGTGCCTTTTAGCGGTATATACAAATTCTCTTGTAAGGTGCTCGAGCCCTGGAGCACCCACACAGAGCGGCGTCACTGTCATAAAAGATTAGAATATATATATACATATATATATATATATATATATATATATATATATATATATATATATATATATATATATATATATATATATATATATATATATATACTTGATGAAACACGGTACGTAACAAAAACCTGCCGGGACGCCGGGACTATTTATGAAATCCTTGACTGTCCCGGCCAAACCAGGACGGATGGTCACTCTAGTTATAGGTAATAAAAATTAATTACTGTGGAAGACGCTGAGATAGATAAATGTCACTTTCTGGCATGTATAGTAAGTAAATGTTGTTTTCGATAACTGTGCAGAAAAATTTTCAGCTATAATATCCCGAGGACATTGATAATTACGAAATAATTTTATGACAGTTACCGAAAGCGAGTTGCTTGGTAACCGCCCGACGCTGAAGGCGGAGGGGTGTTACCTAAATGCAACGTGCTTGAGGAATTTGTAATAAACTTATTAGTATTTATCAATGAACGAGGGGTTTTCGATGAGAATTTTTTTTGCTATATTAATTAAATTTGCGAAGAATTTGTATGTAGCAGAATTTTTATAGTTATAAAATCACCCAATAGTAGTAGCTATGAATATGGTCAGCGGGAAGTGTATAACGATAAGATTGACATTAACATAACCAGAAGACCACACACATTTAATAGTAATAATTCTATTAATCGAATCGTTATTTTCACTGCTATACAGTGAAAACGACATTTTCAAATTAAACCGAAAACCATTAATCTTTAATTATCTGTCAAAAAGTGTTTGTTACTTAGCAACTTAGTGACATAAGTGATAATTGTCTTAATATAATTATCAGTGTAAGTTGGTTTTGATTAATTACTTTCTCACGCGTGATCAGAAATACAGGGATTTAATTGGATAATTTTTTAACAAAAAAATTTTCATGTAAATAAATAAAAGTTGAATTTTATTATAGCATATTTCAATTTTCGGTAATGACGAGTGGACGAAGGGCTCGCTGCCTTCGCCCACCCGTTGCCATAGGAATAAGTTGAGTAAATAAAAGAGAAAGTTTCAAGTTCCGTATCCAAGTAAGAAACAAAAAGTTTCTATAGCAGTATTGAACAAATTAATATTTACAATAATTTTGAATTTAAACTTTAATTTAGACTGCCAGAACAGTTATAATTTAAGTCGCTAATATTATAATTTTGAATTCAATCAGATATGAATCGGGGTTTTCCGAACCATAACCCATTCATCCAGGTGTCCCAATTAATAGGTACCTATTACGTTTCAATATATTTATATTTATTTATTTGTATTTCAAAATGCTGTTATAGTACAGTGTGTTCAAAAAAATCCTAACTCGAAGTAGGCTTTGAACAAAGAAACGTATGTCAATTTAATAGTTATTTGTATACCAAGGCCGCGATATTACTCTTTAGCGGACCGAGAGAAAAATTGTCGCCGAGGCCGCTTGCGGCCGAGGTAAAACAATCTAGATTTCGCGGACAAGGTGTACACAATATTTTTTGTGCAACCGTAAAAAATATGTAATTATAAATTTTATTAATTTTAAACAGTTTCATTGTAAATAGAAAGTTAGCTTTCAAGGTGGCATATGGGATTAACATTTGATAAACAAAACCATGCAATTCTCAAATGTCAAAGTGATTGTTTACCTAATTTCGCAGCCGCTACTATGACAACGGTTGCGAAATTTAATTTCGCGGCCTGCGTACTGCGGCTACGAAATGCTAATTACGCGTCCGGCTGCACAAAAAAATATTTAATTATGCTCTGTTCCATTTAAGCCATTCAGCAGATGATGCTGATATCAGCGCCAATTTCAAGTAGCCGAAATTATATTAGGTAAACTCATCTCTTGTCTCCAATTTCAGCCAATCAGAGAGTTCAAGACTAAGCCCTACTCTTTACAATATTGAATGTCTTAAATGGAACAAGGTATAAATGTCAATTTGACCTAAGATATTGTCAAAAATGTAATCTAAAGTAGAGGTGGGCGCGTGAGTAACTTTTTGTTCACGATCACGCACACTCACGAAACTAAAAATGTAATCACGATCAATCACGCACGACTTTTTATGTTTGATTCACGATCACTCACGCTCACGATTTTATTTTGGCACTCACGCCCGATCACGCCCGGCGGGTCACGATCGTGTCACGTAATTGTTTCTATGTATATTTAAGCCTGCTTAACACAGTCATAAGTTGTTATCAAATTTGTTAACAAATTGGTAATAAGTTAGGTAGCACATTGGTTTCATTGGAAACGAATGTTTATGGACAAATAGGTTGTTCTATTCCTTCACAAATTTGGTAACAAATTTGTTAAGAAAATTATGATCGTGTCAAACGGGCTTAAAGATTTATATATCATTAGTGAAATCGGAGCAACTGTGTATACAATTTTGGGTACAACAATAACACTATTTTTATGCAAAAAAATACTGTTGATGACATATTTGGACACAATAATAATATCAAGAATGTAAAGTCAGAGATGGAAATTGACAATTTTTTAAATAAAAAATAAAAGAAAACTTGTACTCACGCCCGATTAAATTTCAATCACGCCTGATCACGCACGATAATTTTTTAGTGCCTCACGCTCACGTCCAATCACGACGCAAAATTTAAATTATATTCACGATCACGCGGGTCACATCGTGACCCATCGTGACCCGACAAAATCACGGCCCGCGCCCACCTCTAATCTAAAGGAATCAAAGTTTTTCTTCTCGAATCTCATTTGATAAATGGAAACAAATTAGAAAACGGTGAATGCGACGGTAAATGTCAATATACTGTATCTTTCTTTATTATCTTTCCTCCTTAAAATTACATTTTAACAACTTGACTTTTGAATTAAATAATGATCAGATATACGTTTCATTGTTCATAGCCATAGCCTACTCTGAGTTAGGAATATTTTTAAACACACTGTATATTAAGTATTAAGAACGGTAAGGACAGTTTACAGATCGAAAACAATGTTGTCTGAGATCGACAATTCCTTAACGTTCGTGATGCTTACAACATCCTGTGCACGATTGACGAACAAAATTTTTAAAAAAATAAGATTTAAAAATTATTTTGACGTTTAAAAAAATTTTAGTTGTCATTTTTAAAGTAAGCTATGATCTTTGTTTTTATTTATTACCGTCTTGCCTCCTGAACGGTAAGTGATTTACATCACTTACCGATGTGACTCACATCACTTACCGTTCAGTAATTTGTAAATAATACCTGTCTTGGTAACACTACCGGTAAACATTAAACAAAAACCGGTCGTGCAAAAAATATATTTTTAGCTTTCTTGCCGTTATGTGTTTATGAATAAAATAATTAAACAAACTCCGTATTTTTTTGTAGAGTAAGATTACCAACATTATCTTTTAACAATCAATAAAAAAGAACTAATTGTTAATTAGTTAATTAAAGGCCCTTCTTTCCAAGTATATAAATTGAATAAAAATAAAATACCTACAAAAAGTTGCAAATTGCAGTGCTAGGTAAAATTTTTCTTTTTGTCTTTAAACAATAGGTTTAAAATTTCAACAATTTGTAGAGTAGAATCGGATTTGCTTTTTTATATTTTTTGTGCACAATAGTCGTACAATTACACTATTCTCTTTTCTTGTTACGTCAGCTGGAATTAATTTGTCGTAGATTTTTCCGACCTGTCCATGTTTTTTTTTCCTATTCATTTGTTTGAATTTTAAACAGGTGCAGCAAATCTTTTAAAGAGGATTTCACGTGTTTTCATCTAGACATTTTAAATTCCACTATTTGGTAGTTAATTACGTCAGAAAAAAGTAAATTCATTAAATAGGTAGCAGTAAATTTATGGATTTTGTCGTCATTTCCTTAAAATCTCGTGAAATATTGTGGATTAATTATTTTTATATACAGTAGATGAAGGTAGACACGAAATAAAATTATTCCGCCTATAGGGCGCGAACAGACACGTGACTCGAGGGACCTTGACTTGCTTGGGATCAGCTGATTTGTATGCGCTTGTCATTTTGACAAGAACATAGTCATTTTGACAAGAACATTGTCAATTTGACAAGACCAATGTTTTGACTTATTTAGATTTTGAATTGCTAACATGTTAATATTTTGAAGAAACGGGAATTGGAACAGCCTTAGGAATCCAAAGTATGAATTAAAAGTTGACGATTATTTGAACAAATATTTTTTTATTTTTATTTGTCATGAATCGAACGTTTCGGAGATAAAATTTTCTCCATCATCAGCTATTAAATTTTTTCTAAATTACAATTTAAACAATATAATATAAAAATAAACCACTCACCAATATGGTAATAATATTCTTGTCGTTGTTACATTATGGATTTAACATAAAACTTTAACATGTTGTATATAAACAATCATTTTCTAACGGTAAGTCAGATGACCTCTACTGAAAATACGTCTCCTCCACATGGGAGTCAACGAAATATAACACCAAAAAACATTCTTGCAAGTGTGAACAACAACTTGTGCCAATAGTGCCAACAAAGTGCACTGGATTAAAAATTACTATGTTATTTTTGAAAATGAATTTTTTCTATAATTATGAATAAAATGATTTAGATATTTTAAATTGTTTTTATAGTCAGTTTGGTAATTTAAATTATTTTGTGGATTTGAATTAATGTAAAATGTTTCTTTAATTAATCTATTGTTATACCAATTATCAGAATCTAATATTTTAGTATCAGTATATTTAAATTTATGTCCAGTTTAATTTATTTGCATGGTATTCGTGTTGATATATACGTTTTTTGAGAGGTTGAGAAGTTTCCCCTATATAATGCTTCATGCAGGAGCCACATTCTATCCTGTAAATGACTTTTTTTGTTTCATTCCTTGGTATTTTATCTTTAAGTTGAGTGAAAAGTTCCTTAGTAGTTGACATTGAGTAATTCGCATGTTAATATTTTACAATTTTTAGGCAGTAAAACACATGTAATTAAAAATAATAACATTTTAGCAATTAAAAATCAAAATAAGTCAAAACATTGGTCTAGTCAATATGACATTGTTCTTGTCAAAATGACATGTGCACACAAATCAGCTGATTCTAAGCACGTCAAAGTCCCTCGAGTCACGTGTCTGCTCGCGCCCTATACTTTTTAAATAGAATTAAGAAATAAAAATGATAGTAACACTTCAATGTTTTACTCTATTTGTACATGAAAAGGTTTTTCTATAATTCCTCCTTCAATGAAAATGAAATGCTCACAACGCGTTTTTGGATCTCTGACAGGACAAATGTCACAGAAATTTGAATACAGAATTAAAGCTGAGAGTACTCGTATTACAATTACTGAAATAGGTGACACTTGTAAGAAGAAGGGTATAAAAATATTTATTTTTAGTCGCTTTTTCTTCTATTCAAAACAAAATGCGAGATATAGCATTATAATATCCTATATCAAACATTGAACGAAAATAAGAAAAAAAAAATCTGATGTGGCCAGCACATTACCTTCCGTCAGTTCTATATATTTTGTACAAATTTCATACGGAAAGTTCCTTGCTAAATTAAATATTCTATTTCTTGTACATTAGCTTCCGGCAGTTGCATGTATTTTCTGCAAATTTCATACAGAAAATTATTATTTTGTGACGTTTTCTATATACAGTGTAATGTATCTGCAGAAAAAAAGATTTATTATTATTATTTCTTGTACATTACCTTAAAGCAGTTGTATGTATTTTATACAAATTCCATAGAGAAAGCAAAAGATCCTATATTTCCAGTAAAATTATAAAACAGACACACTATGTCAATTTTACTTGACACTGACATCTTTCAATCAGAATTTTCTTAATATAGTAGTTGTTTCCACAGGTATGGCTACTTTATGAAATTTAATTTCTTTATAATTTTTTAACTCAATATCCATTTAATATTAAGTATAAAATGCAGTCAAATCGTATAGAGAATAAAATATTCTTTAATATTTATAATAACATCAAATGTGAAAAAAATATATTTAACATAGTTTTTTCAAGAAAAACTGTTAAAATCTGCAAAAGATGATACTTCCGGTTGACCAATTGTAACCAAAATCTAATCAGCTCTTCATATGGATGTAACGAAGAAGTATACGAAAAAATTATAATTTTTGAAACTGTAGTATTAGAGTTATCGCCGACGAAAATTTTGTTACACACACACACACATCCACACACACACACATCCACACACACACACACACACACATACAGACATCATCGTAAAAATAGTAAATTCGTATTCTAGGGACCTTAAAACGTGCTTATTGATTAAAAACTCATCATCGAATTTTTTGACCAAAGACAATACCTTCCTTACCTAAAGGTGACGGAAGGTAATAAACCATAATAGTTTCGTTTCCATCTTTTTTCACTAATTTGTTTCCTATTTAAAGCTGTCATCGAGTATCACTAATCATTTAGTAAATTCTGTCCTCGAGTAGTATATTAAAGAACGAATGTCATGATTGTCATTTTATTTTGTGAGAAGGGAGTTTGGGTGACGAAGCAGAGCGGAGTGGCCCAACCCTCCTAACAAAATAATCGACAATTATGGAATGAGTTCTACATTCTATGTTTTCTATTTTGCGCCTCCTATACCATTTCTAAATAAAAAAATCGTAGTTTCAATATTTAGAGAATTTGATGTTAGTTGGTGATACTAATATAGTGTGACTGGCGAGTGAAGGTTGACGTTTATATTATTTAATAGATGTGGTTTTTTTAGAAAACATTTCCCTTTGATGGGAAACTGACACTTATGTACTCCGTTACAGAAGATTAAAATTGTACTCAATACCGGAGGTATTTAAATTACCTTAGCAACAGGATTGAGGGATGTATTTAAAAAAATTAATATCGCAAATTCTAGTTCGTTCTTCTCAGGTGTAAGCAACCCTCGAGTCGGAATTACTATTAGAGGAAATTAAAAATAATCCTTTTTCATAGAATTTCCAAACTAAATTTAAAGTTTAAATATCAAAATATTTTGTTATAATCAACATAAACGAAAAATGTTTAAAATATTTTAAACGCGCCCCTGTTTTGATATTCAGTTACCCTAGTCGGCCATATATTTTCAGCCCGACATAATGTATTTCTATGCTTTCCTAATCAAGTATTTACATGGAGTCATGCAAAATTTCATACCTGAATAATTCGTACAATTTTATTCTTCTCTGGGGTTTCAAAAGAAACCACATCTATAAAATAATTTAAACGTCAACTTTCATTCGCTACTCATACCATACAAACTCTAACCATCTATGTATGATATTTTCTATTTCTTTCTAACTGTATTACTTTATTTCTTTTCTTCTTCTTATTCTTACTTTTAAATTCAAAATAAAATTCTTAACAATCGTTTGTGTTCGTTTAATTAGCGAGATTTGACATTTAACATTTTTTTAAATTCCTAACGTAACTTAAAAAAATTAATTGCACAGTTACAAAACTCGAATGGGCTGTTAATGAACTCTTTTGCGCGCTTTAATAGTTTTGTTTCAAACGCAGAATTGAAGAAATTAATATATAAATACTCTTCATTTTGATACGCAATTTTTTGTTTTAGAAGGTTGGCTCTAGATTATATTTACTTAATATGTTTATACATCAGAATTGACATGAACTTCCAAATATTTGAATAAATGTTAATCACATGTTACCAACTACAATATTACACATAAAAATTTCTCTAAATCAACTCGATTTAATATAGCAGTATTTTTAAAAAATATTATAGTATAAGAAAGAAGCAAAATATGAAAAAATAGTGTAAAGGACTCATTTTGTAAGACTTTTTTAGCACGTGCTAAAATTGACAAAAAAATGTTTTATAGAACTCGTTCTTTAATATACTATTTTTTTACATTTTTCCGCTCGGGCTAAAAAAGCTCGTGACTAAAACGACATTTATTAAACTTGTTATATACGTAATAAAAATAAAATATTAAAATATTGACCGAAATAACCATATATTTTTAAAATAGGGACATACAGATATTTTGAACATTTAACAAGGTAAAAAATCCATCAAATTGAAATTAAAATACCCATTATTAAAGTGTATTTGATTTTATCATACGGATTAAAACCTTTTTGAATATAAATGTTTTAAACTCGAAAAGTCTCTCGTTTTGTACTTTATGTAATTTATATTTTGTCTTGTACAAAAATTTTGTCAACAAACATTTGCAAGAAATCATTTAGTATCAACATGTGAAATAAACTGTGACTTTTTCTTCTTCTCGGAGATGAAGACGACATTGATACGACAATGTTTTGCGACCATAAAGGAGATACAGGAATAATCGCTGATGGAGCTGCAGGTAATTACCAGAAACTGCATTCCTTAAGGGTTTTTAGATTAGAAACAACGTTGGCATAACTACATTAGAGAAAAGCGGGGGACAATATTAATAGTTTATTACTTTTTGAAATAAATGAAAATTCTCGTTACTTCCATATCAAACACAAAAACTTTGTCTACAAACATTTCCAAGAAATCAATAACATGTGAAATTAACACAGTTCTCAGTTATCGACAGAAATATTAGCATACAGTTTTACGATATTACAAAGAGTTGATGCTTGATATAGTTGCATACAATTCTAATTTCGTTATCAAGTACAATTCTGCTCAAGAGTGTTAATCGAACAAAGGAATTTCAATTTTTGTAGCAGTGTTTCAATTAATTTTGTCCTCCGTATTGCTGAATAAAATCTGAATATATTTGTTGTTTCATTAAATATTAATTAATTTGCACAAAGGCAAAACGACTAAGATTTGTTTGTTGAATTTGACATTATAATTAACTTTTAACAATGCAAATAATTTTATACTTTCTACACTAAACATATTCTATGTTCATTTTACAGAACTATACGATTTAATGTCATTCTGAATAATACATAAAACTAACGATGGAAAACGAATTGTGCACTTAGCGCAAGTTCGCGCTAAATATATAAATGGAAAATGCTATACTATAGATAGTTAAATACTAGGCTATGGTATATTGCCTTACTAAGGTCCGGGTGCTAGAAACACAGCGGTATTTATGTGTTACGTAACTGCCTGGGACCTCCTAACATGTCGGTACTTTTTAACGGCGTGCTAGAAACGAATGTTGGTTGTTGCTTCGTAACAGATCGGTATCAGTTAGTAATGACACAAACCAATAAAATATGGTGTGTGCTTCCTCAATTCACGCACTTTCTAAATGTCAAATAATATGTCAAAAAATATACATTTTTGATGTTACATTCAAGCAAAAAATTTATATTTTTCCATGTTCTCTGCTTATAAATATTAAATCATACTTGTTATTTTAAAGTATAAGAGAAAACTAAAGAAAGGAATTTCACGTCTTTCGAGAGAAATCATTTAATAAACATAATTTATGATACGAAGATAAATTGGCTATTTTTGGTAAAATTATTTTAAATTATTTGGTTCACAGTTCTTCGATCCTCAAAGCATGTGCCACTATTATTTGAAAAATTATTAAATAAAACGCACGGAACAAAAAATGAATAAAGCACAAATATAATAATTGACCTGTTTCCAAGAATAATAAACAACATAAGCAATATATTTGTAACTCTGCTAAAATTTATTTACTTTCATAGTTACTGGTGTTAAGTAATCCTCTTGTTCTTTAACTCAATATCTGACAAAATTATTCGAAATCTTGTAACCTTTCTTAAAATCCACTTCATATATCAAGATTATTTCGTTTTCTGAAATTTCTAGATTGAAATACGCAAATTATATTATTATTATATTTTGATGATTTTAAGAAGACATTTTGAACATCAAAATTACTTACGAGCAAAATATTACCAATATAACATGTTGACAGTACGTAACAGTCAGGTAACTGGTCGTGAAGTCGCTGCTATATACATATGACTCAGCTTTTACGATGCATTTTAGGTTAACATACTTTCTAGCACGTCAAATCGTCAGGTACCTGTCTGTTACATGTAACTGTGTGATACCTGACGTTCTAGCACTCGGGCCTAAGTATTATATTTATAAAAAAATCTGATGTGGCCAACACATTACCATCCGTCAGTTCCACATATTTTGTACAAATTCCAGACAGAAAGTTTCTTGCACAAGATTCCATATTTCAAGTACATTACCTTCTGTCAGTTCTATATATTTTGTACAAATTCCATACAGAAAGCTTTATGTACCTAAGAAATTTTATATTTCTAGTAAAATTATAACACAAACATGTCAATTGCACTTGACACTCACATCTGTCAAGCATAGCTAGCTCTAGCTGCTTTATGAAATTTAATTTCTTCATAATTTTTTAACTGTATATCCATTGAATATAAAGTATAAAATGTAACCAAATCGTATAGAAAATAAAATATTCTTTAATATTTATAATAACATTAAATATGGAAAATGATATTTATCAGTGTTTTTTTTTAAGAAAAACAATTAAAATCTTAAAATGAGGGTACTTGCGGTTGACCAATTATAACCAAAATTTAATAATCCCTTCACATGGATGTAAAGAAGAGGAATACGAAAGAATTATAATTTTTTGAATAGTATTTTTTGAATTATCGGATCCGAAAAAATTATCACACACACACACACACACACACACACACACACACATATATATATATATATATATATATATATATATATATACATATATATATATATATATATATATATATATATATATATATATATATATATATATATATACATGCATCATCGTAAAAATAATAAAATCTTGTTCCAAGGACTATAAAACGTGCTTATTTATCAAAAGCTCACCACCGAATTTTTTGACCAAAGACAATACCTTCCTTACCTAAAGGTGACAGAAGGTAAAAAGGACCCAATTGGCGCTCACCATTACACGCACGAATTTCCGTATATATCTACAGCGATATTAAGTGATAACTAAATCAACTTTAGAATTAAGTAATTTGAAGGCGCATATTTTTGGGAGAGAAGAAACAGAACAATAGTGTTAAGTGAGCGCTGGAGTAGTGTTGTGTCTTGGAATGAAGTTTGAGATAGGGAGATATATCGTAGCGCTTCGGGCGGTGTTCCGGCGAACCACACTCATTCAAGTCCGTCAAGCGACGCCTAATAAATTACTTGAAAACTTTATACATTTAAACACTGTTCCCGATACATTTAAACCTTCCCCTTTATACAGAACAATTGAACGAAATCACTTCTTTACATACCTACCGTTGTGTTTTATTTTGCTTCCCCGTACAAAGGCAATTAGGTTGTGCTTTGTCAGCTCCATTTTCAACTATATAATTACTTTCTAAAACTCAAATCAATGAATGCATTGTTATAGTTTTTTACTACTTTATATTCACCTAAAGTTACTTCTTGGTTTTAAACAATGGCCGTAATGTGTAAGTATTGATTTAAAAAACGGTGCAGGGTCTTTTGAAGTAGGAACCAGAAATTTTTCTAAAACAAATGCCATTTATCGGCTTGAGAAACTCAAATATAAGTAATTAAAAATCTGAGTGATTCATTATTTCAAATTGTTGTGTAATAAGAAACCCGTATAGGTATAAAAACGGTAATGTTAAAATTATTAAAAATAAGATAGCTATATAAAAAATCTAGTGTGACCATCACAATACCTCCCGCCATTTACAGCCCGAGTCACAAAAAAGATTAAATCAATCCTTATTTTTGGATTAGCGAATTTTACTCTAATTTTAACGGTTTATTTCTTACAATATAGTCTAATCTAATCCAGGTAATTACCTGTTTTTACACCCCACAACAGTATTAAATCTCAATTACAGAGTGGGTTCATATTCACTCACATTCATGCCTTATGAGGTGTCGCACTAACCATTGTCCACCGGAGCTATAATAAAATGAAGATTAAATTTTAAATACCGGGATAGAATAGAATTCACTAATCTAAAAATGATGATTAGCTTAAACATTTTTCTGAATCGTTAATTTTTATTAATCTAAAAACTACCTACATATTTACTTATGCTGGAAACTGTATTGAATTCCTTTTTTATTGTTGTATTTACTTTCTTCTTTTTAAAACGTTACTAATATTATTTTGAAATAATTAGTTTTCTGATAGTGACATTTATCTGTCAGTTACATACATTTGAATAACTGCGTTTTGTTTGTTTAAAGGTTAGTCTCTAGGATTTAAATTATTATTAATTTTATAAATTTATCCATAAAATATCATTTCCGATTGATCGTTTGTAAACAAAATCTAATTTCTCGTTCCAATAAATAGAAAAGTCTGTAATACGAAATTTTGGATTATATTTTATTATGTTTTTCCTCGAAAATATGTTAAGAGCTCCAAATTAAGTACAACTTCCGGTTTATCATATAAGTAGGTACAGTCAAAATCGAGTTTTAAATACCAAATTTGATAAGTTTTGGATCATGTTTTAATATATTTTTTCAAGAAAATCTGTTTATAGCTTTCTGTAAAGTACTACATAAATTTTAGAAAAAAAATCTAATATGTGTATATATAATGTCTATACAGATATCGGTAATGATGAAATATTTGCACCGTGCGGGCGCTTACCAGGCGTCACCTCACGGGCACTTATTGTTGGCGTGGTGAGTGTCAGTTAATTTAACTCCCATATAAAATGAAAATACCGCATCAATATTAGAGCGTAAATTGCAATCTATATCATGAAATATATATATATATATATATATATATATATATATATATATATATATATATATATATATATATATATATATATATATTTCATGATATAGATTTCTACTTTAACAAATAATTTCACTACCATTTTGCAACCTTGTGTAGCCTCCCATGTTGTGTGTACAAAATTATGATGTCACAACATCAGACTCAGAATGTAAAGAAAATCAAGAATAAGAAATATAATAATATTAAATATTTTTGATGAATTTATGCATTAGGTAAATTTTTCATTAAATCGATACACACACACACACACACACACACACACATACACACCCACACCCACACCCACACCCACACCCACACACACACCCACCCACACACCCACCCACACACACACACACACACACACACACACACACACATATATATATATATATATATATATATATATATATATATATATATATATATATATATATACAGTGTGTCTGCCACCATTAGGATCTCGATATACAATGACGGTTATGTTAAACCTTTTTGCACCTATAGGGGGATATCTCAGATCTCAATGACGAAAACTGAATTTTATTGATTTTTACCTTCCGTCACCTTTAGGTAAGGAAGGTATTGTCTTTGGTCAAAAAATTCGATGATGAGTTTTTAATCAATAAGCACGTTTTAGGGTCCCTACAATACGAATTTACTATTTTTACGATGATGTCTGTATGTGTGTGTGTGTGTGTGTGTGGATGTGTGTGTGTGTGGATGTGTGTGTGTGTGTGTGTAACAAAATTTTCGTCTGCGATAACTCTAATACTACAGTTTCAAAAATTATAATTTTTTCGTATACTTCTTCGTTACATCCATATGAAGAGCTGATTAGATTTTGGTTACAATTGGTCAACCGGAAGTACCATCATTTGAAGATTTTAACAGTTTTTCTTGAAAAAACTATGTTAAATATCATTTTTTCACATTTAATGTTATTATAAATATTAAAGAATATTTTATTCTCTATACGATTTGACTGCATTTTATACTTAATATTAAATGGATATAGAGTTAAAAAATTATAAAGAAATTAAATTTCATAAAGTAGCTATAGCTATGAAAACAGCTACTATTTTAAGAAAATTCTGATTGAAAGATGTCAGTGTCAAGTGAAATTGACATAGTGTGTGTCTTATAATTTTACTGGAAATATAGGATCCTTTGCTTTCTGTATGCGGAATTTGTATAAAATACATACAACTGCTTTAAGGTAATGTATAAGAAATAATAATAATAAATCTTTTATTTCTGCAGATACATTACACTGTATATAGAAAACGTCACAAAATAATTTAAGACATAAATTTTCTGTATGAAATTTACATAAAATACATGCAGCTGCCGGAAGGTAATATACAAGAAATAGAATATTTAGCAAGGAACTTTCCGTATGAAATTTGTACAAAATACATAGAACTGACGGAAGGTAATGTGCTGGTCACATCAGATTTTTTTCTTTTTCAAATAACTTCTACACTATTAGTAATCGAGAAAAATTTTACAAATAAAGAAGTTAGATATATTTATTGTCTATCCAGTGGCGTACGATAATATTTTTTTATCGGTAAATTTTTTAGATATACCACAAACTTACATTTTTACCTTCCGTCACCTTTAGGTAAGGAAGGTATTGTCTTTGGTCAAAAAATTCAGTGGTGAGTTTTTGATGAATAAGCACGTTTTAGGATCCCTAGAATACGATTTTACTATTTTTACGATGATGTCTGTATGTGTGTGTGTGTGTATGTATGTGTGTCTGTGTGTGTGTGTGTGTGTGTGTAACAAAATTTTCGTCTGCGATAACTCCAATTCTACTGTTTTAAAAATTATAATTTTTTCGTGTACTTCTTCGTTACATCGATATGAAGAGCTGATTAGATTTTGGTTACAATTGGTCAACCGGAAGTACCATCATTTGAAGATTTTAACAGTTTTTCTTGAAAAAACTATGTTAAATATCATTTTTTCACATTTAATGTTATTATAAATATTAAAGAATATTTTATTCTCTATACGATTTGACTGCATTTTATACTTAATATTAAATGGATATAGAGTTTAAAAATTATAAAGAAATTAAATTTCATAAAGTAGCTATAGCTATGAAAACAGCTACTATATTAAGAAAATTCTGATTGAAAGATGTCAGTGTCAAGTGAAATTGACATAGTGTGTCTTATAATTTTACTGGAAATATAGGATCTTTTGCTTTCTGTATAAAATTTGTATAAAATACATACAACTGCTTTAAGGTAATGTACTAGAAATAATAATAATAAATCTTTTATTTCTGCAGATACATACATTACACTGTATATAGAATACCTCACAAAATAATAATTTAAGACATAAATTTTCTGTATGAAATTTGCATAAAATACATGCAGCTTCCGGAAGGTAATGTACAAGAAATAGAATATTTAGCAAGGAACTTTCCGCATGAAATTTGTACAAAATACATAGAACTGACGGAAGGTAATGTGCTGGCCACATCAGATTTTTTTAAATGGAAGTCTTATTGCCGATATCTGCGAACAAAGCAGATTGGCACACCCAGCAGTGGGTAATATGCCGTGATTATATATTTATTTATTTTTATTTATTTATTTGATTTTTACTTTAAGAAAATACTTTATTTTTTCTCTTTCGGATGGCATTTTTAGGTACCTCTTTTTGGAATAACCCGATTATATGATGCGATATTTTTCTTGTAACTAGCAAATAAATTAACTGGCTCTTTATCAAGAGGTAAAAAAACCGGGTCTAAGAGATATAATCTGTATTTTAAATCAACTGAGATTACTTTTTACCTTCCGTCACCTTTAGGTAAGGAAGGTATTGTCTTTGGTCAAAAAATTCGATGATGAGTTTTTAATCAATAAGCACGTTTTAGGGTCCCTAGAATACGAATTTACTATTTTTACGATGATGTCTGTATGTGTGTGTGTGTGTGTGTGGATGTGTGTGTGTGTGTGTGGATGTGTGTGTGTGTGTGGATGTGTGTGTAACAAAATTTTCGTTTGCGATAACTCTAATACTACAGTTTCAAAAATTATAATTTCTTCATATACTTCTTCGTTACATCCATATGAAGAGCTGATTAGATTTTGGTTACAATTGGTCAACCGGAAGTATCATCATTTGAAGATTTTAACAGTTTTTCTTGAAAAAGCTATGTTAAATATCATTTTTTCACATTTAATGTTATTATAAATATTAAAGAATATTTTATTCTCTATACGATTTGACTGCATTTTATACTTAATATGGATAAAGAGTTAAAAAATCTGATGTGGCCAGCACATTACCTTCCGTCAATTCTATGTATTTTGTACAAATTTCATACGGAAAGTTCCTTGCTAAATTAAATATTCTATTTCTTGTATATTACCTTCCCGCAGTTGCATGTATTTTATGCCAATTTCATACAGAAAATTATTATTTTGTGACGTTTTCTATATACAGTGTAATGTATCTGCAGAAATAAAAGATTTATTATTATTATTTCTTGTACATTACCTTAAAGCAGTTGTATGTATTTTATACAAATTCCATACAGAAAGCAAAAGATCCTATATTTCCAGTAAAAATTATAAGACAAACACACTGTGTCAATTTCACTTGACACTGACATCTTTCAATCAGAATTTTCTTAATATAGTAGCTGTTTCCATAGCTATGGCTACTTTATGAAATTTAATTTCTTTATAATTTTTTAACTCTATATCCATTTAATATTAAGTATGAAATGCAGTCAAATCGTATAGAGAATAAAATATTCTTTAATATTTATAATAACATCAAATGTGAAAAAATTATATTTAACATAGTTTTTTCAAGAAAAACTGTTAAAATCTTCAAATGATGGTACTTCCGGTTGACCAATTGTAACCAAAATCTAATCAGCTCTTCATAAGGATGTAACGAAGAAGTACACGAAAAATTATAATTTTTGTAACTGTAGTATTAGAGTTATCGCAGACGAAAATTTTGTTACACACACACACACATCCACACACACACACATCCACACACACACACACACACACATACAGACATCATCGTAAAAATAGTAAATTCGTATTCTAGGGACCCTAAAACGTGCTTATTGATTAAAAACTCATCATCGAATTTTTTGACCAAAGACAATACCTTCCTTACCTAAAGGTGACGGAAGGTAAAAATGATAAAGAAATTAAATTTCATAAAGTAGCTATAGCTATGAAAACAGCTACTATTTTAAGAAAATTCTGATTGAAAGATGTCAGTGTCAAGTGAAATTGACATAGTGTGTGTCTTATAATTTTACTGGAAATATAGGATCTTTTGCTTTCTGTATGCGGAATTTGTATTAAATTCATACAACTGCTTTAAGGTAATGTACAAGAAATAATAATAATAAATCTTTTATTTCTGCAGATACATTACACTGTATATAGAAAACGTCACAAAATAATAATTTAAGACATAAATTTTCTGTATGAAATTTGCATAAAATACATGCAGCTGCCGGAAGGTAATGTACAAGAAATAGAATATTTAGCAAGGAACTTTCCGTATGAAATTTGTACAAAATACATAGAACTGACGGAAGGTAATGTGCTGGTCACATCAGATTTTTTATAAATTGAATATAAAAATTTGTATGATTTTTGCTTGTGTTGCAATTTGAGTAGAGTTGCTTTTATGTTGTTTTGTTATAAATTCCTTTTTAGTGGAAGGTTGTGCCAATTTACTTAATGCATATTCAGGACCGATCCTAACCTATCAGCCGCCTTTGTTCTTATATAAAATGCCCCCCCCCCCTTTTGTTTTCAGGTATTTAAGCCATTCATATATTCATATTACAGAGAATAGGGAATTATTTTGACCTGTCTTATTGGCAGAAATTGGAGACAAGAGACAAGTTTACTTAAAACTGGCACTGATGCGAGCACCATCTGCTGAATGGCTTGAATGGAACACACACACAATGAATTTAATTTAATTGGGAACTTTTTTGCATAGGAAACTGATTTCCAGTATTAAACGCCTATGGCCAACTTCTTGATTAACACCCAAAGATTTTTGATTACAACAAACAAAAGTTTGATTAAAACAAAGAAAATTTGAATGTAATAATGAAAAAGTTTAATTACTAATTACGTAAAAATTGATTGTAATATTAAATACTGTTTTAAATTTTTTTTTTGGAGCGTTGTAAATCAAGGCGGCCCAGAAAATTTTCTCACAAGGGTGCAAGATTTCTAGTTATGCCACTGATCATAAGTATACTCAGTCTTTTAATAAAATATGCTATATATCTATCAGGATAGATATGTTACCAATCAGACAAACCAAGTATTTAAAAGCGTAATGCTTTATTAATACGTTTATTTCATAAATTGTTGATATTTTAAAAATTATTAAATATATTTTTTTTTCTATAAAAAGTTTTGCCGCCCCCATGCTTGGCCGCCGCCTTTATTCTGGGAACACCCGCTAGGATCAGGCCTGTGCATATTTCAGTAATGACGAATTATTTGTAGGTACTACAAAATGCATTATTTTATCGAATGTCAAAGCTATTGCGGAGGGTGCACCACTCATGGGCGGATCTAGGAAATGTCCACGGAGGGGGCGAATAAAGAAACTTTAACTTCGTTCGAATTAAAAGACAATATGAAAATGTGACAATTTTATGAAATAGAAGCAATATTTCATTAATTTAAGCTTAAAGCACAAAATAAATACTTTATAAGTATTCAAAAGAAGGTACAGAAATACAAAATTAAGTAATCGATTTTTCGTTTATTTCAGCAATGAAATATGATATGTTGACAACAAAAATATAATATGTAAATATACTGCATAACAAAGGATAAATTAATACATACAAATCAATTAAATTTTAAAATCAGTTCTTTTCTTTTTTGAAGTAGCAAAACGATTAATTGCATTTTCAATGTTTATATCATATATCTATATCTTGATGCACATGCATAAGTGCCAGTCCTAATAACCTGTCTTCTGTCATCTTATTTCGCAGCCAAGTCTTCAGCCTTCTAAGAGTGGAAAAGCTACGTTCTGCACTGGCTACGCTAATAGGCAACTTTAATAATATTTCAAGTAGTGTATGGCAATTTGGATACACATCAAAGTCAATAGAGGAATATATTTCTACAGCCTTTTTTAAATTTATTTCTTTTGAAGGAGATTGAATTAAACGTAGACATTTAGCGCGCCACATAGTTAATTCAGCAGCAAATATTTCCAGTGTATTAACGTTTTGTATATTTAATAAAATAATTTTGTATTTTTGCCACAATATTTTGATAGATGTTTGCAAGTCTTCTGTACTCATTGTTGTTAAATTATGGGGAAGTAAAACACTTAAATGAAAATCATTGAGAGTGTCTTTAGAAAAACGAGTCCTCAAATCTATTATCATAAAATCTAACATAGGAATAAAAATACTTTTTTTGTAGTATTCTTCTGTACTACATGAGGTATAATTATCTCGATGAAACCTAATAGTACATTACGCATTAATAAAACTGCGACCGACGTACTGACGATTGGCAAGTCTATTCCACGATACGTGGTGCCCAGCATAGTAGTTGTCAACTTGCCCTGAATTATTTCATATCAAGTAACCAAACGACGATATTTACGAGAATATATTTTTTAAATTATTATTTTATTAAAATTTACCAACCATCAAGGAGGGGACGATTGCCCCCATCGCCTTCCGCTGGATCCGCCAATGGCACCACTACAGCAAGTTGTGTAAAACTTTCTTTTTAAATTAAAACTAGCCTATACGTCTTTTATCGAAAATTTATTGCTTTAATATTTGGTATAATTTTACTTATGAATACTAAATACTTGAGAGAAGAGCAGTAATAAACCTTAGTAATTTCATTAAGAAATTAAATTTAATGTCTATGATGAAATCTCGTAACTTCGCCGATCTGGCGTTGAACTGCTATAGGCCTGAGTTCTCAGACGCAGAAGGAACGACGACAAAACCAATTCGACCCAAGTACGTGTAGTAATAAAAACTTTTTAGTACGTCCCTGAACTAGTTAATAAAATTTTCATTTCATTGAAATGGCACACAGAGGTGTCATATATTTTATTCCTGGATTCGATGGAGGAGGTTGTCTGCTTCAGGATATACTCGAACCGCGGGATTTACGTTATTGGTCAACTGGAAAACGCTTCCGGGAGGATCATCTATCATTTTCGCAAGAAAAACTACAAACGACTTTGTTATTTATAAACATGTTTATCTGCCTATTGAGTTTACTGCATGTGATGGATCTGAAAATTAGTGACGCTCTGTCGGTTAAATAAAATTTACTTTGACCTGATCGCATTTGCATTCCTCAAATATAAAATAGAAATGATGTTGATATATTTAGAGCTGAGTTTATAAATAACTAACTAAATTTACTTCCATAGTAAATTTAGTAAATTATGAAAATACAAAACAAAAGTGAATACAATTCATACAATACAATTAAATATGGATATTTATAATTATATTAAAAGCTGCATAAGTAAACAATTTTCGCTGAAAAGAATACAGGGGGTCTATTCTAATTCATAGCCACATGTGCTATCCGCTATCTGCTATATAAGTTCTACTACTAGTCAACAGATGGATTCAAGTCGAATAGCCACATGTGCTATCCGCTATATAAGTTCCACTACTAGCCAATAGATGGATTCAAGTCGGATAGCCCCATGTGCTATCCGCTATAATGACAGATGTCAAACGTGCTGATAGCTTTCACTCTAGTTTGATCGTGGCTTTGTTCTTTTAGTACCTATTTGTGTTTAATTTGTTTAATTCTTGGTGTGGCTATTTATTTAGGTTTGTTGAAGAATTAATTTAGTAGTTTCGTTATAGTTCTTAATTTTTTATTAGTAATAGTGTGTTAGATTACTTAGTTTAGTTAATAGTTTTATTTATATATTACATTTTTAAATTTTCGATAGATTTAGATTCTACTATAGCAATTTTAGTTAGTTTAAAATTTAAAATAAATTCCCTTTCAATGAAACTGAATGGATCTTGCGCATCCCTAATCGTTCGTCTATTCAATCGAATTTCTTCCCGTCTTTCCTCTTCTTCAAGCACATCTGCGGTTAATAAAACAAAGGTTGTTAGAATTATAAATAATTATTATAATCTAAATATGTACTTACAATATATAGATAATAATCAAATATTATTATGATATAACACACGTATTTTAACACAAAATTGAAAAGCCGAAATGCTTGTCAACTTGTCATTCAGAGTTATCAGTCACTTTCAAAACAAACATTCAAATTATAGCGTGACACTTTGCTCGTAGCGGTACCACTGGAGCTCTCGCTACGGATAGCCACATGTGGCTAAATTAATATAAATTCCACTACTGGCCAACAGATGGAGACGGAGTCGGATAGCGGGATTGGGCTATGTTAGCCTCACGCTATATGAATTAGAATAGACCCCCTGGTTGTTATTTAAGTAAGCGTACAACGCTTAACGATAGTAGAGCTAAAGTAATACAATCTGGTAATAATTTTTGTTTTACATGCTTTTATAAGAACTGGAGCGCTTTAAAAGTGACCAAAAAAATCTGATGTGGCCAGCACCTACCGTCAATTCACGGATCACCTCAACTCAGTGGCGTAACTAACGGGCCCGCATTTATAATTTTGTTACTACTGCGAAATTTTGAATTTAATCATTTTTTTGTAGCAACATAATTTAGTCCCTTATCTTTTAAATGTCAATTTCCAAAAATATTATTGGCTAAGGGGTCCCTTATCCGCTATGTAAAATCAAGCTCTTTATTTTGCATCACATTTCGGTCGGTAGAATTTTGATTTCTTGGCAAATATTTTCCTGCAACTGATCCAGAGTTTTGTTTTAAAATAACCCCATAAAAAGAAGTTTGGGGCTGTCAAATCAAGACACCTGGCGGTCAATGTGTATTACCAAAACGTGGGATTAAATAACGATAAGAGAGTTTTGTGGGATGTAAAAGTGCCTAATCTTGGATTTGCTGGTCTCTAATATTGGTTATTTTGCTTCTTAACATATGAATTCAGATGAAAGTGAGACTAGTCACAATTTCCACAAGTTCTTGTGGCATGTAGTTCTTCATGATAAACGCTACAATTAAAAACGGGCCCCAAAAACTTTTTGCGGGCGGGCCCCCGAACTCTTAGTTACGCCACTGCCTCAACTATAGATAGGACAGTTAATGTATTATTCGAAATACAAAATAGTGACATCTACAGATTGCTTCCATGAACTAACGCACACTGTGATGGCTTGGTAATTTGTGACATAGGGCACATGTCATGTATAGGCGATACATTGGCATTTTTGATTACCGAATCAATTTTGACATTTCGAGAAAGTGATACAATTTACAATTTTATTTTGAGTTGTTGCTATTGTTTATGAATATTATACATCGTAATAAATTGAAATGAACAAAGAAAATATTTGAAATGCTATATATGTGATGTGACAATCAAAAAAGTCAAAATACCAGCGAAGGTACTGTGGTAGAAAATATAATGTTCCTCTTAATATATGTGATTTCTGCAAACCATTTTATCATATTTAAATTTATATTATAATCTATAATATTAGTTAAATGTTACAAGATACACAATACATGGAAATTGAGATTAAAAAGTTGGAAAACTTCAATGATTGGAAATAAGAAAATTTCTACATATCACGATATTAGTGTATGATGTTTGCATTTTTCTTTTATATTTGCAATAAATGAAGAAGATTCTGCATTGAAAATATACCAGGCTCTAAGTGGAATGAGTTGCACAATCTCGGAATAGAAAATACACGAAAAATACGAACCATGTGAATTTCTATCTTTAACATTAACATTACATGTACAAAATCTATAATAAATAGACGAATTATGTCAAAAATAGACTTCTATTAACTTAAGAATAGTATATTATGTTATTAGGAGTAGAAAGCGGTCTTTTTGTGTTGAACCCAGTTATTGTGGCCGAGGCGCTAGCCGAGGCCTGGCAAGCTGGGTAAAACACAAAAAGGGCGTTCTACTCCGAATGACATATACTATTTTTTCTTCAAGTGTTTCAAATAATTTTTTGACATTTTTTGGATTTTTTTTATTTGTAAAATTTGCAATTTAATCAAAGCTGGCTGTGTACACTACAAAACACAAACGATTCAACCAGGGCCGGATCTAGGGTGTGGCGAGCGAGGCACTTACCTCAGGTTTAAAGTTTAGAGGGGGGCCAACCAAAAGACCTAAAAAGCATTTTTTACTACCAATTATAAAAGCGCCTCAATGAGATAATTACCTCAATAATGAAGATTATTTATTTGCAATGCGTAATAATAAAAATTACATTAAATGAATTTATGTTTAGCACAGACAGCGCAGTTGAATTTAAATAATGCAATCAGCATTTAGGGCAGGGCGCCTGCGTACAGAAATAATTGACATAAAATTTAAAATTAACTACAATTTTTTGTGTACTTTATCAATTTGAGATAATATTTTAACTCAACTAGATAAAGTAGTACAGTCAAAAAATATAACTGTGCTTAAGGCATCTCAACTTATTAAAGGACTGGTAATGTGTTTGCCAGAAATGAGGGATCATGGTTTCGAAGGCGCGTACCAGGAATGCAAATATACTGTGGAACCCTAACATTACACCTGAATATAAAAATAAAAGGAAAAGGAGGGCAAAAAGGTTGCATATGTATTAAGCACAGGGCGAAAGAAGCAATTTTTCTGACAAGAAACTTTTTGTAATTGAAATAAATCAATCATTGGATGCTCTTATATTTCATTTAAACTGGATGTATGAAAAACTTAACAACGTAGCAACAGATTTTGGATTTCTTTCTGGCGAGGAACTAGCCGCTATGAGTGTGATTTGCAAAAGTCAGCTGCTAATTTTAGCTCTAAAATATAAGTGAATTAAATGCTATAGAAATGGCAGATGCAATTTCGAGTTTTAAGATGTACACTTTATTCATTCTTCCCAATGTAATTATAGCTTCTAGTTTAGCCCTTTAAAAATTATACATGAATATAGATTAACAGAATCGTACCCCAACCTCGAAGTAGCTTAAGAATTGATTCCCGTTCGTGCGAAAGATCTTTTAGTAAACTTAAGTTGATTAAAAATGATCTAAGATCGACCTATATTCTAAAACACAAATATATAACAAACACTGGGGGGGGGGGGGGTTAAGGTGGAGGCGCAATTTTTTTTTTGCCTCAGGTGCTAAAATATCTAGATCCGGCTCTGGATTCAACTATCAAATAACAATTTTAATATGATCTGTGTTGCTGTGGCTACTGCCGCCGCCAGCGGTGAACTAAGAAACTAACATTTTTTTACTAGTACAACAATAACAAAATTTTTGTACTAGTAAGACAATAAATATCTTCTACAGCGTGTGTACAGTAGCATAATATGCATATTATAATACGCTTGAAGAAAAACATATTTTTATATAATTCATTATTGCAATCAGACGACCATTGTTGGATTTTTTTTCATGCGATAAGTATCTTTTACAATGAGAAAATATGTATGCTTAAAAGAATTTTTTATGTTACTAGAAGATATCTGTTGAAAAGTTATTTTCTTGTACATCTGGTCCTCATATAATCTTCTAAGAAATTTATAAAATTTTATACTTCAATCGGTAATTTTGTAAGAATTATTACATCCCCCACTGCATCACATAATATTTGAAGTCCTATCATTCGCATTCATTGCAAATATTTTATAAAATAGAAATTGCAAAATTACTCTGACATAAAACATAACCTTGCTATGTTTCAATGAGTAACCATTTTGTCATTTTTGTCCGCTGTCGGCGCTGACTACTTTTGTGGACACCGCCTATAAATAAATTGAAATTATGAATTTTTAACATAAAAGACATAATAAGAATTACTTGTCAGACATACACTTCTATTTTAAGATTTGTTTATATGTAAGATAAAAGGATATTGGAAATAGTATGACAATTCATCATTAAATATAAAAGTAAACGTCTATTTGCTTCTTTGCACTGCACTTTATATCAAACAGCACAACGAATGTTATCAGCTTATTGAATTTCAATTCCATATTACACAGTTAATACACTATATCCTGGAGAAATCACGAAATAAATCACTACTGGCACTATAACTAAAACTATAAACTATTACAAATTGAATTACCAAATAATTAGTTACAGCGTATGTTCAATGACATGTGTGATGACTTATGTAACTTTACAATTCAAAATATTGCAAAATATTTTGATCTCAAAGGTGACAATCCATTTTCTTAAAATTTGAGCACTGTCGCGCCTCTACAGTTTGCTTTCTGGAACTATGATAGAGTTTTGGCACATTTAGCTGTCCGGTGCTTGCGTTAGTTCTATGTACAAAATGATCCAGAAAGACTGAAGGTTCCGCCTCGTTCTGATTTTTTGTTTGCCGCATCGTTGTGATGGTGATATACGATTAATAGATTGCATTGGCATACATATTTTCACTCATTTTCATCATTCCTCACAGTAAGAATATATACTTCCAAAATAAAATTTGCATGTTCTTCCATAAACAACCATTCTAACGTAATGATTCGAATACATAACAGTTTAATTATAAAGGTAAAAACAAACTATATGAGCTTTAAGTAAAGTATCACTTCCGGTTGATTGTTGCTTCAAATTGTATACGAGTTTTAAATACCAAATTTGAGAAGTCTTGGATCATAATTTAATATATTTTTACCTTCCGTCACCTTTAGGTAAGGAAGGTATTGTCTTTGGTCAAAAAATTCGGTGGTGAGTTTTTGATGAATAAGCACGTTTTAGGGTCCCTAGAATACGATTTTACTATTTTTACGATGATGTCTGTATGTGTGTGTGTGTGTGTATGTATGTGTGTGTGTGTGTGTGTGTGTGTGTGTGTGTGTGTGTCTGTGTGTGACAAAATTTTCTAATGCGATAACTCTAATACCACAATTCCAAAAATTATAATTCTTTCGTATTCCTCTTCGTTACATCCATGTGAAGAGCTGATTAGATTTTGGTTATAACTGGTCAACCGGAAGTACCCTCATTTGAAGATTTTAACAGTTTTTCTTGAAAAAACGACGTTAAATATCATTTTTTCACATTTAATGTTATTATAAATATTAAAGAATTATATATTCTCTATACGATTTGAATGCATTTTATACTTCATATTAAATGGACATAGAGTTAAAAAATTATAAAGAAATTAATTACCATATATATTAGTCAGTTTTGCTATAACTCTGGAAACAGCTGCTACATTAAGAAAATTCTGATTGAAAGGTGTCAGTGTCAAGTGCAGTTGACAGTATGTTTATGTTATAATTTTACTGGAAATATAGGACCTTTTGTTAGAAACTTTCTGTATGGAATTTGTATAAAATACATACAACCGCCTTAAGGTAATGTACTAGAAATATAATCTTTTGCAAGGAACTTTCTGTATGACATTTATACAAAATACATAGAACTGACGGAAGGTAATGTGCTGGCCACATCAGATTTTTTTCTAGACGTGTTTATAGCTTGAAGTAATATTTGCGGTTATCAATTTTAGAAAAAATATAGTATGTCGTTCTTATTAATATAAAAGTCTTAAATACTAACTTTGAAAAGTTTTGTAAGTTATATTTTCACCAAAATCTGTTCAGAGCGTCAAGTAAAGTATCCTTTCCGGTTTATTAATTCTAGCCAAAATTTAAAATGTTGTTCCTTTTCATATAGAAGTCTTAAATACTACATTTGAAAAGTTTTGGATTATATCATAATATATTTTTCACGAAAAATCTGTATAGAGCTTCAAATAAAGTATCACTTCCGGTTTATCAATTCTAGCCCAAATCTAATATGTTGTTCCCCTTCATATAGAAATCTAAAATACTAAATTTGAAAAGTTTTGGAATATATCATAATATATTTTTCACGAAAAATCTGTTTAGAGCTTCAAATAAAGTATCACTTCCGGTTTATCAATTCTAGCCCAAATCCAATATGTTGTCCCCCTTCATATAGAAGTCTAAAATACTAAATTTTAAAAGTTTTGGAATATATAATAATATATTTTTCAAAGCAGATTGGCACACCCAGCAATGGGTAATATGCCGTGATGATATATTTATTTATTTATATTTTTCACGAAAATCTGTTCAAAGCTTTAAGTAAAGTATCACTTCCGGTTTATCAATTCTTGCTAAAACCTAATATGTTATTCCATTTGATATAAAAGTTTAAAATACTAAAATTTAAAATATAGAAGTATTAAATATCAAATTTGAAAAGTTTTGGAATATATTTTTCACGAAAATCTGTTCAGAGCTTCAAGTAAAGTATCACTTCCAGTTTAACAATTTTTAAAAAAAATCTGATATGTTGTTCTCCTTCATATAAAAGTTATCAATACTAAATTTGAAAAGATTTGGAATATAACATATTATATTTTTCACGAAAATTTGTTCAGAGCTTCAAGTAATGTATCACTTCCGATTTATCAATTCTAGCCAAAATATAATGTTATTCCCCTTGATATGATACTCTTAAACACTAAAATTGAAAAGTTTTGGATTATATTCTAAAAAGTCTTAATATTAATCCAGTCGATTGTATAATTAAAAATCTTTTCATAGTGTGCGTAGGGTTTAATTTTGTCATAGTATTTCATTTCGAAACGCCGTTAAAAATAAATGTTATCATTACTGAATTTCCTTTGAGGTCAATTTTGTTCACGGAAAATTATTAACCCAGCTGACATGTCGAGATATTTTTTCATTACAGCTAGAGTTTTATTTTACGTAAATAAAATAAGTAAAGAAAAATTTCTCTACGTCAGAGTTGCGTCTGCATTTTTATTTGTCTGAAATGTAAATAAGGGAAGAAGTATAAATGTAAATATTTTTGAAGCGAAATATTTTATTAAAACGTATCTCTGGATGGAAGTAGTTTGTAGCTGTCATGCTGTCTATTAAAAAACGGAGGGAACTCATTAGTGGATTTTAAAATTTTGGACTTATTTTATATTCATTTTGTGAATATACCGGGTGTTCGGATTTCGAAAGCCACTATTGTGATCTCGGAAACTATAAGAGACCGGTTAAATGGGACATTTTAGACCTGCTTTTGTTTTGACAAAAATTCTCATAGTTAAGTAGAATATGGCGGAAAACTGAATTTGATCAATATTTTCATTTTTAAATTACTTCTGAACTACCAGTAATCGAAAAAAATGTTTCGTATAAAAATGTTAGATATTGTCGTGGTCTATCTGAATAGATAGGCAGCGTACGAAAATAATTTTTTTCACGCACTAGTGCTTGAAAAGTAAATGAGTGTTGCTAGGCAACTTTTCCTACAACCGTGCGTGAAAAGTAATTTTCACGCACTAGTGCTTGAAAAGTAAATAAGCGTTGCTAGGCAACATTAAAATTCGGTTAATTTACCTGTCAAGTATATAATTAGGTAGTATATAATAATGAAAGTAATACAATTTATTAAGAAATATGAATATACACTGTAAATGAAACAAATCTAATATTTTTTTAACAGATTGAGTACTAATCTAATTTGTAAGAACATTACCATTTAGTTGACATATATTCTAACCTTACCTAATTTTTAATATAAATATTAAATGTACAATTTGTACATTATAAAAGACTAATCATCGTCTGTCTGAGATTTAAGTTACAATTTGTACAGCGTTATGAGAAACAGTACTAACAGTATTTGAAGCTGCTGGATGCCTGTACACTCAGTATTATGAGACGAGAAACCTCAATACCATTTCGGTTGTAGGAAAAATGTTGTATGCAACACGTGCGTAAAATAGTATTTTTTGTCTCGTGCTACAATTTACGCATTCGGCTGCGCCTCAAGCGTGAAACATCGCACTCGACCAAAAAAGTACTACTTTACACACTTGTTACATAAATAACTATTTATTAGTAAATTTTTAGATTGAACAAACTTACATTTTTTTAAATAAAACTCATATTTTTACTCTAAAAAATAATATTTTATTTTACTTAAATAGCTTATTTCATAACTTTGTTTCATAATTTAATTTAAACTCTGTATTTTAAATTCAAGAAGTAGATGTTACTACATTTTACCACCGATGATTTCGCTTCGAACAATTTCGGTTAAACTCGGAAATGCGTGGCAAACTTGCAAAAGTAAAAGTTGACGGGTCTGCGCACGAGCGCGCGGCGTAGAATTGGTTTAGACTTGTGTCTCGAAGGTTGACGCGGAGTTCGGTGAGTCTAGAAGGGTCGCCGAGCCACGCGCCGACTTAACACTATAGTAGAGTTATGTATCAATGTAAATTCAATGCAGTTACTTTGTGTGTCGCCGTAGCAACACATCCCTGGACTTGGTCTGTGAATTTGTGGCTCCAATGTGCAGTTACACATTTAAACTATTATTCACGAAAGATGACTATTCTAGGTCATTTGTGAGCCGTCTGATATAATATTACTTGCAGATGACTTCATTGCATTTTGTATGCATAGGCGTGTAACCTAAAATATTTATGGACACATTTTAACTGAAAAATAAGAGTAATTTATTTAAAAATAATGTTTCTTTTTAAATAATGCCTTTCTGAAAGATTTATGTTCTTCACTTATGTTTTTGCAAAATGCATAAACATAGACTTAACTATAAGCCAAGGAATAATAATTTGATTTAAATGGCAACGCGACTGGGTAAATATTAGCACAGGGGGCAGTGTAGTAGATAATTAGGTATCTATAATTCTACGACATACGTCATTATTATTTATAGTGTGTTAGAATGTAATGCCACTATTTACGTATTTCTGTCACGCCACATAAATTAAATAGACATAGGTCAAATTATCTTTCTCTTTCTAGTACAAAATGTTGCTAAGCTACTGCTGTAAAGTGATGTGTATTCTTTCTTCGAACAAATGACCTTGAATAGTCATCTTCCGTGAATAATAGTATATATGTATTTTGCATATGAATTATTAGGCAAATTTTATGTTCAGGGCAATATATTTTAAATAAATTTGCAAAAAAAAATAATAATTGTTATAAAGTAAAGAAAATTATAATACAGGGAATTTATTTTAACGTGCAACATATGGTCAATCACTTCCATGGTTACTACACACTACTGTCAAAAAATGACAGCAATGTAATATTTGTCCATTTTAAAATGCAACATACAAAAATTTGTAGTTATGTATTTTCAATACTAATTTCAAATAAATTAGGCTATATACTATTAACAAAAAATCAAAACTTTAATGTAGCACATCTTAACAAACTTTGGCTTACAAAAATTCATAATTTTAATGTAATAAATGTTCAAAAATACTGAGTCAATGTCCTAGTCGCTCGTAGAAAGAAATGACACCATTTGTGATGTGTTCTGGAGGTATCTCTTGTACTGCAATACTATTTATAATGTTGCATTTTAAAATGGACAAATATTACATTGCTGTCATTTTTTGACAGTAGTGTGTAACCATGGAAGTGATAAACCATATGTTGCATTTTAAAATAAATTCTCTGTATGAAAAACAAAACATAATATACATCCATCATAGGTCACATAGCCCAAAAGTGAACAAGGCTGCGTGAGCCCAAAGTGCGGTCACATAAAAAATGAGTATTACTCCGCTTTATGACAAGTAATTTTAAAAAATTGTTAGAATATATTTTATTGTAGAGCATGCCACACAAGAAAATATAAAAAGAATTTGGCCAATGGGACCAGTTTTTGATATTCCATCGTGTTTACAACGTAATACAAATTGCAACAGGAAATGCTAGTGTGCAAATTAAGTTAAGGTGCAAGCGCTTGGATTATCAAGTGGGCCAGGCTTTAGGTTAAAGGCTGGTGCCAGCTTCAGGACGCTCGCTCGGTGAAATCTTAACACCTTCTTGGAACTAAGTCTGGCCGTATGAAAATCAAATTATCTTGGATTAATGCATTGCAACACACTTAAACAGATATTTGCATTAAATAAAATCTGGTGTGGCCAATACAATACCAGCCGTCATTTAAAGCCCGAGTCACAAAAAAGATTAAGTTAATCCTTATTTTTGGATTAGTGAATTTTACTCTAATTTCGACAGTTCATTTCTTAAAATATAGTCTAATCTAATCTAAGTAACCACCTTTTTTTAAATCCCTTAACAGGATTAAATCCCAGTTACAGAGTGGGTTCACATTCACACACATCTATGCCTTAGTGGGATTCGAACACAGAGCCCGAAAGCACTCATGATATGAGGCGTTGCTCTAACCTTTGAGCCACCAGAGCTATAATAAAATGAAGATTAAATTTTAAATACCGGGATAGAATAGAATTCACTAATCCAAAAATGAGGATTAGCTTAAACATTTTTCTGGATCGTTAATTTTTATTAATCTAAATACATACTTATGCCGGAAACTATATTGAATTCTTTTTCTATTGTTCTATTTACTTTTTTCTTTTTAAAACGTTCCTAATATTATTTTGACATGATTAGTTCTTTGATAGTGACATTTATCTGTCAGTTACATACATTTGAATAACTGCGTTTTGTTTGTTTAAAGCGTAGGCTCTACGATTTAAATTATAGATAATTTTATAAATTTATCCATGAAATATATAAATAAGTATTAATGCAAATCTATAGAACATTTAATAATCTTTAATGTTTATAACATTAATCTGGAAAAATAACATTTAAAGGTATTTTTCGAAGAAAAACTATTTTGAGCTTCTAGTAAATTGCCATTTCCGGTTATCCGATTTTCACCAAAATCTAATGGTCTCTATTTATACCTATTTATAGGCCGTCTTTGAGTCGTCAATCAAAATAATATATGTATATGGAATTCATATGAGTGACGAGCTGCTATAACAAAAAACCCTTTATTTCCGCAGTATTTCAATTATATCGTTTTATTTCTTTATTAGTATGCATTATTAGGCATATACTTTCAATATTTCTCTTATATCAATTGTGCTGTAGTCCCCTATTAAAAGGAAAACGGTTTGTTAATGCAGCATAGGTGATGGAAAATGCGACGAGACAAATTAAAGGCACTTTCAGAAAATGGTTTTCAGGAGTGTTTTGTACATTTTTACGTACGGTTGACCATATGTGTAAATGCAGGAGGGTTGTTTACTATAGGAAATTATTGTAAAAATGATGAACCTTTTTCCATATTGTACCGTTTTATTTATTTGGGTTAAGTTAAACAAATATTAAATACTAATTAGGACTAAGAATATAATTAAATAGTTAAACACTCACAATATTTATTTATTTAAACAATTAACGCGACTAATTATTTACACGATCAATGCTAAACTACATACGCTAACCACAATAATGCTGTGCTACTGTACTTAGTGACTCCTTACTTGTCACTATCAATCTCTGTACAACTCCCTAACTAACTGTCCTTCTGACGGACTAACTCTATTGGCCGGTTGCAGAAACGTTCATCAGCGCATCAAAACGAACAAATGTAATGCGATTATTTGACAGCAATGATTTAAATGTCATAAGAACAAGGAAACTGTGTCGAATTTGTTCGTTTTGATGGCCCGCTAATTAAACAAAGCATTGATAATTGTTTCTACAACCGGGCATAACTATACTACAAGTACGTCGCTTATATAGATACTCTAATATTTGCCAGAACAATGTCTCGATCGATATAACAACGTGCGGGTAATTACGCTTATCTCCCCTCTTGTTTACACAGAAGTTCGCTTACGTCGCCCGACCACCGCGTGCCGCAACTATGTTACCGATCGCTTTCCGAGTACCTGCTCATTTCTCTAGAAACGCTTCTATCATAGCCGTCGGGTGCACATACTGGTTGGGGACGACCAAATGTATTAGGTACCCTCTCACGTTACAATATTATTTTATTGAGCAATTCCGGGAACATTTGACGCTACCTCGCTATTACTGACCTAAAAGATTGTGACGCACCTACCCCTGTGTATGGTTTTCTGATGCTGCTTCGGGCGCCATTCTGTGAACTGTCTGTTTAGGGGTAGATTAGGGTTGCGGATAGCTAGACGGAGGTCCAGGATTATAATTTATAAATCATTGTAAAATGTGTAAAACTTAAACTTTTATTGACACACACAATGTACAAAATAAATAAAGGTAACTGGTTTCTGTGATTTTACTGAAAACTGTAATCTGACTATAATATTATTGTAAACTGAACTTAGACTCCGTGATGTGAAACTGTAATCTGACTGTAATTTTATTGCAAACTGAACTTCGACTCCGTGACGTTAAACTGTAGACTGACTCTGTATTTTTACTGTAAACTGGACATAGATTCCGCGAAGTGAAATCTTACTCGGACTTTTGCGTTTTCACTGCAAGCTAAACTTGGATGACGGTTTCGCTGTTGAGTTAGTCTATCAGGATGCTGGTAGGCCGGTGGCTCATCTCGAGTTTCTAATCTAGGCTGGATGCAGCTGTTGCTTAGAATCTGTCTTCTGGGCTCTGCGGCGCGACTTTTATATCCGATTTTGGTTGAAACTCGCGCGGTTTTAAGAGGGAGAGTGTTAGCTATAACCAGGTAAAATTATACAATATAAAAGCACAGGAATACAATAAATAATATTAAATATATTTAAGTTTCCCTTGAAGTCCGTGGCTGGCCGTAGCCATAGCGCTAGTACCGCTCAGCTGTGGCAGTTGTCAAATGGATTTCCCGATGATCTTCCCTAAACCCTGTGGATGGGATCGTGTTCTTAGGGTCCTTCATTGTTGCCCAGCCAGGTAGGCACGGCCCGTGGATTAGGGGCATGTCGGCTGGCAGTGGTTGTACATCTTCACTTAACTGGTAGGTTTCCTAAGTGTGCTTTGACAAAAAAACATAATTTTCATCCCGATTTCTTAGCTAAACCTCAAGAAAAGTGTCGAATGATGGTCCCGCTCTGAATGCAAAGCCCACGGACCGGCTATGAAGAACGGAAAATGCTGGAAAGTCTGTGAATATGGAACTTGTCCAACACGTGTTTGTAGAAAACTATGGCTCTGTCTGTCGTCCTTGCTGGGAAATTTGAATGAACTGGACGAAAATATGTGACTTCGTCACAAGATATATAAATTTATATTTTATTCTTACATACCTATATCGAACAAAATCTATATTATATTATTAATATCTTTGGTGATATTGGCTAATTACGTGTTTTTAAATTTAAATAAGTTTATTATTACTGTTTATTACTCATTCGTGTCAGTCTGCTTTCATTTATAAAATTCGGCAATGAAGAAATATCTGTATAGTTTAGGAAATTATAATTTAATCGCGAATATAAATTGAGAAGTAAAGTTGTAGATCTCTAACGAATTAAGTCTTTTCTACTATCCCTTAGGAAACATTTACAATTATTGACGCGCCATTGGAGTATGTTTGACGGACTGATTTATTACTCCAGCTCATTTTGAAACTAACTATAGTTAGTCGTCGCTTCACAGCCTCTCAAAACTTTTGTGGAGAGCGCATCACAGGTCTCACTTTTGTGCTTTTTGAAAATGGGTAAAAAAATTCACTTAATTCAATGTAAGAGGCTGTTGGTACTCGGTGAAACATATTAAATTATAAAAAACACAACTCTCGGTTAAGTTTCACAAGAAAAAGTAAATTTACTTTATTGTACAATTTCGCCAGTTACGTCATCACCAGAAGTACTGAAGAAAGAAATGACAAACACTTATTTATTTTATACGGACCAAGGAATTTGAATTTGCGAAATTTTATAGTTTTATGGTATTACAATTGGTCGGCTGGAGAAAAGGCAGAGATTGTATATATATATATATATATATATATATATATATATATATATATATATATATATATGTAGGACAAATAGGTAGAAACTTCAACGTTAGATATAAGGAACACATGTCTGTCTATAAAAATAATAGATTGCATTCTAATTTAGCCCAACATTTGTTAAATAACAATCATACATGTAAACAAGATAACCTTAGTATTCTGCACAAAGAAAGGAAAGGCCAGAGAATAACTCTCCTAGAATCATTTGAAATAAAAATAAAAAAAACATCTGCATAAGGGAATTTCCCTTATGAAAGAGCAATTGGACTTAGTCGACCATCCATTTTTGACTTGCGTGATCTCTGCCTTTTCTCCAAATCGACCAATTATAATACCATAGAACTATAAAACTTCGCCAATTTCTTGGTCCTTACAGTACTGGCGAAATTGTACAATAAAGTGAATATACTTTTTCTTGTGAAACTTAACCGAGAGCTGTGATTTTTACATCTCGCTAAGAGAGGTATTGAATTCATGCTAAAAATCGCATAACCACAGTTTAGTGAATAAGCACGTTTTAAGGTCCCTAGAATCCGATTATAACATTTTTACGATGATGTCCGTATGTGTGTGTGGATGTTGGATCCACGATTTCTTCAATACTATAAGACTAAAGACATTTTTAACTACGGATTCCTCAATCTAACAATAATGGGAAGGGTTGGTTAAGTTTTGGTAACAATTGGATAACCGGAAGTAGTAGTTACAAGACAAAAATCATCTAAATATTATTTATCGAAAATTTATGTAAATACTTATATTAAAGAAAGTTAAATTCTTTATTCGATAAATATAAATTCATTATTATATCTTCTATAGATTTGGAGATAAAGAAATGCATATAAAATAATTTGATGTAAAAAATCTCAGATCAAACTACTTCAAGGAAAGAAATTCAAATGTATGCAATTGACACATAAATGTCACTGTCAAATATATTTGTATGCCACTGTCAAAAATATTTGTACATCATTATCAACATTAGGAAAATAAAAAAAAGTCAACAACGCAAAAGAATATACGTAAAAGAGAATATAAAAGGAATTTGCAAAAAAATTACGAACATAAAGAAAAAGAAAAGGAAAGTAGAAAAAGAAAATTTCAGGATACTGGATATAAAGAAAATGTATGTATTTTACATAATTTATATTAAAATATCCCATAGATTTTGCAAATATATGTGTAGAATTATTTTGTAGTGAGACATGAATATATGTACTTGTATTTAAAAATATTTTTTGTTTAATGAGTACAACCAGGTAAAATATCTGGCGAGAAGTAATGTACTGGCCACATCAGATTTTTTTATTAAATAAATTCAAATTTAATGTCGCTCAACTGCATTCTTTAGCTACGCGGCATGTGTTACAATATTCAAGTACTTTTCTTTCTTCCTATTTCTATTAACTTTTTTATAAGATTTAAATTTCTTTATTTCATCGTATTGTTTAGAAAATGCATGAATACTAAATGTTATATTTCAGAATTCAATCCGTAGTTTAATCCGAATCGTTACGTTTCCGTTTTGTATTGCAAAGCTCAAAGCATTCAAATGTGAGATTTGATCTTCGAATACACTACTATAAAATCTTTGTTCTGCTCTTTAAGCTGAAATCAATATTGAAATAAGCAAACAAGGAACATTATATGCATGTATATTGAATTGTATCTGCATTGCAGTTATGTTCATGTTTTATTTCAAAAAACGATGCATATCACTGTTCTGACACATACATTTTTTATTTTGTTTATCAGCGATTGTCAATGGAATCCAATTTTTGCACAAGGTGTTAAATTTTTTTAGTCTATTGATGTAATACCAGTCATATTACATTGTTTCAAATGGGATTGAAATATTAATTACTCTTTTCTCATAAATAGAAGTATGTATTTTTAAAGGTTTTATGCTCAATATTTATTTTATAATATAAAAAGAGTAAAATCGATGTCCTAGTGGAAATGCTACTTGGTAAAAAGACATGAAAAATACGCTAAATAAAATGCACAAATGTTTTATTTCAATTTTTACATTTTGACAGACTACTTGATAATTTAAGAACTTTAGAATTAGAGAAATTCAAAATTATTGCTGAAACTTTTTTTAAAAAAACTGCTTTTATAGAAGAGTTCCTCTCTCAAATTTGAATGACTGTACATAAAACATACTTAATATTGATATACATTTTATTGTTATTTTTGACGTACTATAAACAATTTATGTAAAATAGTCAATAAAAATTATTATTATTATTAACAAATCATCTTTTTAATTTTTATTTCATACAAAGAAAAAATACATTTTAAAATGTTCATAAATAAATTAAAAAATAAATAAATGAAAAAATAAATAAATAAATACGTAAATAATTAAATAATAAGTAAATAAATATAATAATAAATAAAAAAATAAATGAATAAGTAAATACATAAAAAATTATATAAATAAATAAATAAATAAGTAAATAAATAAATAAATACATAAATAAGTAAGTAAATAAATAAATAAATAAATAAAATAAATAAAAAAACAAACAAATAAATAACTAAACAAATAAATAAATAAATAAATAAACAAATAAGTAAATATATATATATAAGAGCTAAAAAGATGGTTAAATGGGCAAACAATTTCTATTTCACAAGACAAATTTAAATAGAAGAAAAATTATTTTTTTGGGCCAGTGGTTCTGAAAATACGGGACATAATTTTTTTATTTTATATTTTTTTATTTGCTCATTTGTTAGAGAATTTAATTCAAAATTCAGTGATATCATATTTGTATACCCTTATATAACGATTTTTTTGTGCAACCGGACGCGAAATAAGCATTTCGCAGCCGCAATACAGGCCGCGAAATTGGATTTCGGGACCGTTGTTATGGTAGCGGCCGCGAAATTAGGTAAACAATCACTTTGACACTTGAGAATTGCATGGTTTTGTTTAACAAATGTTAAACCCATATCCATCTTGAAAGCTAACTTTCTATTTACACTGTTGCAAATTAATAAAATTTGTAATTACATATTTTTTGCGGTTTCACAAAAAATATTGTGTACACCTTGTCCGCGAAATCTTTTAGCGCCCTTGAGATTGTCTTGCCTCGGCCGCAAGCGGCCTCGGCGACAATTTTTCTCTCGGTACGCTAAAGATTGATTTCGCGGCCTTGATATACAAATAACTATTTTGAGAAAAATGCATGTAAAGTTTTATACTATACCTTGTTCCATTTAAGCCATTCAGTATTGCGGAGCATAGGGAAAAGTTTTGACATCTCTGATTGGCTGAAATTAGAGACAAGAGACAAGTTTACCCAATGTAATTTCGGCTACTTCAGACTTGCGCTGTTGCCAGTGCCATCTACTGAATAGCTTAAATGGAACAGATCATAATTTGATTAAAATATATGGTTTTAATAAGAATGCCATGAATGGAAAAAGTGACGTTATTTTTATTACATAGAATTAGAGTGCTCTGGCCTAAAGAAGTGAATGTTTTGTTTTTCTAAGTGATCATAAATGTCAACGTAAACAAAATATTCATGTATTTCGTTCATGGCAATCTAATTCTATATTAAAAAAATTGACAAGTATTCGTTTTTTCCATTCATGACACTCTTATTATAGCCATATTTTAATCAAATTAATATAAACATTACATGCATTTTTCTAAAAAAAAAAACATTATGTAAGAGAATAAAAATATTGTATCACTGAATTTAGAATTAAAATCTCTAACGAATGAGCAAATAAAAAATATATGATCTCATTTAAAATTTAAAAGTTAAGTTTCGTATTTTGAGAACAACTGGACCAAAAAAATTTCTTTTCTTCAAATTTGTCTTGTGAAGTAGATATTGTTTGCTCATTTAACCGTCTTTGTAACTCTTATAGTTCTCAAGATAACAATGATGGCCCATTTAAAATGAACACCCTTAATATATATATATATATATATATATATATATATATATATATATATATATATATATATATATATATATTAAGAAATTTGAAAATCATTTTTTTTTGCAAATAGCACAAATATAACTTCTATGGTGTGTAATGATTTGTAACGACCGAATTCAAGATATTATGAGTCATCTTTGTGGAATTAGAAATTTATGGTAAATTTCCAAGTTTTGAATTCAATCTAATTTTTTGCCGGACCCTTAGATCCAAAGCCGGTAATTTGCCGCGACAGTAATTTTTATTGACGTTTTTCAATAACATTTTTTATTTAAAAATATATAAAAATGAGTATGCTTTCATATTGTTATGTATTTTGTTTTTTCTAAAAAAAAAACTAATACCCTGCTTAGATATCTTTGTGCAAATAAATTCTGAAATTATACCAGAATTTAGTATCCCTTTAGGGCAGGAACAATTTTTCTGCGGAAATGTGTTCATTGCAAGTGAAATATTACGGGTACAAAGAGGTTACGAAATGTAATTTTAAATTTTCTAGTCTTTCAAAGTGGGAGGAAATGAATTTTTAAAAGAATATTTTCTTTGGACGACAGAGAAACAGTTTCTTGTTTGTTTCTTTTCTGTTACTTTGTTCATTTTAAGATAAAACATTAAAAAAGTCGTGGTGAAAAGCCGTCATGAAAAGCCTTGTCTCGAATACTTAACATTATTTTATATGAAACTTGCAATTTAGCTTTACTTGCACTATTTAATAGATCCGTAGTTTACATGTAGGTAGATATTTTGTTAATTGATATTGTACAAGTATTTGGTGAATTCTTTGTGACCAGATAGACACTTTTATATACACCTTTGTATTACAAGAATGTGTCAATTAAATAAATTAATTGTCTACCTACCTTTCAAAAAACCAGGTAATATAATACTTTTTACCTTCCGTCACCTTTAGGTAAGGAAAGTATTGTCTTTGGTCAAAAAATTCGATATAAGTTTTTAATGAATAAACACGTTTTAGGGTCCTTAGAATACAATTTTACTATTTTTACGATGATGTCTGTACGTGTATATATATATATATATATATATATATATATATATATATATATATATATATATATATATATATATATATATATACATATATATATATATATATATACATATGTGTGTGTGTGTGTGTGTGTGTGTGTGTGTGTGTGTGTGTGTGTGTGTGTGTGTGTGTGTGAGTGTGTGTGTGTATGTGTATGTGTGTGTGTGTGTGTGTGTGTGTGTGTGTGTGTGTGTGTGTGTGTGTGTATGTCGTCTGCGATAACTCTAATACTACAATTTCAAAAATTATAATTCTTTCGTATTCTTCTTCGTTGCATGCATATGAAGAGCTGATTAGATTTTGGTGACAATTGATCAACCGGAAGTACCCTCATTTGAAAGTTTTAACAGTTTTTCTTGAAAAAACTACGTTAAATATCATTTTTTCACATTTAATGCTATTATAAATATTAAAGAACATTTTATTCTCTTTACGATTTGTGCATTTTATACTTAATATTAAACAGATAAAGAATTAAAAATCTGATGTGGCCAACACATAACCTCCCGTCAATTCCATGTTTGAAATAGCAATGAACTTTAAGAAAAGTATCACTTCCGGTTAATCATTCGTAAACAAAATCTAATTTGTTGTTCCAATAAATAGAAAAGTCTGTAATACCAAATTTTGGATTATATTTTATTATGTCTTTCCTCGAAAATCTCTTAAGAGCTCCAAATTAAGTACCACTTCCGGTTTATCATATAGGTATAGTCAAAATCTAAAATTTGAGAACTTTTGCATCATGTTTTAATATATTTTTTCAAGAAAATCTGTTTGTAGTACTTCCGGTTTATCAATTTTAGAAAACATCTCATATGTCGTTCTCTTTAATATAAATGTCTTAAATACCAAATTTGAAAAGTTTTCGATTGTATCAATATATTGTTGTTCCCCTTCATAAAAAAGTCGTAAATACTAAATTTGACAAGTTTTGGAATATATCAATATATTTTTCACAGGAATCTGTTGAGAGCGTCAAGTAGAGTATCATTTCTGGTTGATTAATTTTAGCCAAAATCTAATATGTTATTGCCCATGATATAAAAGTCTTACGAAAATTGAAAAGTTTTCGATTATATTTTAATATAGTTTTTCATTAAAACCCGTTATGGGCTTCAAGTAAAATATCACTTCCATATATCCAATTGTACCCAAAATCTAATCAACTCGTTATATAAATGCAGGAAGCTTAAATACGGGAAATAGATATATTTGGAAGTTTGTAATAAGAGTTATCGCAGACGAAAAAATCGTCACACACACAGACGCACACGCACACGCACACGCTCACGCTTATTTACTGAAAACTTACCATCGAATTTTTGGCACGATTACATTACCTCCCTTACCTACGGTATGACGGGAGGTAAAAATTATAAAGAAATTATATTTCATAAATATATCTTTTGCTAGAAATTTTCTGTATAGAATTTATATAAAATACATATAACTGCCGGAAGGTAATATACAAGAAATAGAATCTTTTGCAATAAACTATCTGTATGAAATTTTTACAAAATACATAAAACTGACGGCAGGTAATGTGTTGGCCACATCAGATTTTTTATTTCAAAAATCTGCGATAAATTTATTAAAGACTAGAGTTTTTAGTTAATCATTTTCTCGCGTCACACTTTTTAACGGACATGTTAAAACTATAAAAAAATAACGCACCGCTAAATTTTTATATTACAGAATAATATATTTCAACTAATTTTTAACGGTCTCTCAATTTTAACGGAAAGTTACAGAATACACCCATGCATATTTACTCGTATGTCGTTATGTCACATTTTTCATGTGTGTTTCTTAAGCGTCCTACACATAAAGACGCCTGCTTCCGTGACACAAGTGATCGTGAAGCAGGAAGCACGAGTAACATCACGACATCCACCTCTCATTGGTTGTTTCCGGGGTCGTCATTTGATTACTGTGGAAGGGTTGGAGCTGTTTGCTGTACACGCCGTAAATACCGTTTTTACTGAATTTAACGTTTAATTTAATGGGGACGGAAACATCTCCCTTTTAATACTGATTAAATTTAGTTGTTACGGTGAATTACACGATAAATTGAGGGCGATCATTTATCTTCATGCTGCTTGGCCACGAAGCTGACGCCGACGGTGTTCCTGTTTAAAGACTCGCTTTGTGGCGGTACAAAGACACTCGCCAAGGAAATTCTTTTCATGCATTCATTTTTTGCTGACTGACGAGTTGACTTCTTTTCTTGCCAATAGCTGAACTTACAAAAGATTTTGTGTATGCTAAATAGATCTGTTGTAATGGTATTATCATTCTACTCTCATCTACAATTTATAAATTGATTTGAATTGAATTAGATCAGACATTTTACATCTTGCACGATTACTTATAAGAAAAGCTGGTGTTTTATACAGGGTGTCCCATAACTTCTGGTAGATAATAGAAGAGCGTATAGTTCTTAATGTCCTGATTACGTAACAAAAAGATTTTTTTCAAAATTCAAAAATTAGTTTTTGAGGTTTTTGAAGGGAACAGTTTTGGGACACTGGTTGAATAGGTAGTTTTAATATTTGTTTGCATAATACAATCGTTTCATTAGGTTTCTAGTAGCCGGCCACATAAATTGTGTTTCTTATAACAGTTTTGATATTGCTCTTCTGATTATTGTTACAAATATAAATGGTTACAGTAACAGTGAGTTAGTGGATCTGTTGCTAATGTATGGCGAAGCAGGGCAAAACTGTAGATTAGCTCAGCGTTATTACGCTGAACGTTTCCCAGAACGACGGCATCCGAATTCTCGCATATTTGTAAGCCTTACTCAACGCCTTCGCGACACTGGTTCTTTGCAACCTAATCGGGGAAGAGACGGCGGGGCTCATCGGAGACCAGTAAATATTGAAAATGCTGTCTTAGATTTGGTATGCAATGACCCAACAATCAGCATAAGGAGAATATCTCGTCAACTACCAGGTGTACCACGAATGACAATTTGGAGAATTTTAAGGAATAATAATTTACATCCTAATCATTTTCAACGGGTCCATGCGTTAATTGAACCCGATCATTACTCTCGAGTAAGGTATTGTGAATGGCTTCTAAACCAACATGCTCAGGATGGCAATTTTACGTTAAAAGTAATATTTTCCGACGAAGCGATATTTACTCGTGATGGTATACATAATATTCATAACTGTCACTACTGGGCCGAAGAAAATCCACATGCTGCTGTCAGGAGTCATTTTCAGCACAGATTTTCACTAAATGTTTGGACTGGGATGGTAAACGGATCATTACTGGGACCATACATACTTCCTAACAGAATGTCTGGGAATGATTATTTACAATTTTTGCTGAATAATTTGCCTGAATTATTAGAAGATATTCCTCTTAATGTACGTCAAAAAGCATGGTTTATGCATGACGGTGCGCCGCCACATTTTGCTAGAAATGTCAAACATCATCTTGACAGAGTATTTGAGGACAGGTGGATTGGTCGAGGAGGTCCCGCTTCTTGGCCCCCTAGATCCCCGGATTTCAATCCGTAGATTTTTATTTGTAGGGTAATTTTAAATCCCTCGTCTATGATAATCAAGAGGCACCTGAAACCCTTGAAGAATTACGGCAACGAGTTGAAAATTGTGCTGAAAGAATTAGAAAAGAGAATGCAATTCATCGGGCTTGTTCAATTTCTTTAATTCAACGTGCTGCATTATGTTTAGCTGTTAATGGAAATAATTTTGAACAGTTTTTGTAAAAATACAGTAAATAATTTGATTTTTTTTTCATTACATACACATCTCCCCAACTTAATTGGTGTGACAAAGCTTTACGTAATTGCATAAATTAATTTCATTGTTACATTATTTTATGTAATAGTTATAACTAATTTCACTATTCCAAATATTATAGTATTCAGGGGTACAAAAAATGTTCTTCTTAAGTGAACAACCCTTAATTATAGGACTTTGAAAATAAAAATTTTGTTCCGTAATTAGGATATTAAGAACTATATGCTCTTCTAATATGTACCTGAAGTTATGGGACACCCTGTATAATATCTTTTGGGAGTTTCAAACAATTTGTTTTAATCTTATAATTAATATTTTCAATATATATTTCCATTTTAATAATAAAAGAAAATAAATTTAATTCCAATCTAGAAGTTATTTATTTACCAAAACATAGTAGGCGTATGAGGTTGCTAAGACTAAACAACTTTCTTCCAAATAGGGCTATTTGATATGTATATAATTATAGAGAACTTTAAAACATTTAAAAGTAAAAATCAATATACCGAGTGTAGAAATGAAAAGTGGTGCATAACAATTTATTTTTTTAAAACTGCTATGGGGTGTATTCTGTAAGGAAACTGTTAATTTTAATCAGTATGTTAAAAATAAACTTGCTGTTAAAATATATTTTCTATTCTGTAACTATCAATTCTGTTAAAATTTTAACACACGTGTTAAAATTAGGTGTTAAAACTGTATATTTTAACGTCATTCAAATCAATGCCTTTATAATTTTAACATATGTTTATACAATAAAATTATCACAGCATTTGAACATGTTTCACTTCTAATTAATGAAAATGTAATAAAAAACGAAAGAAAATTACCATAGATTAATATAAAAAATATCTAGGTGATATTTAATAAAATATACAACTGTTTTACGAAGTATTTTATTTAATAACAGTCACCCGTTCCATCATATGTCTTTGTGTATCACAGCGTGATGCCAGTAGGAATATTTAATTAACATAATTCGAGAAAGATTCACAACTGAACCTTTGAATGGTATACCGAGAGCACGATTTAGTTGTATCGTAAAACATAGTTCTTTATTATAATGTAGGTATAAAATGCAGTTAAAATTGCTTATTCCTGTCTTGTTCGTCAAACCAACGTAACTTAACATTTTGGATTGTCAATTCTGAGGATCAAGAAGAAGAAATTTTGCATATCTAATGATGACTTAATAATTTACAATTTCAATGTAATTCATTTTTAATATGAAACCTAAAAATGAGACATGATTATGTAACAGTTTTTATTTATTTTCCGAAGCATTATTTCCATTCGTTCTTCTAAAATTTCAAAGTGACAGATTCGTTTTATAAATTTCAAAGTGACACATAAACTGACAGTTGTTTACTCTTTTTATCATGTTTATTTATTTGTGTTATGGTTATTAACTACATGACTATAGTAAAGACGTGCCTTTTTTCTGTCTTGTTGATCACTTCATTCTAGTGTTTAACAGACATGTTAAAATTTATTATTTAAACAGCAGTGTCAAATTTTCGCGTAGAGAATACCAAAAAATGAATTTATTGTTAACAGTCATGTTAAAATATAATTTTTTAAAGGCAAGTTAAAATTAACATTTTTTTACAGAATACACCCCTATTATATCTCTTTATCTATTCATTTTAGCGCAAAAAAGGGTTAGAATATAATTTGTTCAGTACTAATGTTTTAGACTCTACAATATCTTCGTCTTTTAAAATAGTTTTACGACTAAACATATAATTATATTTTAACAAAATTCTAAATTTATTTTAATAAAAAGAAATAAATAATTCATCATTCATCCTGCTTATATTGTAAAAAATTTCGTTTCGTTCATTATCGCATCAATCCGAGTATCGCCGAAACGAAGCGAACAAGTTAAAACAACAGCCAGTAATTATTTGCTAGTGACCGGCAAAATTTAGTTAAAAGTTTTCGTTTGTTATGTGCATGGTGTGCATTTTAAAGTTTGAAGTGATAATAATGAACTCTGTTGTTGTGTTTGGTTAATATAATGTTTATGAAGTTATTGTCATATTGAATGAAATTATTAATAGGTGTACTGAACTTGTGGGTATAAAACTTTCCAAATACTAATGGAATGAATGGACAAATTGATATGGTAACTGCTTAACTTATTAAAAATGTATTTTTTTAATGATAGATATTAATAATATCTTATTCTTTACAGGATACACGGCAGTATTAGCAACTTGTATAGCGGTAAGTCACATTTTTAAAAATTATATTTATAGATAAAATCAGGTGAATAATTAATTTATTTCGATATTCTTATGAGTTTATAAAAGCACTTTAAACAAGTTAAGATGCATAAGCGCATTGTTTGACACAATAATACAATGTATTAAGGTATACATTTAGACAATAGGAAGTAAGCCGTGGTGATATATTTATTGATATTAAAATTTATAATAAATATATATGTTCCAAACTTCTTTCTCACAAAATAAAATGTCACTTTTAACACCTATATCACAAATAACTATTTTCTACAAATCTATTAAAAGTGGCCTTTTTAATGTTTTTTTTTTTTTGGTTAAACATGCCCCTTTATGACACCAGTGATAAAAAGTGACAGCTCATTGTTTCTTTTAATTTTGACACTAGTGTTAAAACTGACTTAGTTACCTGGGCAACGACGCATGGAAAAACAAATTGAGATATTTGACGTACGTCAAAAAATAATTCGAAATACAAATTTAACTTTAAAATATCTGAATTGGCCAGCACATTCTATGTATTTTGTATAAATGTTGTTGGGTATTGTGCAGTGGACTGTATATTTGAAAATAGATTCTTATTGGACACACACACAGAACAACTTTATTTGCAAAAATACATTAATATGTTCACAAAATTAACAAAATTACTTGCAACACGTTTTTCAATCGTTTTTCCACAAAAAACAATGCTAACACCTTCACACTGTTGTGTTGCCAACATCTCTTTTATATATCAATAAAAATCCTACAGATTAAATGTCCCTAAATTTGTATAACAGTTCCCAGGCAACCAGTAATACTCAAGTGTATTGAGGGTTGAAGTCTATTAGGGGGTTTTCTTCTCTAACATTCCGGCCGCCTTGAAGTCTTCTTCAAAGTCACTCTTCGTCGATCGGAAGTGGGCAGATTTTTGTGATTGGTCTCTTGAATTCCTTACCGTTGGACAGTTTAACTAACACCACTCGTACATGGCCATCTTCTCCAGGATACACTCTTGTAATTCTTGCTAATCTCCAATTAAGAGGTGGAAGATTATCTTCTTTCAATAAAACGATTTTTCCCTCGCATTGGTTGGGCTGAATGTTGTTCCATTTATGGCGTTGTTGTAAGTAGTTTAGATAGTCGTGAGACCAACGGTGCCAAAAATGTTGTTGCATATACTGAATTTGTTGAAATTTGGTAAGTTTATTCACGGGTTGCGTTTTGATATCAGGTTCTGGTACATTAGTCAATAAGTCACCGATTAGGAAGTGTGCTGGGGTTATAACTGAAAGGTCATCAGGATCATCTGTTAGAGGAATTAGGGGTCTTGAGTTGAGGCAAGACTCGATTAGAGTTATGGTTGTATACATCTCTTCATAGTTCAGGTGGGCGTTGCCTACTATTCTCTTCAGATGAAACTTCACCGATTTTATTCCAGCCGCCCAAATGCCGCCGAAGTGGGGAGAATTTGGGGGTATGAAGTGCCACGTGGTACCTTGGCTAGCTGCAGATTCAAGAATGTAGTCTCTTGTTTCTTCTGTTTTAAACAATTGGTACAACTGATGAAGTTCGTGATTGGCGCCTTTGAAGTTGGTGCCATTGTCGCTGTATATGGTTTGACACTTTCCTCTTCGTGCCATGAAACGCTTTAGTGCAAGAATAAATGATCCTGCAGTTAAATCATTGACGAGTTCAATGTGAATAGCCCGAGTACATAAACATATAAATAATGAAATATATGCCTTGTTTAATGGTGAATTTCTTCTTTGTCCTTGTTTAACTAATATCGGACCTCCAAAGTCAACACCAACATTCAAAAAGGGTCTGGTTGGTTGTACACGAACACTTGGTAGATTTCCAATAATTTGCTCCGATTTTGTTCTCTTGAATCGACAACAAGTTACACAGCGATTTATAATTTTTCTGGTTAAACTTCTTCCATTTATGGGCCAAAAGTTTCTTCTAATACTATTTAACGTAGCTTGAGTACCACCATGTAATTGCCTTTTGTGTTCTTGTTGTATTATTAGCTTAGTTAGTATATGTTGTTTTGGAAGAATTATTGAATGTCGCTGATCAAATGGTACAGATGATTTTTGAATTCTGCCTCCAACTCGCAATAACTCTTCAAAATCCAAAAATGGATTAAGTGATCTTAAACTGTATGGCAGTTTTTTCATTTTGAGCTGTTTGATTTCTTCAGAATATTCTTCAACTTGTGCTCTTCTTATTAACAGCTTAAGTGCTCTATCTAATTCTAATGGTAACAATGGTCCGCAAATTCGATCTTGTTTGATTTTTCGGCAGTTGTTTACAAATCTCAAACAATATGCTATCGTTCGTTGTAATTTTTGGACACTAGAAAATTTGTGGAAGATGCTCCAAGGCTGTATTACTAACAGTGAAACCTTTTTCTCTTCGGGAGCGTCTAAAGTAATGTTGGATGTTTTAGGCCATTCACTTTTATCCATCTGGATAAATTGTGGTCCCATCCACCAATCTTCGTTTTGTTGTAACTCATTTGGGTGCATTCCACGTGAAAGACAATCCGCTGGGTTGTTTTCAGATTCGATGTGATTCCATTCACAATCTATAGTTAACTCCTGAATTTCTGATGTGCGGTTGGCAACAAATGTCTGCCAGCGTGTTGGGGGTGATTGTAACCAAGCCAACACTATCATCGAATCTGTCCATAGGTATGTATTATGTAAATTAATTTCCAAGCTGGGTACTACCTTGTTGACCAGTCTGGCTAAAATCAAAGCACCACATAGTTCGAGGCGCGGGATTGTTACTTGTTTAATTGGTGCTACACGTGCTTTGGAACAAATTAATCGCACTGACTTACTTTCATCTACATATTCTGTTAGGATATACAAAACCGCTCCATAGGCCACTTGTGAAGCATCACAGAACCCATGGATTTCACAGTTTTTGATTTCTTTTGCTTCAAATAAACTTCGTGGTATTTTTATGTCTTTTATTTCAGGTAAATGATTTCTCCACTGTTTCCATTTATTTAGGATTTCATTTGGCGCAGGTTCATCCCAATCTAGTTTCGTCTTCCATAGTTCTTGCATTAGCAGTTTAGCTAATGTTATTATGGGTCCAAGTATGCCTAGAGGATCAAAAATGCTAGCTATTTGTCGCAGGATGCTTCTCTTAGTTTCTGGCTCAGCTTCATCGCAAATATTCATGACAAATTTGAATTTATCTTCTGCAGGTAGCCATATTAAACCTAATGTTTTTATTTCATTGTTTCCTATAGCTAACGGTACTGTCGTTTCTCGATCTTGTGGATCAATGTTCTCTAGCAGTTCCTCCCTATTGGCACACCATTTATGTAACTTTAAATTTCCTTGTTTGAGTAATAAAATTAGTTGGCGTTGTAACTCTAAGGCGTTTTCAACCGAATTCGTCCCAGTCATTATGTCATCTACATAAAAGTCTTTTACAACTCTTGCAGCTGCAATAGGAAATTTTTCACCTTCATCATGTGCTAATTTATTTAAAGTCCTAGTTGCCAAATAGGGTGCAGAAGCCGTTCCATAAGTTACTGTTTTTAATTGGTATGTTATTAATTCTTCCTCGTTATCATTTCTCCATATTATTCGTTGGAGATCTAATTGGTCCTCGTGTATAAGTATTTGGCGATACATCTTTTTAATGTCGGCAGTAAATACTGCTGAATGTGTTCTGAATCTTAGAACAATTTCTATGAGTTCTGGTTGAACCACCGGACCTACCATGAGTATATCATTTAGAGACTTTCCCGATGAAGTTTTCATGGATGCGTCGAAAACGACACGTATTTTACTACTGTTCATTGACGTTTTAAACACAGGGTGATGTGGTAAATAACACGCTTGTTCATTTGAATCAATTGGTGCGATTTGCATATGACCCAATGATAAATATTCATTCATGAATTCGACGTACTGTTCTTTAACTTCAGGGTTTTTAACGAACCGTTTCTCTAGCGAATTAAATCTTCGAAGTGCTTCTTGGTAGGAATTGCCTAAATTAGACTTATCCATTTTCAAAGGTAATTTTACTATGTAGCTACCAGTATTGGAACGAGTGACGTTCTTTTCAAAGTGTTCTTCACAGTATCTTTCTTCTAATGTCATTCTTCGTTCAGATAATGTTTCTAACTCCCAAAATTTCGCTACAGCAGTTTCTAATGATGTGTTATGAATAGTTAAATAAGATTGTTTTACAGTTTTCTTGTGATTTTTTGTATATAATGAGATCTTGCCACCAATTATCCATCCAAATTTCGTATTTTGCATAATGGGTAAGTTTTTACCTATTTGTAGATGGCCCGTCTCTAATACATCATAAAAAATCTCACCTCCTAATAAGATTTCTATTTCGCTTGATTCATGAAATTCTGAGTCAGCTAATTGTAGGTTTTGTGGAATCTTCCAATCCGAAATATCAAAAGATGTTACAGGTAAACCACAAGTTATATTTTCTAATATAATAAATTCGAGTTTCCTTTGAAAATTGTTGACATTGGATGCAATGGTTAATTGCACCACCTCATTTGCTTCAGCGTTTGTTTCACTTATTCCACTGATAGAAATATTCATTAAATTTGTGGGTATATTCAATTGTTTTACTTTGTGTCTGGTAATAAAATTAATTTGTGATGCACTGTCAAGAATTGCTCGAGCTGATAGCCAGTCTCCTCGCTTATCTTGAATTTTAATTCTTGCTGTCGACAGTAGCACTTGATGTGTTGCTGCTGAGTTATGCAATGATGCAGTTAAAGAAGCTTGTTTTTGTTCTAGTGCCTTTGGCGAGTCTTCGGAACCTTTTACTTCTTGCTTCTGATTGAATGTTTGGTCTGAAGCTTCTGTTATTTTTCCAGGATCTCTTCTGTCTTGATGAATCATAGTATTATGTTTTCTGTTACAGATTTTGCATGTCGCTGCGCTGCATTGATGATTGCTATGTCCAAATCTTAAACAATTGTAGCATGCGCCAGTGGTCTTAATCGCTTTTAGTTTATCTTCGTGACCATACTTTATAAATGTGTTACACTGATAAAGTGGATGAAAACTCCCTTTGCATATTCTGCATTGCTTCGATCTTTCGCTGTTCATGGAAACTGTAGCTGCGTGGACTGCCTTATTTGACGATTTTATTTTATCTTCGTTTATAAACTCCAAAGCAAGACATCTTTGTTCCACGAATTTGTAGAATTTGTTCAAAGTCGGCAGTGTATCACCCTTTTTGGTTAGTTCCCAGTCACGCCGCATTGATTGATCTAATTTGTTGCTTAACATGTAAACTAGGATGACGTCCCATTCCTTTACAGGAACGCTGAGTGCTTCTAACGATAGTAAATGCTGCTTTGCGTCTGTTAATAATTTTCGTAAACTACTAACAGAGTCTTTTGTTACATTTGGTTGATCAAATAATGCTTTTAAGTGAATGTTGACATTGAATTGTTTGTTGTCGTATCTTTCTTTCAAGAGCTGCCACGCAACTTTGTAGTTTTCAGCCAGTGGAGCTACAGCTTGGATGACTTTCAACGCTTCACCTTTTAATGAACCTTTCAGATGATATAATTTCTGAACTGGCAAAATTTGTGTATTGTTATCTACAACTGCTACAAACAAGTCCTTGAAGTTCTGCCAATCTTGATAATCACCTGCAAATGTTGGTAAATTTATCTCTGGTAACTTTACTTGGGGTGTAAGATTGACTTCTTGTGAATTTGTCTCATTGTTACGGCTATTGTTTGTGACACTACTTATTGTTTGAGTAACATTCATGCTTTCATGATCTTTTACCAACTTCATCAATGCTGCTTTTGTAGAAAAATATTTTTCTTCTATACTCTCACGATCTGCTTCATGCTTGTCGAAATCAATGATCTCCAACTTGTTCTGTACTTCATCAATGTTTTGATAAAGCTCTTCTAGCGTGGATTGGCGTACAATTATTTCTTGTATATCATCTTCTTTTTGTATGAATTTCTTTACGTAGTTGGTAATTCTTGTCATGGAACCTTTGATTGATTTTCGCTTATTCAACAACTCTTGTTCGTCATCAGACATGATTTCTTTATTGTTTCTGTGGCAATGTATTCTGCAACAATAATACTCGTCCTTTGTATTTCTCCGATGCTGTAGCACTGGATCTCACTTTTTCTCGTGTTCAATTGCTTGGTTATGTTCTCAATCCGTCTCGATTGGACCAAAATGTTGGGTATGGTGCAGTGGACTGTATATTTGAAAATAGATTCTTATTGGACACACACACAGAACAACTTTATTTGCAAAAATACATTAATATGTTCACAAAATTAACAAAATTACTTGCAACACGTTTTTCAATCGTTTTCCCACAAAAAACAATGCTAACACCTTCACACTGTTGTGTTGCCAACATCTCTTTTATATATCAATAAAAATCCTACAGATTAAATGTCCCTAAATTTGTATAACAGTTCCCAGGCAACCAGTAATACTCAAGTGTATTGAGGGTTGAAGTCTATTAGGGGGTTTTCTTCTCTAACAAATGTCATACAGAAAGTTCCTTGCAAAAGATTATATTTCTTGTACATTGCCTTCCAGCTGTTGTGTGTATTTTATACAAATTCCATGCAGAAAATTTCTAGCAAAAGATCCTATATTTCCAGTAAAATATTTAACTTTACGTTTATATGGTGAGTAATTTTAAACAAATTAACTACATAATTATTCTAATCCATATTGTACAAATACAATTTTTAAAAATTGTAGCTGAGGATGAATCAATATGGTTCGAAACGTCCATATTTTTAAATAAACGATTTAAATAAATAAATGGATCACCAAGGCCTTCAATTTCCTTATACGATTAGTACACATTGATCCTTCCAAATCAACGATTCTGCAATCTTTAATATTTATAATAGCATTAAATATGAAAAAATGATACTTAACTCGATTTTTCAAGAAAAAATGTTAAAATCTTCAAATGAGAGTACTTCCGGTTGACCAATTATAACCAAAATGCAATCAGTTCTTCATATGGATGTAGCGAAGAAGAATACGAATCATAATTTTTGGAAATAGTACCTATTAGAGTTATCGCAGGTGAAAATTTTGTCACACACAGACACACACACACGCACGCACGCACGCACGCACGCACGCACACACACGCACACACGCACACACGCACACACGCACACACACAAACACACATCATCGTAAAAATAGTAAAATCGTATTCTAGGGACCCTAAAACGTGCTTATTCATCGAAAATTCACCACCGAATTTTTTCACCAAACATACCTTCCTTACTTAAAGGTGACGGAAGGTAAAAATGTGTTTGTTAGAATTGGTTCCTTCCCATAAAATAAAATGTCACTTTTAATACTTATATCATAAATTACTATTCCTTCACTGAATATGTATTAAGTATTACATATTTAAGGTGCAGGGACAGTACGTAACTGATGATGACTATATCTTGTAGTCAGGGATTTGCCTGTAATCTATGCTGCGCATAGACAATGATATTTACGTGATTAAAATTTGTATATTGTCTACGCCTATATAGCGCCAGGGGGGGGGGCACGACCCACCCCAAAATGGCCATGCTTCCCCCCCCCTAGGAAAAAATTCATATTAGTGTAATTATTTTATTAATGGGAAAACTTGGAGAAAAACAGTCTGATGGAAACGTTTGAAAATTGTTTTATTATACAGGGTATTTCCTTTAAAACAACCAGCGATTTTTTGGGCGAATTAATAACTTTAGAAAAAAATGTTATATACAAGAAATGATCAAGAATAAGGGGCTAATTTATTAATAATAACAAACCGAAAATTCGACCAGTGGTTCTCAAACGGCAGAACAAAATTATATTTTTTTAAATAATATCCTATATAATTGTTTAGCCCATTAGATAGAGAACTTTTTTTCTGATTTCAACGATATAAATATGGTATAGGATTGTATAACAATTATTTCGAGAAAAATGGTAATAAAAATAATGTTATAATATAAGAACAGGCTATGCAATACACACGGCTGTTGCCTAGTTACGCTAGTAGTAAACCCATTTTTTATTACATTATTTCCAGTTTTTAATACCATTTTTCTCTAAATAATTGTTATACAACCCTATGCTATATTTATATCGTTGAAATCAGAAAATAATATTCTATTTAAGGGGCTAAAAAATTATATGGAGTGCAATTTAAAAAAATATAATTTTGTTCTACCGTTTGAGAACCACTGGCTAAATATTCGGTTTGTTGCTATTGATACATTATGCCCTTATTCTTGATCATTTTTGGTATAAAACATTTTTCTCTAAAGTTGTTAGTTCGCCCAAAAAAGCGCTGGTTGTTTTAAAGGAAACACGCTGTATAGCCGATGTTTCGGCACCAAATATGCCTTCTTCCGGGAAATTTAAACTTACAAGTTGAAATTTTTTTGTAAAAAAATGTTGAGTTACGAAATTCTATTGTTTCTGAAGATGAACTGTGTGGTTTACATTTGTCTAAAAATAATTTTGACAATATACTTTTGTAATTCAACATTTTTTACAAATTTTTCAACTTGTTTACATTTCCCTGAAGAAGGCAAATTTGGTGCTTGTTTTGGCTCGGTTCAGAACGTCAACGTAAACTGTCAACATACTTGTTATGACGAAGGTGTTCTGTGTGTTTTGGTGAATATTAATAATAATTAGTGATATAATAATAGTAATAATATATTGGTAGAAATATCCATCATTCACAAAGTGAGGTTATTTTATACCATATAATGCGCCACCACAATGCACGACGTACGTTCAGGTAATTAAACAAAGATAGTGGCGACTCAGCCCCGCCTTCTATGACGTCTATGACGTTTACTTTCCTAGTCTATTTAAATAAAAATGTTAGATCCATCTTTGTACGACGTTTTTTTAGAGATGTTAATACAATAGAGCTAAACTATTATTCACGAAAGATGACTATTCAAGGTCATTTGTGAGTCGTCTGATATAATATTACTTGCAAATAACGTCATTGCATTTCGTATGCCTAGGCGTGCAACATGAAATATTTATGGACACATTTTAACTGAAAAAATAAAAGTAATTCATTTGAAAATTTTGTTTCTTTCTAAATCATGCCTTTCTGAAAGATTTATTTTCTTCACTTATGTTTTTGCAAAATACAAAAACATAGACAACTTATAAACCAAGGAATAATAACTTGATTTAAACGTCAACGCCACTGGGTAAATATTAGCACAGAGGGCAGTGTAGTAGATAATTAGGTATCGGTAATTCTACGATATATGTCATTATTATTTATAGTGTGTTAGAAAGTAATGCCATTATTTACGTATATCTGTCACACCACATAAATTAAATAGACATAGGTCAAAAAATCTTTCTCTTTCTAATACAAAATGTTGCTAAGCTACTGCTATGAAATGATGTATATTCTTTCCTCGAACAAATGACGTTGAATAATCATCTTTCGTGAATAATAGTATATCAGGAATTTTTTTACTTAAAATGTAAAAAAAATCTTTGAATTCCTTCGATTCTATTTGTGTATATTTGATAAAGAGGTAACCAACAAATAGCAGCAAATTCAAGATGTGAACGAACAATTGAGTAGTGTAAAGATATGAAAGTACCACAACTTTTGAATTTACCCCCAATTCTTTAAATAATCCTAGCATTTTATACGATTTTTTGATATGATCAATGTGTAAATTAAAAATTAATTTGCTATCTAAGATAACTTCTAAATCCTTTACATGATTTACTCGGTTCGCATTGTCTCTGCCGAAACAGTAATTATAAACATATGGCTGGTAGCAAGAGCGTGGTTCTAACACCGGTGTTAGGTAGAACGGGGGCAACGACTTGGTACATACTTCAGGGTTGTTAACAAAATCATTGTTGACAATAAACTGATTAAGCCGTATATGTACTGACAGCCTTATTCAATAAATTTGGCTTCATTATTTTAAATTGTTTATCCTACAAACAAGTCAAGAAGCAAATTATATTAAACAATTTTAAACAATGCAGTCAAATTTAATAAATATGGCTCTCAGAACATTCTCATTTTAATCAGTATATTGGCAACACTGATTATGTTAACAACCCTGACGCATATGCCAAGTCGTTGCCTTGGTTCTAGCTAACACCGGTGTTAAAACCACGCTCGTGAGACCAGCCATGTATTTCTATTCCTCGAGAATGTTCTACATTTATCAAATTTAAAGGTGCATTCACAAATGAAAATTAGGTTTTTGGTTTTTGTTTAGGTTTAAGTAAGTCATTCATAAATGTAAGTTTAAATTACCTGAAAATTAGTTTTGATTTGTGCAGACAACTATGTAAATGCTTCAAAAACAAGATTAAAATATCGGTAGAGCAGTACTCAACAAGACACCTGTGCGCCGTGAAACTATCATTCGCTTGGCATTATTGGTTATATTTCAGCAATTAAGTTATGACAGTCTCCATGTTATTCTTGTATTTGTTTAAAAAGCCGACTCCACCAAGTGGATACTAAATAAAGATGGGTGTATATATCTATATCATTTCAGACTCGTTCTCATTGGTGAAGTTTGTGACGTCAAACTAAATCATAAACCTAAAGTTTGGACCTTGCAATGTTTAGCTTTATGATTTGGATTTAGAAACCCTGAATTCTGAAGTGTGAATGGAGTCATAACGTAATATGCGGCTAAAGCCTTTAAATCTAAAATATAAACCATAAATCTAAACCTAATTTTCATTTGTGAATGCACCTTAAGAGTTAAATCATTAGCATTAATTAAACTTGCTAAGGTCCTCTTGAAGGGCCAAACAGTCAAATAATGAGTTAATACGTATATAAACTTTTTACGTCAAACTAATCATAAAAATCTTGTGAAAAATGTGGTGTGAAACAAGATATATTTTTAAAATGCAGGGAACGTTCGCCTGGCCCATTATCGATTTGCTTTATGGTGCACATTTGCTTTCAGTTCACATTTTCATCGAGATCTGTGTGATATCCAACAAGGGTTTGAAAGGAAAATACGCAAAATACCCCTATCATTTTAATAAAAGAGCTGACACGTATTTCTTCTATACAAAGTTCTGTTTCAGTTGAGTTCAGTTCTTTTAAGTTCTTGCTTGCTGATAGCATCTGCAAGGCAATGTAATTCTTTGTGAGATTCTGACACACGTAGTTTTAATGAATACAAATGATTTGCACTGTATTCAGATCTTATTTCATTCCGCTTTTGTTGTGGAAATTGATTATTGATTGTGCTGAAATCGTTTACAATGACATTCAAATTTAATTTATTTCTATGCAGCAAAAATAATCATTAAATTAAGACTGATTTATGCGATAATAGTAAACAAAGAACTCAAAGGAGGTCAGCTTATTACCTCCCGTTTATTTAATTTTTATTAAGTATTGTATTCATAAAATAGTTCAAATACAGGTAATCTTCGCCTCTCCACTTAAATAAATAATTGGGAACCAAATGCACTAACTTCATTATTTTAAAATTAAATTTCATTCAATATTCCACCATTTATTTATTATTATTAAGCAAAAGATTGTTTGACAAACTATACTTTTTTATTATAAATATATTTATTTAAGAAATGCATTAGAAATAGGACAGTGTTTTTTCCAAAATTTCCCGTCGCTTACTAATTACTAATTTAGATGCAGAATTTTATTTTCTAAAACATTTATTTGAAGCATTTTGTCTAAAATTGATGGGCTACTTTCTTTTGCGCAAGGAAAAAGTGTTTTCCCATGTTAAACGCCTATGGCCCTCTTTTTGTGTTACACCCGGTATATAAACATAATTGTAGCAAGTATGTAGATAAAAATATTGTTCACAAAGCCATTTGCAGAGTATTATGACGAAAAATCTTCAATAAATTACGTTTAAAAAAATCGTTAATTTGTCCGCCTTGAATCTTCGAAGCTATTAATTCTACAAAAAAAAAATAATAAAACCATTTTATAGGATATTTTATCTACTTTAATTTTGTATATGAAATGTTTTTCGCTAAAACCTATAATTTCGGAGATTTTTGCAAATATATTAAAAAGAATATCATTAAACACGTCCAATCGTGCAAAAAATATATTAAAACTGATTTTTACCTCCCGATACCCTTGGTAAGGGAGGTATAGAGATCGTGCTAAAAATCGCATATCGAGATTTTGGTAAATGACCACGTTTTAAGGTCCCTAGAATCCAATTTTAACATTTTCACGATGATGTATGTGTATATGTGTGTGTGGATCCTCCACTATAACTCAAATACTATCAGTCATAAAATTCTGAAACCTTGTATTTGGGACTTGTTCTGTAATGGAAGAAGCCCATTAGATTTTGCTGAAAATCGGATAACCGGAAATGGCACTTTACAAGAAGCTCAAAATAGTTTTCCTTCGAAAAATACCTTTAAATGTTATTTTTTCGAGATTAATGCTGTTATAAAAATTAAAGATTATTAAATTTTTTATAGATTTGCATTAATACTTTTTCTATATATTTTATGGATAAATTTATAAAATTATCTATAATTTAAATCTCAGAGCCTACGATATAAACAAACAAAACGCAGTTATTCAAATGTATGTAACTGACAGATAAATGCCACTATCAAAGAACTAATCATTTCAAAATAATATTAGTAACGTTTTAAAAAGAAAAAAGTAAATAGAACAATAGAAAAGGAATGCAATACAGTTTCCAGCATAAGTAAATATGTAGGTATGTATTTAGATTGATAAAAATTGACGATTCACAAAAATATTTAAGCTAACCCTCATTTTTGGATTAGTGAATTCTATTCTATCCCGGTATTTAAAAATTAATCTTCATTTTATTATAGCTCCGGTGGCTCAATGGTTAGAGCAACGCCTCATATCATGAGTGCCCTCGGGGCTCTGGGTTCGAATCCCACTAAACCATGGATGTGTGTGAATGTGAACTCACTCTGTAATTGGGATTTAATCTTGTTGAGGGGTTTAAAAAATATAGGAACTTGGATTAGATTAGACTATATTTTAAGATATAAACTCTCAAAATTAGAGTAAAATTCGCTAATCCAAAAATAAGGATTGACTAAATCTTTTTTATCACTCGGGCTGTAACGGCGGAAGGTTTGTGTTGGCCACACCAGATTTTATTATTTGCGTCTGCGAAATTAAATAAAGTTGACAAAGTATATATCAGTGTTAAAATAATTATTTGTATATACATAGGCACTAAAGTACAATTTTTCATTCTGAATATGGAATTTATTCTACGATGCGATAGCCGAGGAGAATAAACCATATAAGTAATAAAAGAATACTTTAGTGCTGAGGTACATTCTATTTTTTTTTAATCGATAAATTATTAATTAATAACTTTACTTGTTGCGATAGAGATTGTTGTGGTAACAGCACAAACATCGCTTATTTCTTTGAAAATTCCAGTTTACCACTAACTTAAAAATGATTACTTAGACGTAGTCTTCATCATTTCCTACAATGATTTTCTTTCTTAGGTAAATATGATCTTAAAATGGAGAAATATTCTAGCTTAAGAATGAAATAATTCCGTATTTACAAATTTAGGTTAAATTTTTACCAATTTTGAATTACGTACACATAAATTTGAAACGACAAATTACGCTCCGAATGTAAATAATTATGAACGTGGTATGAAATTGAAACATCAGAGAACAAGTTGCAACCTTTCACTTATTTACTTGCCGCAAGTGGAAACATGTAAAAATGAAGAAAATTTTATTCCAATTACGTACCAAATTTCAGCTCTATAGACAGTTAGAAATTCGATTAAAATGGTTTATAAAAAGTTGGAACAGACATAAACAGGCAGACAACATAAGTTAACTAAATGTATGAAAAAAAATGTGATTAGTGATTATGATAAACAAGTAAAGGTTTATAAAAATGTACCCAACTAGGTAAATTATACAATTTTAATAGTTATATTATTTAGAAAATTAAAAAGTTAATAAATTCGTATTTCCAAACTTGGACTCGTACGTTAACAGATTGCCTTATGATACTTGTGTTTTAATGTACTATTATAGAAATTACAAATTTAGTTTAATTCAAGTTTCACAGATGAGTATATAAAGTTCAATTTTGACATAAAAGTCTGAAAAGATTTACTTTAGCTATTATTTTGGCTAACTATGCATAGTGATATAATGTACTTCAATGGCGATATCGGAAAAATGTTATTAAAATTTTAATACCAATAATAATTTATTTGAAAGTCATTATGACTCCGGTTCGAGCAACAAAAATTTCCAAATTTCTGTTGGAGTGTGATATTGAATAATATCAAACACAAATTAGTGCATGGACTGGAAATTTGAAATTTCGTGTTGAATGGTAGGTTATCTGGCAAGAGGTACAGATCGATCCTCATACACGTATTCGGGGTTATTACTCAGTTAATTTAATCCCTCTAACGGAATTATTCAACTGCGAAGTAGTGTATTGTTTTGACGCAGCAATACAGACACAGCCACCTATTCAACGGTGGAGCTTTATTTACCCTCATATTGTCCCCGAACTGCATAAATTTGCAACGTTGCATATTTAGCCTGTCTATGTGTGTAAATTGCTGCAAAATTCTACCCGCTCCGCTATAAATGTATCTACCCTGCGTCTTTTAGGAATAGTTGAGTGTAAGTTGTAAACAAAATTGCTTGTTTTTTGTTCCATGTGAGACAAAGGCACTTTATTCATTTGTATTGTTTTGTTTATATTTCGCGACGTATATGGTAATGTTAAATACTCGTACGTAAATTCCTACGTTTTATTACCCTGAAGTAATTATTCCAGGACTTCAGCAATCAACTATTGTTAGTTTTAAAATAAATTTACCGCACCTGAACGCTTTCTTTTTAAAAGAAAATATTTCTAAATTCTGTCAGTAACACATAAAATATTATGTGTTTATTTTCAATATTACTCGTAGTATACCTAAGTTTCTTGAAATTTAAGTTTTGCATTACTAACTATGAATAAAACAATGCACATACTGGTTAAATTATATAGTTTGGGTTATTTGAGTTAAAATGTAATTTTACCTTAGAAACTAATAAATTTAACTTTGTATCTTTCGTCACCTTTAGGTAAGGAAGGTATTGTCTTTGGTAAAAAAATTCGGTGGTGATTGAGATTATTATTATTGGTTTTATAAATCTCTATGGCTTCTTTAATTAACCTGTTATTGAGGAATGCAGGTCTTGCAAGAATTTTTGTTAATAAAATCTTTAACAACAAAAAATGAAATATGTATTGGTTTAGTTTATTTGCAATATGAACGCATATTCCTAATAATCGGAATAAAATTACTTTTTAGAGAGTCTAAAATTATCAATCTATATTCGGTAATACAAAATATTTACTTAAACTCTGTTTTCTTACAAGTACCTATTAGTAAGCTGATTCAAGTCACTTTTGAATTTTTACTTGTAACTTAGATATATGTATATTCCACATGCACAAGTTCATTCGTGATTAACTAACTAACAAAATGGATTTAAATTATGTGTTTTACATTTATACGCATACATGTAGTTTAATTCCTGACAAATAATTAATAGCGGGTACTATAAAGCTCCACTTAAATTTAATTTCAAAGTTAATCAAATTCAATGAATACATACGAAACAATTTTGAAGTTTTTATGACAATCAATGCTGTCAAAAAATTGCATTAATCCAGTTAATTAAATTTAAGTGTACTTTTATATAATCGAACCTAATGGCTAGTTTCATAAAAGACACTTAAATTTTAAGCTAGGGTTAAACAAAGAAATGCAAATCAAAATTTTAACAGCAATAATTACTCATTTTCCCTTACGAAATTGTCAGTTTGAGGAACACATTTAAAATTTGAGCGTCAGGAGTGCAACCTGACATTTATGCATTATTAATTTTTACAAATAGGTGGGTTTATAAATTTACATCTTATTTATAACCATGTAAACCAGCGTTTCTTAACCTTTTCAGGGCGCGACCAAAATTTATCTATTGTATTGGTTTTACGACCCACTAGAAAATTTAAAAAAATAAAAAACATATGTCTTATTATAAACTATACCTACTTATTTATAAACAAAATAATATAAATTTAATACCATAATAAGACCAACAATTATTTTAAATAAAACGAAACTTGTTACAATTTGGTACATGAATTTGATACAATTTTAATTTTGTTTGATAGTCACAATGTCCGAAACATAAATATTAAGTACATTTCCATAATTGTCCAAAAAGTGCAAGTAGCTTACAAAAATAATGTTAATTAATGTGTACCCTGAGTTTGCATATGTTTCGAAAGTTCTTTAAATCGCGGCGATTTCTTAAATTTTTTTTTAGTTATTACTAGAGCAGAAAAACCAGGTTCGCATATATAGATAGGTAGTAGCAAAAGGTAATAATATTTTCAGTTATTTATTTCCCAAGATTGGTTTTTATTTCTTTAACTAAAATGAACTCAACGCATTGGTAGTGTTGTTGCATTGTATTGCATTGTATTGCTAACGTAAGTAACATTTTAGTAGTTTTAGTTAGTTTTAGAAAAATATGATTGTCATTTAGTAATCAAAGTTACAAAATTCTGAATAGTTTACGCGACCCACTCAAACCCTTTCGCGACCCAAATTTGGGTCGAAACTCAGATTAAAAACGCTGATGTCTAATTAGATTTAATTAATTTACTTTTTTTAATTAATCAGAAATTTCTGATCTCGTAAGTTAATTTCTAGAATGCTTGAGTGCAATATTTGCATAAAATTTATATAAACATGATATTAATAGCCGTTTGCACCGGTTATACTTAATTTTAAGTACACCTTTTCAAAATAAGTGTATTGCACCAATTTATAAATCATATAAATCACGTCAGCGCTCCTTAAATTTAAGCTGTAGTTCAGGTGACACTTAGAGGCACCCTTAAAATAAATATTGCATTTTCAGGCCTGTCCAGTAAATTAATAATTGTTTGTTCATGTAGAAATATTAATGTCACAGATATTATTTTGCGTAAGATTATTTTTATTAAATTTATTATGTTTTGTCTCTAATTAGCTAGCGTAGCAGCAGTTAGGGCTGTAGTGATCTGATCCAGTTGGTTAAGAGGATTGTCTCCGGATCACCACCGAAGCGGCAGAGGTTCCGTAGTAACTAGCGGTACTGCCCGTAGTTGCCAACATGTGTGTACGGTGTGTGAATGCCTGAACCTTTTGTAAATGATTGCCTCCTCACTGAGTATTTCTCATGTGTTAATTCTTTTACAGAAATAATCACGGCGTGAAGGAGATTTCCGCGTGACCCGGTTCAGCCAGGCGACGGTCATCTAGATTTGTTATTATTTTTGTATTAATACTGTATATACTGGTTTGGGTGATACATGTGTTTTAATATTCTAATTTTCAGCGCTAACATTTAATCGTCATTTATTACATTTCAGAAGTGGGATCAGCACATTTTTAACTTTCAGCTTTTGGGATCACACCAGCACAACTTTTGGAACAGTGCGGATATTGATTACGTTTATGTTTAGCTGGATTACGAACCTGGAACAACATTACAACATGACTTTACCTAACAACAGTCCTCAATTTCAGTAAGTACGTTCACTTTACGCGCTATGCATAAATGGGACGAAATAACTACCATCATGTATGTGAGATCTCGCTAGAGAGGGTATGGAGAAATATGGTATAAAGCGCTGCAAGGAATAAATCATTCTTGGGAGTCATAGAAGGCTATGTCGTTGAAGGCTTTTCCGTCACAGGAAAATTATTTTCAGTTGCTTCAAGAAATGATTTCTCGCAACAAGAAACCGGATGAACTTATGTTGCAATACTATTATGAGAACCCGGCGCTACTCAACACTTGCCCTTATCAGAGAATGCAAGAAGCCGCAGTCTCTTTTATTATTTTTGAAAACGATCGAAGATAAATTAGCGATATGAACCCTTTCTACTCTCATTAAACGCGATTTACATCGTACTCTTCAGAACAAGCGGCTTTACTATACTACGCAGCAACACAACGATGGAATGCTAACATTCGTTGTTTTATTTGTGGAAAATTGGGACATACACGCTCACATTATAACAAAAAACGGCAACGAGTATCGAATTGTGCAGAACGAAATGGAGGCGAATTCAGTGGAAGTAGGAACCAGCGACCACGACAACGCCAACATCAGCATGTTCAACGTCAACAAGAGCCACAACCACAACTGCCAGAAAGGAACATCTTAACAACATCTGCGGAGGTAAGCGGTAATTGTCTAAGCGTACGTCGATATGGGGTCCACTTGCATAACCATGAAGGAAACGAGCACGTATTCCCGCGAACAATGTAGTAGCAGACAAAGATATGGAATGTGTTCTACCAGTCTTGAACTGATGCGGAATTAACAATTCAGAAGGATAAAATTATAACAAGAAGATGGAAGTGTCAAGTTGATAATACAGGAGCGCAGAAAATGAAGGAATATACTTTACGTAGGATGAACTACACGTGGGAACGGATATAAGTGTGGATCAACGCGAACAACTAATACGTCTGCTGAAGGAATATAGGGAATGTTTTGTAAAAACTGTGAAGGATATTCGATGCACGAATGCGACCGAAGTGGATATTTTACTGACTGATGATACACCCATTACTTACAGGCCGTAAAGATTGTCAATTCCAGAGAGACAACACGTTCAGGGAATAGTACAAGAGCTTCTTGATGGCGACATTATTCGCGAATCTACTTCACCCATTTCAGCACCGATTCTTCTAGTGAAGAAAAAGAACGGAGAAGCGCGAATGTGTATAAACTACAGGCATTTAAACAAAGTAACAGTAAACGACCGCTACCCCTTTCCAAGAATTGATGACCAACTAGATCAATTGCAAGGGGCGAAGTACTTCACAACTTTAGATATGATGTCAGGATATTACCAGGTGCCTATCACGCAGAGCTCAAAGTACAAAACTGCATTTGTAATACCGGACGGACATTACGAGTTTAATCGTCTCCCTTTTAGATTATCTAATGGACCATCAGTTTTTCAGAGGCTGGTCAACAAAGTTCTAGGATCATGTCGTAACACCATCGCCATGGCTTACTTAGATGACATTATCTGCCATCATCATTTACAGAGGGTATTCAGCGACTGACGACACTATTTGACATTTTTTAGGGCAAACAACTTTACACTGGATATGAAAAAATGTTTCTTTTTCAGAGCAGCATCAATTATTAAGGATTTCAGATTGGTCGAGATGGAGTTCGACCTGGAAAGGAGAAAATAAAAGCCGTCACCGGATTTCAGGCACCGAGGAATGTGCATCAAGTAAGACAGTTTGTAGGACTTACAAGTTATTTTCGACACAACATTAAAGATTACGCTAAGATTGTGCGACCGATTACTAATCTAACGAGAAAGGATACACGGTGGTGTTGGGAAGCGAAACAACAGAAAGTATTTGAAGACCTAAAGGAAAAGCTTACGGAACGACCGCATCGTGTGAACCCGAGGGTCGCCAGCGTAGCAGCAGGGAAGGCTGTAGTGACCCACAACTGGTGTCGCTAACGGCAGCAGCAGTTAGGGCTGTAGTGATCTGATCCAGTTGGTTAAGAGGAATGTCTCCGGATCACCACCGAAGCGGCAGTTGTTCCGTAGTGGCCGCTCGTGTGAACCCGAGGGTCGCCAGCGTAGCAGCAGGGAAGGCTGTAGTGACCCACATCTGGTGTCGCCAACGGCAGCAGCAGTTAGGGCTGTAGTGATCTGATCCAGTTGGTTAAGAGGAATGTCTCCGGATCACCACCGAAGCGGCAGTGGTTCCGTAGTGGCCGCTCGTGTGAACCCGAGGGTCGCCAGCGTAGCAGCAGGGAAGGCTGTAGTGACCCACATCTGTGGTCGCCAGCGTAGCAGCAGTTAGGGCTGTAGTGATCTGATCCAGTTGGTTAAGAGGAATGCGGCAGTGGTTCCGTAGTGGCCGCTCGTGTAAACCCGAGGGTCGCCAGCGTAGCAGCAGGGAAGGCTGTAGTGACCCACATTCTGGTGTCGCCAACGGCAGCAGCAGTTAGGGCTGTAGTGATCTGATCCAGTTGGTTAAGAGGAATGTCTCCGGATCACCACCGAAGCGGCAGAGGTTCCGTAGTAACTAGCGGTACTGCCCGTAGTTGCCAACATGTGTGTACGGTGTGTGAATGCCTGAACCTTTTGTAAATGATTGCCTCCTCACTGAGTATTTCTCATGTGTTAATTCTTTTACAGAAATAATCACGGCGTGAAGGAGATTTACGCGTGACCGGGTTCAGCCAGGCGACGGTCATCTAGATTTGTTATTATTTTTGTATTAATACTGTATATACTGGTTTGGGTGATACATGTGTTTTAATATTCTAATTTTCAGCGCTAACATTTAATCGTCATTTATTACATTAATATTTTGATTTCCTGTAGATGAAAGTGGATAATGATTTGGAATTAGAGTAGATGATGATTTGAAGGTTATGAACTTAATAAATTTTGGAATTCCGCGTCAAATATACACTTTGAAAAATATGTATATTTGTATAATTTTAACCAATTAAGCTTAAGGGCAACATACCAACTAAGGGGCGCTTAACTAAGGGGAACAAATAAGTGATACCGGTGCAAACGGGCATTAGATAGTACGTGTAGCTACTCGTAATTTAGCTAACGAATCTGGATTAAAAGAAATAAAAAATCCATGTATACATCTATTGAATTATGTGCACATAATCATATTTATCTAAAATAAATTTAACGATCTGTATTAGCTTCAAGGCTAATAATTGTGGTAAATAGAGTTTTAACTATGTAAGTTTGCCTCATTGCTCTCTTAATCTGCTGGTATAGAGATTTCGATAATGATATTTTTGCCCGGAGTCTTAAAATGAAAGCCAGTGTTTTATTGTGTTATTGAATAAAAGAACACATGATTTAATTAACATTCTCATTCTCACAACAAGAGGTTGTTTAGTTATCCTCGAGCACGTCTTCTTGCCTTGTCCCGTGTCCGGCCCAACCACGTTGGATGGATATCAATTACGTGACCGAATTGCGAAGCAGACTTATCAAGGCGGCTCTGTACCAGAACCCTCGCCTTGCCATTCGCTCGTTTTCGCCTACCTCCTTGAATCGAGAGGGCCTGGCGCAGTTCTGTTGTTCCAGACAACGTCATCTAGTTATGGAAATGAAATGGGTGCTACGATCACAATGATGTGGATGGATTTGGAAACTTGGGATAGAGTTATTACTAAATATAAGATGTGTGAATATAGAAGTGGTTAGTGGAGTTTGATAATACACAGCAGGTATTACCAAAGTGGGGGGTACATCTCGCTGAAGTACATCAAAGCGACGCAATGAGAAATTATGGTGCCTGAATTTATAGAAACTCGCACGATGGCAGCTTCGCGTCAATTTAAAATTAATTAGAAATGCAAATTGCAAACAACTTTCAAATTTCTCCGTGAAACGAACATATTAGTAAAAATATTACAAAGTTCCGTCATGTTTCACAATTTACAACTTCTGAGTCAACTTTACAGTCATCATCAGAAGCTGGCCAGCACAACTAGTAACCACAGACCCGTTTCACACTATTTGGTGCTCATCAGTGTGGTGTAACTAGAGCTGGGCAATACAAAGTACTTTATTAGGTTTTCAAATACTTTCAGTGCAGTACTTGAAGTACTTTATATTTATAGTACCTTGTACTTGACAAATAAAGTCTAGTCACATGTACTTGGTACGTAATACTTGGAAAAATACTTGAAGTACTTTAAATGTACTTGAATTACTTTAAATATACTTGAAGTTCGATGAATAATTTAAAAATTAACAATGTTATGAGAATTGTTTGTCTGTCAGTGTTTATTCTGCAGTGGTGTGGTGTAATTTTTGTAGTACATAATCATGTGAATATCATTAATAAATATACCGTGTGACTGTCTTAAAGGTGTACATAGGTGATTAACATGGGAAATCAGTTTTTTGCAATTTTCTATTCGTCTAATTATTTTAAGCAAAAATGCGTCAAATAAAAGTTTTAGGACATAAAATTCTGCATCTAAATCAATAAACAGAATTACTTTTACATGCTTTGTAACGACAGAAATTAAATATGAAAATGTCGAAAATTACGTTGAAAATATCGACAGCCATGGAATTGAACAAAAAATAAATAAATGCTTAACGTTTTATCAAATTGTCAGAAACGTCAAATAAGTTAACTTACATTGTGACAGATAAAACGTCAAGCATTTATTTATTTTTTGTTCAATTCCATGGCTGTCGATATTTTCAATGTAATTTTCGACATTTTCATAATTAATTTCTGTCGTTACAAAGCATGTAAAGGTAATTATATTTATTGACTTAGATTTAGAATTTTATGCCCTGTAACTTTTATTTGACGCGTTTTTGCTTAAAATAATTAGGCGAGCAAGAAATTGTAAAAACCTGATTTCCCATGTTAATCTCCTATGTACACCTTTAATGCCCAGTTAATTTTAACTGGTGGTTAAGTTGACAATATCGTATCGAAACGAAATGTCAAATGAGTTATTAAATATTGCTGTCAAAATTTCGATATACACTTTTTTTGTTAACCTGTAGTTAGGACTTTAACTATAGGTGGTGCAAATGGCCATAAGACAGACATACGGTATTTTCAGCGATAATATGAAAGTAAAGATATATTTACAATTTTTTGGCATAAATAAATTAGTTCTAATCTGCATACTGTATATACCATATAATGTTTGTATTACCTAACTACAGTACTGGAACTTTACCGTATCGCCTGGCGATCGCATGACGTAAAAATGACGTCATTCTAACATCTTGGTACAGCTTCTCGTATCGCTTGGCGATCATACGACGTCAATTTTACGTCATGAGATCGCTAGGTGATACGGCAGTCCCAGCGAGGAACTCTTGTCCATATAATAATGAAAATATCAATTATCTGAAAAAGTATTTGCACCCAAATTTACAAGTACTTTTTCAAGTACTTGGTACTTTAAAGTACTTTAGAAACTAAAACAGTACTTGCACTTCAAGTACATTTAGAAACATGAAGTTACTTGGTACTTGTACTTCAAGTACTACTTCCCGGTACTTTGCCCAGCTCTGGGTGTAACCGGACAGAGGCCACAGGTTCCACCACAATGATGAGCAATTTGCCCAGCTCTGGGTGTAACCGGACAGAGGCCACAGGTTCCACCACAATGATGAGCAAATAGTGCGAAACGCGTCTGTGGTTTTAAGTTGTGCTGGCCAGCTTCTGACGATAACTTAAAAGTTGACTCAGAAGTTGTAAGTTGTGAAACATGACGGAATTTTGTAATATTTTTATTAAAATTAATTACTCAGGTAAAACTCCATTTCTCGAAAACAATGAGTTTTTGTCATAAAACAAAATTTATTCAAATTGCTCAATAGGTCATATAAAAAACGCACTAACCTTCTTTTGATGCGGCTACTATACCAATAAACGAAATAAAATGGTTAAAAAATAATTTATTTGAAACCGCGAATATAATGCACAAAAAGTCAAGGAAGTAATCCATTGTATGAAGATTTCATGCAAATGCAGTTTTGCCAACCATATGATAATTATTATACATATATGATAATTTGGGTAGGTGTACGATACGATATGCAATAGTAAATTTGAACGTTAAATGACAAAAAATATGTGCAAGAAGAACGAATTAAACAATTCCGATGAAGAAGTTTCAGATAACACATAATTGTGTTTATTTTATTTTGGAATCATAAACTTGTTTATCCGTCCTCAAAAACAGGCGCAATTTGGCTTTTATCGCCCGAGAGCTTATAAGGTGGCCAAGCAATAGCTAGTCTAACATCAAAATCGTCGTTTTTAAATAAATGTCAGACAACATAATAAATTCGACAAATCACATTTTTGGAACACCGTTGCTCGTAAAATTATTCGTATCCTTTCTCGTATACGTCTTTTCACTTCTGTGGAACCAACTTGCTCTGGGCAGCGCTCATAAATATAAAAATCTGATGTGGCCAGCACATTACCTTCCGTCAGTTCTATATATTTTGTATAAATTTCATACAGAAAGTTCCTTGCTAAAGATTATATTTCTTGTACTTTACCTTCCGGCAGTTGCATACAGAAAATTTATAGCAAAAGATCCTATATTTTCAGTAAAATTATACGAAAGACACACTATGTCAATTTCACTTGACACTGACATCTTTCAATCAGAATTTTCTTAATATAGTAGCTGTTTCCATAGCTATGGCTACTTTATGATATTTAATTTCTTTATAATTTTTTAACTCTATATCCACTTAATATTAAGTATAAAATGTAGTCAAATCGTATAGAGAATAAAATATTCTTTAATATTTATAATAACATTAAACGTGAAAAAATGATATTTAACATAGTTTTTTCAAGAAAAACTGTTAAAATCTTCAAATGAAGGTACTTCCGGTTGTCCAATTCTAACCAAAATCTAATCAGCTCTTCACATGGATATAACGAAAAGAAATACGAAAGAATTATAATTTTTAGAATTGTAGTATGGAAGTTATCGCAGACGAAAATTTTGTTACATACACACACACGGACACACATACATACACACACACGCACACACACACACACATACAGACATCATCGTAAAAATAGTAAAATCGTATTGTAGGGACCCTAAAACGTGTTTATTCATCAAAAACTCATCACCGAATTTTTTGACCAAAGACAATACCTTCCTTACCTGAAGGTGACGGAAGGTAAAAATCAATCCAAATTCAGGATTCTACTTAGTTACCAAGTTTCATTTCGACAAAACACCGTCACAACATTTTTTTCGCGCCCTTTAAGCCAATATGATGTTGTATTTTTACAAGTAAGTGAGTTTTGATAAGCGAAAATTTTTGACGTTTTAAAAACACTGTTTACATACCTGTCAAAGTCTGTATATTTTCAGTGTTATCAGTTTTTATTAAAAACGCGTCGATTCGGACAGGAATCTATTTAAAACGTTGAAAAAGCAAACTGAAACGCAATATCTCTAAACACAATAAAAATTATTACAAGATTATGTCAAGAAAAAAATTATATAAATGATTATCTTATTTTTATTTTCGAAAAAGTCATCCGAATACCATTCGTGGTTCAATTTTATCCTGGAAAAAATTTCTGATTGCTTTACTCGAGCCTGTTGCCAATTTATCTGGAGACATTGAACAAAAATCACTCGTTTAACAACTCGTGATTTTTTTGTTAATGCCACTCAATAAATTGCTAGGCAACCAGCTCTCTAACAATCTGAATATTTTTCCGGCAAAAATTTACCACTTATGATATTATATATGAATAATCGATATCTTTCATTTTCATTTGACACATACCTTTGACACTAAATTAAAATTTGTTATAAACCAACAATATAGCTAGAAACCACAGCATTCTTAAAATTCACAACGCCAGCATATCGATACCGAATATATACTCATTGAATCCTTGAATTTCGAGAACCAAAATAAAATAAAACGTTGTATGTACCACAGGTATAATCAAGATTATAGCACTCGGGAAAATTAAAGACCTCCGCTACGCATCGAGCCTTAAACATTCCCCCGTGCTACAATCTTTTGATTATGCCCTTAATACATAAATAACTATTATTACAATAACTTCAATGTCCGGAGGTTCGCAACACTGAATAAAAGTTCGTTTGTTTGACTGACAACAACTGATCTTGGTACAGAAGTTCCTTTTGTCACACATATGGTTAATATTTCTCGGCGCTTCGGCAACTAAATTCCACATTCTTCATAAAAAGTAGAACTTCAGTACCTTGATGTATCAAGGTACTAAAAAACTATTCTTAAAACACTTACCTTTGAAAAACTAATTAAAACAGTTATGCGGAAGTTCAAAATTAGCCATAGTTGTAGTTCAATAAAACGAGTTTTAATACAATGTCGTTATTGCGTGTAAAGTAATGACAAAGTAGAACATAAAGATTTATGGTCTACCTACACTACATTATGTATTACACTGAAAACATGATTGAACTATACATAATATAACATAAGACATTGTTATGTAATGCTTTGAAAGGGTCGCGTGTTGCGTGGTTTGTGGCAATGTGCGTTTAGGTTCGATTATGACCAACATCAACCTTGAAACTTAAATGTTATTTACAATTTTCAAATAGCACATATGTAAGTGGTGCTCTCTACACGACAACTTTTAAGAGCTCGTGAGGTGACGCTAGTTAATTCATTTGTTTTAACCACCTGAATCAAATCACAAAAGCGCAAGCTTTAGTTTTGAGACATGCTGTATAAATCTACATATAAATATAGAACAATAATTATATTATTAAATCTATGGTGATATAGAAAATTTTATTATAGGGCTCAAGCAGAGTTGTGTTTTTTACGAATTTGGTGTAAATATCTATAATTTATGTATAAAATATAAAAAACTCCAACTGCGCTTGGGCGTAGCTTACGCAATATAGCTCTGTCTGTTTATATTGCTGTCTACTGTCACTGTCGGTGTCAATTTTATGTTTTGGCAGTCTCATAAAAATAAGTGCTTGCCTGCTTAACTATATACGAGATACGAATAAGTTTTAGTTTTTTTACGTTTTTACTTTACGTCATCTTTAGGTAAGGAAGATATTGTCTTTGGTCAAAAAATTCGGTGGTGAGTTTTTATGAATAAGCACGTTTTAGAGTCCCTAGAATACGATTTTATTATTTTTACGATGATGTGTGTGTGCGTGTGTGTGCGTGTGTGTGCGTGTGCGTGCGTGTGTGTGCGTGTGTGTGCTTGTGCGTGTGTGTGTGTGTGTTTGTGCGAGCGTACGTACGTACGTGCGTGTGTGTGTGTGTATGTGTGTATGTGTGTATGTGTGTATGTGTGTATGTGTGTATGTGTGTGTGTGTATTTGTGTATGTGTGTATGTGTGTATGTGTGTATGTGTGTATGTGTGTATGTGTGTATGTGTGTATGTGTGTATGTGTGTATGTGTGTATGTGTGTATGTGTGTATGTGTGTATGTGTGTATGTGTGTATGTGTGTATGTGTGTATGTGTGTATGTGTGTATGTGTGTATGTGTGTATGTGTGTATGTGTGTATGTGTGTATGTGTGTATGTGTGTATGTGTGTATGTGTGTATGTGTGTATGTGTGTATGTGTGTATGTGTGTATGTGTGTATGTGTGTATGTGTGTATGTGTGTATGTGTGTATGTGTGTATGTGTGTATGTGTGTATGTGTGTATGTGTGTATGTGTGTATGTGTGTATGTGTGTATGTGTGTATGTGTGTATGTGTGTATGTGTGTATGTGTGTATGTGTGTATGTGTGTATGTGTGTATGTGTGTATGTGTGTATGTGTGTATGTGTGTATGTGTGTATGTGTGTATGTGTGTATGTGTGTATGTGTGTATGTGTGTATGTGTGTATGTGTGTATGTGTGTATGTGTGTATGTGTGTATGTGTGTATGTGTGTATGTGTGTATGTGTGTATGTGTGTATGTGTGTATGTGTGTATGTGTGTATGTGTGTATGTGTGTATGTGTGTATGTGTGTATGTGTGTATGTGTGTATGTGTGTATGTGTGTATGTGTGTATGTGTGTATGTGTGTATGTGTGTATGTGTGTATGTGTGTATGTGTGTATGTGTGTATGTGTGTATGTGTGTATGTGTGTATGTGTGTATGTGTGTATGTGTGTATGTGTGTATGTGTGTATGTGTGTATGTGTGTATGTGTGTATGTGTGTATGTGTGTATGTGTGTATGTGTGTATGTGTGTATGTGTGTATGTGTGTATGTGTGTATGTGTGTATGTGTGTATGTGTGTATGTATGTGTGTATGTGTGTATGTGTATGTGTATGTGTGTGTGTGTGTGTGTGTGTATGTGTGTGTGTGTGTGTGTGTGTGTCTGGGTGTGACAAAATTTACTAATGCGATAACAATATTAAAATTCCAAAAATTATAATTCTATCGCATTCCTCTTCGTTACATCCATATGAAGAGCTGATTAGATTTTGGTTTTAATTGCTCAACCGGAAGTACCCTCATTTGGAGATTTTAACAGTTTTTCTTGAAAAAACAATGTTAAATATAATTTTTTTCACATTTAATGTTATTATAAATATTGAAGAATATTTTATTCTCTATACGATTTGAATGCATTTTATACTTCATATTAAATGGATATAGAGTTAAAAAATTATAAAGAAATTAAATATCATATTAGCCAGCTATGCTAAAACAGCTGCTATATTAAGCATATTCCGATTGACAGGTGTCAGTGTCAAGTGCAGTTGACAGTATGTCTGTGTTATAATTTTACTGCAAATATAGGCTCTTTTTTAAAAAATTTCTGTATGGAATTTATATAAAATACGTACAACTCCCTTAAGGTAATTTACAAGAAATAGAATATTTAGCAAGGAACTTTATGTATGACATTTATACAAAATGTGTTGGCCACATCAGATTTTTTTTAATAACGCATCATTGCATAATTATGTCTCTCTTAAATAAAAATAAAATAAATATATTATCACGGCTTATTACCCATTTATGGGTGTATCAATCTGCTTTGTTCACAGATTTCGATAATGATATTGACATGTTTGTATCGTGCAGTCGTTGCTGCATGGAGAATACACCACAGAGGTCACTTTTTGTGGCACTTAAAATTCGAAATATTACTTTTGGCGTCGGAATCGAACCCCGTTTACCAAATTCACGACCAGACACTCAAACATGCACATTTAGATAACCTTCATTAGTTAAAGAAGAGTGCTGAATTTGGCCCAATATGTGTGTTTTTGTTTTCATTTATTTTTCTATTCCACATTTCAGCTCGGCTCACGACTTCGCCAATATGATTCTTTGATGATAATTTATTTGGATCCTCATTTGTTGTAAGAATAGCTACATATATTGTCGGCGTATATTGCAGTGAAGGGTAGATCAGGTGTATAAAGTTGATACAGTATAGGGCGGAAGCATACTTCCCCGAGGTACCTACTCCAGGTTTGATTGGATTTATCTGTGAGACGTCACGGTCTGGAAAAATAGAAAGTATTGATGCGGTAGAGTGAATTTTATTTTATATGTAGTTCAACAAATGTTTGGTAACTTTTTTATTTTAAGAGGTGCGAGTTTGCTTAAATGAGCTGAGCAAAATTGTGCCATTTTAAATTTGCAAATTGCTGATATCAGTAAAAAACAAATTGAATCTGCGATGTCAAACGATCACAAGTTACCCCTATATTCTGAAAGTTGAAAATATATTTTACTCGAGTGACATGAGAAGTTTCCACATGCTACTTAAACCTAAAATTAAAGATGCCGATTGTGAATGTGATTACATATTTATGTTTAATTTTTGTAACTATCAAGGCAAGTTTTCTTAGTTGCTTTAGATGGGTTTTTACTTTGAACTATTTACACGAATATTAATTTAAAAAAGTGAAGTATAATTGCTCTAGTATCGATATTGCACTTTTTATGTACAGGGTGGAACAAATTCGAGTTCCTTATATGAAAAACTTTCTTATTATGCACGCTATAGAAAATTGCTGTAGGTCTTTATGGGCCAACTTTTTGAGACAATTTTAATAGGCACCACAGGAATTTTCGATCGTCTTTTGTTTTTGAGCTACAGGCTACAACTTGATTTTCGCTTATTTTGAAAATACCTCATACCTCGCTTATTATGAGGGATAAAAAAAATGTTTAGATCATTTTTATATGGTTTCATACGTAGAATATCGTGATGTAATTGGATTTTTTCAAAATTTAATAATTATCAAGTTATAACACAAACATAATATTTTTTAAATAGGAACATACCATGAAAATAGTCTCATAGTTTTTCTTGTGCTTTACAACGGTGTATAACAAGTCTACATTTTTTGTTTTAAACTTGTATAAAAGATGTATTATTAATTTATTGGGGTGAAAAAATTGAAAATTAATAACAAACGAAAAAATCAATTATAAATCATCATTTGTTTATTTTGATTCTAAATGTATTAATTAAAGCCTGAATATTGTTCTTATTATATTATTTTCGGATTAGTTAATTTATTTTTTATCGGCGTTATAGTTGGCTTTGACACATTTCGAAAAATGTGGTATAATATGTTTTCTGAAGTATATAAATTATGAAAATAAATATAAATGAAGAAAATAACGTTGGATAATATTGTTTCTATTATATCTCCAGATTTACTAAGTTTTGAAAAAATCGGATTACACCACGATATTCTATGTAAAAACATATAAAAATTGTCTAAACATTTTTACCTCCCGCTACCCTTGGTAAGGGAGGTATAGGGATCGTGCTAAAAATCGCATATCGAGATTTTGGTAAATGATCACGTTTTAAGGTCCGTAAAATCCAATTTTAACATTTTCACAATGATAGTTTTCAATCGAAAAATACCTTTAAATGTTATTTTTTCGAGATTAATGTTATTATAAAAATTGAAGATTATTAAATTTTCTATAGATTTGTATTAATACTTTTCTATATATTTTATGGATAAATTTATAAAATCCCAGAGCCTACGCTGTCAACAAACAAAATGCAGTTATTCGAATGTATGTAACTGACAGATAAATGTCACTATCAAAGAACTCATCATTCAAAAATAATATTAGTAACGTTTCAAAAAGAAAAAAGTAAATAGAATAATAAAAATTAACGATACTCAAAAATGTTTAAGCTAATCCTCATTTTTGGATTAGTGAATTTTATTCTATCCTGGTATTTAAAATTTCATCTTCATGTTATTATAGCTCCGGTGGCTCAATGGTTAGAGCAATGCCTCATGTTATGAGTGCCCTCGGGGCTCTGGGATCGAATCCCACTAAGGCATGGATGTGTGTGAATGTGAACCCACTCTGTAATTGCGATTTAATCCTGTTGAGGAGTTTAAAAAAAGGTAGTAACTTGAACTAAAGATTAGATTACATTTTAAGAAATAAACTGTCGAAAGTAAAATCCGCTAATCCAAAACTAAGGATTAACTGTAAATGGCGGGGGGTGTTGTGTTGGCCACACCAGATTTTTTTCTTTATGTCTCATAATAAGCGAGATACGAGATATTTTCAAAATAAATGAAAATCATGTTTTTAGCCTGTAGCTCAAAAAGAACAGACGATAGAAAATTCCTGTGATGCCTATTAAAATTGTCTCAAAAAGTTGACTTATGAAGACTTACATCAATTTTCTGTATCTTGCATAATAAGGAAGTTTTTCATATAATGAACTCGAATTTTTTTCAATCTGTACATGTTGGAATAAAAATATCAAATGAGAAATTACTAGATTAGGGCTTATTGTATTTTAAATTAATTATACCTACCGTACTACGTCATATCTCATGTCAGAGGTAGTAAGAAATATATAAATTTATCCTTGGTTTATTATGCTGTTTGTTGTCAGTATCTGTATGTGAAGCGGATAGTTTACAAGTTTTTATTATTTTAAATCCTGTTGGTAGTTGTAAAGTTGGTTATATTCTAGTATAGCTTAAACTTTGTCTTGAGAACTTTCCTATTAAACTCGTTGCGACAAAGTGCAACAAACACAACTATAAAACTTGGGAATCCCTCTCTCCTACAATAAACCCGTGCGTTAGTATTCCACGTGAGGTTGGCTCCACGCGTGGTTAAATATTAGGGTGAAGTGGAATACCGTACCTTGCAGGTTGGGCAGGGGGCAACTCAAAGGCTTTGTAGCTGTGCGGTAAGTGCCAAACCCGTCAGATGAAGCTTTGTAACGGACTCTGTTTTTGTGAAGCGCCGAGCACGTTTTGCGGATGCCTTTATTCGCTCTTCGTGTTCTTACTGGGATTCCCGGTTGTCGAAGGTCTGGCTTTGTAGGTCAGGACAGGAAGGTTTTGTGATATGTGAATTAGGTTTTCAACTATTGATGCTGGATGTGGCTTACTTTATCTCTTTTGTTTTCTTTCACAGTTTTGTAAATAACTGCTGCTCTTATGAAGTACCCGGCAATACAGTTTAACCTTCACCATATGAATCTCTTTTTTTCTAAATTTTATTTAGCGAAACTATTTAGGATAAATTCAAAGTTATGGAAGAGAAAGTTTTGTAGAAGAAGGAGCAGTGGTGTCTCCTGGGTTGAAGATTTGGTTGGTCAAATATCTTAAATATTTATAGTATATACTTACCAAAATAATTACTTGTAAAATTGTCCTTGATTTAAAACAATGTAGTTAGTGTTAGTAATATAAGTTTATTAAAGTGAAATAGTTAGTTAAATATTTAGGTCAGTAAGTGCTTCCTACCGGTTGAGGATGATTTATAATAATATATTTTTATTTCAAAGACATGTTACACATGTATGGAAATCGTCAGTACTTAGAAAACATAGTAGATTTGCATGAAATATTCTACATTTAAAAACAATAAGTGGAAAAAATATAAATCACGACAGAGACAGGTGTGAGAAAAACAAGAATTTTAAATGTTATAATTTAAAAACTCGGACACCGTGTAAAAGCACTTATTTATTGGAAAATCAGATAATTTGCTATGAAACATTTTACTATTTATGCAAAATTTAATTTTCTCTGGAAGTTCATTGAAAATATAAAGACCCTAAATGTAGGGTACATTTTTTACTTTATCATATTTTGTGTTAGGAATGTAGAAGTTATCTTTTGATTATTTTATGTCAGAATTTGTTTGGAAAGTAGATTTATTTAAATAACCAAATTCATAAATATAAAGACATGCAAGTGTGAAAATTTTAAATTTCTCAAAGAGCGGTTTACAAGAAGAATTACGTTGTACATGAGCCTTAGTTCGTAGAATGCGTTTTTGACAGATAAATATACCAGTAGCACCTGGCGTTTTACCCCAGTAACATGTACAATACCGCAGAATAGATTCTACTTTTGCAAATTAATAACTTCTTAGTTGATTCTCTGTAAGTATATGACATATGTCTAAACTGATAGCCTATCGAACTAAGTTTTGCGGCCACAGATGAAGCATGAAATTTTCATGTAAGATCTTTCTCCATAGAAAGTCCTAGAAATTTATTTTTCTAAATTCTAGAATATGTGTTATTGTCAATAACTAGTTCAATATCCAGATTTTTGGAATATTGACGGTTATGAAAGCGCATGTACTGTGTTTTCGATTTATTAAAGAATAAATTATTCCTGGAAAAGCAGTCTGACAGGCAATTTAGGCAGTTTTGGCATTTAATTTTAAGATTTTCAGTACTGGTATCTGTATTTATAATGAAGATATCGTAAGCATACATGGTAACAATACATTCTTTGTCAAAAATTAAATTTAAATCATTTACATATAGGAGAAATAATGTAGGCGCTACATTAATGTTGACTGTTACTCAATCAGAAATTGATTTTGTTGTTATATTATTGTCGGTGTATTTAACAGTTACGTATATACTGCTCCCTATTTTTGAGAAAAGAATCTAACTAATTTAGGGGTATACATCTGATACCTGTGATAGAGAGTTTGGATCTCAGAATATCGTGGTTAACACAATCGAAATCGAGTTTGTTACAACTTATTTTTCATATAATAAAATAAATCAATAAATTTAGTTTTAATTAACTGTACAAAAAATGATTTAATAAATTTTTATGTAAAATTTTTTAGTGCGGCAATGTGCACGTATAACATTGAAACGGAAAATTATATTACCATCGAGTGAATTTTCAACTATTTTTAAATAAATATTTAAACAAAAACAAGACATAAGCTTAATGTTGGGGCTGATAGGAGGCTAACACACTAACTCAAATTTCAAAGCTGATTGCCCAGATACAACCACAGGCATCGAATTAGCAGCGTTTATATTTTATGCTGGCGCAAATATAATTTATTATTTGACAAAATATTTATTAATTTTTTATTTAAATAATATAAAAGTATATATTTATTCAACTTGTATGTTTTTTTTTTGCAATAAATGTCTTTTAAGGTAAATATGTAGGGAAGGGGGGAGGTCGCAGGTTACTTGCTCGTTACAAAGAGGGGTCGCGACTAAAATAGGTTGGGAAACACTGGGTTAGATCAATGGTGAACATTGTTGTTTTTATTTTATGGCGATAATCAAATATAATTTCATTTTTAATAACTGGACAATGGGATTACTTGCGTGCCATATTTTTTTATTTAATATTTTTGAAGAGCCGTTAAAAAATTGCTACCCATATTTTTTCTTATGACAAAAGCAAGAACATCGGTACGCCCTATAGCAACGGCATGTGCGGGTAATTTAAACATGACGGATACCTGTTTTACGTTTGAACGATAGTTTGGAGGTTAATATTGTAGTTTGTCATTTTAATATTGTACGAGTATAAACTATGTTAAAATCCTTCAAAATCCTGCTTAACCGAAATGCGTACTTAATAAAAGTAATAGAAACCGCGCAAATTACAAATAATAAACAAGAGAAAGAGTGAGAGAAAAATGAATTAATGTCAAATTCAAATTAAAAGTCGCACTCGCACGCCATCTACTGGTTACATTCTTAAATATGTTTTCTTCAGTTCCAAATATTGACGCCACAAAAAATTCTTTCTTAATTTGCTACCAAATATAATTTCTTTTAAATAAAATTTATATTTTATATAGATAACGGATTTTCAATACCACGCAAATAGCCCATTGTTAAAAATGCCACTGGAAGTGGATAAAACACATTGCACTCTTAAATGACGTCATCATACTGTAACTCCTAATCTAAAACTATGTACGTACTCTTAATTTTGGAGCGCAATACATCCGATACGGTAGAAGTGCACTTACTTACCGCAATGTTTATTACGTTTTTGCGCGATGGGCGTACAAAATTTAAAAAAAAATAAAGTATCATGCACAACAACAAAAAATATGGTAGCAGTAGAATTAGTGGTAGTGGTAGTGGCATGGGTAAAAGATTGAATGCGTTATAGCAAACGTATTCGGCCACATCCAAAAATTAAGAAAATTAATAGTGGCGCAGGGGTAACGGAAGCGGTAAAGTTTGCAAACGCCAAACTTCTACGTTGCCACTACCGCTACTGCTTAATTTTTTGACAGTTTTGACGTTTATTGACATTGATAAAATGAGCAATAGAAAAAAAATCATTTTGTGTCTGCGTGTTTGTGGATAAGAGTAATTAATATGTCATCATCCACGTTAGTTGCCTTTTGGGTAAACATAAAATGAACTGACAGCTATAGCTGTCCACTGAATAAAACAATATTAGTTACTTCTATGTCACTGGACATACCTGTAAGTTGAAATTGAGACCCTACGTCATGTACAAGTCATGAACTTCGCGCAGCTGTCGTGACGTCAGTGTCACATTCTTAAAGTAATTTTACTCTAATTGACCGTGGTGGTCTTCGTTCACCGCAAGCAAAGTTATAATTCATTTGTTTTTGTGAGCTTGTATATACAGCATATAAGAAGAGAATGAATAAAGTTATTTCAAAATATGTGTTAAAATTAAAAATTTATATTTTCAAAATGACAAGGTACTGCTGGATCGTTATCACGTTGTGTCTCTAGCGTAAAAACTCTGCATACGCTTTTCAAGGAGAGTGAAAGAACCAGTGGTATTTACATAATCACTTTAGTCAATCATTACCTGGCGTCTAGCTTTTATATAAATGCTCAAATTTTTCCTTCAAAATTTGAAATAATTTTGGCGTCGATCGGGATCCAATCCGAGTCCACCGATTCGCGACCTGAGGTACACGACCACAAGACCCCGTGGGTTTACTTTTATAATTTTACATTTAATTGTATTTTTGTTTTGTTGCTTGTATAGTGTTTTGTTTTCCTATATTTTGTTCATTTATAATGGCGCGTTTTTTATTCCGCAGATATGTATCTCTGCAATATTAATTTGTAGATAGTCTTTTTTATTACAAAGATGCGTCTGCTATGCAGCTAGACAGTGTCTTTTTATTTAACTGCGAAGCAGTTCTGCTCGTTAACTGCGCAGTTAAAGGTTGCATTGGATGTACGCATGCGCCGAGAGTATTTGAAAGTTATCACGGTACGAAAATAGCAATAGTAAACATTTTGAATAACTTTTAATAATGTCTGATGAATTTTTTAATTGCTGTTGGTGCCACAGGTTTCTGCTTGTTTAATCCTCGTAGAACTGCAAGCAATTAACTGCAGCTGTGACGTCATACAAAGCAGAACTGCGATAAATCGCAGTTTTCTTTTGACAATAAAAAATACGTACCCTAACTTATGTACGATACTTTGAAATTGAATTATTATTTATAAAATTTTCACTAAAAAAGACTCTCAACTTATTGTTAAAGTTCTTTTAAATGAAGGTCTATACAATCGGTATACCTACGTAAATATAAAAATTTTACCAACTCATAAAATTCGTCCAAACATCTAAATACAAACAAGAACTATCAAAACAACTCATTCAATAAATAACCACGTTATATAAAGAAATTACCGGAATTATATTACTAATTTCATTGCGACATACACGTATAATCATATAAATTTGATATATAAAGCACGAATAAAGGTTTATATGTGGTATTAATCCTAAAATGTCATGATTTATGTGGGTACGGTGTCTTTTTGACATTTTCTTTAGTTTGAAATTTTTTGTGGGATTATGACGTTATAGAACTTCGATAACATTAATCAAATGAACCAGTGGAACAGAATTCTCTGGAATTTAATATAGTTATAGGCCAAGGGTCAATTTTTACTGCGACATTACATTTAAAAAATCTGATGTGTCCAGCACATTACCTTCCGTCAGTTCTATGTATTTTGTATAATTAAATGTCATACAGAAAGTTCCTTGCAAAAGATTATATTTCTTGTACATTACCTTACTGCGGTTGTATGTATCTTATACAAATTCCATACAGAAAGCAAAAGATCCTATATTTCCAGTAAAATTATAACACATACATACTGTCAACTGCACTTGACACTGACACCTTTTAATCAGAATTTTCTTAATATAGCAGCTGTTTCCACAGTTATAGCACAGCGTGCTAATATATGTCATATTTAATTTCTTTATAATTTTTTAAGTCTACATCCATTTAATATGAAATATAAAATGCATTCAAATCGTATAGAGAATAAAATATTCTTTAATATTTATAATAACATTAAATGTAAAAGAATGATATTTAACATCGTTTTTTCAAGAAACTGTTAAAATCTTCAAATGGGTGTACTTCCGGTTGACCAATTCTATCCAAAATCTAATCAGCTCTTCACAAGGATGTAACGAAGAAGAATACGAAAGAATTATAATTTTTTAAATTGTAGTTTTAGAGTTATCGTAGACGAAAATTTTGTTACACACACACATCCACACACACACACGCACACACACACACACACATACAGACATCATCGTAAAAATAGTAAAATCGTATTCTAGGGACCCTAAAACGTGCTTATTCATCAAAAACTCACCACCGAATTTTTTGACCAAAGACAATACCTTCCTTACCTAAAGGTGACGGAAGGTAAAAACGGTACGTTAAACTTTATCTTATACATATAGAAGGTGAATAATTTTTATATCTTACTTTTTATCTAATTACATATTTATGTCATACACCTTAGTGTTACATATTCATGAATTACTTTTAGAGAATTATTGATTTATATATAATGAAGTTTTACATTATTTTATATAACATGAAAGTTGAAAAATTGCAATAAATAATTTTAAGCCAATACTTTTTCATCTTTTTCAAAATAATCCCATTTAGACTTTATAGTAGGGGAGACCGGTGTCAATTTTAACAAGTGTCAAATGTAACAAGGGTAGGTAACAGGGCCATCTTTTTGAAGTAGATTAATAATAATAATAATAATAATAATCTTTATTGACCACTGTCAATGGCGGGGTTCAGCCAAAGGCTGCTCTTCCACCCAACCAGATTAAAACGCGCTTGCAGAGTGAAGCAAAAAGGGTCATAGCTCTTTGGTATTTAGTGTATGTGCATACGCGCAAATACGGCGTCTGTTTCTGACGAATGTCTGTAAATCGACAAAAAAGTAAATACAGATAGTGACACACATTGTTTCTAAAACACTATAAGTGCTCTGCTCGGAAATATTTCAAGTTAAGGATCGGTTTGTGAGTTATATCTGCTTTTATTTTTCATTAAAAAACATTAAGAATTATTACCTAATAAATACAAAAAAGCAAATAATATCTTTAAAAGTTAAGCGGTGTCAGTTGTAACACATGCCACGGTGTCGATTATAACATGTTTAATAATTAAGTGCAGTATTGATTATGATAAAATTTACAAGAAAAAACCACTGCTATCGAAGACATAAAAGAAGAAGAGCAAAAAATCGAAAACCAGTTCCAAAAGTAACAGTCGCAGATTACTCTTCAGATGGCTCCGATGAGGAAACTCTCTGATATATATTGGCGCATCTTTTTTGAGCACAGGAGATTGGTTGCAGTGGCGAAAATGTAAAATCTGAACACCGAGCAGGTTAAATTGTACGAAGAAGACCTATTTTATGTTTACCTAAACTGCAATTCCGTTAGCGACTAAAGGCATTGGTTAAAATGGTCCATATCACCAACAGAGTATATATTTTGTTTGCTTTTAGATGAGTCATCTGAATTTTGTATTTTCTGAGGTAATAAACAAATGTTTATTTTTTCAATAATTTCCTCTTTTATCTGTTATTTTATCTTATTACATCACATTTGTAATGCCTGAAAAAAAATCCTTATACTTTTATATTTGTCACATTTTCAAAAGTTTAAAATTCAAAATATTATTCACTGACGAGGGTAGGTTCTCATATAGGTAATTTCAAAATTTCGATATGTAACGTTAACTCGTGAAAAATAAAAATTTAAATTTTGTAATAATTGACACCGGTCTCCCCTACTTATGTATAAAACTGCGCCTTCTAAAATCATAAAGTACACTTTAATGATGAGCATAAAAAAATCTTTCTTTATGATCGATGAAAACATATATTATGAAATACACATTTTGTGAAGTACAAATAGGCCTTTAAAAATACATACATTAAAACATAAATTACAGCAGACAATATATTTTAATAGAAGTTAGAAACCGCGTAGCTTGACATTTAATAGCCATGTGTAACGAATATTTTAAACTATTTTCTCTGTTTTGAAATAGAGAAAAATTTAACTAATTTTAAACTTTCTATCACAATATTTGCATTTGAATTTGACAGTTTTGTGATTGACAGTGCAATACAGGGGCGTAACTACGGGGGAGGGGGGTCTCTCGGCCCACCTCATTGATGTGATGGCCCACCCAAAAAATTTAGATATTTAGTTTATTTTATAAAAGAGGTAATAATTTTAGAACATACATGTAATACAATTTGTGTCGATGTACAACGTACATATTGCAGAATAAACATTTTAGATTGTATGTGAGCCTACTGCCAAAAATAAGGGGTAATATATTTGTCCGTGGAAAAATATTCAAGTAACTATTTTTCTAGAAATCGCCCCAATTCTGTAGCAAAATTATTTTGTCTTAGTAACATTGATATAGCAAGTAATCAATAATAATTGCAAACACTGAATAAAACATGCCACGTTACATTTGTTTCTATTGAAATTGATTAGAATTTTCAAAAATGTTGCTAGTATTTAACAGCTTTCTTACAGAATTGAGATGAATGTTGATTAATATGTAGCTAATTAATATTGCGGTTGATACCGTACTGGACACGCCAGAGATATTTGTAAATATGGAAGTGTATAAGAAAAGTATTTGGACTAATAATAGACATTATACCAACTATTTCTGATGAATTCACAAAACTGAAATTACTTTACAAATATTAAAATATGTTTAATTAGCGTTTACGACAAATTTTATATGGAATACAGTAAATTAATAATTCCTTATTACATTATTTATTTATTTTATTTATTTTGTTTTACCCAGAAAATAATCTTAGTTACGTCCCTGGTGCAATAAAAATGAAATCAAATAAATAAATATAAAAATAACATCACGGCATATTACTCATGGCTGGGCGTGCTAATTTGTTTTGTATACAATATTTATTTGTATACTCATAACATAACAACTTCTGTAATCTAATTTCTAAATAACTATTGGCCAAATGTTAAAATAAATTAAATTTCAAATATTTATTGGAACCGCCAGTGTTTCCAACCTTGATATTTTAATATTTCTTTAAATTATTATTTAGAAATAATAGTAAATTAATGCGATATAGTAACATAGTATGAAACGTATTAGTATTTTTGTGTTCAATTCAGATCAATTGTGATTCAACCCAAATCACCTGCCAGTTACGTAAAAGCTATCATTTCATGCTTGCTGAATTATATACCAAGTAATATCCACCCGCGGAAATTAGTACACTCAGCTAATCTTTCCGCTTGTGGATAAAATATGTCTTTATTTACTTATACTATAAATTACTCTTGCGTGAGACGTAGTTACATTCACATACAATATTGCTGCATTTGTCTTTGTCCTATATGTAATGCAGTTTATTTCTCGAGCTCATGCAAATTTCATGTACCTTAGTTTATCATTTCTTTGCAAGTTATAAAGTTGGTTCAATTCAATTTAATAATAATAATAATAATAATAATAATAATAATAATAATAATAATAATAATAATAATAATAATAATAATAATAATAATAATAATAATAATAATAATAATAATAATAATAATAATAATAATAATAATAATAATAATAATAATAATAATAATAATAATAATAATAATAATAATAATAATAATAATAATAATAATAATAATAATAATAATAATAATAATAATAATAATAATAATAATAATAATAATAATAATAATAATAATAATAATAATAATAATAATAATAATAATAATAATAATAATAATAATAATAATAATAATAATAATAATAATAATAATAATAATAATAATAATAATAATAATAATAATAATAATAATAATAATAATAATAATAATAATAATAATAATAATAATAATAATAATAATAATAATAATAATAATAATAATAATAATAATAATAATAATAATAATAATAATAATAATAATAATAATAATAATAATAATAATAATAATAATAATAATAATAATAATAATAATAATAATAATAATAATAATAATAATAATAATAATAATAATAATAATAATAATAATAATAATAATAATAATAATAATAATAATAATAATAATAATAATAATAATAATAATAATAATAATAATAATAATAATAATAATAATAATAATAATAATAATAATAATAATAATAATAATAATAATAATAATAATAATAATAATAATAATAATAATAATAATAATAATAATAATAATAATAATAATAATAATAATAATAATAATAATAATAATAATAATAATAATAATAATAATAATAATAATAATAATAATAATAATAATAATAATAATAATAATAATAATAATAATAATAATAATAATAATAATAATAATAATAATAATAATAATAATAATAATAATAATAATAATAATAATAATAATAATAATAATAATAATAATAATAATAATAATAATAATAATAATAATAATAATAATAATAATAATAATAATAATAATAATAATAATAATAATAATAATAATAATAATAATAATAATAATAATAATAATAATAATAATAATAATAATAATAATAATAATAATAATAATAATAATAATAATAATAATAATAATAATAATAATAATAATAATAATAATAATAATAATAATAATAATAATAATAATAATAATAATAATAATAATAATAATAATAATAATAATAATAATAATAATAATAATAATAATAATAATAATAATAATAATAATAATAATAATAATAATAATAATAATAATAATAATAATAATAATAATAATAATAATAATAATAATAATAATAATAATAATAATAATAATAATAATAATAATAATAATAATAATAATAATAATAATAATAATAATAATAATAATAATAATAATAATAATAATAATAATAATAATAATAATAATAATAATAATAATAATAATAATAATAATAATAATAATAATAATAATAATAATAATAATAATAATAATAATAATAATAATAATAATAATAATAATAATAATAATAATAATAATAATAATAATAATAATAATAATAATAATAATAATAATAATAATAATAATAATAATAATAATAATAATAATAATAATAATAATAATAATAATAATAATAATAATAATAATAATAATAATAATAATAATAATAATAATAATAATAATAATAATAATAATAATAATAATAATAATAATAATAATAATAATAATAATAATAATAATAATAATAATAATAATAATAATAATAATAATAATAATAATAATAATAATAATAATAATAATAATAATAATAATAATAATAATAATAATAATAATAATAATAATAATAATAATAATAATAATAATAATAATAATAATAATAATAATAATAATAATAATAATAATAATAATAATAATAATAATAATAATAATAATAATAATAATAATAATAATAATAATAATAATAATAATAATAATAATAATAATAATAATAATAATAATAATAATAATAATAATAATAATAATAATAATAATAATAATAATAATAATAATAATAATAATAATAATAATAATAATAATAATAATAATAATAATAATAATAATAATAATAATAATAATAATAATAATAATAATAATAATAATAATAATAATAATAATAATAATAATAATAATAATAATAATAATAATAATAATAATAATAATAATAATAATAATAATAATAATAATAATAATAATAATAATAATAATAATAATAATAATAATAATAATAGTAATAATTTAAAATATAAATATATGATATTTCAAGCTTCTGATTAAGATTGTGACTAGCTATTATCTCAGTAGTCACTTGACTATTTTAATATAATAATTCTTTAGTTTATAAAAATTAAAATTTTGTGACATGATCATCTTAATATTCATATTCATATTCTTTATTTCCGAATAAGATTACAAAGATTGTAATATAAGGTCCATCAAAATACACAAAAATATAAACTTAAATTAATTAGATTCAATGATATTTATATATGGAACTTTCATTGAAATTCATAATGAAATATTGAAACAGTGAAACTTTCAAAAAAATCTGGCGCGGCCAACACAATACCTCCCGCTATTTACAGCCCGAGTAACAAAAAAGATATAGTTAATCCAAGTAACTACCTTTTTTTAAACTCCTCAACAGGATTAAATCCCAATTACACAGAAGGTTCACATTCACACACATCCATGCCTTAGTGGGATTCGAACCCAGAGCCCCGAGCGCACTCATGACTTATGAGGCGTTGCTCTAAACATTGAGCCACCAGATATAATAAAATGAACATTAAATTATAAATACCGGGATAGAATAGAATTCACTAATTCAGAAATGAGGACTAGCTTTTTTGTGAATCGTTAATTTTTATTAATCTAAATACATACCTTCATACATACATATATATATATATATATATATATATATATATATATATATATATATATATATATATATATTTACTTATGCTGGAAACTGTATTACATACCTTTTCTATTAGTTCTTTGATAGTGACATTTATGTGTCAGGAACATACATTTGAGTAATTGCGTTTTGTTTGTTTAAAGCGTAGGCTCTGGGATTTAAATTATAGATAACTTTATAAATTTATCCATAAAATACATAGAAAAAGTATTAATGCAAATCTATAGAACATTTCATAATCTTTAATTTTTATAATAACATTAATCTCGAAAAAATAACATAAATAAAATTAAAGGTATTTTTCGAAGAAAAACTATTTTGAGCTTCTAGTAAAGCGCCATTTCCGGTAATCCGAATTTCACCAAAATGGGCTCTTTCCAGTACAGAAAAAGTTCGAAATACAAGGTTTCAAAATTACACTCATACACACATATACACGCATACATCATCGTGAAAATGTTAAAATTGGATTCTAGGGACCTTAAAACGTGGTCATTTACCAAAATCTCGATATACGATTTTTAGCATGATCCCTATACCTACCTTACCAAGAGTAGCGGCAGGTAAAATTAAGTTTCCGATATTTGCACTCACTAGGCACATCCCTGGTTTAGTCCGTCAACATTTATAAAATATAAATTATATATACGAATGGACTATAGAACCAATTCAAGTCGTAACATGTTCTTATAATAACTAAATATGGTATTTTATATATCGTATCTACCTACATTTTGTTTTAAATTCAAATCTTCGTTTGTACGAGTACAAGATGAATAAAGATACGAAAAATAATCAGCTTTAGCAGAAGAGCCGTTATACACCAAATGTACTAAAACATAGTCTAATGTATGCGGTAAGGGATATAAAATATCTGGGCGACGCTAAAGTTAGTAAAATATGAATGAATGCGTATAATAATTGTTTAGTAGTGCTACCCAAAAGTTACCGAACTTATTCATTTAAAAAAAGCTGTATTTATTACAACTTCAGACCAACAAATTATCTCCTTCAAAATAATCCCCATCTATAGTTATACACTTGTCCCATCTTTTTTTCACTGTTCAAAACACTTTTTGTAGTAATTTTTTTCAATAGCATTTAGGACCTCCTGCGATATAGTTTGAATCTCCTCAACAGCCTCAAATCTCTGGCCTTTTAGCTTGGTTTTTATTTTTGGCAAGACGATAAAGGCCCAAGGAGCAAGGTCTGGTGAGTAAGGGGGATGTGGAAGAACATTTCTTTGCGTGGATGTCAAAAATATGTGGGCCGGTGCATTGTCGTGGTGGAAATGCCAATTTTTGCTTGCCCAAAGTTCAGGATGTTTTCGCCTCACATTTTCCCTTAAACGCCTCAAAATATCCACGTATAAGTTATCCGTTACTGTGGTACCCCTTGGCACAAATTCGCGGTGCACAACCCCCTTGCAGTCAAAAAAACAATCAACATGGACTTCACATTGCTTTTGAAGAGATTCAAACTATATCGCAGGAGGTCCTGAATGCTATTGAAAAAAATGACTACAAAAAGTGTTTTGAACAGTGGAAAAAAGATGGGACAAGTATATAACTGTAGGTGGGGATTATTTTGAAGGAGATCATTTGTTGGTTTGAAGTTTTAATAAATACAGCTTTCTTAAAAAAATAAGTTCGGTAACTTTTGGGTAGCACCTGGTATTTACACTTCACCCAAATAAATAAAAACGTTACAATATATTTATTTTATTTATTTCTATCTCTAGTATTAATCTATTATTATTTATTTTCGTTGACAAATTATGTTCAAATTGATGTTGCAATAAATTTCCTGCAAGTAACAAATAATATCTTCACACAAAAACCCAACGATCTAAATCCTGCTGGCTCGCACAATACTTCTCCCGAACATAGCACATTATCTTCCTCTCTTCGTCCATCTTTCGAATCCACAGTCCGGAAATCGGAAAGCAGCAGGAATCATAATTAGCTTGTTGGTGTTCAGTCACAATCCATCCTTGTCCCACCTCTTCAACAGATATATCTTTGTCGTCGTCCTTGTTGCTCGTCAAAGAGCCTTTGTGTCATTGGGAGTTGACAAAATAACCAACGTGCAGATTAGAATGCTAAAGGGATATCGTACTTGGGGAAATCTCAACAATGAAATTATATTAGCCGTAATTTTGTAAAGACGGTGAGTTTTGTGGAAAAGATTTATCAGGTTTTGCCGTAAAACAATTTTAATTTTATAATTTTGTTAGAAAATTAAGCATCGTACCTGTGATTAAGGCTGTAGGTGATGTAGACGAACAGTTTCTGCTGCATTTGGGGTGTAAAGGGTGAGGTAGAATCTGAACGTCTAGAAGGCGGGGCTGAATATTCCCCTCTTACGTCTCTTCATGCTATTTTTCATTGGCAGCGTGTTACGTTTTGCTTTGGGGTCATCCGACTTATACGAAATGAAAAGCCCTACCATATGATGAAAACAATAAATTAAAATTAATTAAACTTAATAGCTTCAGATTAAAATAATTTAAAAAATCCAAATATGCTTGTCAAGAAAACAGAAATACAATGAGCTTATGGATCCAATTTACATATTGTACACCATAATTTTTCAAAATACGGAAAACCTCAATTTACTGAATAATGAATTTTTAAATAAATCACCAAGTTTCACAAAATATTAAAATCACATTCAGCACAACAATGAAGCACCAAACAAAATAACAGCGAGGACACTCTAACCACAGTTCTCCTAGGCAATATAACTCTAAGTTCTTCCCTCGCAACAATAAACACAACAAATGGATGTTTGAAAACTGTACTTATCCGAAGTGGCATGTTCAGGGAATTGTGCGCGATGATGCGACGGAAGGGCTCACTACAGGTATAGTATGACTATCGAATGAAAGTTGACGTTTAGATTATTTAATAGACGTGGTTTCTTTTGAAAATACTTCCCTATTTGATATGAAAGGACATTGACCCTTATGTATTCCGTTACAGAAGATTAGATCTGTACTCACTACCAGGAGTTATTTAAAATGACTGATCGTAGATCTTCTTGACTGGAAATTTGATGGGTAAAGGAAAACTTCTGGAATTCAGTCAGTGGTTAAAAAATTATTTATTTTCGGCCTCTATTAGTTCCGGCACCACATGTGCCTTCATCAGGAGGTGAAAATTTGTTTTATACTGATAACATTGAAATATATATAAATAACATGGAAAACACTAATTCGTTTTTTCGAAGGGTGTAGAAATAATAAAACACGTTATCCTTAAAATATTTTATATTTTCAAAAATAATCTCACGACATATGATTCAAAATGAACATTATCATTCACTTTTATTAATTATGACAACCATTGTACACGTATTTCCATGTTATTTATATATATTTCAATGTTATCAGTATAAAACAAATTTTCACCTCCTGATGAAGGCACATGTGGTGCCGAAACTAGTAGAGGCCGAAAATAAATAATTTTTTAACCACTGACTGAATTCCATAAGTTTTCCTTTACCCATTTAAAATGACCTTAGCAACATGATTCAGGGATGTATTTACAAAATATAATACCGCAAATTCTATTTCGTTCGTCTCAGGTGTAAGCAACCTTCGAGTCGGAATTACTGTTATTGGAAATTAAAAAGATATCGGTAATGATGAAATATTTGCACCGTGCGGGCGTTTACCAGGCGTCTCCTCACGGGCACTCATTGTTGGCGTGGAGAGTGCACCACAGGGGTCAATTTTGTGCCATTTAAAATTGGAAATAATTGGCGTCGGTCGGGATCGAACCCGGTTCCCCAGATTCGCGACCTAACGCTCAGGCACGCGGCCACGAGACCTCATATACTAAAAATACAATTTTGCTCTAAAATAATTAGGGTAGCAAATAACTGTACATTAATTTTACCATTGAAACCCCTATGCGTCGTTCAAGTCACCACCCTGTATATATATATATATATATATATATATATATATATATATATATATATATATATATATATATATATGTATGTATGTAAATGAAATAAGTGCATTAAATTTAACCAGTAATGTAACTCGCCGAGAGCAACTATTTTTCTTAATATTTTTTTTCTAAATCTTCTAGTTTTTGAGTTAAAATTCTTTAAAGATTTGTTTAAAATTTCGTTACCCGCCAATGGTAAGATCTCTGCTGTCTGAATCAAAGGTCGATGTACACAGTACAAAAATTGTCTGGTGGTGGTTGCATACTTGCAGATACAGTAATTAATAAATGATCAACGGAAAACATATTTATTATTAATAAATTCGTAATAGTACAATTTTTAAAATAAAGAAATTTATAATTTGGATAACAAAATTATAAAATTGTGTATTAAAACAGGTTTCTGAACTTCGTGAATAGAGTAAGAGCGTGGGAAGAGCATACTAGTTATGGAGGTTATGAGATGAATTTTCGTGTCAACACGGCAAATCATAATAGTTTAAATACGTTATTTAAAAACTGTAAGTACATACTTTTGTTCATTTAAACGAGGTGGGATTATATGACTCGTCAATTTATTCCCTCCCAAACAATTAATGATATTTTTGTTGAAAATTGTGTTTCCTTCTTACAGTATGAGGATTTTTGTAGTGTATTGTGCATTATTAAAGACACTTTCTCTAATATGACCAGCCCTATTAAGTTATTAAGAAATATTGTTGCTCTCGACGAGTTATATTACTAGTTAAATTTAATATACTTATTTCATTTACACTCATATATATATATATATATATATATATATATATATATATATATATATATATATATATATATATATATATATTAAGAGAGGCTTAGCCTCTTCATCTGAGGAGGCACCAGTGCTTACCATTATTGTATTGTAAATATAATAAATGTAAATTCAGAAATGCCTTTCACTTTTATAAATTCGACTTGGTTACAAATTAATCAGTGCACCACAAATCACAACGGGAGTAAAATTGCCAATAATCATTCATGTCAATGAAGTGTGATTTAAAAACTAGATGACATTTCCGTTTTTCATTTGGATTGGCAATAAACATGGCATGGACAGCAACAGCAACAACCCTTGTGTTGTGTTCGTGTAATTTTTGTCGGTACAGTGGCGGAAATTATGTTTTTGTCGCACAGGCCGACCGTTATCTGATGGCCGATCTGTTTTATTGCCGGCATTTATTTTTGTGATTAAACAGATTATCTTGCAGGTTATGTTACATGTTTTTTTTTTGTAATTATAGAATCGTTTATTTTACTAATGAGTTGGATGTGTTTATCGTTTCAATATTTATGTTCAACAGATGGATTTTACTCTCTCTCTCTCTCTCTCTCTCTCTCTCTCTATATATATATATATATATATATATATATATATATATATATATATATATATATATATATATATGCATAAGAATTTTTAATTACAACAGCATTAAATGTAAACGATAAATAGGTATATGTTTGAATTTAAATAGAATATTTTTCTTGTACATACTCATATGATGTCACTACTCTAAAACTTTTTATAATTTGTAGAAATTGATAATTCGTTTCTATTTTTTTTATTTCATTCCTCGTCTGTTAATAAATTGCAAACGAAAATAATTGTACATTGAGGAAATACTGTGAGAATTCTTATTAAAAATTTATAATCATATTCATTATTTAAAATAATATTCTACAAAATATTATAAATATTTAATAATATAATGAAATATTTCACTTTAATCCTACAATACATTTTAGAATTATAGTTAGTTGAGTTTGAAACTCAATAACTTGCTTAAAAAAATTAAAAATTTATTAAACATTTTTCCAACTATGGACGGTGTAAACGAAACTAGGAAACGCGATTTTTCTCGGAAGTTATTAGAGATACAAAAAAATATTATAAAATAAGTTGTAATGTAATTATTTTATATCCTTACATAATAAAAATATTGAGAAAAAATCAATTAAAATTTAAATAAACTTTATTTTTATAGTTATTTTACAGTAAGCTGCAATAAATAATTCAAATTGACAAATATCAGGTTTTGTTTTTCATACATGGCGTACTGAAAAATATCTATAAAAATAAAATTTATTTAAATTTTAATTGAATTTTTCTCCATATTTTTATTATGTAAGGATATAAAATGATTACATGGTTGAATTCAGAAAAAAATACTGTATCGAATGGGCCTAAAAAAATATATGCCATCCCATTCAAGCAAATATAACTTTGTGTTGCAACTTGAGAACCACTGGTTTAAAAAAATATTTTATTCTGTAATGGGATGCCACCCTAGGTCTCCTACAACTTTATTTTATAGTATTTTTTTGTATCTCTAGTAACTTCCGAGAAAAATCGCGTTTCGTAGTTTCGTTTACACTCTGTATATTTCTACGTAAATAAGCTAATTTTCATATTTTAAATTAATTAATACAAAAATAGTGACAATATATAAAAAATGACTATATTTAGAGCGTTTGAAAAAATGCTCAACTCCATTGATGTCTAATGTTAATATTTATGAATGGAAAATTTTTAATATGTTGAAACCATAATCTTTTTTAATATTTTCGACGTTAAATTGTTTCAATTTATTTATATTTTGTTTATAACAAATAAAAAATTAAATATATTAGATCCCAGCTTCTATAAATAATTAAGAATTGAAATTTGGTGTTGATTCAATATGCAGTTCTCATATAAAATATTAATAAATTTTTATTTTAAATTGCATTGTTCAATTTTAATATTTTTTTACTGCTTTCGTGCGTGAAAAATTATTAAAATTTAACAAATAAATTTTAAATAAATAGTTATTAAAATTTTATATAAAAACTGCATATTGAATCAACACGCCAAATTTCAATTATTAATTAGTAATAGAAGCTGAGATCTAACACTATTACTTTTTTAATTGTTATAAACAAAATATAAATAAATTTAAAAAAATAACGTTGAAAATATTCAAATAGCCTATGGTTACAACATATTAAAATTTTCCATTCATGCATATTGATATTAGACATAAATGAGGTTGAGCGTTTCTTCAAACGCGCTAAAAATAGGTGTCATTTTTTCTATACATTATTATTTTTATATTAATTAATTTAAAAATATGAAAGTTAATATAATTACATAATCCATAGTTGGAAAAATGTTTCAGAAATTTTGAATCATTTTTAAGTTATTGTGCTTCAAACTCAACTGACTATAATTCTGAAATTTTGATAGTAAATTAATAAATAATTTATAAATAACCATAAACTGTGTTAATGCTAATTTAAATAAATAATAATTATAAAGAAAAATGTATATATTATATAAAACTTTATTTAAAATCACATGATTTGTATTAGCCCAAATATGGAAAAACTCCATATAAAAATTTCATATGCAAATGTAAGAAGATATGATAATTTATAAACTTTATTTAGAATACTAAATTAGACTTGACAGTTTGAAGAAAACCCTTTTATGACAGAACTGTAACAATTGAATGTAACTCCTTAAGTTGAAGATTGCTTATAATATACTTAAAGTTATTCTGAAAACATTCCGGCGGCAACATCTGTCACCCCTGTTGCAGCATTCACGGAAATTAATCTTTAATTCTTGCTCGCGGTGCGGTTTCCGGTACACGTCTTTTCTCCGGGCGTCAGCTACGGAAGCGGAAATGTCTGTACTGTAGGTACAGTCACGTGCACGCCGTCGCGACGCATTCATTCGGTGATGGTGACGGCGGCGCTGCAGTGCGAAGCGTTACTTGCAGACGTAGTTTCCTAACTGATTTAAATCGTAATTCATAACTTACACTAACGGAGTGAGTAAATGTAATTAGTCTTTGGATGTCTAGAGGAATTGGTAATTATGATTTAAGTAGCGCAATAATAGCAGTTTCAATATTAGTCGAATTTCCTGACGAGTTGTTAATATGCACGAATAATATTGCGTATTGTGCAATTGAGTTTATTTACTTTACTCAATTATTTATTGCAACTTGTAAATAAGTAACGTAATATAATTATCACAATAAAGATAAAATTTCATATAAGTTTTCATAACACTTTAGATAAGTGACTACGTTTATGTCGATAATTCAAGCGGCTTCAAGTATATTATGACTTGAAAAATCCTATTGGTTTATCTCAGCGAATTGAAAATAGGATTGAGTTATTTTCAATCTTCTTTATATTCGTATCGACTAAAAAAAGATAGTTAAATACTTGATTATGTAGACAGACAGGGAAAAGTATATGATCTAATTTCATTCTGGATATACAGGATTAAAACAACAAATGGTGGTTCCAATTTTAATTTGACACTGACATTTTTCGAAAACTACAGTCGCTCACACATTTTAAAGAAGATTTGATTTGTATAAAACCTTAGTAACGTAAAATTACGGCAAACACACGTTAAAGGTGTAGGTCTCTGATTGGTCAATTTTAAGACGTCTTTTCTCGAATATCTTTCAAGCTGGATTTTTTTTCTTCGAAATTACACATCCGAGTGCAGTCTCGAGTTTCCTCATTCGCTCTGGGGCGCGAGTTGTGAGACATTTTGTATAACCCCAAAATCTAAAAATTGTCATGTTGTTATTTGTCTTCTTTTTCAAAAACATTTATTTCTTCATCACTCCAAATATTTCGCTTTTCGAGAATTTTATGTCACGACTTTTATAAAATGAGGTAAAATGCAAACAACCAACAAATGATATGAATTTAGTAATACTCCAACATATTGCGATGTGCGCATGCGTACCTAGTTCTATTATTTGAAACTTCACTGTTTACATCGACAGAAGTTAAGCCGCTTCATAAGTCCAAGCCAATTATTTTATAGGCTTGACTTGACATTTTCAAGCGGCTTGAAATATTAATCTCGATCGTTTATTTCGTAGATTGAAAAGAGATTTACTTAATTCAAGCGGCTTCAAACGTCGAGATAAACGTATTCATATGCAAAGGGAGATATTTAAGTTTGCCTAGTCATGAAAGAAAGCAATTGAACGTAAAAATAGTATTTAGCAGGCCTATTCTGTAACTAAGTGGTTAATTTTTCACAACTGGTTAATTTTTTTAACTAATCGAGTATGTTTCAGCTAAGATGCAACTTTACTATACTGTTATTAATGTATTACTATGTTTACTAGTTATTATATGGTACTGCATCGTTCCAGATAAAATGCAACAAAGGTTGCCAAAGTTGTCAATGTCAAATTAACTTGTAATCATAATTTACTGATCTATAAATAACGTAAGAAAATAATAAGAGCTAGCAATAAATATATTTCAAACACAAATTACAACAAATTTTCAATAACTGCACCATTAACAATTAGCCGAATATAACAGTTATTTGTATATCAAGGCCGCAAAATCACTCTTTAGCGTTTTGAGAGAAAAATTGTCGCCGAGGCCGCTTGCGGCCGAGGTAAGACAATTTCGAGGGCGCTAAAGGATTTCGCGGACAAGGTGTACACAATATTTTTTGTGCAACCGTAAAAAATATGTAATTACAAATTTTATTAATTTTAAACAGTTTCATTGTACATAGAAAGTTAGCTTTCAAGGTGGCTATATGGAATTAACATTTGATAAACAAAACCATCCAATTCTCAAGTGTCAAAGTGATTGTTTACCTTATTTCGCGGCCGTTACCATGAAAAGAAATGCTTATTTCGCGTCCAGTTGCACAAAAAAAAAATTATAGACAGTATAATATATTTCGGGAGTTATTGTTGACGAAACCTCTCTAATTTTAAATTTAAATTCTTCTAAATCTTCAATTTTGTTCTTGAAATCCAAATTGATTTTAATTTTCTCAAAAAGTAGCTCACAAAAGCAATTCTTTTCTTATGGTCATTGTTTCTAAACTTTTAGCGATTTTTAAAGTGTTAAGAATGAAATTTTTCGTCTTTTAATAATCTAAATACAGAAGTTTTGCTAATGTTTAAATGATTTGGAATTAATAAAGTTTCGCACTGGCAGTCAATATTTCGACTATACAATAATCTTCTTCAGGGCTCTACTATATATATATATATATATATATATATATATATATATATATATATATATATATATATATATATATATATATATATATATATATATATATATATATACAGAGTGAAATAGTACGTTAGAACACAAATAAATTACAAAAAACTTATAATATGAAACTTACAGAATGGTCTAGTTGAAGGATAATGTACACATGTATAAATATAAATAAATAAATAGTTAAAAATCACAGATCACAGTGTGAAAATCGTCGATTAATAAAAAACTTCTCCTTGATGACTAAAATAAACTTCGCTGAATACAATTTTTTTTTAAATGGTAACCGTAAAGCTGTTTTTTAATAATTTTTGTATTCAGTAAAGTTTATTTTAGTCATCAAGGAGAAGTTTTTTATTAATTGACGATTTTCACTCTGTGATCTGTAATTTTTAACTATTTATTTATTTATATTTTTAAATGTCTGTCTTTTATGTATCTACGCTTATCCACATGTGTACATTTTCCTTCAACTGACCCATTCTGTAAGTTTCATGTTATAAGTTTTTTGTAATCTAGAATTTTGTAATTTATTTGTGTTCTCATGTACTATTTCACTCTGTATATATATTGTAGAGCCCTGAAGAAGACTATTGTATAGTCAAAACGTCGGCGAGAATAAAATTGTAATATTGACTGCTAGTCCGAAACTTTATTAATTCCATCCCTAATACAGTCGAACATCGTTTTTTGAATTCTTTAAATGATTTGCCCAAATTTTCGTAGACAGCTCTTTATTTTCTTCTATTGCTCTTAGTAAATTATTTTTCTTTTCTTCAGTCCGCGCAGTTTTTGTTCTTGTCCTCTTCTTAATGATTCTTATCTAAACATCCATCCACTTTTAAATTTTGAAAATATTCTTGAAACTGAAGGTTTTGGTCTAAGACGTTCAGGAAAGTTGGTAAACGGTATGCCAAACGTCATAAAATATCATTTCTAATATTGTGGCCTAGTATTTTTCAATAATTTAGAGGCACTTAATTCTATGCAGCTAGAGCTAGAATATTAACATGAGTGAGAGCATATGAATCCATTTATTTTGCATGTAGGTATATGTCATTAATTAAATACCCATTTATGTGGTACACAAAATTACTAAAGTGCTAATGAATATTGAATATTAATCGTGAATGTAATATCTTAAACTATGTACCCAATCGCTTAATTAGAGACTGATTTCTACACGTAATCATCTGTATTATATTACAGCTTATTGGACTAATTACTACATAACATGTTATCAGCAAACTAATTTAACGCCTTGACAAGGCTATATACTGGCACTCTTGTTTAAGTTCTCAATAATATTGTTCTTTGAAGTTTACAGTTAATGTCACGTCGTTTTCAACGAAACAAAATAATTGTATTTTATATGAGTATAGAATGAACAATATCAATTTATGTAGAGTTAGCACTAAAAGGGATTTGGGAGTATTATTTGATCCTAAGTTTGATTTTTCATTACACGTTAACAACTTAGTCACTTGTAGTTACAGAAATCATGGATTTATTGTGAGAAATTTACGAGATTTTCATAGCTCAAAATACCTTTTCAATTGTTTTGTTCGTGCCAAATTAGAATATTGTTTCCTGATTTAGAATCCATTGTATCAAAATTGGATATGAGCTAATGAAATTATTCAGCGAAAATTTGCAAGATATTGTTGATATAAGGGTCATTTTGGTTCTCAAAATGATTTTCACTACAACACTGCATTGATAAGTCTTAATATGCTATCTCTTGAGAATCGACGCACTGTGCAATCTCTATTGTCTACTTGCATTGTTAAATTTTCATGTACCCAGAACAAACCATCCTCACCAAAAAATACTGTTTTCCATTACAAGCTAGGACAAATTACGAATTAAAAAGTCCCTTAAGGCGTTCGTGTTCTGCATTTAATGTTTTATACACTAATTGTGATGATATTGACTTTTTTTTATTGTTTATTATTATTTAAGAAGAAATTGATGACATATTTCTCACTGTATTACTTTATAACCTGCTTATAGTAATTTTTATTTGCACAATTTATTGTACTTATAATATGTAAATGTATTATTTTATAGTACCCCTTAATTGGGAACTTTGCTCCTGTCGGGTAATTACTTATAAATAAATACTTATAAATAAACGTTTGAAAATCACTACAGTACATACAGCTGTTTCATTTTAACCGAATCCGAAAAAATCCGAAACTGTAACGGAACCGAAATTTATTTGTTTATTTAACCGAAACGAAAACCGATACAATATTTTCAAAAAATCGTAAGCGATAACCGAAACCGAATTTTTATTAATGTAAAAACCGTTGACAGTAACCAAACCCCAAAATTTTTCAGTTCGAGTCCCTGGTTCTTCTAGTCCTTCCATTCAGAATCTCTCAGACATCTCTTGTATTAATGATTATTTCTTTTATTATTTCATTTTACTTCACATGCACACGTCCTTAAGAAGAGATATTAAATTTATTCTTCACAATATGGTGACTCATATGATTCAAAAGTTTCAGTTGCGCTTTCTCAAATTTATATACCATTTTCGGAATACAAAATCGGTCAGTTTCTGTCCCAGAATCGAAAACGGTCCCAGAATCTAGATTCGGCTATTTGATTTCAGTAATGAGAACCGATTATTTTCGGTTCCAGAATCGCGATTTTTTCCTACAATCGATTAGTTTCGGAAATCGAATCTAACCGGTATCGATTCCTAGCACTAATTATAACTAATTAGATCATTGTGTCGAAGGACATACTTAACCAAGAGATATATTTAAACTGAGATATTTCATATCAGATTAGAACCTGCAGGGCAGCGTTTCTTAATCTTTTCAGGGCGCGATTTATCTATTGTATTGGTCTTGCGACCCACTAGAAAATTATTTAAAAAATAAAAAATCTGATGTGGCCAGCACATTACCTTCCGTCAGTTCTATGTATTTTGTATAAATGTCATACAGAAAGTTCCTTGCAAAAGATTATATTTCTTGTACATTACCTTAAGGCAGTTGTATGTATTTTATACAAATTCCATACAGAAAGTTTCTAACAAAAGATCCTATATTTCCAGTAAAATTATAACATAAACATACTGTCAACTGCACTTGACACTGACACCTTTTTCAATTAGAATTTTCTTAATGTAGCAGCTGTTTCCAGAGTTATAGCAAAGCTGACTAATATATATGATATTTAATTTCTTTATAATTTTTTAACTCTATGTCCATTTAATATGAAGTATAAAATGCATTCAAATCGTATAGAGAATAAATAATTCTTTAATATTTATAATAACATTAAATGTGAAAAAATGATATTTAACATCGTTTTTTCAAGAAAAACTGTTAAAATATTCAAATGAGGGTACTTCCGGTTGACCAATTATAACCAAAATCTTATCAGCTCTTCACATGGATGTAACGAAGAGGAATACGAAAGAATTGTAATTTTTGGAATTGTAGTATTAGAGTTATCGCATTAGAAAATTTTGTCACACACAGACACACACACACACACACACACATACATACATACATCATCGTAAAAATAGTAAAATCGTATTCTCGGGACCCTAAAACGTGCTTATTCATCAAAAACTCACCACCGAATTTTTTGACCAAAAACAATACCTTCCTTACCTAAAGGTGACGGAAGGTAAAAACATATGTCTTATTATAAACTATAATCTATTTATATAATATATACCTACCTACTTATTTATAAACAAAATAATATAAATTTAATACCATAATAAGACCAACAATTATTTCAAATAAAGCAAAACTTGTTACAATTTGGTACATGAATTTGATACAATGTTAATTTTGTCTGATAGTCACAATGTTCGAAACATATATATTAGGTACATTTCCATAAATGTTTAATTTTACTTTCGAACATGATTGACAAATTCATTTCTTCAAAATTTAAAATAAAAAGTGCAAGTAGCTTTTAAAAATAATGTTAATAATTAATGTGTACCCTGAGTTTGCATAAGTTTGGAAAGTACTTCAAATCACGGCGGTTCCTTAAATTTAGTTTTAGTAATTACAGGAGCAGAAAAACCAGATTCGCATATGTAGATAGGTAGTAACAAAAGGTAATCATATTTTCAGTTATTTAAATCCCAAGATTGGTTTTTCTTTTTTGAACTAAAATGAACTCAACGCCTTGGTAGGGTTTTTAGGAGTAACAATACTGCATTGTATTGCTAACGTAAGTAGCATTTTAGTGAAATTTTATATTATACGTTTTAGAAAAATATGATTAGCAATTAGTAATCAAAATAATAAAATTCTGAATAGTATACGCGACCCACTCAAACCCCTTCGCGACCCAAATTTGGGTCGCGACCCATAAGTTAAGAAACGTTGCTGTAGGGTAATACCACTTTAGAGTTATGCTATTTGCACCGACATTTTTACCTCCCGCTACCCTTGGTAAGGGAGGTATAGGGATCGTGCTAAAATCGCATATCGGGATTTTGCTAAATAACCACGTTTTAAGGTCATTAGAATCCAATTTTAACATTTTCACGATGATGTCTGTGTGTATGTATGTTTGTGTGTATGTGTGTATTTGTGTATGTATGTATGTGTGTATGTGTGTGTGTGGATCCTCTACTCTAACTCAAATACTATCATTCAGAAAAATTTTAAACGTTGTATTTCGAACTTTTTCTGTAATAGAAAGAGCCCATTAGATTTTGGTGAAAATCGGATAACCGGAAATGTCACTTTACTAGAAGCTCAAAATAGTTTTTCTTCGAAAAATACCTTTAAATGTTATTTTTTCGATATCAATGTTATTATAAAAATTAAAGATTACTAAATTTTCTATAGATTTGCATTAATACTTTCTCTATATATTTGATGGATAAATTTATAAAATTACCTATAATTTAAATCCTAGGTCCTACGCTTTAAACAAACAAAACGCAGTTATTCAAATGTATGTAACTGACAGATAAATGTCACTATCAAAGAAATAATCATTTCAAAATAATATTAGGAAAGTTTTAAAAAGAACAATAGAAAAGGAATTCAAAACAGTTTCCAGCATAAGTAAATATGTAGGTATGTATTTAGATTAATAAAAATTAACGATTCACAAAAATGTTTAAGCTAATCCTCATTTTTTGATTAGTGAATTCTGTTCTATCCCGGTATTTAAAATTTAATCTTCATTTTATTATAGCTCCGGTGGCTCAATGGTTAGAACAACGCCTCATGTCATGAGTGCCCTCGGGGCTCTGGGTTCAAATCCCACTAAGGCGTGGATGTGTGTGAATGTGAACCCACTCTGTAATTGGGATTTAATCCTGTTAAGGGGTTTAAAAAAAGGTAGTTACTTGGATTAGATTAGACTAAATTTTAAGAAATAACTTCATATTTTTTGTGACTCGGGCAGTCAATAGCGGGAGGTATTGTGTTGGCCACGCCAGATTTTTTAAAGTGAATTGGCGCCAAAGGTAAAATGCGCGGAAATTTTAAAATACTATCACGAAAACTTTCTTTAGTTGGGAAAGTTTCCATACATTAAGTAATCGATCGCAACTTGTTGGCCACCATCGTAGCTCGTAGCTTTACGATAATTCCTGCTGCATGTGAAATGATGCTTTACAAATATAACAGGATCAGGAACAGCGACTGAATTTACATCCGGAATGAACCGAGCCTGGGCGAATGCTTCCGATAGCGTGGTAGAGGGCGCGGGTGCGCTTGTGTAAATATAAGTTGCGCACACGTGTTCAAACACTAGGGAGCCAGGCGCTAAACGTGGCAACAGTTGACACTTGTCATTACGGTTTCAAATCGACAGACACCACCGCTCCTCTCACTGTTCGTGTGTTCGCAACAGTGTGCTAGCTTCATTCGTTTTAATTAACAATTTTGATGATATAGGAGCTATTCGCATGTGATATCCGATGAAGGATACAGAGCTGTAAATGTTTGCTTTCATTGCTATGCAGCAAGTCATATATTTACTCTGTGCAGTATTATATCAAGTATTAGTATTGTTTGTTTAAAAATGCATAGGATATATTTGAATAAAAATGATTTGTTTTATTTCTGTCGGACGTGGTCAGTGACCAAGTATATTAATATGCATTTGTGTTGATTTATAGACGGAAAAATAATGTATGAAAGTTTCAAACACCAAAATTGTTTAAATAAATGAATATAAGAGTATTTAACTTGTTTATTGCTGCATTGTAATGTTTCGCGGATTTCATGTTAGGCTGTAGGGCAGCGTTTCTTAACCTTTTCAAGGCGCGACCCAAATTTGTCTATTGTATTGGTTTCGCGACCCACTAGAAAATTATTTAAAATAAAAAACAAATGTCTAATTATAAACTATAATCTATTTATGAAAATCAGAAAATGAGTATGTACGAATGTATCACATACCTATCTATTTATAAACAAAATAATATAAATTTAATACCATAATAAGGCCGATAATTATTTCAAACAAAACGAAATTTGTTATAATTTGGCACAATTTTAATTTTGTCTGATAGTCAAAATGTCTGAAACATAAATATCAGGTACATCCTCACATTCGTCCAATTTAACTTTCGAACATGATTTTTTAAAATTTAAAATAAAAAATCTGATGTGGCCAACACATAACCTCTCGCCATATATTTTACCTACAATGCGTACAACACGCATAAAACGAAAAATATTTTTAAATGCAAATACATATATTCATGTCTCACTACAAAATAATTCTCACATATATTTGCAAAATCTATGGGATATTTTAAAATAAATTATGTACAATACATACATTTTCTTTATATTCAATATCCCGAAATTTTCTTTTTCTACTTTCCTTTTCTTTTTCTTTATATTCGTCATTTTTTCGCAAATTCAATTTATATTCTTTTTTACGTATATTCTTTTGCGTTGTTGACTTTTTTTTATTTTCATAATCTTCATAATAATGTACAAATATTTTTGACAGAGGCATAAAAATATTTTTGACAGTGACATTTATGTGTCAATTACAAACATTTGAATTTCTTGCCTTGTAGTAGTTTGATCTGAGAATTTTACATCAAATTACTTTATATGCCTTTCTTTATCTCTAAATCTATAGAAGATATAATAATGAATTTATATTTATCGAATAAAGAATTTAACGTTCTTTAATATAAGTATTTACATAAATTTTCGAGAAATAATATTTAGTTGATTTTTTTCTTGTAACTACTACTTCCGGTTGTCCAATTGTTACCAAAACTGACTCGACTCTTCCCATTATTGTTAAATTGAGGAATCCGTAGTTAAAAATGTCTTAAGTATTATAGTATTTGAGATATAGTGAATCCAACATACACACACACATGCACGCACGCACGCACGCACGCAGACACACACACACACACACACACACACACACACACACACACACACACATATGGACATCATCGTAAAGATGTTATAATAGGATTCTAGGGACCTTAAAACGTGCTTATTCATTAAAATCTGGATATGCGACTTTTAGCATGAATACAATACCTTCCTTAGCGAGAGGTAAAAATACAAGTATCTTACAAAAATTAATGTTAATTATGTATGCCCTGAGTTTGCATAAGTTTTGAAAGTTCTTCAAATCGCGGCGGTTCCTAAAATCTAGTTTTAGTAATTACAAGAGCAGAAAAAACCAATTTCGCACATGTAGATAGGTAGCATCAAAATCATCATATTTTCAATTATTTATTTCCCAAGATTGGTTTTTCTTTTTTTAATCAAAATTAAGTCGATACCTCGGTAGGGTTACAGGAGGAACATTTCTGAATTGTATTGCTGACATAAGTAACATTTTAGTGAAATATTATATTATACGTTTTAGAAAAATATGATTGGCATATAGTAATCAAAATTATAAAATTCTGAATAGTTTACGCGACCCACTTAAATCCCTTCGCGACCCAAATTTGGGTCGCGACCCATAGGTTAAGAAACGCTGCTGTAGGGTGAAGCCTACGCCCGCAAATTTTCGGTGGATAATTTTGACAGCGAGAAATATGTAAAGGTAAAGCGCACTGCGATTGAATAATAATTTATAATAGCTTAGAAATATTTTCTGTGTATTGAAATTAACTAATACACACCATCTATTTGTGTAAATAAAAATAGAAGACAAATAACCAGTGACACAAAAGTTTTCGGAAAAATTTTGAATAGACAATACTGTGGTTTAAGGAAAATATATTAAACCAGCTCATTCTACAATAATTAACATAGATTAGCTTCTTCTATGTGATGAAGTCTATTTCGTACTTGCTCCATGGACCTTTGCCTAGATTCAAAGTGTACTTTGCCTATGTACTTCTTGAGAAATACTTTGCTGTGATTTTCTTAAATTTTGGGCCTCCTAACAATTGCCATACTCCTTTCTTGTAAGTATCGCAAAAAAAATCTATTGGGCGCGAGCAGACACGTGACTCGGGCGTCCTTGATGTACTAGGAATCAGCTGATTTGTGTGCGCATGTCGTTTTGACAATACCAGTGTCACTTTGACAAGACCAATGTTTTGACTTATTTTGGTTTTGAACTGCTAAAATGTTATTAATGTACAATTTTCAGACAGTAAAACACATAAAATTAAAAACATAACTTGTCAACAATTCAAAATTAATATATGTCAAAATATTAGTCTTGTCAAAGTGACATTGTTTCTGTTAAAATGACAGGCGCACACAAATCAGCTGATTCGTAACACGTCAAGGACGCTCGAATCACGTGTCTGCTCGCGCCCTATAGGTCTTGCCTGTAGTCCAGTCGGTAGGGATTTGTACCCTGCAAAAGATGGTGTGGAAAGTAGAAACGATTTGATGTTGTTTAGGTCAGGCAGGGGATGAAAAGTTCAAGTTCTTGACCTTGGGGACACTCGGCGCGAGCCGCCATCTTGGATAAAAGGTGCAAAAATGAGTTTTTTTTAGTTTTTAATACTTAGTCTAATAGGCTTTACCATTTATAACAGTTTACAGTTGTCGTGGCATCGAAAGAAGTAAATTATTGATAATTTTTAAATATTTTTTTAAACGATTTTCCACAAATTCATAACCCACTCTGACCCGGTTAAAGATATGATATCGAGGTTTGTAAATTTTAATTTAGCATGAAATTCTTCATCATGCCATGAAATACACGATTTTTGCCGATGATCTAAAATTTCGACACGCTTAAATATGAACAATATTATTTATTTAATACGTGTCGAAATTTCAGATTTTTTAAATTATTAAACATCCTTCATGGTATTTTTTTAATTACAATCTGATCAAAATTGATCAATGGGTAATATTGTGCAAACCTAAATTACTACTAAGTAAATATACTAAATAAAAAAGTTCGTTTAATGCGAAAGCCAAGGGTCTACTGCTACTCGTATTTTAAGGTAGTGTTCATTACCTACACAACATTGGCAACCCTGGATAATAATGTAATAATTTATCCAGAGCTTTTGAAAGGTTTAATAAAAATATAATATTAATCCAATCTGGCTAATCCCAAATATGTTCATTAACTAATTTTAATTAAATTATTATAATTTATAAGTACAGGCTGTCTCATTTTCGACGTTTTTTTAAGATATCTCGGGTAATATTAACGATAGATCAGAACCGTTTGCACATTGCAGGGTCAACTTTTTGAGAAAAGTTTAATAGTCACCACAGGAATTTTCGATCTTCCTTTGCTTCTGCGCTACAGGCAAAAACTCGTTTTTCGTTCATTTTGGAAATGTATCATATCTTATTTATTACGATAGAGAAAAATTGTTTTTACAAAAATTTTACCGTTTTACAGATAGAATAAAATGGCGTAATTAGATATTTTGAAAACTTAATAATTCTCGAGATATAATACAAACTTATGATTTCTTAAATGAGAACCTATGTTGAAAATAGTCTTGTTTTTGCTTAATTTATAAGCTTTTTAATGGTATATAACAAGTCTACATTTTTTTGTTTTAAACATTAATAAAAGACGAATTATTAATTTATTGGGGTGAAAATATTGGAAATTATTAAGAAACAAATGAAAAAACTTATTACAAATCATCATTTGTTTATTTTGATTCAGTATCTATTAATTTTGTTCTCAAAATTATTCTTAACCAATTATTTTCGGGTTAGTTAAATTACTATTTATCGGCGTTACAGTTGGCTTTGACACAATCCGAACAAAATGGTTTAATATGCTTTTGAAGTAAATAAATTAAATAAATGAGTAAAACTGAAACAAGTACTATTATAAATATGCAAATGATGATCTGGGATAGATTTTTTCATTTGTTTCTTTATAATTTCCAATATTTTCACCCCAATAAATTAATAATTCGACTTTTATTAATGTTTAAAACAAAAGAATGTAGACTTGTTTTATATCAAAGCTTATAAATTAAGCAAAAAGACGAGACTATTTTCAACATAGGTTCCCATTTAAAAAAATTATAAGTTTGTGTTATCTCGAGAATTATTAAGTTTTCAAAAAATCTAATTACGCCATTTTATTCTATTTAAAAAAAACGGTAAAATTTTTGTAAAAACAATTTTTCTCTAACTATTATAATAAATAAGATATGAGATATTTTCAAAATGAGCGAAAAACGAGTTTTTGCCTGTAGCTCAGAAACAAAAGAAGATCGAAAATTCCTGTGGTGACTATTAAACATTTCTGGAAAAGTTGACCCTGGATTATGCAAATGGTTTTGCTCTATCATTAATATTACCCGAGATACCTTAAAAAACATCGAAAATGAGAAACCCTGTACACGAAATAAAAGAAATAAATTAACTTTTTAATAACTTTCAGTTTTCAGTTAAATAGGAACAAAATTCAATAAGAAAAGAGTTAGAGCAGAACAAAATACAATAAGTTTCAGGAATATGTCTAGAGCAATTGCAAAAGTATTTAGGTTTCCATAAAGAGTTGAAGGCAAAACAAAGAAAATCAAGATAAACTTTTCATTCGTCGAAACTTGAAGAATTCAGTCTGGAAATGTCGAAGTTTGATGCATTGCTCCGAAAAGAATTCTCCTTTCCGCTAAATATTTTCCTGTTTTATTTTCGGACTTTGTTGATGTATTCCACACACCTGTTTGGAATAATAACGATTTTTCAGATAATACAGTAGCAAACAAGGGAAATCATCAAAAATATGTTTTAAAGTTTATCTACAGTCATAGTGATTGATTATGTAAAAACGATAATATTTATTTATATTTATAGTTAAGGTGAGATAAGAATAGTAGTTTGTACAACAAGAGTGGATATGATGTCCATATCGCATGAGGATGAAGTTCAATCATCCGAAGGCGATATGGACATTCCACTCGAGTTGTACAGCATACTTTTTCTACGACTTACGAAAAGAAGGAAAATGTGAACTATAGAAATTTGAAATTTTATTGGACATTATTAATTAATATCATTTTATGTACTTATTTTCCTAGGCTTTCTTAATGACATTTGTTATTATTAGTTATTTGTATATCAAGGCCGCGAAATCACTCTTTAGCGTACCGAGAGAAAATTGTCGCCGAGGCCGCTTGCGGCCGAGGCAAGACAATCTCGAGGGCGCTAAAGGATTTCGCAGACAAGGTGTACACAATATTTTTTGTGCAACCGTAAAAAATATGTAATTACAAATTTTATTAATTTTAAACAGTTTCATTGTATATAGAAAGTTAGCTTTCACGGTGGCTATGGGATTAACATTTGATAAACAAAACCATGAAATTTTCAAGTGTCAAAGTGATTATTTATCTAATTTCGCGGCCGCTACCATGACAACGTCCGCGAAATGAATTTCGCGGCCGTTACCATAACAACGGTTGCGAAATTTAATTTCGCGGCCTGTATTGCGGCTGCGAAATGCCTATTTCGCGTCCGGTTGCACAAAAAAATAATATTTTATTTTATAAATATACAATACTTTTATAAGGCGTTTCATCTTTAAGATTAAAATTTAAATGGCAGATACTATGATATATTGAACACAAATCAAAAAGAATTGTTCCAAAATTCGGAAAATTATTTTTAATTAGCTATTTAATTCTAGAAGCCTTAAGTTTTTCGTGCCACTGAAAATTTTATAATATGTGCGCTTTGACAGTACATTAAGAAAGGAAACAATAAACCTAGTTAATTTGAAAAATGAAATAAATAGCTTTCACTGCCTTGAGGTGACGCAGAAATGGGTAATAAGCCATTGTTAATTGTAACTTAAAAGTACATATTTTAAGCTAAATGTAAGTAATTTTATTTGAACTTATAAGCAATAGATTCAATAAAAAATATTTTCAGATTTTTCCGGTTATTTTCTATTATTCGAATCTTTCGATTTTACCAATATAAAAGAAATCTCCAGTATTTTATATATGGACAATATATCATATTCTTTTCGAGTATGTAAGGGCCTCTCGCAAAAGTGCAGTTTTTAGACTAGTAGTACAAATAACTATAAATATTCCACCGCGGTTTACTACACATTTTCAGTGTGGCGTCTGGCCTTGTGTCAAACTATTTTTATTTGTAGATTTCGGTAATGTCGATATATCTGTACCGTTGGGATTGAGAAAGTTCACTGTTCACCGTACGTCACAAAGGGCAGTCAGAACTCCCCAGTGGTTACTTTTGTACTAGGTATTTGAAAATTGGAAACATTTTTCAAGTTTGCCATCGGTCGATTTCGGATCTCAAAATCCCAACCGATTACGTAACACATTTATTTATTATGCATTCTAAAATACGTACGTACCTACATAAACATGTGTACATACACACATGATACCTACATAAGTATAATTATATAAATACACACATGCGTACGACGAGTATACGAGTACATGTATTTAACATACAGAGAATTTATTTTAAAATACAACATATGGTTTATTACTTCCATGGTTACACACTACTGTCAGAAAATGACAGCAATGTAATATTTGTCCATTTTAAAATGCAACATTATAAATAGTATTGCAGCACAAGAGATACCTCCAGAACACATCACAAATGGTGTCAATTGTTTCTACGAGCGACTAGGATATTGCCTCAGTGTGAATAGAGGTATTTTTGAACATTTATTACATTAAAATTATGAATTTTTGTAAGCCAAAGTTTGTTAAGATGTGCTACATTAAAGTTTTGATTTTTTGTTAATAGTATGTAAGCTAATTTATTGGATTTAGTATTGAAAATACTTAACTATAAATTTTTGTATGTTGCATTTTAAAATGGACAAATATTACATTGCTGTCATTTTTAGACAGTAGTGTGTATAGTGACCATGGAAGTGATTGACCAATGTTGCACGTTAAAATAAATTCCCTGTATAACATAAATAGTTACAGGTCGCAAGTCAAAAATACATATCTACATGCACATACAGGGTAGGTACCCCCAATATCTCTATTGATCCCCACGTCATCAAGATCTGATGCAAGAATTACAAAACTTTTATCTAGAATCTTTGTCGTACACACATGGTGTATATAAGACTTTCATTCGTTCCCTCATTATCGTCTGTGTTTCAGAGGGGTATATGCTATCTCCGTCTACTCAACGGCAAAAAATGAAAAAAGAAACTGTATTATAACCGCGGTGACGAGTGTCATTTCCAAATATGTAAATTATTTGAATTTTCATGGCATTTTGTCATTCATGTAATTAAGGTGACTTGACGTGGATAATTTGTTTCGTTGTGTGTTAGTATTTTTGTTAATTCTTGATATTATATAGAGCATTTTGCTATTTCAAAGACGGTGTTTTTAAGATTGCCGAAAATTATTGCAAGATACTGCTTTTGGACAATAAAAAGAAGTATATTTCATTCGTTACTCTTATATCGTGTTTATTTAATTTGTTTTATTTATTTATTATATGTTTCACGAAAGCAAACTGCATGGTAAATCCCGACTCCGAAGTTTATCTGAGAAAATCAGAGATGTCGTGTGGTATTTGGTGAGATAAATTCCAAAGACAACGCAAAATGAAACAATTTAATTACTAATATTTTGTTTTTAAACTTGAAATATTAATTGTCACATTGAGTTATAAACTACAACAACTGTTTATTTACTTGGTGGCGGATATTTATCGGGGTAACAAAGTTTTATCAATATAATACTGTTCCCATTGATTGAATTTTCAAATATTTTGCATCATGATTGGTTAAAAACTAGTCGTTGAAATTTATCTGTTCAAAAAAAAGCAATATGTGCTTTATAGACAAAGATTTAGAGAAAAAAGTTATGGATGCTAAAATTTTTTAATTTACTCTTTTGATGCTCAAGTAAACATAATTTATAGACGGTAAAATGGATTTAGTATGCAAGTATTTTATAAATGAACGTCATGTGAACTGAGAAACCAAGTAACCTGTCAAAAATAAGTATACAGGGTATTCATTTTAAATGGGTCACCATTGTTATCTCGAAAACTGTAAGAGCTACAAAGATGATTAAATGGGCAAATAATTTCTATTTTCCAGGACAAATTTAAATAAAAGAAAAATTTTTTTCGACCAGCGGTTCTCAAGATACGGGACCTAACTTTTTTTCCTATTAAATGTGAATATATATTTTTTATTTGCTCATTCGTTAGAGAATTTAATTTTGAATTCAGTGATATAATATTTTTATACCCTTACATACCTAACGATTGTTTAGAGAAAAATGCATGTAAAGTTTTATACCAATTTGATTAAAATATGGCTATAATAAGAGTGCCATGAATGGAAGAAATGATTACATGTCATTTTTATTACATAGAATTAGAATGACCTGACCGAAAGAAGTGAATATTTTGTTCTTGTAAGTGATCATAAATGTCATCATAAACAAAATATTCACGTATTTCTTTCAAGGCATTAAAAAAAAATTAACACGTATTCGTTTTTTTCATTCATTATAGCCATATTTTAATTAAATTAATATGAAAATTTACATGCATTTTTCTCAAACAAATCGTTATGTAAGGGAATAAAAATATTAAATCCCAGAATTCAGAATTAAAATCTCTAACGAATGAGCAAATAAGAAATATATCATTCCATTTAAAATTAAAAAGTTAGGTCCCGTTTTTTTTGAACCACTGGCCCAAAAAAATTTGTCTTGTGGAATAGAAGTTGTTTGCCCATTTAACCGTCTTTGAAGCTCTTACAGTTCTCGAAATAGCAATGGTGACCCAATTTGTCATATTTTTTGAAATAACGCATACTACACTATTATTCACGAAAGATGACTATTCAAGGTCATTTGTTCGAAGAAAGAATACACAGCATTTTATAGCAGAAGCTTAGCAACATTTTGTATTAGAAAGAAAAATATTATTTGACCTATGTCTATTTAATTTATGTGGTGTGACAGATATACGTAAATTGTGGCATTATTTTCTAACACTGCCCTCTGTGCTAATATTTACCCAGTGGCGTTGACGTTTAAATCAAATTATTATTATTCTTATTTTTCAGTTAAAATGTGTCCATAAATATTTCATGTTGCACGCCTATGCAAACGAAATGCAATGAAGTTATCTGCAAGTAATATTATATCAGATGGCTCACAAATGACCTTGAATAGTCATCTTTCGTGAATAATAGTTTAAATCAATGTTTACCACGTCTTTAAATTAAATTTACCCGGGCATCAAAAGTGTAAATATAAAACTTATGACACCAAAATATTCAGAGTTTTATTCTCTAAATATCTGTATTTAGATAACTTTGGACGTGACATATAATATTTGAGAAAAACTTTTTTCCCCATGTTAAACGCCTATGTCATGGTTTCTAGTATTCACTCTGTATGTAAAAATTGTTCTTTGTTTGAATTTTGTTTTCTAAACCTGCTTAATATAACGGATTTATATACACCTTTATTTGTAGTTATAATGTTTGCGAAACAAATGTATCCATCTTCAACGACATTTGTAAAATTTCTATTATTTTGTTAATTATAAAATGTACCTACCTAGTTGAAAGCCGTGAAGTGCGTCACAACTTTACTTGGTTATATCCTCTTCTGATCCAATTGTGACGCATCACAATAGATATTCATATAAATTCCAGATACAATTCACTCGAACTTCGCCGCCAGCCTACACTAGAGCTATATTTTATTATGTAAGTTACTGCGAAAACATTTTCACCACAAGAGAAAATCCAGAACACGTAATACGATGTTTGAATAATACAGGGTACCATTGTGTGAGACTGGAATTGTATTCCATCCAGCAATAATTATTTTAATGTGAAATGCCTTATTTTGTGAGTCCTCTACGTATTATTTTCCTAATTTGTTTATCTTATGCTATAATACTGAAACAAGACTTATTTATACCATATACGGGTAAATATTTTCTTTTAACACTTAACTTAAACAGAGTATATGTCAAACTTCCACAGCCTTGCTTTTGGGATTTGATTTCGGGGCTTTAAAAAAAAATTACTACAATTTAAACTTTTAAATCGAAAACTATTATAAAACAACATGTTGTAACTTTTTACCTCTCGCTAAGAGAAGTATTGTATTCATGCTAAAAATCGCATATCCAGATTTTAATGAATAAACACGTTTTAAGGTCCCTAGAATCCGATTATAACATTTTTACGATGATGTCCGTATGTGTGTGTGTGTGTGTGTGTGTGTGTGTGTGTGTGTGTGTGTGTGTGTGTGTGTGTGTGTGTGTGTGTGTGTGTGTGTGTGTGTGTGTGTGTGTGTGTGTGTGTGTGTGTGTGTGTGTGTGTGTGTGTGTGTGTGTGTGTGTGTGTGTGTGTGTGTGTGTGTGTGTGTGTGTGTGTGTGTGTGTGTGTGTGTGTGTGTGTGTGTGTGTGTGTGTGTGTGTGTGTGTGTGTGTGTGTGTGTGTGTGTGTGTGTGTGTGTGTGTGTGTGTGTGTGTGTGTGTGTGTGTGTGTGTGTGTGTGTGTGTGTGTGTGTGTGTGTGTGTGTGTGTGTGTGTGTGTGTGTGTGTGTGTGTGTGTGTGTGTGTGTGTGTGTGTGTGTGTGTGTGTGTGTGTGTGTGTGTGTGTGTGTGTGTGTGTGTGTGTGTGTGTGTGTGTGTGTGTGTGTGTGTGTGTGTGTGTGTGTGTGTGTGTGTGTGTGTGTGTGTGTGTGTGTGTGTGTGTGTGTGTGTGTGTGTGTGTGTGTGTGTGTGTGTGTGTGTGTGTGTGTGTGTGTGTGTGTGTGTGTGTGTGTGTGTGTGTGTGTGTGTGTGTGTGTGTGTGTGTGTGTGTGTGTGTGTGTGTGTGTGTGTGTGTGTGTGTGTGTGTGTGTGTGTGTGTGTGTGTGTGTGTGTGTGTGTGTGTGTGTGTGTGTGTGTGTGTGTGTGTGTGTGTGTGTGTGTGTGTGTGTGTGTGTGTGTGTGTGTGTGTGTGTGTGTGTGTGTGTGTGTGTGTGTGTGTGTGTGTGTGTGTGTGTGTGTGTGTGTGTGTGTGTGTGTGTGTGTGTGTGTGTGTGTGTGTGTGTGTGTGTGTGTGTGTGTGTGTGTGTGTGTGTGTGTGTGTGTGTGTGTGTGTGTGTGTGTGTGTGTGTGTGTGTGTGTGTGTGTGTGTGTGTGTGTGTGTGTGTGTGTGTGTGTGTGTGTGTGTGTGTGTGTGTGTGTGTGTGTGTGTGTGTGTGTGTGTGTGTGTGTGTGTGTGTGTGTGTGTGTGTGTGTGTGTGTGTGTGTGTGTGTGTGTGTGTGTGTGTGTGTGTGTGTGTGTGTGTGTGTGTGTGTGTGTGTGTGTGTGTGTGTGTGTGTGTGTGTGTGTGTGTGTGTGTGTGTGTGTGTGTGTGTGTGTGTGTGTGTGTGTGTGTGTGTGTGTGTGTGTGTGTGTGTGTGTGTGTGTGTGTGTGTGTGTGTGTGTGTGTGTGTGTGTGTGTGTGTGTGTGTGTGTGTGTGTGTGTGTGTGTGTGTGTGTGTGTGTGTGTGTGTGTGTGTGTGTGTGTGTGTGTGTGTGTGTGTGTGTGTGTGTGTGTGTGTGTGTGTGTGTGTGTGTGTGTGTGTGTGTGTGTGTGTGTGTGTGTGTGTGTGTGTGTGTGTGTGTGTGTGTGTGTGTGTGTGTGTGTGTGTGTGTGTGTGTGTGTGTGTGTGTGTGTGTGTGTGTGTGTGTGTGTGTGTGTGTGTGTGTGTGTGTGTGTGTGTGTGTGTGTGTGTGTGTGTGTGTGTGTGTGTGTGTGTGTGTGTGTGTGTGTGTGTGTGTGTGTGTGTGTGTGTGTGTGTGTGTGTGTGTGTGTGTGTGTGTGTGTGTGTGTGTGTGTGTGTGTGTGTGTGTGTGTGTGTGTGTGTGTGTGTGTGTGTGTGTGTGTGTGTGTGTGTGTGTGTGTGTGTGTGTGTGTGTGTGTGTGTGTGTGTGTGTGTGTGTGTGTGTGTGTGTGTGTGTGTGTGTGTGTGTGTGTGTGTGTGTGTGTGTGTGTGTGTGTGTGTGTGTGTGTGTGTGTGTGTGTGTGTGTGTGTGTGTGTGTGTGTGTGTGTGTGTGTGTGTGTGTGTGTGTGTGTGTGTGTGTGTGTGTGTGTGTGTGTGTGTGTGTGTGTGTGTGTGTGTGTGTGTGTGTGTGTGTGTGTGTGTGTGTGTGTGTGTGTGTGTGTGTGTGTGTGTGTGTGTGTGTGTGTGTGTGTGTGTGTGTGTGTGTGTGTGTGTGTGTGTGTGTGTGTGTGTGTGTGTGTGTGTGTGTGTGTGTGTGTGTGTGTGTGTGTGTGTGTGTGTGTGTGTGTGTGTGTGTGTGTGTGTGTGTGTGTGTTCACTATATCTCAAATACTATAAGACTTAAGACATTTTTAACTACGGATTCCTCAATCTAACAATAATGGGAAGATTCGAGTCAGTTTTGGTAACAATTGGACAACCGGAAGTAGTAGTTACAAGAAAAAAATCATCTAAATATTATTTATCGAAAATTTATGTAAATACTTATATTAAAGAACGGTAAATTCTTTATATTCTCGATAAATATAAATTCATTATTATATCTTCTACAGATTTAGAGATAAAGAAAGGCATATAAAATAATTTGATGTAAAAAATCTCAGATCAAACTACTACAAGGCAAGAAATTCAAATGTTTGTAATTGACACATAAATGTCACTATCAAAAATATTTGTATGCCGCTGTCAAAAATATTTGTATATTATTATGAAGATATGAAGATTATGAAAATAAAAAAGAGTCAACAACACAAAAGAATATACGTAAAAAAGAATATAAAAGGAATTTGCGAAAAAATTACGAATATAAAGAAAAAGAAAAGGAAAGTAGAAAAAGAAAATTTCAGGATATTGAATATAAAGAAAATGTAAGTATTGAACATAATTTATTTTAAAATATCCTATAGATTTTGCAAATATATGTGAGAATTATTTTGTAGTGAGACATGAATATGTGTATTTGTATTTAAAAATATTTTTCGTTTTATGCGTACAACCAGGTAAAATATCTGGCGAGAGGTTATGTGTTGGCCACATCAGATTTTTTAATTTATTTCTGTGTCAACATTAGTCAATTATTATTAATTAAAATAAAGGTTTATTTCGATAAAAAATATTAAAAAGGTATTAAATAATGACGATTACTAATTAAGTTATCTAGTTAATTAAGACTAAAAGTATAATTAACTAGATAACACTAACATTATTTATTTATTTAACCAATTCACACTACTATTTATTTCCACGGTATTACTAATTATTTATATCACTACGTGGTCCAATCTTAGACTGCCGGTTGTTGCAGACTCTTGTAGACTATTTAAGCGATATTTATATCACTATATTTATATCACTATATAATTATATCACGTTCAACTGCCCGCCTATCGGCCTCCACAGCGTCTATATACTCAACTGACTCAACAGCGTCTATATACTCAACTACTCAGACAGAAGTCACACCTTTCACCTCACTGTCTGTCTATTTATGTAACTGACTTTCTCCTTCCACAGACTCAGTATCACCAACTATCCGTATCCCACAATTGTTCAACACCAATGCCGAGTATCCACTCCAACTCGCTGTTACTGTTCTTGTATACCTAGCTTCACAATACATGTCAACACTACCGAGTATTCACATTCACAGCTATCCCAGTATACCAGTAACTTCCAGACTCGCCGTTACTATCCTCGTACACTATAGCTTCCGAATACTCGTCAACACTACCGAGTATTTACATCCACAGCTATTGTTGGGATTTAGACATATTTTGTTTTTTACATTTAAGTAGGTTGAACTATATGTATTCATTTTTGCTTGCCCGAACTATATATTGTTGTTCGTTGGTAAAGTGAGTGGCAGCACTGTTGCTGAGCAGAGTTGTAGTTGCCGAGGAGTAGGCAAGGTGGTAAGACGTAGAACTGTGTATTGTGTTGTGTGGTGTTATAGTATTGTAAATTCGTTAATAAAGTCGCTTACACGGTCTTTAAATATATTATTTACGTGCCCCTATTGTACGGGTAGTGCTGTAGAGGGTATTTTCGACATTTGGCGACCAGGACAGGACGATCGTGTGAGTTTCTTTGTGTGTGCTGTGAACCACCGGCGTCAGCCATTTTGCTGTATTTGGGCGTAGTCGCCAGCCGCGAGTGGAAAGTAGTTTTGATAATATAAACGTATACGGAAACAACTTCAGAATATTTAGTTTTACGTTGAACGGAAATAAGTTTTGATAACATTTCGGACAGTTTTTAAAACGAAGTGTACAAAACAATTTTAAAACGGTTGTGCTTCGCAAGAGTGCAAGAATTCGTGTTTAGATAAAGTTAAATCGTTTGACAACAAGAGTTCATGATGAAGCAAGCAAGAAAATCACGGAAGGCTGTCCGAACTGTGTTCACAACCACCGCGAATGCCATACTGAAGCTAGCAGCCAAGCCAGAAGTGAATGTCGACGAACTCGAAATCAAGTGGAACCTTCTGCAGGAAAAACACGAGGTTATAAAGAAACTGGATAAGGAAATTTATGACCGTTTAGTAGAAGAGTCGGAGAATGAAGACGAGTTGGTACAGGAAATCCAAGATAGCGATGGATACGAAACCCAGTTTCAAAAGGTAAAGTCAAAAGTTTCTAAACTTTTAGAAAAACCGTTGGTGGAACCAGTTGTTCCGGCGGTTAGCAGTCAGAATGACATGTTAATTAGAAAATTCAAATTACCCATGTTGGAAATTAAAAAGTTTGGAGGAGATATTAAGGATTGGCTTCCATTTTGGACCCAATTTCTAAAGATACACGAAGATCCCTCGATCATGGATGAAGATAAGTTTCAGTACTTACAACAAGCCACCACCGCTGGTACGAGAGCTCGGGAACTAGTAGATAGTTTTCCACTTTCACGTGAAAATTATCAAAAGGCAGTGGACTCATTGAAAGCTCGTTTTGGACGTGAGGAACTTTTAATAGAAGTATATGTCAGGGAGCTGCTCAAACTCGTGCTGCAAAATACGTTGACACAAGAAAGGCCAGGTTTATCGGTCCTTTATGATAAGCTAGAGACGCAGCTTAGGGCGTTAGAAACGTTAGGAGTGACGACGGAAAAATATGAAGCAATGTTGTTCCCTCTCATTGAATCGGCCCTACCGGAAGAATTACTTCGGATTTGGCAGAGGTCAATACCCTTTTCTCAAACTACAGTGGCGGCCCCGGGTGGGAAAACTAAAGTTGATGGTGAAAGCAGTCGGCTAAATAATCTCATGAACTTCATTAAAAATGAAGTAGAGGCTGACCAGAGGATCACGTTAGCTACTGAAGGTTTCAATTTAGCAAGTGATAAAGAAAAAAGAGCCAAAAAGCCAACGCACCAGCAAGTACCTACCGCTGCAGGCTTGATAAATTATAATGCGAACAAATGTATTTTCTGTGAAGGAAGTCACGGTTCCGAGAATTGTTTCAAAGCGCAAAAGATGTCTCTGGACGAGAAAAGACAAGTTCTCTCCCGGAAAAAGGGGTGTTATCGCTGTGCGAAACTTGGGCATCAAAGAAAAAAGTGCCCAGGACGCCTGAAGTGTTTACTGTGCAGTAAAGACCACATAATAATTTTATGTCCCGACTTGAATAAATGTCGGATGCGAGAAAACAGTGAAAACCATAACAGCGTAAAGAAGACAGATGATGTTCGGGAAAACGAAAGGACCAAATCGTCGTTGTCTAATTTGGCAAATCCAACTGTTACAAATGTTTTTTTACAAACACTGCGAGTCCGAATGTATAATGATAGAGGTTCTCGAATAGTCAGAGCTCTTTTTGACAGTGGATCCCAGAGATCATATATCCTAACTACTACCGCTCGTGATTTGAACTATCCGGTGAAGCGTTCACAAAACATGATACATACGCTATTCGGTGGAGCCCAAACAGGTGAGCAGACGCACAATTGTTATGACATACGTATTGCCAGTCTAGCGGATGACTATGCGTGTAAGTTTGAAGTAATGGACCAGCCGGTTATTTGCAATAATATCTCTGCCATTCACGAGGGTGTTTGGACAAGTCAGCTAAAAATACGTGGGATCGTTTTGACTGACAACAAAGGAGATGAACCGATTGAATTACTGATTGGAGCGGACGTAGCCGGAAAACTGTTCACAGGAAAGAGACAAATACTAGAATGTGGACTTGTGGCAGTGCATACGTTACTGGGTTGGGTGTTGATGGGAAAAACCACGAACACGCCGACACGATGTGATACAAATATGATTGTTACGTCATTATATAACAACACGAGGACCATCAAAGATTTATGGGAATTAGATGTTTTGGGAATAACTGATCCCCAAGAAAAGACAAGCAGAGAAACAGCCTACCAGTTGGTTAAAGAAACATTCAGCAAGACGATAACGGTGAATGAAGATGGGAGGTACGAAGTGCGACTACCATGGAGGGAAGACCATCCTCCCTTACAGACAAACGAAGCTTTAACCAAAAAACGCCTGGAACGAATGCTGCCCAAACTACAGAACAGTGGATATCATGAACAATATCAAGAGGTTTTTGACGAATGGTGCAGGGAAGGGATCATCGAAAGGGTAACGGAAGAAGAAGAAAAAGGGGGTAGACATTATCTTCCCCATAGACCTGTGATTAAAGAAAACAGCGCTTCCACAAAGGTTCGCCCAGTGTTTGATGCATCCGCACGAGAACAAAACTCTCCGTCACTGAATGATTGTCTGGAAAAAGGTGAGAATCTTATTGAACTAATACCTGAAATATTAATAAGATTTCGCAAGGAACAATTCGGTGTCATAGCAGACATTAAGAAGGCGTTTCTGCAAATAAGCATTCACACGAAAGACAGAGAATTTCTCAGATTTTTTTGGAGAACCAAAGATGACGAAGAGATCGTTTTTAGACACAAGAGAGTCGTCTTTGGTGTTACTGCCAGTCCTTTCATACTGGCTGCTACCACAGATCATCATCTTAATCAGTGTTTAGATAAATGCAAACCATCTTCCAGTTACTTGGAAAAGACGATAGAAAAATTAATGCGTTCATTCTACGTGGACAACTGCGTAGCTAGCCTCAGCAGTAAAGAAGAGTTAGTTTCATTTATAGAAGAAGCTACGAGAGTAATGGGCGAAGGAAAATTCGAGTTAAGAGGGTGGGAGCACACCAACGATCTAAACGGAGAAATAACCTATGTTTTGGGTTTAACATGGAACAAGAAAGATGATACTCTTTCAATCTGTTATAAGAATGTTCCTTTAGAAGACAAAAAAATAACAAAAAGGGAGATTCTTTCTGTCACCCAACGTATTTTTGACCCAATAGGGTTTACATGTCCAGTAACATTACATCCAAAGAAACTGCTACAAAATTTATGGCAACAGGAAATTGGCTGGGACCAGGAAGTTAATGAAGAGACTCAAATTGCATTTAGAAAATGGCTGGAAGAATTGCCATTATTGGAAGAAATCCAGATCCCCAGGTGGTTTAATCTGTGTGCTAATGAACATCAGAAAATTACCCTGCATATGTTTTGCGATGCTAGCAGTCTGGCATATGCAGCGGCGGTGTTTCTTAGACTTGAAACTTCGAAGGGTGTAATGGTACATTTGATTGCGGCTAAAGCCAGAGTGACACCTATAAAGAAGTTAACTATTCCACGATTAGAGTTGATGGCAGCTACAATTGGAACTAGATTATGGTCTCAAGTAAACAAAGCCTTAAATATTGCTGTAACCAGTTATTTCTGGTCAGATTCAACAACAGTATTGTCGTGGATAAAACGAAAGGAAGAATGGTCAGTTTTTGTCTGGAACCGCATTCAGGAAATCAGACAACTAACGGATGCAGAATATTGGAATCATGTACCAGGAGACAAAAATCCTGCAGACTTGTTGTCTAGAGGATGTAGCCCTAAAGAAATGACGTCATCTAAATGGTGGGAGGGACCCATGTGGCTGTATGAAGGAATGAATTCATGGCCACATACAAAACCAATAGTGGATGAAAATGAAGTGAATATAGAGAGAAAGAAGAAGGCTACAAACTCTTTATTGATGGTTGAAGAAAGTTCGCGATTTTATTCATATTTTTCAAAATATTTGAAGAATGTTCGTATGCTGGGGTGGATACTTCGCTTTATTCATAACTGCCGAAATTCTGAAAGCCGGAAAGTAAACGATTTAACCGCGGAAGAGATTAATCTAGCGGAAAAACGTTTGATTAAAATTGCTCAACAAGAAGCTTTTGTGCCACTGAAGAAGGAAATTGAAAACTCTCTCAAGGTATTCCAGGATGAAGAGGGGCTATTACGGGTAAGAAGCAGACTGGTAAATCGAGAAGATACGGAAGACTTCCTATATCCTTATTTGTTGCCTGCTAAACATCCAATAACAAGACGACTTATTTATCATACGCATTTAACCTCGTGTCATGTCAAAGGTCAAGGACTTATGAGTATAATAAGGGAAAGATTTTGGATTCTTGGTGGACGACACACTATACGAGCCGTTACAAATGATTGCGTAATATGCAGACGTTATGACGCCAAGCAGATCCAAGTGGAAGCACCCGCACTTCCACTAAACCGAGTAAGAGATGCGGCTGTATTCGAGGTAACTGGGATTGATATAGCTGGCCCATTGTTTTTGAAAGACAAAAGCAAAGTTTGGATATGTCTTTTTACTTGCGCAGTGTATCGAGCTATCCACTTAGAAATAGTTTATTCCTTAGCGACGAAGGATTTTTTAAATGCCTTACGAAGATTCATCGCGCGAAGAGGCAGACCAACATCAATTTATACAGACAACGGGACAAATTTCCGAGGTGCTGAGAATTTGCTGAGTCAATTGAGATGGGAAGATATACAAAAGGATATGTCTACATGGAGAATTAGTTGGAAGTTTAGTCCACCATCAGCTCCTTGGTGGGGGGGATGGTGGGAGCGGCTGATTGGATCTCTCAAGAAGCTACTAAAAAAGAGCCTGGGACTTGCATGTCTCAATGGAGATGAATTGTACACAATATTGTGCGATTGCGAAGCTATAATAAACTCGCGACCGTTAACCTATGTGTCTAATAATAACAGTGATTTAAAACCATTAACCCCATCGATGTTTTTAACTGAAATAAAAGAGTGCGGTGTACCGGATTTAGACAAGGTAGATTCGGACAGTTTAAACCGTCGACATAAATACATGCAACGATTAAGAAACGAACTACGAAGTCGTTTTCGTACAGAGTATCTTGGTCTTTTAGTGCGAAGTGGGAGAGTTAAGAACTATAATAATATCGCTATCGGAGAAGTCGTGTTAATCAGTAGTGACGGCACCAAGCGTATGAACTGGCCTTTGGCGCGAGTTATTGAACTTTTACCGGGAAAAGACAATATAGTGCGTTTAGTAAGACTTCAAACGTCACATGGACAATTACTAAGACCGGTTCAGAAACTTTATGCGTTAGAGTGTGTACCAAATTCACTGAGAACAGAGGAGCGGAGTGAAGACCCGAAGGATACGTGCGCGCGCAGGGAAGACAGCGCGAACTGCGAAACCGATGCAAACAGTGGAGTCGGCGTAGACGGCGGTGCAGATAGCAGAGGCGACGTAGACAGCGGAATAGGCGCAGACAGCGGAACAGGCGTAGAGAGCAGATTCACAGTGAATAATGACAAGGACAAAGGAAAAGGTGAAAAGTGTAATGTGAAAAGTGTCGTGAAAAATAAAGCTTTCAAAAAAAGTGTGCCTTACATAACTAGATGTGGAAGAGAAGTGAACAGACCAAAACGATACTTTTAAGTGTTATTCTTTAAGTTAGGTAACTTGTAAGATACATTGAGACACCTCATTTATGAAATAACAGTGTCTCAAGGTGGGAGTATGTTGGGATTTAGACATATTTTGTTTTTTACATTTAAGTAGGTTGAACTATATGTATTCATTTTTGCTTGCCCGAACTATATATTGTTGTTCGTTGGTAAAGTGAGTGGCAGCACTGTTGCTGAGCAGAGTTGTAGTTGCCGAGGAGTAGGCAAGGTGGTAAGACGTAGAACTGTGTATTGTGTTGTGTGGTGTTATAGTATTGTAAATTCGTTAATAAAGTCGCTTACACGGTCTTTAAATATATTATTTACGTGCCCCTATTGTACGGGTAGTGCTGTAGAGGGTATTTTCGACAGCTATCGCAGTATACCAGTAACTTCCCGAGTACCTACTCGACACACTGCATATGCTCACCACGATACTGCTGTGCTTATATGAGGGCATAATAGTTCATTATGCCCTCATTATTTTCCGATCATCGTTTATGGCCTTTAATTTAGAAATATTTGAATGGTATATAATGAAAATTATTTTCTTTTTAATTATAATTCATTATAATAATGATTGATTACAACAATTAATACAATAATTGATTACAACAATTAATATAAGAAAACAGCTTTGAAAACACAACACAGAAAATATTTTCAATTTAATTATAATATTTTAAAACTGATTATGAAAAGGGCCTTAAAACGCAATTTACTTTCACCATACATGTAAATACTCGTAGTAAGCATGTCGTATTGCAGGCTGCAATATTTCGCATTGATTTTTGACGGATGACGTATCAATAATTTTTTTTTGGGGACGATATTTATCCACGTTTGAATTCATTTTTGATATTATTTACCGTCACATGTGACATCCAAAGCAGTACAAACTCTCTAAAATGTAATAATATTCAGAAATAAGTGCATACGAAATAAAGAACTGAGATCTGTCATGTGAAAACGAACCTTAAAATATAATACTTACATCTTCTACAGACGAGAATGGCATAATTAAGGGAACATTTATGCGTTTGTCTTCCTTCAAAATAATTTCTTTCCGCCGTTTCGGTAAAATATCTTCCAAAACATCAAATTCACCGATTCCATCATCTCCGACGATATAGAACGTTGATGTTTTAAAAATAAATAAATACTGATAATAAACAAACAAATAAACAACATCCTTAGCAACGCCAAAGCCTAAGCATTATTGTATACTGAAAATGAATAAGCAGAAGACTCACGTCATCAATAAATATTACTAGATAATGACGTCACTTGTTACTACGTTTACATGGGGTCCTAATTTATTCTACAAAATGCAATGCGTGTTGCATAACTTACTGTATACAATACATGCATGTAAGTAATTAAAATAATTAATAACAAAACTAAACTATTTTTGAAAATAATCATTTTCTTTTATATATTTATTTTTATTTATTTATTAATTTATTATTTAATTATGTACAATTTAAAGTACATATATGTATGTACTCAACATATTTCACCATAATCAATACAATACATAATTATATTGCTAGATGCTGCCTTCCCAATACCCGGCGATTGGTCGTCCTCTCTTCTTCTTCCCTGGTGGTATCCACTGAAATATACGCTTTGGCCAGCTATTTTCCTCCATCTTCATTAAGTGACCGAACCATTTTAGAGATCTTGTCTCTATTCTGTCTATTATAGTTAGTGAAGTTTAATTACAACAGTTTCTTATGCGTTAAGTATTTGCTGTCAATAAAATATATTAAAAAAAACCGTTTTAGTTTCTTCTGAATTTAGTATTTTGTGAGTTGTGTTTACGCTACAGTATTACTGCAGTGCCCAATTACCGGCTGACTAGGCTGCAGCCTAGGGCGCACAGATTTTGGGGGCGCACAATTTTCCCGAAATCTTGCACACAGCAGATTTGCTTATTTGTAGGGCATCTGCTGCTCTCTAAAAATACATAATTCAATTAAAGTTTGATAACAAAAGAAATGTTTGAAAAAAATTACCTCTCGAACGGCTTTTAACGGAATCAAAGGCCCACCGTTGGCTAGTTCCCGTTCGAAGTAGTTCACGACATTCGTTATTTGCTTCTGCGATTGCTTTGTTAAAGCTTTTGGCATGACTGCAGATGGATTATTTTGTAATATTTATTAAAACAAACTAATAATATTTAGGGCCTGGTTTAGGTCGTCTTAGCTCTAACCAAATGAAAGCACCCCAAAAACTATAATGAGACGAGAAAATTGTGCGCCCCCAAAATCTGTGCGCCCTAGGCTGCAGCCTAGTCAGCTTATCCGGTAATTGGGCACTGCAGTAATTCTCTAGCGTAAACAAAACTCACAAAATACTAAATTCAGAAGAAACTAAAACGGTTTTTTTATATATTTTATTGACAGCAAAGTGACAGTTCAATATATTTTTTTCAAAACAATAATACATAACTACTTTGATATTTGCAATCATTTATATTAATTCAAGTCACTTGTGCCTGGATGAGATGAGTTGACGATCACTGGCAATCAAGTGACAGGGACAGGATCGATATTTGATCGATTTTAAATTCAATGTAAACATGGACATTGTCAGTAGTGCTACCGTTATGATACGAAAATTAACTACATTTATTTCAAACAATTTTGTATTCCCTAAAAGGAATAAGGATTGAATGGATATGAAGGTAAATTTCATTAATATATACGTTTCTTAATACTAGTATTTTTTATTCCTTCTTTTTTAAAAAATAAATAACACCCAATAATTTCTATAAGTTATATTTCGTTTTATAAGGTTTTTTTCAGGTCGATGACGTGAGTCTTCTGCTTATTCATTTTCAGTATAATCAAAATTATTATAAATGAAAATTTATTTCACATATTCTAGTGAGACATAAAATATTGTATGCACCCGAGCGTTACTAGATGATAATGCCCATCGGACGACCTCGTCGCCCTCCTGGCATTATCATCGTAACGCCCTATAAAATACTATTATTGATACTTTTGAAAATAAATATTAATAAATACAGTCACTACAATCACTCGTGGCCGCGTGCTTGAATGCCAGGTGGCGAATCTGGGAAACCGGGTTCGATTCCGACTGACGTCAAATATTTCCAATTTTAAATAGTACAAAATTGACCCCTGTGGTACACTCTCCATGCTAGTAATGAGAGCTCGTGAGGTGACGCCTGGTAAACGCCCGCACGGTACAAATATGTCATCATCATTACCGAAATCTGTGTAGAAAGCAGATTGGCACACCCAGCAATGACTAATATTTCGTGTTGATATATTTATTTATTTATTTATTTTACACTTGTGAAATTGACAGCTAATTTGAATTTGTTCAAGTTTTACAAGCTAATAAGCACGTTAGTCAGTGATGTTGGTTAATACGCCACTGAATGTGGCAAATGTTCCAGTTATGTGCTTTATTCATGTTTATTATTTTGGAATAAAGTAAACCGTATTACGAAGTAACGTTATCTGTATATTTGTATTAATAATTAATGCTATTTAATTTTTATTGAATAGGTAGTTTTAATATTTAAGGCCAACGCGCATTTAAGCGACGTGAAGCGAAGCGAAGCGAAGAGAAGTTTTTTCATTCAATGTATTCTTATGTGAATAGTCGCTTCGTTGCTCTGCTCTTCGCTGCTCCAAAGTGCGCGTATACACATAATAATACATTGAATGAAAAAACTTCTCTTCGCTTCGCTTCGGTCGCTGGTTTACATAATTGCATAAATTAATTTCATTGTTAAATTGTTTTACGTAATATTTATAACTAATTTCTTTATTTCAAATATTATAGTATGTTCTTCTTGAGTGAACTACCGTTAATTATAGGAATTTAAAAAAAAAATACTTTTTGTTCCGTAATCTGTACGTTAAATACCATCTGACATTTTAATATGTACCTGAAGTTGTGAGACACCCTGTATATAAAGAAAGGCTTAATATTCCGAATCCGGGATAACTTTTTTTCTAAAAAACTTTTTTTAAAATTAAACTTTTATCTGACGACATAGATACTGACTTTTTATGTATGCCTTTATTTATTTTTATTTTTTGACGACCATCGTATGTCAAATTCTAATTATTTATAATTACACATCAATTTTTGTGTAAAAAAAATCTTTAGCTAGCTCCCAAGAGAAAAATAATGGACCTATTAAATTTTTATGACTCTGTAACGTCATTTTAGATTCGCCATCTAGTAGAATTTTTCTGGATCAATGGGTGGGTGACACCATGTTGCCAAATGACGAGAATGAAATAAAATAAATTTGTGCTTGTTAAAAATGATAAAGATAACGACAAAAAAATTAAATACTATTTTCTGTATGACAAACAGAAATGTATCTAATAATAAAATTATGTAAAATTTATGTTTTATTAAAGATTATAATAACGGGTCTTAAGCAAAGCATTTGACAACTATGCTATTTACTGTCACTTTTCAATTGTTTTGGTACAATACATTTGCAAGTTTGAAGTACAAATATGCAGGAATATATAAAAAAAAAGAAAACAATTTTGTAAATATAGTTCAGTGTGTAGTAATAGGTACAGCATCGCTCATCGCAATTGTTATCGCACATAACCTTCTTTATAAAACTTATAGGCTAATTCTGAATAAATCTGTAAGTCTTTCGTCTTATAGATCTGTAAAAAACAGACAAAAACGCATCTATTTTTGTTGTTTAATATAAAATTATACATTAGTGGCAGCTCGTTGATTTTGTTCATTATTTACAAATTTGTAAGGCGCACATATTTGTTCAGAATAGTGCCATTTTATCCTCTTTTCTGATTTTTATCTGTTTTTCCTTTCTTTTTAAAGTGTTCATCGCATATATTATACCTAAATTTACTTGGATTTCTTATTTTGTTGTACAACTATTTATTGCCAGATTTTAAATTTAAATGTTCTCCACCATATCACCCACCTGCGCTAAAAGTCAACTGCGCACTATGCACATCTCATTTTTCTTAATATCTCTCTCTTTTAATTTAATAGGTCCATTAAATATTTTCATTGATACCCACAAACACTACAATCAGAAATAGTTTTTATAAATAAAAATTGAAGAAATATAATCAGAGAAGCAAGATCACATTGTTTGTTGTTATCTCTGGCAATACTTGTATCCTTGTGAATTTTTAATACGTAGCTATGGCAACCATGTGTAGATATAACTTTGTTATCCTCTAACAACGTTTCGTACAAATGGGCCATGTTTCAGAGTATTTCAGTAAACGTGACTTCAGGATACATAACAAACACACCGGTACGCACATGCACACTTACATATACACGTACCTACCCGCAAACAGACGAAGGCGCATGGTAAAAATGTTAAAATTTAATGGGGGAGTTTTCGAATTTTTGATGTTAAAATATTTTTAAATCTAAAGCGTAATACCTCAATTATATAAAAAAAAATTAAAATACCGGGGAAAAACAATGTAAAATTTTTGGGGAAGCCATGAACGTTTTTACTTCCTCGTACAAAATAAAAGAAGTATTGTAATCGCGAAAAATTTCGGTTTTCAGATTTCAAAAGAAATATCCATTTTGACCATCCCTGAATCCATTTTGACTAATTTCGTCGTGACGTCTGTATGTACGTATCTCGCATAACTCAAAAACGGTAAGCCGTAGAAAGTTGAAATTTTGTATTTAAAACTGCTATAATATCTAATTGTGCACCTCCCTTTTTGGTCATTACATAATTTCCAGAAATGGTACTTTATTTGAAGCCTATAATAGATTTTAATGAAAAACTATTTTAAAATACAATCCAACTTTTCAGATTTAGTATATAAGACTTTTATGTCAATTGGAATAACATAGTAGATTTTGGTTAAAACAAACTAACCGGGAGTGTTATATTACCTGAAGTTGTTAACAGTTTTTCTTGAACAAAATGGTTTCATTTTCATTTTAGAAATAAATACTTCAAATAAGAGTTTTAGAGAATAAAATTCTGCGTCTAGCACATCAAGTATTATTAAATTAGCCCTTTGTAAAAGTGAGATATTTAAATATAAAAATTATATAATTTTGGTTTTTGTAATACAGCATGCTATGGATTAGGACAAAAAATAACAAAAAAAATTAATGTTAATGTCAAATACGTGCAATTTTATAATTGGGTCAATACTTCATATTGGTCTTGCGTACAAGGAAGTCGTGTGGTGTCCACATCAGATTTTTTTATCGTTATTTTTTACCTAACATTTTTTAATTGTTACCTATAAAATTTTGTGAGCCACTGTATATGAAGATTATTTGTTTGACATCAATTATTAATATGAGTTTACAAAATAAAAACTGAAATGGCAGAGGAAACGTGCTGGCCAACATCCCTCTACTATTGTAGGTTAATAAATCAATATTTCAGTAACAATACGACGTAATTTCAAGGTCGACTTCTATGCATGACAGTATTTGATTATATTAATATAATAAAATAATAGCAACACAAATACTCTAAAGCAGCGTCTTCGAAACTGTGATACGCGGCACACTAATGGTGTGCAGGAAAATAATTATGGCCCGCAGAAAATAATAAAAAATTGAACACGCCAAAAATGAAAATAAAAATGTAATTTCCCACAATAGTCCAGGAAATCTATTGAAAACGATCGCCAACCTCAAACAAATTGCAACAAACGCTTTTTAAACGGAATTCTGTAAAAAAAATATATGAAAGAAAATTGTATGCAGAATTGAAAATTTCAAATCTCGTTATCCTTTCTTTAAAAGAATCAGAGTGGTGGATGAAAAAAGAAAATTTGTAGGAAAGCGTTGACAAAAACTATTTAAAATTCATCGATAATTTACTTTTTTGATGCCACGATGAATTTAAACTATTATAAGCAGTAAAAATTGTTGGACCAATTATTAAATACGTATTATTGTATATTTTTTGAGTAATTTAATTTATTTTATAAATTGCTATTTTGGTTAAATATTTTTTAACTCTTTGACAGCTCCTCCTAAGTAAAAAGTGTAAGAATCCTTTTTTACCTCCCGTTCTTGGTAAGGGAGGTATAGGGATCGTACTAAAAATCGCACATCGAGATTTTGGTAAATGACCACATTTTAAGGTCCCTAGAATCCAATTTTAACATTTTCACGATGTCTGTGTGAGTGTGTGTGCGCCGTGTGCGTGTGCGTAGGTGTGGGTGTGGGTGTAAGTGTGGGTGTAGGTGTGGGTGTTGGTGTGGTTGTGGGTGTGGGTGTGAGTGTGGGTATGGATTTGGGTGTGGGTGTGGGTGTGTGGACACTGTTTACGCTCTAACTCAAATACTATCATTCAGAAAATTTTGAAACATTGTATTTATATCTTATTCTAATATGGAAAGATGCCATTAGATTTTGGTGTAAATCAGATAATCGAAAATGGCACTTTACTTGAAGTTTAAAATAGTTTTTCTCCGAAAAATACTTTTAAATGTTATTTTTTCGAGATTTATGTTATTATAAAAATTAAAGATTATTAAATTTTCTATTGGTTTGCATTAATACTTTTTCTATACATTTTATGGATAAATTAATAAAAAAAATAAACAAACACAACTACCTACCTGATTAGACAGTTCATACCTCAAATATATGTAACTGACAGATAAATGTAACTGTCAAAAAACTAATCATTTCAAATTAATAATAGTAACGTTTTAAAAAGAAAATAGTAAATAGAACCATAGTTATATGGAATGGATTTTAATACAGTTTCTAGTATAACTAAATATGTCAGTATGTATATTTAAATTAATGAAAATTAAATAGCGGGAGGTGTTGTGTTAGCCACATTAGATTTTTTGTATAAAAAATGCTAAGCTTTATTTTTGTAATCTTGTCAAATTTTTACGGGCGATTGTTTTCGAGAAAATGGCCAAAAACTTAAAAATGCCGCTATTTTTACCAATTTTTTGTAGGTTCCCATGGTCCGATTTCTGGAAAATTTGATATGTTATTCAACGCATATATTTAATGTCATATTTTTAATGTCATTGTGTAAAAATAGTTATTTAAACCGTAATAACTGTTAATCATCCACCGTGGTTTTTTACAAAAAAATTGTTCAGAGCTTTAGGTAAAATATCGCTTCTAATTTAACCAAAAAGTTTAAAAGTCGGTATCTCGAGTTTAAAAGTCGGTATCTCGAGTTTAAAAGTCGGAATCCCGAGTTTAGAAGTCAAGATCCCGAGTTTAAAAGTCGGAACCCCGAGTTTAAAAGTCGGTATCTCGAGTTTAAAAGTCGGGATCCCGAGTTTAAAAGTCAAGATCCCGAGTTTAAAAGTCGGGATAGTGCTGTGGTAGCGTTGTCTTTATCATCTCAATTCCATCACCAAATATGAAGAAAACAACCAGTATAAGCTAAATTGTTTCCTATGAATCTATCATTATCATCGCTTCCAAGCCGGAATGTGTCACTATGGAAGTGTAGTCCTAAACCTTCCTCCTCGCCTTCCTCGTAAAAGTGAAGCAAAATACCTGTGCCCAAATGAAAGTAGCAGTACAGTAATGATCTAGTGCCGAGTCCAGACCAAACAAAAAAAAACAGAAAATTGATGTTTCTAAACAATTTCGCAACAAAATGAATACTTTTTTACAACTTAAGTGTTTCGTTTGTGTTTTTACCAACATTTTCTCGTCCCGTCGCTTGTCGGTAAAGATCAAACGAATTTATATTTGGTTTTGATTTTGTCGAACTCTGTCGTACTATAGACGTACCAGAAAACATTTGAATTTTCGCTCAAGATGTCTCTGCGGATCCCTTACAAATATTACGTTGTAATGACCGTGTTTTCGATGCGCTCCTATTAAGCTACATTCAAAGCTACTTTTTTAATGCGTAATGATAATGCATAAGACATAACTTCAATACATAGTGCTAATGCGTAAGGTTAAAAATAACATAGCATTTTGTGCAAAAAAAATTAAATGATAATTGACATCTGATATTTATCCAAATTACCTGTCAAAGTTTATAATGGCGGAAAGGATTGCTGGAGCGTATTTCCTTGTTTAATTTTATTTGTACACATGGTTTTACAAATGTAGCACTAGATGCAGTTATTTGTTTTCTTTGAAATAAAAGATTTTCAGAGTTCTCGCAAATTCATTTTGACAGCTGTCATAAATTTACTTAATGAATAATGCGTAATGTACAAAAATTTGAAGTTTGCAAACTTTTGTTGCTATGCATTGTGTTTGTGGATTATGCGTTAAAATTAAAACTAACTGTGAATGGTCCTGGACGTTATCATATATCAAACTTCGTTATGCATTATCTATTAGCACTATATATTGACATATTAAAAAAGTAGCTTATGCTTCGTTCAGAGCTACTTTTTTATTGCATAACGTTAATACACAGTGCATAACGATAATTTGTTATATGGCAACGTACTGGACCATTCACAGCTAGTTCTAATATTAACGCATAATGCAGAAACACAATGCATAGGAACAAAAGTTTGCAAACTCCAAACTTTTATCCATTACGCATTATGCATTAAGTAAATTTGTGACAGCTGTCAAAATAAATTTGCGAGAAATCTCAAAATCTTCAATGTCGAAGAAAACAAATAACTACATCTAGTGTTATATTTGTAATGCCATATGCTCTAATAAAATTAAACAAGAAAATACGTTTCAGCAATCCTTTCCTGCCATGAACACTTCAATTCTGATAGGTAATTTGGAATAAATACAAATGTCAATTATCAATTAAATTTTGTTGCAGAAAATGCGATGTTTTTCTTAACGTCACGCATTAGCAATATGTATTAAAGTTATGTCTTATGCATTATCATTACGCATTAAAAAAGTAGCTGTGAATGAAGCTTACACAAATAAAACTACGCAGTTTTCACTGCTATTAACATTCATTTAAAAAAATAAAATTGATAGTAATTCTCCATTTAAAATATCATTGTCATTTCGTAAATCATCCAATAAATTGATTAATATCCTACATTGTTCGTTTACGTTAGTCTACTTTACCTAAAAGTGTTTATTTTTTCTTCTTCGTCACAAACGAATGAAAATAATAACATGGTGCAATTAATAAATTATTGTCATTGGACATTATAAAACAAAATTGAACCAAAAACATTTTATGTCGGCAATGTGGACATAGTTCCAAAATTGTTTAGTTTTTAGAAAGTTTATAAATTGTTGTGTTTTTGTTTTTTTTAACACTACGCTCATTGAAAATAGAATAGATCCGAAATTGATTTTTTTTTGAGACCTCTAAAAGATAGTGCAAAATATTCCGATCCGCAATATGATAATTATAACTTTTAAACTTGTTAATAATCAGTCTTCAGTCACCATCAAGAAGTGAAAAATATTTATGTTTATACTTAATTTGAAATATTTTCACCTAAATGGTGTTAGAAACTAAAACGTTTTCACATAAAGTCAAATAGTGCTTTGTGAATGAATATTTTAGTATTTTTGGAATAGATCCACCAATCAGCAGGCGAATTCATTCTCAGAAATACAAACGTTACAATGCAACATGCAATACAATAAGTTTTAGATGTTCAGCCATATTTTCTGCGATGTTGAAAATATAACTGGTGGATGAACAGAGAGAAACAAAAGTATTGTAATGTTTCCTGAAATAGCTTGGAGACAAGATAATAACTTCTGAAACCACATTTCAAAACGTAAAACCAACAACATATTGCTGGAATTGTTAGTTACCTTGTGGCTTTCTATAACACGTAACCACAAATACGGTTTTTATGGTCCAATAAAATAATCACATAAATAATATCACGCTTGTGTTCAGGTACAGCTGTTATCGAATATGTGGAGTGTATCAAAAAAACATAACGATATACACTGATAATACTGAACACACGAGTGATATTATGTAGTTGTTTATATAATGAATAAATTTGATGACAAAAATAAAATATAATTTTTGACGTTTGCTAATAAATAAAACTACGTGTTTTCTGGTGGTTACTGTGATTACAATGATCGTTATTGTAATGCTCGTATTACAATTGGACATTGTAATAGATAGGGGAGACCGGTGTTAATTGTAACAGGTGTCAAATGTAACAAGGGTAGGTAATAGGGCCATCTTTTCGAAGTAGATTAAAACGCGCTTGCAGAGTGATGCAGAAAGAGTCATAGGTCTTTGGTATTTAGTGTAAGTGCATACGCGCAAATACGGCGTCTGTTTTGACGAATGTCTGTAAATCGACAAAAAAGTAAATACAGGTAGTGACACACATTGTTTCTAAAACACTATAAGTGCTCTGCTCGGAAATATTTAAAGTTAAGGATTATTACCTAATAAATACAAAAAAGCAAATAATATCTTTAAAAGTTAAGCGGTGTCAGTTGTAACACATGCCACGGTGTCGATTGTAACGTGTTTAATAATTAAGTACAGTATTGATCATGATAAAAATTACAAGAAAAAACCACTGCTATCGAAGACATAAAAGAAGAAGAGCAAAAAATCGAAAAACAGTTACAAAAGTAACAGATGCAGATTACTCCTCAGATGGCTCCGATGAGGAAACTCTCTGATATGTATTGTCCCATATTTTTCGAGCACATGAGATTGGTTGCAGTGGCGAAAATGTGAAATCTGGACACCGGGCAAGTTAAATTGTAAAGCGACTAAAGGCATTGGTCAAAATGGTCCATATCACCAACAGAATATATATTTAGTTTGCTTTTAGATGAGTCTGAATTTTGTATTTTCTGAAGTAATAAATAAATGTTTATTTTTTCAATAATTTCTTCTTTTATCTGTTACTTTATCTTATTACATCACTGTTAAAATTTGTTACAATTAACACTGGCCCTGTTATTATTGACACCAGTTAGGTGTCAATTGTAACATTTGTAATGCCTGACTAAAAATCCTTATACTTTTATATTTGTCATATTTTCAAAAGTTTGAAATTCAAAATATTATTCACTAAAGTGGTTAGGTTCTCATATAGGTAATTTCAAAATTTCCAAATGTAACGTTAACTCGTGAAAAATAAAAATTTAAATTTTGTAACAATTGAGACCGGTCTCCCCTACCTGTTTTTCATATACTTTTCCTCGAGGGGTAAACGTGTATACAAAGAAAGAAAATGGTCAAAAGTATCTATATTCTAGTTATAGACTTATTTAAAGAAAAGGGGGTTTTGTGGGTCACAAAACACACAACTTCGTTTTATAATATAAATTACTACATGTTATATAGTATGAGAGCTATATTTTTGTTATTAGTTGTATTTTTGTTTTGTACCTTATATTAGACTAAGTAATATGTTGTTCATCAGACGTAAGAATTATTATTTTGTAAATCTACTGAAGTAAAAAAAAAATATTAATTCGTGTAAGGATGTAGGAGGATGTACTGTCCAATGATTTAATAGGATTTAGATGAATATATAAGGATTTATAGGATGTATATGGATTTTAATGAGAATATACAAAGATTTCTGTAATATCTTTATTATATATTATTTTAATTAAATAATCACACAATAACTTTTATATTATATACATTTATTTGCACATGTTCAACACACACGTTGTGTACAAAGATGTCTGACCGACGTGGTCTCTCTCCATTCAATGCTGCCAACCATGTGTAACCATAATACACAACATCTCCCTTTTTTACAATTTGAAATTGATTTCAAAACAAAATTAATTATAAATTACAGAAAGGAACTACTTATAAGTAATTAAGTTTAACATATAATTGGTACAGAATAATATCTACTTTAACAAAATAATTGGTACAAAATAATATCTACTTATAAGATCTTATTCCAAATATCTCTTAGGTTTTTTTATTACTCGTCCGCTACGAGTAACAATGTTAGCTTTATCACCCTTTGTAGTTTCAGTATTGTTACTAATGTTTATACTATATTCATTATGCGAATTAACTACTTCAGGCTTTGATTCATTTTGAGTATTATTCAAATCTGGGTCAAAAGAATTATTGTTTTCAATGTGATCTTCTTGTGCTTCTAAGTTATTAAAATTAGCTACATTTAATGAATGTCTTAAATGATAAGAATTCCTTCGAAATAATCTGTTAGCTTCATCTTTGACTAAGTACGATCTAGGATAATTTAATTTTGCAACTATTTGTCCTGGTATCCATTGTTTGTCTCTTTGGATAACTATATTTTGATTTGGTTCAAACGGCTTTCGCTCTTTGGTACGTTTATCATGATACTTTTTAGACATTGCTTGATTTTGTATTAGTTTCTCTTTAATCTGAGAATTTAATTTGGGTTTTAATTTCTCATTAGATATTGGTATACTAGTTTTTATCAACCTTGACATAAGTAACTCTGATGGAGATTTACCTAGCGCGGGAATGGGAGTACTACGATATTCTAATAAGAAATCATTAATAAGCTTATTTTCCTGTAATGATTTTTTAATAATATTTTTTGAAATATGTACGGCCTTTTCAGACATCCCGTTTGATCTGGGGTACTTGGGACTAGAATTTGTTATTTTAAAGTTAGAACTTTTTGAAAAATTACGAAATTCAAAAGAATTAAAAGGCATATTGTCTGCAATAATCTCCTGAGGTATGCCATGTGACAGAAAATGTCTTTTAAAACTTTAATTACTTCTTTAGCAGTTTTAAACTTTAACTTTTTAATTTCTATCCATTTGGAAAAATAGTCAACTAAAACTAGATAATCACGCCCTTGATATGATAGTATATCTATGCCTATTTTTTGGAACGGTAAGTCAGGTACTGGATGTGGAATTAAAGGTTATTTTACATTAGAATTTCTAAATTTTTCACAAATAGTACATTTTAAAATATGGTTTTCAATTTCATTGGTCATACCTGGCCAGTAGAATAATTGCTTAGCACGCATTTTAGTCTTAGTTATGCCTTGATGAGCTATATGTAATAAATTTAAAAATAACGGCCGAAGAGAAGATGGAACAATGATTCTATCATCAAAATAAACTATTCCGTTATTTACCATTATTTCGTGGCGTAATTTCCAAAAATGTTTCAGTTTGTCTGGAATTGATTTTTTGTTTGCAGGCCAACCGGTATTATAATATTTTATTACTTCTGTTAACGTAGCATCATTTTTAGTAGCTACTGCAATATCGTCTTCTGAAACAGATTTGCTTTTTAAAACGTTTAAACTATGAACAATATCACAATTATTTATTTCACTTTCAGTGCTATTTAAGTAATCTCTGGAAAGTAAGTCTGCAATAAACATTTTCTTACCAGGAATATACTCTAGTTCAAGGTCATAAATCATAAGTTTTAATTTCATTTTTTGAATTCTATTTGAAGCTACTTTTGAAAATTCTTTAGTATGTAATCTAACTAAAGGTAAATGATCAGTTAATACTTTAATTTTGTGACCATAAATATAGTCATGAAATTTCTTACAAGAAAATACAATGCTTAAATATTCTTTTTCGATTTGGGGATATTGTTGCTCTGTCTCTGTTAACGTACGAGATGCAAAAGCCACAGGTTTACTGTTTTGTAACAATACACAGCCTAGACTAAATCTAACATTGTTACTCGTAGCGGACGAGTAATAAAAAAACCTAAGAGATATTTGGAATAAGATCTTATAAGTAGATATTATTTTGTACCAATTATTTTGTTAAAGTAGATATTATTCTGTACCAATTATATGTTAAACTTAATTACTTATAAGTAGTTCCTTTCTGTTTAAATTGTAATTTTTTGGAATTAAACTTTACATTATACATTTTAGCCCGATTTACTATTTCGTTTAAAGCTATATCATGCTCTTCTTCGTTCTCAGTTGCAATTAAAATGTCGTCAAAATAAATTACAACATTTTTTTATATCTCCAAAATATTTATTACAAATTTTTTGGAAAATTTCAGGGGCAGGGGCTAAACCAAAAGGTAATCTATTGAATTTATAATATCCAAAGGGACTTGAAAAAGTACACAACTCTGACGATTTTTCATCAAGTGGTATTTGCCAAAATCCATGTTTTAAATCAATGACAGTAAACAATTTCTTATTAGCTTATTGTACTCTAATTTCTTCAAGTTTTGGAATTAAACAAAATTCTCTTTTAACAACTTTGTTTAACAATGCCGGATCCAAACATAGTCTTAATTTTTTATTCTGTTTTTCAACAATCACAAGGTTACTGGCCCATTCTTTCGGGGTATCTACTTTTTGTACAATACCTTTTGACTCCATTTTGTCCAAGGTTTTCTTCAGTTCAACTTTGATTGAATGAGGTACTCGCCGAGGAGGGTGTATGGTTCCTTGCGCACTGTCATCGATTTTAATTTCATATTCCTCCGGAAATTTTCCAAAACCCTTAAATATTTCTTTATTAGACTCTAGAAATTTCTGTTTACTACTACAAATAGTAATATTATCAGCTCTACTAACTAAATTTAACGAAATGCAACCTGGTAGACCTAGTATAGGTTTCGTTTCGTTATTACTTATAACTATAAATGTTAATACTTCAGTCTTATTCTTAAATTTAGTACATAAATTTATTTGGCCTATTGGATTGATTTTAAACCCACCATATGCTTGTAATAACACACTACATTTTCTAACTTTATGCTTTAGATTTAACTTATCTAATATTTTACGATTAATAATATTTACTTCTGAGCCTGTATCCAATTTAAACTCCATTGGAATATTCTCAACTTTAACTGACTCAGTCCAACATATTTCATTAACAGCTTTATTTACTAGGTTTACAGACTCAGAATTAAGTATTTCTATATTGCTTACACCAAAACTATCTTCCTCACTATCGATTTCTTTGGTTACTTCTTTAACACTACTCTTATTAAATCTACATCCTACCACAAAATGATTATATCTTTTGCACTGTTTACATTGCTTACCGAATGCGGGGCACTGGTACATTTTATGTAGAGTGTTGCACTTCTTACACAGATACACCTCACCTGCACTGGACGACTTCTGATTTTGGCTGCTCTGGATTCCCTTGCGTTTCTCTCCATTCAATGCTACCAACCATGTGTAACCATAATACACAACATGAGTATTTAGGATTTATCCTTTAGAAAGGATTAATAGTGTACACATTTTGCCTGGTATTTACGCTTTTTTTATTTCGCTTTCATTTATTTTTATTTAAAAACAGAAAGAAATATTCAAATATCAGAGTTGGTAACATTTGATATTTTGAAAACAGTAATTTAGAAGTTAGGTTAGAGTTGAAATCGATCAAATCTTGCTTTCAAAATGACAACTAAAAATTTTTAATATCTCAAAATAATTTTCAAATCTTATTTTAATTTTGGGCGTCGATCGTTTAAGAAGCGTAATAAGCATTGCAGCCAGTAAGTGCTCTTCTACGAGAGATCTCCAATACATCCGATACTGGTAGAAGAGCGCTTACTGACCACAATTCTTATTACGTTTTTTTTTGCATGATCGACGCACATAATTTATAAAAGTAAGATTTGAAAATTATTTTGACATTAAAAAAAATTTGGTTGTCATTTTGAAAGTAAGCTTTAATTATTGTTTTTATTTATTGCCGCCTCCGCCTCCTGTAATTTGTAAATAATGCTGACTGCGCGCACTGCGGTTAGTTTTTTCTCTTTGTTCTATTGTTTATAATAAAAAAATATTGTTGTTAAAATAAATGTAATTCCCTTTTTACCCTATTTTACCGTACATAACGATTTAAATATGGATCTAACAGAAAAATTGTGTATTTGTATTGATGAAAAGTCGTGAAAAGAAACACAGAAAAATTAAACGTTTTTGGATACATGTTCTTACAAATGAAAGATTGAATAAAGAGCAGTTTTTTTTTACATTTTAAGGTTATGTTGTATAAAGGCGGTCTTTTTTCTATTTCTAATATTAATGTTTTTATATTAATATCAGGTTCTTGCTCCAAATCATTTGCAGGAGTCGCAGGTGACACAAGACTAACAAATAAATATGCTTTTAAACAAATATGTATATCCGAATGGTGCTGTTACGTTGCGGTGAATTGTCGTAGTGCGCGTTGTGACACACACAAATGTTTGTCGTCGCACCGCATTAAAATTATGACATGTTGCGTTTATTTTGCGGCTACGGCACTTACGCCGCAAGTGGGCGCATCTTAATAAAAACCCTTACTTTACAAAAATGTGGTGCTTCAAAATACCGCGCGGCAAATATGCCGCAGGGCAAAAAGTCGTAGTGCGCGCCTAGCCTTAAAAAACCCGATCGTGTAAAATAGCTATTTATGTAATAAGTTGCGAAAGAAATGTGTTTTAAGCACGCGACATGAAAATTATCCTACGAGGCGTAGCCGAGTTGGATATCACATCTAGTGCTTAAAACACGATTTCACAACGTATTCCATACAAGATTTTTTATACTAGCGTTTTAAAACAGATTATTTATATTTATTCCGAAATGTCAGCATTTTTAATTTTTCAAAATTTAAAAGTAGGCAGGCATCAGTTTCATTTTTTTGTTGCTATGGGATTCAATATGTTGTTTAATAAAGATTGATGTCAACGTGCTCGGTGTATAATTTTTCTAGAGAATTTTTGGTAATAAATTTACTTAAAATGAGTGACTCAGAGATTGACTCTGATATTGAAAATGGTGCACAGGCTGCATTGGCTACACTAGTTCCAGGAGAATCAAAAAAAAAAAATATGAAGAAACTTACAAAAAATTTGACAGACTATGATATACCTTAATAAGAATGTGGATATAAGTAAATTTACCAATCTTATTGCATTCTTAAAAAGAAAAGCTAGTGGATATAAGCCTAAAAAATCAAAAATATTCACTAAGCAAGAGATAGTTCGTTTCATGAAGGAAGCTGATGACAAGGATTATTTATTGGCAAAGGTTGTCTTAATTGTTGGAATCTATGGGGCATGTCGCCGGGAGGAACTTACGTTTTTACGTGTAGGAGATATTGAAGATTCTACATCTTTCATAAAAATTAATATTCCAAATACTAAAACGAATATTTCACGATTTTTTATGATAACTGAAGGGTTTTTCGATGGAATCAACTGTTTAGCAATGTTTCGCAAGTACGCACAACTTCGACCTACTTATACAGAACATCAACGGTTTTTTATAACCTACAGAAAAGTGTTGCACGATTCCTGTAGGTATAAATACCATAGATGGTATACCTAAAAAAATTGCAGTTCCTCGGCCTCCCTAATGTTAAAGAATATACCGGGCATTGCTTTCGGCGGTGTTTTGCAACATTTTTGGCTGATTCGGGAGCAGACATTACAGTGCTCCAGCGACATGGAGGGTGGCGTTCAAGTTCTGTTGCTGAAGGCTACGTTGAAAATTCTTTGGAAAATAAGAAAGAAATTTCACGAAGAATTTTGGGAGAAAAATAAACAGCAATTAAAAAAATAAAAATTGCTTACAAAGAATCAGAATCCAGCAGCACATGTACTTCAGTTTCTACCCACATTGAAGTTAACCAAGAAGAAGTATTAAGAACGACATCAAATGTTCAATTTAGTAATTTAAGTAATTGCGTTGTAAATATTTATCATAAATAAACAGTTATAATAGGTATTTAGTACTTTTACTTTTACTCATTAAACTGTCAGTTTTAAGTACTAGTGTTAAAAGTACTTCATTTAATGACGGAAATGACAATCGAAACGCTGTTGTTATAATACGCTAGTATAAAAAATAATTGATAAATTTTGTGTTTCATGGCCTACCTGATTTTCTTATTCTCAATAATTTTAACGTGTCTCTCGTATGAGAAAGTTTCAGACAATTTGCGACCAGTTGCAGAGACTTGTATACGTGTGGTTATAAAATGTCTAAAAAAAACTTTTATAATATAACATTCCTAAAGGAAAATTAATATATCAAACACAAAAGGGTTATTAAATGAGATAATTAATAATTATTGTAGAAACACCCATAAATTTTTATTATCAAAAGTAAACATGTTTACTCATAGATATATCTGAATAACTGTTGCGTGTCACCAAACAGCTATTCCCATTGCAGTAGAATATAACTCGTCTGCGATACTCACGTAAGCTGCCATCGCTAGTAATTGCAGCGTTACATACAGAGTCATTACCGTGTAATAGGTACTTAGAAATGGGCTGGGACCGGAGAAATGTGCGCATTTTGCTGCGAGAGCACGAGCTTTGCACTCCCTTAGCAAACAGTGCCATCAGCAGCAGATTGTTGATCAACAAGCGTAAGTCGCCTACGAGTACGAGCCGCAAGGAAAGTTGGAGTTGGAATACAAGCTGTCGTCTACGCGTTCGCTTCGTGTGTTTATCCGCGTACGAGTATTCATAACCCCCACACAAGATCAACTACGTGCTTGGTAGGATATTTGTGCTCAAATTCGGATGTATTGATGAAGGAAATTGGATTATTCGGCGGAAGCAAATAATATGTTGTGGCTAAGCGGAGGGATGCGCCAAATGTGCTTGCTAGCGGCCTTTGTTCCAAATAAATTTAGTTGCCCCTTAAGCATTTTATGAGAATTATTTTTCCGTCGGGCACTGAAAAGTTTCTACATTAAGCATTAAGGTGGTAGTTATGAAATAAATCTCTGAACCTGATATCCTACAGCAGTAGCTTGACCACATCAGACATAGTTTAATCCAGAACAACTATGACGTAAAATTAATCAATAATGTAATTCATAGACAATTAAACCCTTTACCCAAAAAACTCGTGGATACCTCGTTCAAAACATTTGCATCTATCCCTTACATTAAAGATTCTCGGATAAAATAGGTAGAATTCTTAATAAAAACAATATTAAGGTCTTTTTTAAACCTCCACAAAAAATCTCAGAAATACTCCCCCAAACTAAAGATAAACGCGAACTCTTGTCGTCACCCGGTGTTTATAGTATTCCTTGTTCTTGCGGCACAGTATAGGTACATAGGTGAAACAGGAAGGACTGTTCACACTATATTGTCAGAACACAAACGCTGTCTGCGTAATGGTATGGTATTAACATCTGCGGTTGCAGAACACCAACACAACACAGGAAATAACATATTATTTGAAAATTCCTGGATTTTAGCTCCTGTCCCTGAGTTTTACAGACATAAATACAGGAAAACTTTAGAAATATGGAAACATCCTGATAACATCAATCGGGATGATGGCTATTTCTTGAGCCACATGAGGAAACCGGTGATTCTCGGAATACGACACGCCCAATCTACCATTACGAACTCGATTCCCATTGGTCCTCATTAGCTTTGCTCATCTACCGTATCTTTAGATTAGTATATACCTAACTGTCTTCACGGCCTTCCTTTTCGTCACTTGGTTTATTTGGTCTCTAGCGCGGTTTACACGTCGGGTAACCTTGTAAACGGAGTCTCCCCCTCTTGTTGCTTAAACTCGGCCTCTAGTGTGGTTGACACGTCGGGTAACCTTATTTAAGACAGTACTATCCCCCTTGCTCCTGAAGATGCCCCATACGACTGCGGGCGAAACGTTGAGCTCTGACTCAAAATATGACACAGTCCATTCCCGGAAAACGAACATTTCTCATGACTCAGACTGTGGAAGCCTACGCAATTAAATAATTATTTGTTCAAAACGGCAAAAAAGTAGCAGATTCAAAAAGCGTAAAACAATACGTATAATTAGTTGTTTTTTAACCTTCCGTCATACCTTTAGGTAAGGAAGATATTGTTTTCGGTCAAAAAATTCGTTGGTGAGTTTTTAATAAATAAGCACGCTTTAAACTCCCCAGAATACGATTTTACTATTTTTGCGATGATGTCTGTTTGCCTGCGTCTATGTGTGTAAGTGTGCAAGTGTGTGTGTGTGTGTGTGTGTGTGTGTGTGTGTGTGTGTGTGTGTGTGTGTGTGTGTGTGTGTATGTGTGTGTGTGTGTGCGACAATTTTTTTCCGTCGATAACTCGTATTCCTCTTCGTTACATCCATATGAAGAGCTGATTAAATTTTGGTTATAATTGGTCGACCGAAAGTAGTCTCATTTGAAGATTCTAACAGTTTTTCTTAAAAACACTGTTAAATATCATTTTTTCACATTTACTGTTATTATAAATATTAAAGAATATTTTATATTCTATACGATTTAATTACATTTTATACTTCATATTCAATGGATATTGAGTTAAAAAATTATAAATAAATTAAATTTCATAAAGCTTGCCAGCTATGCAATAACACTGGAAACAGCTAATATAAATTTAAAAAATCTGATGTGGCCAGCACATTACCTTCCGTCAGTTCTATGTATTTTATACAAATTCCATACAGAGTTTCTTGCGAAAGATTTTATATTTTCAGTACATTACCTTTCCTCGGTTCTATGTATTTTGCACAAATTTATACAGAAAGATTTTTAGAATTAATTCTATATTTGCAATAAAATTATAACACATATATACATGTCAATCGCACTTGACATTGGGAACTCTCTATCAGAATTTTTTAAATTATATTAGCTGTTTCCAGTGTTTTTGCGTAGCTAGCTGCTTTATGAAATTTAATATCTTTATAATTTAACTCAATATCCATTAAATATGAAGTATAAAATGTATACAAATCAAAATAGAAAATACAATATTCTTTAATATTTATAATAACATTAAATGTGAAAAAATGATTTTTAACAATCTTTCTTCAAGAAAAACTTCATATGGGGAAGGGTACTTCCGGTCGACCAATTATAACCAAAATCTAATCAGCTCTTCATACGGACACGAAAAAATTATAATTTTTAGAATTGTAGTGTTGGAGTTATCGTCGGAGAAAAAATCGTCACACACACACACATACACACAGGCATCATCGCAAAAATAGTAAAATCGAATTCTAGGGACTCTAAAACGCTTATTCATTAAAAACTTTTTTGACAAAAATCAATGCCTTCCTTATTTAAAGGTATGGCGGAAGGTAAAAATTCTGATATACAGATGTCAATATCAAGTTCGATTGACATAGTATGTTTGTGTTATAATTTTACTTCAAATATGGAATCAATTCTAAGAAACTTTCTGTATAGAATTTGTACAAAATACATAGAACTGAGGGAAGGTAATGTACTGGAAATATAGAATCTTTCGCAAGAAACTGTCAGTATGGAATTTTTATAAAATACATAGAACTGACAGAAGATAATTTGCTGGCTACACATCAGATTTTTTAAAATTTCTTTTATAATTTGACAAGTGAGACAGTGACAAATTCAAAGAAACAACGGCTGAATTGAAAAATTAGTGATTGCCTGTTAAAGAATAATATTCTGTAATAGTGTGACAAAATGTGTGATTTCCATAATGTTAGAGAAAATAATTTAGAAGTTTCTTTTTATACGTATTCCCACAATTACATACCGAAAGGTAGGTTAATAGTTTTTATTGTAAAAGATTTTACTTTTTGCTTTATGAAAGATCCTAATTTATGGAACCCTAAAACTGTTGCCCCTATGGCTTGGTTTTAAACAAGCTTTTCAATTAGGTACTTTAAATTTAGCAGTAAGATTTAATAAGTGTAATATATCTAGAGTTTTACTAACTTATTTAATCTCAATCACAAACGTCAATATACAAATAGTGTTTTAATCAAATACACTGAACATTGATGTGAAGTCAAACACTGACGATTTGAGGAAAAAACTGGTCGTCTGACACTGACACGGCCTCTAGGCAAGAACACTAATTCTTTGTGAGTCGGACAAAATTTACTCGTATAATTAACAAACAAGAAAATGCGAACAACAAGAGTGAAATGTAGTACCCACATAAATAAATAACACATATCCTTGGAAAACAGATTACATGGTGTAATGTTGGAAAAAGCATTTCGTGTTATTTATGAGAATAATTCTGCTTCTAACTTAATTAAATATGAAAACGATTGTATTATGGCAAAAAGCAAACTAAAAATGAATAACAGTATTTTCATGGGCTATGAAATTTCAGGTAGAAAATAAAAGCATCCATTAAAGAAACAAGGCTATTGAAGTGATTTATATTTCTTTCCTTTTATTGTTTCCCGTGATCTTGAATTGGAACACACATTAATGCGATAAAACTTATTTATGATCATTTGCCTGCTTTCAAAGAAAAGAGCAAGATATATACAAATACATATGGCAAAAAGATAACTAGAGCTTCAAAATGCATATTAACCTTAAAAGAGGGAAATATTACATCATAAAATTGATGCAACACTTGCACATATAAACAGATGTATTTTCGTGATTTACTTCTATAAAAATAAATAAATAAATATATCATCACGGCATATTACCCAATGCTGGGTGTGCCATTTTGCTTTTACACACAGATTTCGGTAATGATGATGACATATTTGTACCGTTCGGGCGTTTACCAGGCGTCACCTCACGGGCACTCATTGCTGGCGTGGAGAGTGCACCACAGGGGTAAAGTTTGTGCCATTTAAAATTCGAAATATTTGGCGTCGGTCAGGATCGAACCCGGTTCCCCAGATTCGCGACCAGACACTCTGGCAAGCGGCCACGACTTCTATTACGAGTTTAATCAAAATATTTACAGGGTTACTACAATAGCTATTTGTGTATTAAGAGCGCAAAATGGGACATTGTCGTGTTTTTAAACACAGTCGGCAGATGTGGTATCTACCGGTAGAATTTTCATAAATGCGTATGTATTTTCTATAAAATTTGTACAGAAAGTTCATTGCAAAAGATTCTAAATTTCTTGTATGTACATTAACCTTTCGACAGTTGTATGTATTTTATACAAATTCCATACAGAAAGTTTCGAGCAAAAAATCATATATTTCGAGAAAATTTTTAACACAAATATACTACTAATATGTTTCTAGCATAGCTAGCTGATTTATGAAATTTAATTTTTTTATAATTTTATAACTCTATATCCATTTAATATGAAGTATAAAATGCAGTCAAATCGTATAGAGAATACAATGTTCTTTAATATTTATAATAACAGTGAAAAAACGATATTTAACATCGTTTTTTCAAGAAAAACTGTTGAAATCTTCAAATAAGGGTACTTCCGGTTGACAAATTATAACCAAAATCTAATCAGCTCTTCATATGAATGCAACGAAGAGGAATACGAAAGAATTATAATTTTTGGAATTGTAGTATTAGAATTATCATAGTCGAAAATTTTGTTACACACATACACACACACACACACGCACGCACGCACACACACACACACACGCGCACGCACGCTCACACACACACACATCCACACATACAGACATCATCGTAAAAATAGTAAAATCGTAGTCTAGGGACCTTAAAACGTGCCTATTCATTAAAAACTCACCACCGAATTTTTTAACCAAAGACAATACATTCCTTACCTAAAGGTAACGGAAGGTAAACACTACAGCTTATTTGAAGTGCATACCCTGTAAACTTGTTATTAAATTATGGTAATAGCAAAAAATTTATCAACGTGTAGTTGATAGTTTATGAAATATATTCTCAAACGTTTATTTATTAATTTGACGATATAAATTAACTATACTCGTCACTTTAATATGTGCATGTGGCGTTGTAACTGGCATGTTTACTAGCTGTCATTTTCAAAGTTTCTTGTGTGCAGCTCTGATATTACAAAATATTCTGTGCTAGTTTGCCTTAGAGTTATAGTTTTAATTAAAGAAGTATTAAAAAATATAATTAATTGCACCTGCATGAAGTAGAAATTTTTATTATTTTTATTTTATAAAAGGAGATATTTTGTGAATACTGAACAAATATACTTACTTACGGAAAAATGCTCCGTAAAATGCAATAATGAAAGTTAAATACTCCTGTTTGGATTGTTTCTACAAATGTACAAAATATGATGTATAAAATGTAATTAACAAATGTTCATTGTATTTTTGATTTGTTTCCCAATCAACATTTTACATTTATAATTAACTAGTTAAACACTAACACTAATTATTTTTTTTTTGTGACGGTGTTGTTGAAATAAAACTTAGTAACTAGATAGAATTCTGAATTTGGATTGGTTTATAAATTTGAGTAAAATAGCCGTTATAAAACACTGTCAAATTAGTTTTGGGTGACAAGTACGAATACTGTTGAATCTTATTGCAGAGATTTTGTTTCAGGTAAAAGTTTTCACCTAAAATCAATCATGTATCTTTTTAGTTCTGGGAGAGTTCCTTATAGTATTACGTCAGCAGATTGTAGACCTTTGTATTTTAAATTTCGTGTTTTGTATTTTACATCTTGGAATTAATTTTCTTCTGAAACTATGAACGCTGTAAGATAATATTCATCACGTTAAACCTAGAATATTTTGTGTGAAAAATCAAAACTTTGAAGTGGAGCATGTAAAGCAGCGTTCAGTCTACGCTAATCCTTTCAAGTTGAGCCAATTCTGTTGATTTAGTGGTCGTGTGGGGTGGTAGTTGAATGTAGTACCTGTGCTCATCGTGATGCATTGTTCCCCGGGCTATCATTTACAAATGCCTCCCTTGTCTCGTGTGTCTTTCACGATCAGCCCTCGACAATGTTTGAACCTGGAGAATAGGGCAATTTCACCTAATTAGTACTCCGTAAAAACAAGAAGTGCCATCAGACGTGATTTTGCTAAACAATAGATGTATTATAATTAGAAATATAACCAACTTTGTTTTTTCAAGTTTTTGTGTTCTTAATTATCTATGAGATAACCTGTGTATTACCCTTTGCAAGACCTTTTTTATTATTGATATAATAAATTAAACAACAAATTATTTCGAATTTTAAATGGCGCAAAATTGACCCTTGTGGCGCACTGTTAAACACCAGCACAGCCAGATAAACAATTTTTTCTCAAGGAATGGCATACTTCAAAAACAAGAAAATATATGAAATGTAGATTTAAAAGTACGTACTTCAACGTAAAAATCTAAATACATATAAACAAGCAGAATGTCAATATCATAAATTTTAATCAAAGGGACATAATAAATAAGTTTCCAGAAATGTCATACGGAAAAATTTAAATTGAAAGATACTCGAAGTTGGCCCGTTTAAATTTTCCACAAATTTTAAAACTTACATAATGGTGAAAAATTTCTACAAAATTCTTTTGACTACTATACAGGGTGGGTCTCAAATATGGGACACCTCGATTATTTTATTTATTATTGCATATAGAACACCCGAACATACGGATTTAACATGTAAAATCAAACTTTCGTAATTTGCTGCTTCCCTAATTATTTTAAGCAAAAAAGCTTCAAATAAAAGTTGTAGAGCAAAGAATTCTACATCTGGATTGGTAACTAAAATTAATTTTGCATCCTTTGTAACGGAAGAAATTAACTATGAAAATGTCGAAAATCACGCAAAATAGCAATAGCTATTTTGCTTAAATTAATTAAGGAAGCAGGAAATTACGAAAGTCTGATTTTAAATGTTAAATCCCTATGTTCGGGGGTTCGAGTCACTACCCTGTATATGGATATAAAAAATTTACATGGTTCAATTCAGAAATAATACTCTCTCGAAAAACATCCCATTTAAAAAATATAACTTTGTGTTTTAGTTTGAGCATCACGGAATATTATTTTTTCTTCGACAAGTGAATGTCTCCCTTCCTCTTCTATAACTTTTATTGGAATGATTTCTTCTATTCCCAATAATAAAAAAAATAATTAAGGTGTCCCGTATCCGAGAAACACCTTGTATAGACTTAAAATTTCTAAGAACTGTATGCCATATGACGGATGATAATAGCTAAACTGGATTTAAAATATTTAAAGGGTAATCTTCTAGTCCAAATATTTTTCAACGAGACCCGGTTTTTTTGACAATTACAACAGTAATAATAAATCATTTTTTATTCCCAGATTAGGTATTCCAAAAATATGTCTTAACCCTGAGTTCAAACGACGTTTGTGGGTGAAGCTTGCATCTATTCTGAATTTAACCCGTGTTTATTATTACCGATGAAAAGGTGTTATTAATATGAAATGGCGGAATACTTGAAAAACATAATTCAGTTTTTGTAAGTTTAAATTCTATATTTTAAGCTAGTCGAAAGAAATTTGTGAAAAAATCACCATTTGCAACGTTTTATAATTTTTACCTTCCGTCACCTTTAGGTAAGGAAGGTATTGTCTTTGGTCAAAAAATTCGATGATGAGTTTTTAATCAATAAGCACGTTTTAGGGTCCCTAGAATACGAATTTACTATTTTTACGATGATGTCTGTATGTGTGTGTGTGTGGATGTGTGTGTGTGTGGATGTGTGTGTGTGTGTGTGTGTGTGTGTGTGTGTGTGTAACAAAATTTTCGTCTGCGATAACTCTAATACTACAGTTACAAAAATTATAATTTTTTCGTGTACTTCTTCGTTACATCCATATGAAGAGCTGATTAGATTTTGGTTACAATTGGTCAACCGGAAATACCATCATTTGAAGATTTTAACAGTTTTTCTTGAAAAAACTATGTTAAATATAATTTTTTCACATTTGATGTTATTATAAATATTAAAGAATATTTTATTCTCTATACGATTTGACTGCATTTTATATTTAATATTAAATGGATATATAATTAAAAAATTATAAAGAAATTAAATTTCATAAAGTAGCCATAGCTATGAAAACAGCTACTATATTAAGAAAATTCTGATTGAAAGATGTCAGTGTCAAGTGAAATTGAGATAGTGTGTTTGTCTTATAATTTTTACTGGAAATATAGGATCTTTTGCTTTCTGTATGGAATTTGTATAAAATACGTACAACTGCTTTAAGGTAATGTACAAGAAATAATAATAATAATAATAATAATAATAATAATAATAATAATAATAATAAATCTTTGATTTCTGCAGATACATTACACTGTATATAGAAAACGTCACAAAATAATAATTTTCTGTATGAAATTTGCATAAAATACATGCAACTACCGGAAGGTAATGTACAAGAAATAGAATATTTAATTTAGCAAGGAACTTTCCGTATGAAATTTGTACAAAATACATAGAATTGACGGAAGGTAATGTGCTGGCCACATCAGATTTTTTTTGTTGAAAATGTAAACCGGCCGATCTATTATGATCCTGGGCTCGTATACTAATTGTCAACCGATCAATAACATACTGTGTTCTCAGAGGGTTACAAATTCAAACACTACCCGCGCTTACCTTTGCTTGAGTATAGATTACAGATTGGCTCCAATGTATTGTGAGTTAGCTGGTTAGCTCTACATTAATGGCAAACTATACCGGGTGTCTACTTTCTTTATGGACCTTAGGAAATACAATGGTAAAATTTTTATATAACTGTTTTATGTCCTATTAATTTTAGAACAAAAGCGTAAATACATAAAATGTTCAGATTTAAAACTGCATCAAATGAGTCTAAGTATATTGATATACGAGTATTATAATAAGTTCATATCGTGAAATAAAATATCCGGTTTTAAGCTTCTTATAGAGTGCCATGCAAGACACAACATACAATTCAAATAGTCGTATTGTTTATCTTAAGAACAACTGAAATGAGAATATTGAGAAATATAGCAGGATATAGGTTAAGAGATAGGAAACGCAACAGAGAAATCAGAACAACATGCAAATTGCAGGACATTGTAAAATGGAATAGAGAAAGAAGACGGGAGTGGAACCAACACATATCCAGAATGGGAGATGACAGAATAGCAAAAATTGCTCGCGATGGAAAACCAGAGACCAAACATCCGATTGGAAGACCCCCCAAACGATGGAAAGACTCCTGGGTAACAACTTCCGAAGATAGTCCAAGATCAATATGGATATAACAGGCTGATAGCCTATTAAAAGAAGAAGAAGAAGAAGAAGTATTGTTTGACTTTGACAGATACAAGATCCCATTTCCAGATTGTTAATCTGGTAATCCATCCAATATTCGTAACTACCGACCTATTGAAATACTATTCAATTTTTCAAAATCTTCGAGATAATCTTGTATATTAAAATATTTGCACAAATAAAAACTTATGTATCAACATGACTTTAAACCTAAGAGATCAACGGTGATAGATCTGTGTTCTTTTGTAGATATCAAAGAAACGCTTTAAAATTAAGGTCATCCGGGATATAGAATTCAACTAGATATCTTTTAAATTTGCATCAATTTTTATGGATAATAACTGGAATGCTACTTGAAGAGTAATGACAACTTCACAGAATTCATATACAAGCATTTGGTATAGAATCCCACTTTAAAATATCTGGTCTGGCCAACACAATACCTCCCGCCATTTACAGCCCGAGTCACAAAAAAGATTAAGCTAAACCTTATTTTTGGATTAGCGAATTTTACTCTAATTTTGGCAGTTTATTTCTTAAAATATAGTCTAATCTAATCCAATTAACTACCTTTGTCGATAATAAAAAGAAGAATAAATTTTAAAAACCGGAATAGAATAGAATTCCCTAATCCAAAAATGAGGATTAGCTTATAGTTTTTTGTGAATCGTTATAATTTTTTAAATCTAAATACATACCTACATATTTATTTATGCTGGAAACTGTAGTGAATTCCCTTACTCTTGTTCTATATACTTTTTTCTTTTTGAAATGTTACTGTTTTTAATTTGAAATGATTAGTTCTTTGACAATGACATTTATCTGTCAGTAATATACATTTGAATAACTGCGTAACCAAGGAGTTTTGTCTGTTGAAAGCAGGCTCCGGGATTTAAATTAAAGATAATTTTTTAATTTATCCATATAATATGTAGAAAAATTATTAATGCTAATCTGTAGAAAATTTAATAATCTTTAATTTCGAAAAAATAACATTTAAAGGTATCTTTCGAAGAAAAACTATTTTGAGATTCAAGTAGAGTGCATTTTCCGATTATCTGATTTACATCAAAATTTAATGGCGATGCCTATACCTTCCTTACAACGGTAGCGGGAGGTAAAACTCATCCAACATGGGTTTCGATTTAAAAATTTGGGGAGTCTACTAGACGTTAAACATTTTTGTATGATTTATGTTTGTTGGCAAGTGTGTTCTTCTATAAACCGCATCGTACCCTGAGGTAGGGCCAGCTGCTAGTGTGTGTATTCAAAAAACCACTGGCTGGGTAGGTCTGGCTGCCTAGAGTATGCAGGATTCAGAGTAGTTAGCTCGGCCAGGGTTTCAAGTAAAGTCATGTAAATGCATGAGTGAGAGAAATGAAGAGCATTAAAAACTCTAGTATTTTAAAAACAAATAATTTTTTTAAACTTCGCTAGTCTTTGCTTAAATACAATTTGTTACTAAGCTGGAGGGTTCCATTAAATATTGCCACACATTTGAAAGATATTATTTATTTTATTATTTTTTTTAATTTATTTATTTACGGGAAGCCAACAGATTACCCAATAATAGGCTTCCGCTTATGTACAATTATATATTTACAGAACTATACAATATGAGTACCTATAAATATATGACATTTACCAAATGCATGGACCAGAAGTATAAAAAGAAAAAAAAACAAAGATAATGTTATGTAGTGTCATAACTGTGTAATGCATTTTTAAAGTGGTTTAAAAATAAATTAAAAATATCTAAATGTTGGAAACTTCTATTATAACATGACATAATTCTATTGATAGGCGAGTTTTTGTGATTATTAGATTTGCATTTCAAAATATAAAAAAGATTTTTATTCCGTGTGTTGGACGGAGGAACGTGGAAATTTATATTATCAATAATAGAAAAATTATCAATAGAATTATTTACAATTTTGTGTAATAGAAGCATGTCGTTTGCAGTTCTACGTTGTTCCAATGATTTAAGATTTAATTGTTGTAGGATATCACTGTATAATGAGAATTTAAATTTTAATATATTTACAAATTTTTTCTGTACAGACTCCAAGTTATTTATGTTTTTATTGTAAATTGGGTTCCATATTTGCGATGCATATTCAATAATAGGAAGTACTAGCGACTTGTATAATAATAAGAACGAATATAGTGTATTAAAATGTTTACAATATCTGTAAATAAAAAGTAATTTAGAATCAAACAGAACACCAAGGTCTCTAATGGTGGTTTTGCGCGCTCTAAGACCAAATCATGTAATTTATAATTAAATGAGACAATATTCCTGTTTCTAGTGAAGCTTATGACAGAACATTTTGAAATGTTTAAGGTTAAGTCGTTCTCAGTGCAGTATTTGTCAAGGTTTGACAATTCGTTCTGCAGTAGGTAACAATCTGTTAAAGAGGTAATACTTTTAAATATTTTTAAATCATCTGCGTACAAGAGAAAATCACAATGATTAAAACAGTCACCTATTGAATTTATATAAAGATTGAATTGTTAAATACTTAATAAATAAATAAATATATCATTACGGCATATTACCCATTGCTGGATGTGCCAATCTGCTTTGTACACAGATATCGGTAATGGTGATGACATTTGAACCGCGCGGGCGCTTACCAGGCGTCACCTCACGGACACTTATTGTTGGCGTGGAGAGTGCACCACAGGGGTCACTTTTGTGCCATTTAAAATTCGACATATTTGGCATCGGTCGGGATCGAAACCGGTTCCCCAGATTCGCGACCAGACACTCAGGCACTCGGCCACGAGACCCCACACTTAATACAGGGTCAGTCGACTTGGCCCCTCAAGTTGTTAATACTGTAGTAAAAAACAAGCTCCCGATTATTTATTATTCGGTCTTTATAGCTCCATTAATTATATAACTTTTTCCTATTAATTAAAATTAATGGTATATAATACATATCTAGGGGAACACACTGTGTCCTATTGTCCTAACGTACATACGAATTTATCTAACGTACAAAATTTGCCCATGAAGTTGGTGCACTTGAAAGTGCACATTTCTTCCCCTATACAAATTTCTACTTCGCGCGTTCACAAATTTAAAAAGTACACTCTGCAGTACAAATTGAATCGGAATGAGTTGAGTTATTTATTGGTGTTATTGTTATTTATAATTTGTACTCTGGAATGTGGCATGTAGAGGGCGATCTGTGTACATTATGACCACGGCTAACTTTATTAAATAGCGCTTCGCTTATAATGGCCGTCTCAAATGTCACTAAAATTACACAAACGAAATTTACAGAGAGAGTACGTAGAGTGGCGCTACGCACGGCATAACACTGTACCATTTTAACAAATTATTTGTCATAAATAGAATATTTACATTTTGAATAATTTTATTGACTTTTAATAAACTGAGAACACATTTTCCACATCTAAACTTCATTGAGAGAGGCCAATGAGGATTAGGGATACCGACACTATCCTTCTAATTGAAATAAAAAGAACTAGATGTCACTACAATCCGTACCAAATCTGTAAAAAAACTCACGACAAATTTTTATATGGGCGAACAACGATTTGAAAAGGCCATTATAAGAGTAGCGCAATTCAATGAAGTTGGCCATGATTATGACACTGTATTCCTAACCCATGCCTTGACTTGAATAAAAATATTACGTTCTTGTTTTGATCTTATCTTGAGTACAAAAAGATTCAAGAAATTACCAAATTCTGCAATATCCAGAGGCCAGAGCTAGCTTTTTAAATAAAAGGCTAACAATTACTAAGACGGAGTCATAAACAGATGGCGCTGGATCGGTTACCACTGGAGCTAGCTGGTGCTAGGTGTGACAAGGCGAGGGTAAGAGCAATAACAGATAAATAATTTTTTTATAAACTCTTCTAAATTATAGTTTCAATAATCATATTTTAACTCTATTTATCTGTTTAAGTTATAAATGTCAAAATTCAGTTTAGAAATTGTTATCGTGTTATGACAGCCAAGACATTTATTTGTTGATAATTAAGTCTGGAAATTATTATGTATACATGCACCCCGTACCCCTAAGATAATCCTGTCCTGGAGATAGCGTTATGTTTTTAAAAATAGTCGGTTTAGAGACTCGTGAGAGTTAACATGTAAGAGTTTGACTCGCCCGCTGTGTTACGGAATGTAACAGTTTAGTATCTGCTTAGTTGAGTATGTTTAGTTTTATCCATAGTTAATAATAAGTTATATTTAGGGCCGGTATTTCCATCTTCGGATAAAGTGCTGGTTAACTTATCTGTCAGATAAATGAACAATATCGCATCAAAAAATGACATTCAATATAATTTACATCATTTATGATTTTATTTCGATGCGATATTTTATCATTTATCTGAGGGATAGTTATCCTGAACTTTATCCGGACGTGGAAATACCGGCCCTTAATCAGGTAATAAAAGTTTAGTTATATTAAATCACAAGTATTTTTTCATGTCCGTAGTGTTCATTCAGTGAAAAGTGTAAGTGTATGTGTGTACTTCCTTCTCTTGAGTCCTTCGCGCGAAAATCCTTCTCAGCGAAATCCTTATCACCAGTCAGTAAGTGAAAAGTGGATCATCGTTGGGAGTAAGAAGAATTAGTAAGCAGCAGTTATCAGTATTAGCAGCATCATCCTCTCTCATTCTACTCCGCACCCCCCCCCCCCTCGTGTTACATAGGTATGAAGTATCCGGTGCTAGTTTTTTTAAATAAAATTCATTTATAAATGCGGCTAACAATTATTACGACCTCGTATAATAAAACAGATGGCGCGAGATCGGTTACCACTGGAGCTAGCTGATGCTAGGTCTTAAGTACCCGGAGCTAGCTTTTGAAACAATTAATTTATAGATGCGGCTAACAAGTATTAAGAAATGGAGCATACTGTTACTAATTTAGTAATTATTATTGAATGTATGTTTTACAATATGGAAAAATATAGTAATGGGGCTAAGTCGAAAATTTTTTTTTCTTTTTTGGAATTTTAATGGGGGTGGTGCCAGCTTAAAATTTATTAGAGCTAGTTAGTGCTGTCTTAGGTGTGCTTGGAGCTTGTATTTCAAATAATATATCTTACAGGGAGGAGCTGCTGTCGATTTAGACTCCCCTCCTCCCGAATATAAACTTTATAAATCTGGTAAAAGTATAGTGTTGTTTATATCATTAATGGAGCTATAAAGAGCGAATAATAAATAATTGGGAGCTTGTTTTGTACTACAATTTTAACAACTTGAGAGGCCAAGTCGACTGACCCCTACAAGGTTTAATATAGATAGACTTTCATGTAATCTACTGAATTCCGTTCAATATTTCTAGTGCTAGATTAGATCAAACACTAGTCCACATATCCCCGGTGAAAACGTCATTCGCTTTGACCTATTACATCTATTACTATTTAAAATTGATTCTAGTAAGAAACGTACGATCCTATCTCCTCTAAACATCCCCTTTGCGCATTTAACAGTTTGTTGATCAAGGCCCGGCGTTGTCAGGTATCCCGGCAGTCGGGACATTGTGATGTCGGGATCTCCTGGACGGCACGGAGTCGTCGCTGAGTAAATTGTTAAAGAGCCAGGGATCAGCGAGATAGACGTGCTGACCGGCTGGGAAAAGCAGGGATTTTCGCCCGGTTTGTAGAGTACGTGAACCCGATCCTCCAACTCCCGAGGGATTGGTAAATACTGCACTTACTGCGTTGTTTACGATTCCACGATTTTTTCTCCGGGAAAATTTACAAGTGGGGATGGATAACATGTCTATGCTAGCGATGAGAAATAAAAGGTAGGTATATAATGTACGATTGCATATAGACGACGGCTACAAAATTTTTCTGGAGCACAATCAATTTGTATAAAAATTATTGCTTCGTTGCGCAGATTTAAAAAAAAAAATGTTAACGTTTTCTTTTATTGCATCTTTAGGGGCATATAAGGAAGGTATTACCTTTGGTCAAAAAATCGATAATATTTTAATTTAATAAGCACGTCTTAAGGTCTTTAGAATATTTTTAATATTTAAAAAAAATCAAATTAAAATGAATAAAGAACGTAACTACATAATATTTGTGAGTTAGATTATGTTAACATGTTTAGAAAATTAACAAATACATATCCTTTTTTCGATAAAATATTATAGACCGATTAGTTTCCATGAAGATTTATTTTAATTAATATCATGCACATTAATTTCATTATAATACATATTTCCTATGAAGAATCGATTTTTACAGTCGTTATATGAATCTAAAGGCGGATTCATGCAGCCATTCACATTTACATTTAATTTAATTCTCATTTTCATTTTTCTCATTTGTCTTTTTACCTCCCACTAAGAGGGATATAGATATCGTGCTAAAAGTCGCATATGGAGATTTTGGTAAATGACCACGTTTTAGGGTCCCTAGAATACAATTTTAACATTTTTACGATGATGTCTGTGTGTGTGTATGTATGAGTGTGTGTGCTTATATATATATATATATATATATATATATATATATATATATATATATATATATATATATATATATATATATATATATATATCACTCAAATACTACCTTTAAATGTTATTTTTTCGAGATTAATGTTGTTATAACAATTAAAGAATATTAAATTTTCTAAAAATTTGCATTAATACTTTTTCTATATATTTTATAGATAAGTTTATAAAATTATCTATAACTTAAATCCCGGAGCCTACGCTTTAAACAAACAAAACTCCTTGGTTGCGCAGTTATTTAAATATATGTAACTGACAGATAAATGTCACTGTCAAAGAACTAATCATTTCAAATTATTAATAGTAACGTTTTAAAAAGAAAAGAGTAAATAATACAATAGGAACGGAAAACAATACAGTTTCCAGCATATGTAAATATATATTTAGATTAATAAAAATTAACGATTCGCAAAAAAGTTTAACCTAATTCTCATTTTCGGATTAGTGAATTCTATATTGTCCCGGTATTTAAAATTTAATCTTCATTTTATTATCAAAAATGTAATTACTTGGATTAGATTAGACTATATTTTAAGAAGTCGACTGCTAAAATTGGAGTAAAATTCGCTAATCCAAAAATAAGGATTAGCTTGATCTTTTTTGTGACTCGGGCGTTAAATAGCGAGAGGTATTGTGTTAGCCAGATTTTTTTATGTCATTCAGGTAGAATACAAACATAAAATAATAAATAAAAAATAAACGCATGTACATATTGAAATATTACAAAATTGACACATTAACTAGTTCTGATTTTAAGGCCAATTTTAAAAAGCGAATATAAATAAAATAAAATAAACATATCATCACGGCATATTACTTATTGCTGGGTATTGCTAACATGATAATGATAAGTGACACCACTGTTACGTACATACAAAATGACAAATAATTTCCCGGTTTTAGAAGTTTATATAAAACTACAATGTGTTGGGGCTGTTTTTGTTTTTCTCGTTGTGGTTCTTGCATATTTTTCATTATATGAATTTCTATATTACTACTAAGTATGGTAATTTAAAAATATCTATACAACGCGTTCTGGTGGAATGAAAATAGCTATGATATTCTATATTATTTAAATATTGTCATTTAATAAAATCTAATAGTTATTTGTTTAAATAATAGTACATTAAAACACAAGTATCATAAGGCAATCTGTTAACGTACGAGTCCAAGTTTGGAAAACGAGCCGCCAGGCGAGTTTTACAAAGGACGAGTGCGTCAACTATGATACATGTTTTTTATATTATTTTTTCTATTGAGGTAATTTTACAATTAGATTTTTTAGAAAAGGACTTGTCAAAAATATGAGTTGGTGTCTTTTTTATCAGTTATGTTGGTAGCGCTTCCCGCTAAAAATTGAAATTTCACATTTTGACAGTTTGTGTATCTTGTGATTTTGTCTGATTGTTTACATTAAAACATTGTATCAAGCATTATACAATTATGAAAGAGGAAAACCAATACATACAATGAACTCGAAGGTTTATTAAGGAACCATCCTGATTTGACATATCGGTAGTTCGTGTTGGTTATTATCATAAATAATACTTGAATATAGGATTGAAGGACGTTACGTGGACCATCATGCCTTTTTATTGAGAAAACAACTTATAAATAAAACTCTTTAAATAATGAAATACTTTAATGAACAATTTATTGATTTAGACTTTTACTTTCCACCATTTTGTCAACACTCACTACTTAGTTGCACAGATAACGGCAACAGCTGTTCTTACAATTTTTAATACAAAACATAATATGGCATATATTCGATAGTTCGCCACAACGTAGAACTGGAAATCATGGATTAAAACGTCAACTTTTCATATTTGTTTGCTAGTAGCCGCCACAAATTGAGTAGACAGTGTCAACATTTTCAAGTAACGTGCATCATACATTTCATAACCTGCCTGGAATGACAATACATTCAATTCAAAATTGCTTTACCATAAATTTAAATTGTAATAAATAAAACTTACCGTTTTAATTATTTTGACAAAGTAAACCTGAGCGCATTGTTTCTTGTTTCATAATTTTTTAGTTGAAATTTTAACTTCACAGATTCTTATTCTTTCTTAACTAACACAGCTATAGCTATAAATTTATTTTCTTTCTAGTCCTATCACCTAGAGAAAGGATGAAAATCCACAATTAGAAATAATATTTCAACACAAATAATTTATCATTTTGAGGTTATCTGTCAGTTATGAAAACATGACTACCATCTCTAGAACATGAAAGGCGCCAAAAACAGTACGTTTATAGATTTTCTAAACGTCGTGTTTTCAGTGATAAACAGTGCTTTTATAGAAACATAAGAACACCGAAATAGAAAAAATAACTAAAATACCAGATTTACAGCAGAGGCTGAAGTTTCATGAATATTGCCGAAACTGTAAATCTGTATGGTGCCGTGTTGAAAACATTATTATTTGCCAATTTCAGAATTAATATTAATTTATATTTTGTTTAAGCCATTCAATATTGTAGAGAATAGGGCATAGTCTCAAACTCTCTGATTGACTGAAATTAGAAACAAGAGACGTTTACCCAATGTAATTTCGGCTACTTGAAACTGGCGCTGATAGCGCCATCTGCTATAGTATTTAATTTTAATGTTAAGAGATGAGCAATAACTGGAGATGCAGCCTTGGTAAATAGTGTTTATTAAATAGTCATTTAATTACTTTCTTGTGTTTCGATTCTAAACTAAATAACATTAGTTAACTTTAGTTGTTTCTGATGCGTGCATGTATTTTATTATCGCGAAATTTCCATCCTTACAATTTTTGATTTTGTAAGGTAATGACCTTTTTTTGCCAAATGTACAGGTGTCTCATTTCCGATGTTTTTTTAAGGTATCCCGGGTAATATTAATGATAGAGCAAAACCGTTTGCACATTACAGGGTCAACTTTTCGAGAAAAGTTTAATAGTCACCACAGGAATTTGCGATCTTCTTTTGATTTTGAGATACAGGCAAAAACTTGTTTTTCGCACATTTTGAAAATATCTCATATCTTATTTATTATAATAGTTAGAGGAAAAATGTTTTTACAAAAAATTTACCGTTCTTTAAATAGAATAAAATGGCGTAATTAAATTTTTTGAAAACTTAATAAATCTCGAGATATAACACAAACTTATGATTTTTTAAATGGGACCCTATGTTGAAAATAGTCTCGTCTTTTTACTTATTTTATAAGCTTTTCAATGATATATAACAAGCCTACATTCTTTTGTTTTAAACATTAATAAAAGACGAATTTTTAATTTATTGAGGTGAAAATGTTGGAAATGAAAAAACAAATGAAAAAAATTATTACAAATCATCATTTGTTTATTTTGATTTAATATCTATTAATCATGTTCTCAAAATTATTCTTAACCAATTATTTTCGGGAAAGTTAAATTACTAGTTACCGACGTTACAGTTGGCTTTGACACAATCCGAAAAAGATGGTTTAATACGCTTTTGAAGTAAATAAATTGAAAAAATGAGTAAAACTGAAACAAATATTATTAAAAATATGCAAATGACGATCGGTAATAGATTTTTTCATTTGTTTCTTAATAATTTTAAATTTTTTCACCCGAATAAATTAATAATTATTTCTTATTCAAGTTTAAAACAAAAGAATGTAGACTTGTTATATATCATTGAAAAGCTTATAAAATAAGCAAAAAGAATAGACTATTTTCAACATAGGTTCCCATTTAAAAAATCATAAGTTTGTGTTATATCTCGAGAATCATTGTTTTCAAAAAATCTAATTACGCCATTTTATTCTATTTAAAAAACGGTAAAATTTTTGTAAAAACATTTTTTCAGTAAGTTTTATAATAAATAAGATGTGAGATATTTTCAAAATGAGCGAAAAACGAGTTTTTGCCTGCAGCTCAGAAACAAAAGAAGATCGAAATGTCCTGTGGTGACTATTAAACATTTCTGGAAAAGTTGACCCTGGAAAATGAGACATCCTGTACATTAACTATCCCTGATAATGATTCATTTGGAATCGAAACGTAGGAAAGTTAATTAGATGATAATTTAATAAACACTGTTTACCAAGACTGCATCTCCAATTATTTCTCATCATCCCTAACAGTCAAGTAAAACGAATAAATTTATTTTTAATACCTATTGTTAAAAACACCCCAAAGGAGGTACAAAAAACGAAAAAAAAGCTAATGCAATAAATGTTTATTCTGTTGTTGTATCCAAAACACGAACGGCTGCTCGTACCGCAAGCACAAATGATACTGACTTCTCGCCATGCCTTCTCGACTTCACGACTGCCAGCAGTTCGTAATATCAATTAAATACATGTCGTAACAGTAAATTAATATTTTCTGCTAATTAACAACTCATAGATGAAAGATGAACAACAAGTTACGTGATTTCATACTGCAGGTATAAACCAGAAATAAAATTAATATAATTGCTAACACTATTTTAGAGTTATCGCCATCAAATTATGTTGTTATGCATTTGTTGAACGGTGGCTAGGCGTTTGTTGAGCGATTGCTATGTAAAAACAACCACCGTTGCAACATAGGCAGTAAAAATTACATTTTACAGCCAGTTAGCTGTTAAAAAATCGCACTTTTAAGATCAATCGTCAAAAAATATTATTTTATTACTATTTATAAAACTATTGAAAATAATGAAGAATTTAAATATAACAGTGAGTATTTTTATTAAAAAAAAGCTGCTTAAAGTAGACTACCACATCGGGTTATTCAATTATTAGATTACTACCAAAAACGAAACAGCTCTTCCTCTTCCCATCAATTATGACACTTAAAAGTAGAATGAACAGACTACATTATTTATAGTATATTCCGTAACTTAACCACGATCGTGGTTATGGTTTTCTTGTGGTTCAGGTGATCAGGTTATGGTTATTGAAAAGTGGTTGTGATTCGGAACATCTTGGTTAATTTGTGTCGGAAAAGCAGGGAACACCGCATTATTAGAAACAAGTGACCACGTAACTTTATTATACAATTTTATTTATTATATTATAAGAAATAAGAAAATGGTCACAACAACCACAAAAAATCTGATGTGACCAGTACATAACCTACCGTCAATTCCATTTTTAAAATAATTGCTATTTTAAAAATGCAGCTTCCGATTGATCGTTTTCCTTGAAAATCTGTTAAGAGCTCGAAATTAAGTACCACTTCCGGTTTATCATATAAGTATAGTCAAAATCGAGTTTTAAATACCGAATTTGGATCATGTTTTAATACATTTTTTCAAAATAATCTGTTTATAGCTTTCTATAAAGTACTACTTCCGATTTATCAATTTTAGAAATAATTATAATACGTCGTTCTCATTAATATAAAAATGTTAAAAACCAAATTTGTAAAGTTTTGTATTGTATCAATATTTTTTTCACGAAAATATGTTCAGAACTTCAAATAAAGTATCACTTCCGGTTTATCAATTTTAGGTAAAATATAATATGTTGCTCCCCTTCATAGAAAAGTCTTAAATACCAAATTTGACAAGTTTTGGAATATATCATAATATATTTTTCACGAAAATCTGTTCAGAGCTTCAAGTAAATTATCACTTCTAGTTTATCAATTTTAGCCAACATCTAATATGTTGTTTTCTTTCATGTAAAAGTCTCAAATACTAAATTTGAAAAGTTTTCGAGAATATCATAATATATTTTTCACGAAAATCTGTTCAGAGCTTCAAGTAAACTTTCACTTCTGGTTTATTAATTTTAGCCAGAATCTAATATGTTATTCCCCTTGGTATGAAAATCTTAAATACCAAAATTGAAAAGTTTTGTATTATATTTTAATATATTTTTTCATAAAAAACTGTTATGGACTTCGAGTAAAGTATCACTTCCGGTTGTCCAATTTTTCCCAAAATCTAAACAACTCGTTAAATGAATGTAGAAAGCTTAAATACGGAAAATACAAACTTTCGGAAGTTTGTTGTAAGAGTTACCTATCGTGGACGAAAAACATCGTCACACACACACACACACACACACACACACACACGCACACACAAGCGCGCACGCACACACACACACACACACACACACACACACACACACACACACAGAGAGAGAAAGAGAGAGAGAGAGAGAGAGAGAGAGAGAGAGAGAGACACACACACAGACAAACACAGACACAATTCGTGCTTATCTACTGAAAACTCACCATCCAATTTTTGGCACGATTACATTATCTCCTTTACCTACGGTATTACGGATAGTAAAAAAATTGTGGTCGTTGTGGTCACGAAAAAGTAACCAAAACTTTCAGGAACCACATTCCGAAATGGAACCTCGATCCTGAAATTATGTTTTGGTTACATTCCGGAACGCTTAACCAGAATCTTGGTCACTGCGGTTGAGTTACGGAATATATTATAGTAAATATTATCTAGATTAATAATTTTTTTCTCATTTGACATTATTATTTTAATGTAATCTAGTTAAAAACATTATAAATATTAATATGTGTTAATTTTATTTAGTCTATTGAATATTTATAAGAATATGTTTTGGAACAAATTTCTGTTGAAAAACTCTTGAATTTGTGACGTCATTGCTTCACTTTCCACTCCTCTTTCTTATCGACTGGTATCTACTAACAACCTTAATATCATTTGCCAACTAGATTAGTTACCCCACTCCTTCATGCCAGACCCGTATCCTGTCTAACAATCTGTGTAGTACAGAATACACGACCATCGTTACCACATTATCAAGTATTCATGTAATATCGGCCGTATTTGTTTGTTCATCGGTTCCATTTCACATATGGCGATAATATTGATCCTTGTTCGTCGGTGTCTCCTCAGAGTCAAGAGTAAAGAGCGCAAAGCAGGTATTTGCTGGTAATATCACCGCCCGGGGAAATCCATTTACTGACAATCCACCTGCAATGGATATAGGATTGTAAACCAATTTCGTGTCAGCTTAATATTACATCAAATTTCAACTCGTAATACTCTTTAGGGAGACCCCAATCTCTATTGACTCCAAAATGTTCCATGTATATTTATTTAGGATAATGTTGGGTATCCCCAAACATTTTAACATATAACAAATGATCCTAATTAGATTTATTATGAGATTAAATAGTGTTGTTTTACTAACACCTCGATTTACTGGAAATTTGTACATTGTACTTTTTACGTACATGTATTTAGTATGTTGCTACCGCTAATAAACATTTAATAAAAGGATTTTAAAAACTTACTTATGTAATATATAAAAGATTGTAAAAACTTTACGTAAAAATATATATGGTAAGTGATTCAGAATAATTTTCTGAGACAGCAGAAACATTTTCTTAGATATATTTTCTATTATAATTTTTAAAAAAATACAGATTATTTTTCTGAAATGCTAAATTTATTATAATTCTTTACATCTCGACAAAGATTGAAAAAAAAATCTCGCAGCTACAGTGAAACTTTTTACTGAATTAAACCGATCAATATGATCTTTGTGTGTTTTATCTTATTTATTTTTTTATTTATTTGGCGATAATCGGCCTAATTCACTAAGCAAAACTGTTAAAATTAACAACCATTTTCTGTTGTTAAATTGAATGCCAGTTACTATGTTCAAAATTCCAATTTACTATTACATCAAGTTGCTAAAATTTAACAACTAGTCGCTACGTGGAGTTGCTATTCTAACAATTGCAATTATCCCGTTGTTAGTATTGAACGATCATAACTAAATTGTATATCTTGGACATTTTATGTTAGGAAATGAACTTTTATGGAAATAGAGGAACCACAGCAAATATAAACTATTTATAAACAAATTCATATATGCATGATCAATGATTATAGGTATACATTTTTATAGACAAGATTTTAGATTTATATAATGGAATTTGCGAGATATTCAAAAAGAGCAAGGTGTCGTTCATGACTTAATTCGTAAACTAGATGGTCTCATGTCACAAGATAAAAGATTTATATTTATTCCAAATAATTTGAAAGTGAAAGATAAATTTATAACTTATATGTTTTAATTCTTACTATTGAACTAATCAATCAACAATTGCAAAATTTCCAACTAGCAGAAATGAAATTCAAAACAAGCTTTGTTATTTAATTTGCGTAAGATATCTTTCTATGTTCACAAATGTAAACTACCATTAGATAATATTGTTCCGCGGAATATTTTGCACCCCGAATTTTCTTATCACTCATCCTTGCACTCATTAATAAAAATTCAAACGTCAAACTAATCAAAATCTGTCACTTTACGTTGTCAATAGAGTAGAAATATGTACAAACATTGAAAATCGACATGATTTTTAACTCGCTTGTTAATAATTTCACTGCTATATTTAACAACGATTGTTCACAACGACCGTTTTTAACAATGTCGTTAATTATGTATTTACTGAATACCAATTGAATGAGAGTTGTTACAAGAGTTGCTAAAAAGCGATGCTGTCTAACGGCTATGTTAATAACTATCTTAGTGGTTTAGGCCGAATACTGAGTTTTTCAAATCGTACGCCCGGATTTTAAATTGCTCTCATCCAGCAACCCTATCAATTTTTAAACATCTGAATTGACAGAAACAGTAACTAATGTTTCACAATTACTAATGGAAGAGTTCAGGGTTGTGCCTGTAATCTATGCTACGTAAAATACCTAATTCTCTACGCGTAGACAATGATATGTACGTGATTAAAATTTGTATATTGTCTACGCGCATGAAGACTATTTTTTTTGCTAAAAAAAGAACAAAATATTACTATAACTGATTAATTTACAAAGTATATTAATAAGCCGTTAAAAGTAGCATACGATGTCATTTTATTGAATAATGACGCAAATTAATATTATACGATGTAACCAATAGGTGACACTAGTTGTTGGACTGGGAATCAGTTGTTTTGGGTTGCTAACCTACTATTCTAGATAACAAATATAAAATCAAAAATAGAAAATACTTTAATTAAAAACAGTCGAGATGCACTTGTGTTTGATAACATTTTTAAACAACATTGCACAGTGCTTTGTTTTTGTCTTTTATGTGCTTTAAGTAAAATTTAAATTTTTACCTCCCGCTCCCTTGGTAAGGGAGGCATAGGGATCGTGCTAAAATCGCATATCGAGATTTTGGTAAATGACCACGTTTTAAGGTTACTAGAATCCAATTTTAATATTTTCACGATTATGTGTGTATGTGTATGTATGTGTGTATCCTCCACTCTAACTCAAATACTATCACTCAGAAAATTTTAATACCTTGTATTTCGAACTTTTTCTGTAATGGTAAGAGCCCATTAGATTTTGGTGAAAATCGGATAACCGAAAATGACACTGTACTAGAAGCTTCTTCGAAAAATACCTTTAAATGTTATTTTTTCGAGATTAACGTTATTATAAAAATTAAAGACTATTAAATTTTCTGTAGATTTGCATTAATACTTTTTTATATATATCTTATGGATAAACTTATAAAATTATCTATAATTTAAATCCTAGAGCCTACGCTTTAAACAAACAAAACACATTTATTCAAATGTATGTAACTGACTGACAAATGTCACTATCAAAGAACTAATCATTTCAAAACAATATTAGTAACGTTTTAAAAAGAAGAAAGTAAGTAGAACAATAGAAAAGGAATTTAATACAGTTTCCAGCATAAGTACCTAAATATATAGGTATGTATTAAGATTATTAAAAATTAACGATTCACAAAAATGTTTAAGCTAATCCTCATTTTTGAATTATTATTATATAATTAATTAACATTTGGATTATTATTATATTAATTATATCCTATCCCGGTATTTAAAATTTAATGTTTATTTTATTATAGCTCCGTTGGTTCAATGCTTAGAGCAACGCCTCCTCATGAGTGCCCTCGGGGTTCTGGGTTCGAATCCCACTAAGGCATGGATGTGTGTGAGTGTGAACCCACTCTGTAATTGGGATATAATGCTGTTGAGGGGTTTAAAAAAAAGTTACTTGGCTTAGATTAGACTATATTTTAAGAAATAATCTGTCAAAATTAGAGTAACATTCGCTAATCCAAATATAAGAATTAACTTAATCTTTTTTGTGACTCGGGCTGTAAAAGGCGAGAGGTATTGTGTTGGCCACACCAGATTTTTTAAATTTTCGTTCGCATCTCTACGTCCCATATTAATCACTGACTTTCAATGGACTTTCAGGTTATGTAAGAAATCAATTGTATTTCGCTAGTGCGCATGTGCAATATATGCAAAGTTTACATAGTTTATATTCTCTACACATTGTCTACATTTGACATCGTTATTTACGTTGTTTATGCTTTGTTGACGCATGTAAGATATCTATCATAGATTATGCGCAGACACACAACCCTGGTAAAGTTTATATTTCAACAGTGCATAGATATTATAAAAATTCGCATTCTGTAATATGTAATTTCGGCCAAAAATCATTTATAGCGTCAGGACTCATTTTTGGCTGAACGGTTTTGTAAATAAGCAAAATGTCCATATATGGGCTGAAGGCGATTCACAGTACCTATATTGCAGCCAGAAGAGTATTTTTTTAACAAGTTGGCGCGACGTGCCACATATGTGGTGAAATAATCGTTGTTTTACGAGATAAGTTCTCTAGGCGCTCAATTTTGCAAACCAGCTATATGCATTGGCTGCCATGATAGTGTGATTTAACACCTCTAGACTTTTTTTCTGGGGTTATTTGAAGTCATTCGTGTATTCCAATAAGCCAAGGACTATTCAAGAGCTGAAGGAGAACATATGACGCGAAATAGCCGGTATGGACTAAAATATGCCAAAATATGATTGCAAATACATTTATTAAATAATAAAAGTTTGTTGGATTTTTAATTATAAATTATATGTTGTGTTTCTGTATTTTTACAACCATTTTTACCTCCCGCTACCCTTGGTAAGGGAGGTATAAGGATCGTGATAAAAATAGCATATCGAGATTTTCGAAGCATCCCGCGCGGTCGAATTCCATGCGGTCGAAATCCCACGCGGTCGAAATGTACCGCCACCACTTTGTCCGTTCTACAAAAATTCAAATATATCCACGCCGTCGAATCCCACCCGGTCGAAATGTTATACGATACAAATCCCTCGCTTAATTAAAACATATATTATTATACAATAAACTATTTAATGAATGAAACAGGAAAAGAATTTACCTATACATTTTCAGTAAAATTATTGATGTTTCTGGTCCGCCATTTTAGATTAGCTGTCATATTATGTGAATAAGCAGTTCATTCTTTATTTCTGTTGTAAAATTATGTATTACTGTGGTTATTATAAATCTTATGTTGCTTTTATTTCCGAATATATTTTCTTCCACTCGGCATATTTTGACAATAACGGTAACTAGATGTATCTACACATACTTGTCTACTTGAAAATAAATTTAATTATTTTATAATATTAAATAACTAGTAAATTATCATGTTTACTTAAGATGGATAGGTAAATTCTTTTCCTGCTTCATTCATTAAATTGTTCGTTGTATGATAATATAATATGTTTTAAAATTTCTTTTTAATATATTATCTTTGACGCGGAACTACCACGAAGCATAGATTGTTAGAATGCAATACGATCGATAAAGAAAATGTACGTAACTGACAGATAAATGTCACTGTCAAAGAACGAATCATTTCAAATTAATAATAGTTAAGCCTCATT
>OY720448.1:96056115-96158615 GCA_963082715.1 Harpalus rubripes | reverse complement strand
TGCGTGAAAAGTACTTTTCACGCACTAGTGTTTGAAAAGTAAATAAGCGTTGCTAGGCAACATTAAAATTCGGTTAATTTACCTGACAAGTATATAATTAGGTAGTAAATAATAATGAAAGTAATAAATTTTATTAAGAAATATGAATATACACTGTAAATGAAACAAATCTAATATTTTTTTTTAACAGATTGAGTACTAATCTAATTTTTAAGAACATTAACATTTTTTTGACATGTATTATAACCTAACCTAATTTTTAATATTAATATTATATGTACAATTTGTACATTATAATAGACTAATCATCGTCTGTCTGAGATTCTTCCAAGTGTTTAAGTTACATTTTGTACAGTGTTATGAGAAAGAGTACTAACAGTATTTGAAGCTGCTGGATGCCTGTATACTCAGTATTATGAGAAACATCAATACCATTTCGGTTGTAGGAAAAACGTTGTATGCAACACGTGTGTAAAATAGTATTTTTTATCTCGTCTACAATTTCCGCATTCGGCTGCGCTTACACACTTGTTACATAAATAACTATTTCATGGATAATACATTCAAAACAAATTCTTCAAATATTAAAACCTGAAACAACGAGTACGAGTACATTAAATCATGTAGAGTAGACTATTAGAATAATACCACTCTTTAATAACGTCAGTTTGTTCAAACAAATTAATCTATCAGCAAATTTGCGTACAAGATGACGGAACGTCATAATGAAATAATAAAAATGTTTTCGTTATTCTTCTCCACTGAGTACCTATGCTGAAGTAATCGGCTATTCCCGCTTTTGTGGAAATTCTTATAGCCTCTAGCGTTGGTTGACACCACAATCTTCCAGTGAGTAGTGCATCGTCGCTGAGGTAAATACGGACGATCATCCTTTTGACAGCTGAAACGTATTGTAAACGCAGAGGATTTGAAAAGATGTTTCAGCTGTAGTATTCTGAAGTGCCAATTTCACTCGGTGAATGTTTGAACGAGTAGGTACCTGCTTCAATGACACATGAAAATCTCAAGTATTTACTTGAAAAATGTTGAATAAAACCAATTAAAATAAAAATAAAACTGTGTTTTACAATAAATACAATACGTATACATATGATTTGTATTATGACAATAAAAGTGAAAGACAAAAATGAGTAATATAAATTTTTCATATTTATGAAATGCGTCTATCTAATTTAATGTTTACAATTAAATTACAGTTTCACTTGAAAGTGGAGAATATATGTATGAAGAGTTTCTTTTACATTTCTGACTAAACGAGTACAACGTAGAGACTTGTAGATGAAAAAAAAAAAACATATGAGACAATAAAACTTATAACGTAAGTAACTGTAAGTTTAAATATGTAGAAAAACTGACAAAAACACATCAATTTTTGTTGATTAATATAAAATTATCCAAGAATGACAGTTTTCGTTGCGATTTTGTTTACTATTTACAAATTTAAGACTTATGCCGGGTTACAGAAACGTTCATCAATGCATTGTTCTATTAGCGGTTCATCAAAACGAACAAATATGAATCAGTTTCCTTGTCCTTATGACATTTATTTCATTGCTGTCAAAGAATTGCGTTACATCTGTTTGTTTTGATGAACCTCTATCCGAGCAATGCGTTGATGAACGTTTCTGCAACCGAGCATTACAGTTTTGACCATAATACAGCCATAAGATTTATTAAAATGTAACCGGATGTATTAGGCCGACCGACACATAGGAGATTAACATGTGAAATCAGTTAGTTGTGAATAATATTTCCCCAGTGTAAGATATTAAGTTGATATTTTGTATATTTAGACTTTAGAGGATACTATTTCTATGGATTACAGTGCAAATTAATTAATTTAAATGTGTAATATTAGAAAAAAAATAAGAAAATTTGTAGAATTTCCATAGTTGTTGTTATATGCCGGAGAAAGGGTTACTAAGTAACAGTTTAAAACTCAAAACTCAGAGAGACAAATTCGAAACCAGCCAGCAACAAAATTAAATTTTAAATTTTTACTTCACAAAATAATTTTTATCATTGTTTTTAATTTTTTATTGAAATTTAACAAAATAAATAAACTTGAAGCATAAATTATATTTTGTAAAGTCTGAAACACTAATTATACCATACAGTTAAATAATTACAATAAATATTCATAATAAAAAATTACGTGCCTATTTTTTTATTAAATTTCAATAAAAACTGGTGTGGCCAACATAATACTTCCCGCCATTTACCGCCCGAGAGACAAAAAAGAATTAACTAAACCTTCTTTTTGGATTAGCGAATTTTACTCTAATTTTGGAAGTTTATTTCTTCAATACAGTCTAATCTAATCCAAGTAACTACCTTTTTTGATAATAAAATGAAGATTAAAATATTGGGATAGAATAGAATTCACTAATTCAAATATGAGGATTAGCTTAAAAAATTTTTGCAATTCGTTAATTTTTATTAATCTAAATGCATACCTACATATTTACTTATGCTGGAAACTGTTTTGCTTTTCTTTCTTTTTGTTCTATTTACTTCATTCCTTTTAAAATCTATTTACTTCATTCCTTTTAATACGTTACTATTATTAATTTGAAATTATTAGTTCTTAGACAGTGTCATTTATCTGTCAGTTACATAACACTTGAATAACTGCGTCACCAAGGAGTTTTGCTTGTTTAAAGAGATTTAAATTATAGATAATTTTATAACTATTTTGAGCTTCAAGTAAAGTGCCAAGTGCCATTTCCTATCATCCGATTTACACCAAAATCTAATAGGCTTTTTCCATAATAGAAAAAGTTCGATAAGCAAGGTTTAAAATTTTTCTGAATGATAGTATTTGAGTTTGAGTGGAGGATCCACGCATCCATACATACACACATCCACCCACACACACACACACACCCACACACACACACACACACACGCACACGCACACGCTCATGCACACGCACACTTACACACACACACACGCACACACATACACACACACACACACACACACACACATATATATATATATATATATATATATATATATATATATATATATATATATATATATATATATATATATATATATATATATATATGTCACAGATATTATTTTGCGTAAGATTATTTTTATTAAATTTATTATGTTTTGTCTCTAATTAGCTATTTAGGTACGTAACCGATGCTGTTGGATAAGAGCTACATTTAATGATACTGGTATTCACGTATTTTATTTCAGTTTATTTCTAGATTTCAGTGTGAGAACATCGATATTATAGTGATTCAGGTGAGAGAGTTAATCTAGCATGTGTATGATTGTGGGTGTGTGTTAGCAGTACTGGGTACTGTAGTGGCCAGGCCCGTGTGGACCCGGGGGTCGCCAACGGTAGCAGAAGGGAGACCTGTAGTGACCCGCTTCTGGGTCGCCAACGGTAGCAGCAGTTAGGGCTGTAGTGATCCCTGTGGATGTGTTCCCGGATCACCACCGAAGCGGCAGAGGTTCCGTAGTGGCCGCCCGTGTGGACCCGGGGGTCGCCAGCGGCAGCAGCAGGGAAAGGCTGTAGTGACCCACTTCTGGGTCGCCAACGGTAGCAGCAGTTAGGGCTGTAGTGATCCCTGTGGATGTGTTCCCGGATCACCACCGAAGCGGCAGAGGTTCCGTAGTGGCCGCCCGTGTGGACCCGGGGGTCGCCAGCGGTAGCAGCAGGGAAAGGCTGTAGTGACCCGCTTCTGGGTCGCCAACGGTAGCAGCAGTTAGGGCTGTAGTGATCCCTGTGGATGTGTTCCCGGATCACCACCGAAGCGGCAGTGGGTCCGTAGTAACTAGCGGTACTGCCCGTAGTTGCCAACATGTGTGTACGGTGTGTGAATGCCTGAACCTTTTGTAAATGATTGCCTCCTCACTGAGTATTTCTCATGTGTTAATTCTTTTACAGAAATAATCACGGCGTGAAGGAGGATTCCGCGTGACCGGGTTAGGCCAGGCGACAGTCATCTAGATTTGTTATTATTTTTGTATTAATACTGTATATACCGGTTTGGATGATAAATGGGTTTTAATATTCTAATTTTCAGCGCTAACATTTAATCGTCATTTATAACATATATATATATATATATATATATATATATATATATATATATATATATATATATATATATATATATATATATATATATATATATACACGCATACACACAGACATCATCAATTGTTAAAATTTGATTCTATTGACCTTAAAATGTGCTCATTTACCAAAATGTCGATATGCGATTTTTAGCACGATCCCTATACCTCCCTTACCAAGGGTAGCGGGAGGTAAAATAAAAAACTTGTTAGGTAATATTAAAAATTATGTTGAGAAATAAAAATTATATTTGCAGCTCGTTATTGGTTTCAAGACTAAGTCTCTCCGAGTTTTGTTTACCAAGCGCACACCCCTACTATTATGCTATTTGAACTGTTACCTACTAACTATTTTTTACGAGAACCCTGGAAATCCTACAAATATTCTCTAATTTTACACATTTAAATTAATTAATTTAGACTGTAATTCATAGAATTAGTATCCTTCAATAAGTATATAAAATTTCAAGTCAATATCTTACATTGGGGAGATACTATTCACAATTAACTGATTACACATATTAATCTCTTATGTGTCGGTCGGCCTAAGACACCCGGTATTTGAAAGATTGAAAGTAAAATATATTAGTATCAAAAAATGAAATATAAATTACATAATAAATTCCTAAAATCTGACTACGACATTAATCATCCCACAAACGTTTCACCTGACTTAGCAAGCGACTAGCTGGTCTTCCGACTATCATAACGTTAAAATATATACTTTAGTTGAGTGACTAGCTAGTCGCTTGCTTGGGTGGGCTTAGTGGCGAGCTCTGAGTAGTCATCTCTCAATATCCACAAATTATTCTTGACATTCAAAAACGTTAATAGTGAGATTTTGAAGTATTATGTTTATATAAACTAATAAAAGTCATCTGCGGTCATAAAAGAGGCTGAGATTACGAATTATTCATTTATAAATATTATCTAAATATATTTTTACAAAAATCAACTAGTCTATTCTTGTTTGCCCTAGACTGCATGAGTTTCCTTTTTACCTCCCGCTACCCTTGGTAAGGGAGGTATGGGGATCGTGCTAAAAATCGCATATTGAGATTTTGGTAAATGACGACGTTTTAAGGTCCCTAGAATCCAATTTTAACATTTTCACGGTGATGTCTGTGTGTATGTGTGTGTGGATCCTCCACTCAACTCAAATGCTATAATTTAGAAAATATTGAAACCTTGTATTTCGAACTTTTTCTGAAATGGAAAGAGCCCATTAGATTTTGGTGAAAAACGTGTAACCGGAAATGGCACTTTACTAGAACCTCAAAATAGTTTTTCTTCGAAAAATACCTTTAAATGTTATTTTTTCGAGATTAATGTTATTATAAAAATTAAAGCTTATTAAATTTTCTATAAATTTGCATTAATATTTTTACCTTCCGTCACCTTTAGGTAAGGAAGGTATTGTCTTTGGTCAAAAAATTCGAGTTTTTGATGAATAAGCACGTTTTAGGGTCCCTAGAATACGATTTTACTATTTTTACGATGATGTCTGTATGTGTGTGTGTGTGTGTGCGTGTGCGTGTGCGTGTGCGTGTGCGTGTGCGTGTGCGTGTGCGTGTGCGTGTGCGTGTGCGTGTGCGTGTGCGTGTGCGTGTGCGTGTGCGTGTGCGTGTGCGTGTGCGTGTGCGTGTGCGTGTGCGTGTGCGTGTGCGTGTGCGTGTGCGTGTGCGTGTGCGTGTGCGTGTGTGTGTGTGTGCACTGAGAAAAATGACTGGTTTTTAGCAAATAAATATTCATAATTAAGGGGTACTTCATTCATCCAATTATTGCAACCTTGCAACAAATACAATTTAATCTTTAATATGAAATGTATTTCATTCATTCAGTTATATTATTTATTTGACCATCATTTATTTAATTTAAATTTAATTTAATTTTCTCAAATAAACTAATACATTTATATTTAGTATTTTAAATTGATATTTTTAATAAATAAATTTATAATTTTCTGAAATATTTATTTGTTTCTTACAAATATGTAATTGTTTAGAATTAAATTCATTATATATTTGTGTAAACTTTATATTAATTACAATGAAAAATAGTTTTTATTGTATGAATCTATATTTATTTGTCACAAATAAATATTATTTGCGGCAAAATGATATTTCCATTGAGTGAACAATGTTCTATTTGTCAAATAACGATTTTAAGTGAAGTGTGACTTGTATGGACTTGTTCATTAGTTGTACGTTGCATCTTGTTTATGGTGGTGCTCATTTGTGACAGTGTTCATCTCTGGCGATTTGTTTTTCATTCGTGTGCTAAAAAGTAGTGAATATGGGTGATGAAACAGTGAAAAATATACTACTCGAGTGGAGTTTTGGATATTTGCTTTGCATTCAGTGTATCTTATACCAAGGCACATGCATCGGTATCTGTACAGATTGTGTATTTATACTTTTATAATTTTTTATTATATGTACATTAATATATTTAAGGATTAAATTTGTGTGTTAATAAAAATATGGTGTACGAATAAATTAAATGTACTAGTCTTTATTTAATTATTTTCCTTCAATTTTAACCTATTTAGAATGGACAGGTTATGAGAGGTAGATATTTAAATTTGGTTCAAATAAATTATTATATATCCAATAATAATGAAATAAATTTAGCGCAATTAAAATAATTTTTAACATAAATAAATGCATAGTTCTCATGAAATAGAAGATATAATTGATCTCAATATATATTTATTTGAGACAAATAAATGCTTCAAATAAATAATTACGTTGCTTCAATTGTAGATATATTTGGATCTATTCAAGCTTAGGATTTATTTGTAACAAATAAATTTACAGTTCACGTAATTATATCTTTTTCTCAGTGTGTGTCAACAAAATTTTCGTCTACGATAACTTCCATACCACAATTCTAAAAATTATAATTCTTTCGTATTTCTCTTCGTTACATACATGTGAAGAGCTAATTAGATTTTGGTTAGAATTGGACAACCGGAAGTACCATCATTTGAAGATTTTAACAGTTTTTCTTGAAGAAACTATGTTAAATATCATTTTTTTACATTTAATGTTATAAATATTAAAGAATATTTTATTCTCTATACGATTTGACTGCATTTTATACTTAATATTAAATGGATATAGAGTTAAAAAATTATAAAGAAATTAAATTTCATAAAGTAGCCATAGCTATGGAAACAGCTACTATATTAAGAAAATTTTGATTGAAAGATATCAGTGTCAAGTGAAATTGACATAGTGTGTTTGTCTTATAATTTTACTGGAAATATAGGATCTTTTGCTATAAATTTTCTGTATAGAATTTGCATAAAATACATGCAACTGCCGGAAGGTAAAGTACAAGAAATATAATCTTTAGCAAGGAACTTTCTGTATGAAGTTTGTACGAAATACATAGAACTGACGGAAGGTAATTTGCTGGCCACATCAGATTTTTTCTATATATTTTATGGATAAATTAATAAAATTGTCTATAATATAAATCCCAGAGCCTACGCTTTAAACAAACAAAACGCAGTTATTTAAATGTATGTAACTGACAGATAAATGTCATTATCAAAAAACTAATCATTTCGACATAATATTAGTAACGTTTTAAAAAGAAAAAAGTAAATAGAACAATAGAAAATGAATTCAATACAGTTTCCTGCATAACTAAATACGTAAGTATGTATTTAGATTAATAAAAATTAACGATTGCCCTCGGGGCTCTGAGTTCGAACCCCACTAAGACATAGATGTGTGTGACTGTGAACCCACTCTGTAATTGGGATTTAATTATGTTGAGGGGTTTAAAAAAAGGTAGTTACTTGGATTAGATTAGACTATATTTTAAGAAATAAACTGTCAAAATCAGAGTAAAATTCGCTAATCCAAAAATAAGGATTAACTTAATTTTTGCGGCTCAGGCTGTAAATAGCGGGAGGTATTGTGTTGGCCACACCAGTTTTTACCTTCCGTCACCTTTAGGTAAGGAAGGTATTGTCTTTGGTCAAAAAATTCGGTGGTGAGTTTTTGATGAATAAGCACGTTTTAGGGTCCCTAGAATACGATTTTACTATTTTTACGATAATGTCTGTATGTGTGTGTGTGTGTGTGGATGTGTGTGTGTGTGGATGTGTGTGTGTGTGGATGTGTGTGTGTGTGTGTAACAAAATTTTCGTCTGCGATAACTCTGATACTACAGTTACAAAAATTATATTTTTTTCGTATACTTCTTCGTTACATCCATATGAAGAGCTGATTAGATTTTGGTTACAATTGGTCAACCGGAAGTACCATCATTTGAAGATTTTAACAGTTTTTCTTGAAAAAACTATGTTAAATATAATTTTTTCACATTTGATGTTATTATAAATATTAAAGAATATTTTATTCTCTATACGATTTGACTGCATTTTATACTTAATATTAAATGGATATAGAGTTAAAAAATTATAAAGAAATTAAATTTTATAAAGTAGCCATAGCTATGGAAACAGCTACTATATTAAGAAAATTCTGATTGAAAGATGTCAGTGTCAAGTGAAATTGACATAGTGTGTTTGTCTTATAATTTTATTGGAAATATAGGATCTTTTGCTTTCTGTATGGAATTTGTATAAAATACATACAACTGCTTTAAGGTAATGTACAAGAAATAATAATAATAATAATAATAATAATAATAATAATAATAATAATAATAATAATAATAATAATAATAAATCTTTTATTTCTGCAGATACATTACACTGTATAAAGAAAACGTCACAAAATAATAATTTTCTGTATGAAATTTGCATAAAATACATGCAACTGCCGGAAGGTAATGTACAAGAAATAGAATATTTAATTTAGCAAGGAACTTTCTGTATGGAATTTGTACAAAATACATAGAACTGACGGAAGGTAATGTGCTGGCCACATCAGATTTTTTATCGCTGTTACGACGATGTATGAATATAAGTAAGAAAAAATTATCCTCCTGTCTCATATTAATTAATTCTTCAACGTCTCATCATGTTAACGTGATGTCTATTAGAACAATGTTTCAGAGCTTTTGGTACAAAAACCACAAAGTAAGAAGGCGATTAAACGAAAAAACCTACAACATCTTTAACAAAGTGCACTCGCGGGCCTGTAGAAAAAAAGACAAGAGATAAAGAACCCGCATGCCATCACGACGAAGTTGAGTTGAGACCAGCCAGCGCAGAAACTTCAAGCTTGGGTCTCGACTCCCCAGCCTCGAGCATGGGTAATTGTAGGAAACACATTCGAGCACTTGCTCAAGACAAACACAAATACTAGCAAACTGCATAACTGTTTTATTTTTGTTATTAACCCCATTGCAAGAGAGAATTTTACCCACAATATGCTATTTTCTTAACGGCACGAAAAAACGATCTATTTTACTTTTTAAAAAAATAAATAACTTGTATAAAATAAAATTTATATTTGACTATTTACTACAAAATAATATTATTGTGTATTAACTAAGAGTAGTTGAAACTCACATCACTATACTTCGTAAAATATGATTAATTTACTCCAATATTCGCATTATTTGCCTATCGCAACAGAATAATGATATTGATAACATGTATAATACATATCGTGAATGTCAGGTTCGTTTCTTATTATTTGCCATTTGAATGCGCTAAAAATGTCACTAAACGCAGATACCGTTTTGCTTATTTTGTTTTGAATGGTTTTGTACTGACTATTTCACTTATAAATTTATAAGCCAATCCAAAATCAGGATTCTACTTAGTTACGAAGTTTAATTTCGACAAAACACCGTCACAAAAAATCTATCGCACCCTTTAAGCCAATAAGATGTCGTATTTTTACAAGTAAGTGAGTTTTGATAAGCGAAATTTTTTTGATGTTTTAGAAACATATTGTTTACATACCTGTCAAAGTGTTTATATTTTCAGTGTTATCAGTTTTTATTAGAAACGAGACGATTCGGTCAGGAATCTATTTAAAACGTTAAAAAGGCAAACTTAAATATAACACCTCAAAACACAATAACAATTAGAAGATTTTTGTCAAGAAAAAAATATATACAGCGTGTAAATTAAATAAGTGCATTAAATTTAACCAGTGATGTAACTCGTCGAGAGCAACAATTTTTCTTAATAATTTTTTTTTCTAAATCTTCTAGTTTTTGAGTTAAAATTCTTTAAAGATTTGTTTAAAATTTCGTTACCCGCCACTGGCAAGATCTCTGTTGTCCTCAGCTGTTTGAATCAAAGATCGATGTACACAGCACAAAAACTGTCGGGTGGTGGTTGCATACATGTAGACACATTAATTAATAAACAATCGACGGAAAACATATTTATTATTAATAAATTCGTAATAGTACAATTTTTAAAATAAAGAAATTTAAAATTTGAATAACAAAATTATAAAATTGTGTATTAACAAAGGTTTCTGAACTGTGTGAATAGAGTAAGCGCGTGGGAAGAGCATACTAGTTATGGAGGTTATGAAATGAATTTTCGTGTGTCAACACGGCAAATCATAATAGTTTAAATACGTTATTCAAAAAATGTAAGTACATACTTTTGTCAATTTAAACGAGGTGGGATTATATGAGGACCAATGACTCGTCAATTTATTCCCGCCCAACAATTAATGATATTTTTTGTTGAAATTTGTTTCCTTCTTACAGTATGAGGATTTTTGTGACCAGATAAGCGTATTGTGCATTATTAAAGACGCTTTCTCTAATATATCCAGCCCTATCAGTGAACAATACAACTCATTCGCAAAATTGAAATGCTGGAAACAATGAAATTTTTGCACATGGTATGGAAGTAACTTCTTTTAAAATATTCCAAATTGTCATATGTGACACATCAAACTGTGATAATGTCGAAGATAATGTATGTGGTACAACATAAATTTACGAATATTACGAACAAGATGATTTTCGTGTAACTTCGTTGACCTTGAGAACTTCACCATAGGTAATTACAATGTCCGCTAATCTTAAACATAAGCATTTTGCCAGAATTTTACGTTATAAACAAGTTTATTACTAATGTTAAAATTTAATTGCAACAACTGACAACACTGTCAATTACTAAAACAAAATTTTTCATAGTTATTGCTACTGCATTCAATTATTACAAAAATATTTAGAACGACTCGCCAATTTACGGAGTGGTAAAAATGCTAAAAAAATATGCGATTTCGAGAAAAATTTATTAAGAAATATTGTTGCTCTCGACGAGTTATATTACTGGTTAAATTTAATGCACTTATTTCATTTACACCCTGTATAAATGATTACCTGATTTTTATTTTGGAAATAGTCATCCGAATACTATTCGTGGTTAAATTTTATCCTGGAAAATTTTTCCGATTGCTTTACTCGAGTCTGTTACCATTTTATCTCGTGACATTGATCAAAAATCACTCGTCTGACAACTCGTGATTTTTTTGTCAATGTCACTCAATAAATTGCTAGGCAACCAGCTCTCGTAACAATCAGAAAATTTTTCCGGAAAAAATTTACCACTTGTGATATTATATATGAGAATTAATCTTTTATATACTCTAATTAAAAATTATTCATAATTATACACAGACATTGTAATTACCTACGGTGAAGTTCTCAAGATCAACGAAGTCACACGAAAATCATCCTCTTCGTAATATTCATAAATTTATGTTGTACCACATACATATCTTCGAGATTATCACAGTTTGATGTGTCACATATGACAATTTTGAATATTTTAAAAGATCAACAGTTACTTTCATACCATGTGCAAAAATTTCATTGTTTCCAGCATTTCAATTCTGCGAATGCGTTGTATTGTTCACTGATAAGGCTGGATATATTAGAGAAAGTGTCTTTAATAATGCACAATACATTTATCTGGTCACAAAAATCCTTATACTATAAAAAGGAAACACAATTTTCAACAAAAAATATCATTAATTGTTTGGGCGAAAATAAATTGTCGAGTCATTGGTCCTCATATAATCCCACCTCGTACAAAAGTATGTACTTACACTTTTTGAATAACGTATTTAAACTATTATGATTTGCCGAGTTGACACACGAAAATTCATTTCATAACCTCATAACTGTTATGCTTTTCCCTGTCTTCCCACGCTCTTACTCTATTCACACTAGTTCAGAAACCTTTCTTAATATATAATTTTATAATTTTGTTAACCATATTTTAAATTTCTTTACTTTAAAAATTGTATTATTACGAATAATAAATATGTTTTCCGTTGATCGTTTATTAATTACTGTGTCTGCAAGTATGCAACCACCACCCGACAATTTTTGTGCTGTGTGCATCGAACTTTGATTCAGACAGCAGAGATCTTGCCACTGGCGAGTAACGAAATTTTAAACAAATCTTTAAAGAATTTTAACTCAAAAACTAGAAGATTTAGAAAAAAAATATTAAGAAATATTGTTGCTCTCGACGAGTTACATTACTGATTAAATTTAATGCACTTATTTAATTTACACTCTGTATACATATATAATTGACCCCTGTGGTGTACTCTCCACGCCAGCAAGGAGTGCCCGTAAGGTGACGCCTGGTAAGCGCCCGGTGAAAAAAATGTTATTATACAAGAAATAATCAAGAATAAGGGGCTAATTTGTTAATAACAAGCCGAAAATTCGACCAGTGGTTCTCAAACGGCAGAACAATAGTATATTACTAACCGAGGTGGAAAGTGTTTCATTGTCGAGGGCGAAGATAGTTAACCAAGGCGCGAAGCGCCGAGGTTAACTATAGCCCGAGACAATGAAACTTTTCACCGAGGTTTGTATACTATTTTATTCACAATCTGAAATAAAAAATTAATATTTGATATTTAAATAATAATAACCTAACATATATAAACGAATAGTCTGAGATTGTTCATTTGTCACATGAACTGTCACTTTGATTTCTAACCTTAAATACTGATTTCATTCATTACTTGTATTATTTACAAGTTTATTCCATATTTTTATCATATAAATTGTAAAGATGCTTTGTTTATATGTAAATACCCATCATTGATACGCATTGATCTCTCAAAATGGGGGGCAGCTATTTCCCGCCTCGAGGTTGGAAAGTATAGCGTGAGTATAGCTGAGGTTGGAAAGTGTCAACTTTCCAACCCCAGCTATCTTCACGTTATACTTTCCAACCTCTTGGAATATGAGGTTAACAATAACTAACTTCCCAACTTTTTAAATGTCAGAAATCGTCATATTATTAACCGATTGTGAATAAAATTATATTTATACCTTCCGTCACCTTTAGGTAAGGAAGGTATTGTCTTTGGTCAAAAAATTCGGTGGTGAGTTTTTGATGAATAAGCACGTTTGAGGGTCCCTAGAATATGATTTTACTATTTTTACGTTGATGTCTGTATGTGTGTGTGTGTGTGGGTGTGTGTGTGTGTGTGTGTGTGTGTGTGTGTGTGTGTGTGTGTGTGTATGTGTGTGTGTATGTATGCATGTATGTGTGTGTGTGTGTGTGTTTGTGTGTGTGTGTGTGTGTGTGTGTGTGTGTGTGTGTGTGTGTGTGTCTGTGTGTGACAAAATTTTCTAATGCGATAACTCTAATACTACAATTCCAAAAATTATAATTCTTTCGTATTCCTCTTCCTTACATCCATGTAAAGAGCTGATTAGATTTTGATTATAATTGGTCAACCGGAAGTACCCTTATTTGAAGATTTTAACAGTTTTTCTTGAAAAAACGATGTTAAATATCATTTTTTCACATTTTATGTTATAAATATTAAAGAATATTTTATTCTCTATACGATTTGAATGCATTTTATACTTCATATTAAATGGATAGAGTTAAAAAATTATAAAGAAATTAAATATAATACATATTAGTCAGCTATGTTATAACTCTGGAAACAGCTGCTATATTAAGAAAATTCTGATTGAAAGGTATCAATGTCAAGTGCAGTTGACAGTATGTTTAAGGGGCTAGTTTACCTAGAGCAAATATTCGATTTCAGAATAGTCGTAACTGAAGTGTGGTGGTATGAGGGGAAATGTTTGGCTTGCCGCATATAGATACACTGTTAATATATATTAGAATAAATTATCTCCCCTGCCACCGACGGTCTGACTTGTAGCATAACCTCAGACAACCGTCCTTCCCTACTGTACAATATTTTGTTGTGCATATTGAGAATTGCGGGAGTAAAAGATGTCCCAGTATAAATGTAACAACAATAACCTAAACTATGGCACAAAACTCGGCCCGAATTTTCCAAGTATGACTCTTGTATAAATATAACAACAATAACAAAGCCTGACGCACAAAATTCGGCCCGAATAGTGCTGTTGCAAAAAAAATAATATATATAATGACTTCTAAAAGTACTAAATTTTAAAAAATATTGTTCTTTAAAGAACCTCAAATTAGAAAATATCGCGAATATTAATTATTGAAATTTGAGTAATATTTTCAAACGTGATCTGAAGCAGAATGTGACGTCACGGTACACACTATAGCTACTAGATAAATTACAGCTGACTCGTCCGCCATTATGGAGCCACTTCAATCATTCAATATTAGTGTTACAGCCTTATTAATCATAGATATTATCTACAATGACGGGTTGTTCTGCTCCAAATTATGCAAATCATTTGAAAAATGAATATACTTTTTACAGGTACTTATACAATACATATATTTTCCTCTAACCTCAAAACTCTTTACAAACCGTATTTTTTCTTGTTTTATTATTTTAAATAAATATAATATGGTAAATATAGAAGTTATATTTAATTATGAAAAATAATTACTACATAAACTTATAAAAAAATTACTTTTGTTTCATATTTTACTGCGTTCATTTTGGCTTATCTAGTAGCTGTAGTACATACGTTTAACATCGCCTACTTTTATTTATATAAATAGCGTTGGTGTTGATCAAACTGTTCTCCGATTGGCTATAAATGACGTACCGTATGTACTCCGACGTCAAGGGGGGGTTTGTTTTTCATGAATATTTCACTTGAAAAATTTCAACCAATAACGTTACAGTATTTTTTGAATTTCTACCAATAACAATCGAATATCAGAGATTATTTGCACTTGTGCCTATACACAAGTGCAATACCAGAATATTTAAAATAACAGTGACCACAAGAAACGCATCAGCAAGAAATTAGATAATTATTAAGATTACAATGTTAAATATCTGACAACTGTCATTTATGTGACATTAAAATAAATATAATATTTATAAAAATAATTAAAAATATCGAATGCGAAGTTTTTCTCGGGAAATATTCTACCAGTATACCCCTCGTGAACGTATTTTTTTGCAATTAATTTTCCACTCGATCAATACTTTTGCGATCATTTTTTCTAACCATCAATTTCCTTAGCAATCGATTTTCAGGCGATGAATTTTTCAGCTTATCGATGATCTATTAACCTCCCGATCAATTTTTCAGCGATCAATTTACCGGCGATCTACTTGCACCACAGGGGTGACTTTGGTGTCATTTTAAATTCGAAATTTATTTTGGCGTCGGTCGGGATAAATCGAGGGAAACATCCAAGATTTCAAAATGAGGCGGTTTCACATTTTTTAGATAGTAGGTAGGCATGGTAGTTTATGCAATATTTTTCATAGTAATAAAAAATAATAATAATTTGTTGTTATTTTCGTAAATAATTAAATAAAAATATAGTCATGAAAAAGCAATCTCCCAATCCTGTGACGTCACAGTACATACAGCACGTCATTCATAGCCAATAGGAAAACTACTACTGGAAATACAGGATCTTTTGTTCTGTATGGGATTTGTATAAAATACATACAACTACCTTAAGGTAATGTACAAGAAATAGAATCTTTTGCAAGGAACTTTCTGTATGACATTTATACAAAATACATACAACTGACGGAAGGTAATGTGCTGGCCACATCAGATTTTTTTAAAAGAAAAGCATCTCAACATGATTAAATCCCAATAACAGAGAGGTATACATGTACAAACAACTATGCCTTAGTGGGATTCGAACACAGAACTTCTAGCGTATTCATGACTAAGAGCCGTTGTGCTAACCATTGAGCTACCGGACCCGACTTACACATTCTCATGTACAGGATTAAATCTAAAAGTGTAACATAGGCAACATGAGAAATAAGTTTTTCTTTGCGCAAACGTTATCTAATTATTTTATGCGAAAAGTAGTGATGGGCATAATCGGATTATTTCAATAAGAAATGCATAATTATTAACTGTCATTTAGGCCTAAATTTCATTTACAGTATTATATTAACACAAAAAGTTACATAAAATACATTCATTTTTACCTCCCGCTACCCTTGGTAAGGGTAAGGGAGGTTTAGAGATCGTGCTAAAAATCGCATATCGAGATTTTGCTAAATGACCACGTTTTAAGGTCCCTAGAATCCAATTTTAACATTTTCACGATGATGTCTGTATGTATGTTTGTATATGTGTGTTTGGTTCCTATTTATGCTCTAACTTAAATACTTGGGCCTATTCTGTAACTCAGTGGTTAATTTTTAACCACTGGTTAATTTTTTTAACAAATCAAGTAAGTTGACATACTCGTATATCCAAAATATAAATTTTTAGTTGTTAAATCAATATCTTTTGGATAAAAATTTTAACCGGTGGTTAAAGATTAACCACCGGATTACAGAATAGGGTTCATTATCATTCAGAAAATTTTGAAACCTTGTATTTATACCTTATTCTAATATGGAACATAATCGGATATGGCACTATACTTGAAGCTCAAAATAGTTTTCCTACAAAAAATACCTATAAATGTTATTTTTTCGAGATTTATGTTATTATGAAAATTAAAAATTATTAAATTTTCTATTGGTTTGTATTAATACTTTTTTTACCTTCCGTCACCTTTAGGTAAGAAAGGTATTGCCTTTGGTCAAAAAATTCGGTGGTGAGTTTTTGATGAACAAGCACGTTTTAAGGTCCCTAGAATACGATTTTACTATTTTTACGATGATGTGTGTGTGTGTGTGTGTGCGTGCGTGCGTGCGTGCGTGCGTGCGTGCGTGCGTGCGTGCGGGCGTGCGTGCGTGCGTGCGTGCGTGCGTGCGTGCGTGCGTGCGTGCGTGCGTGTGTGTGTGTGTAACATAATTTTCGTCTGCGATAACTTTAATAATGCAATTCCAAAAATTATAGTAATTGGTCAACCGGAAATGCCGTCATTTGAAGATTTTGACAGTTTTGCTTGAAAAAACGATGTTAAATATCATTTTTTCATATTTAATGTTATTATAAATATTAAAGAACATTGTATTCTCTATGCGATATGACTGCATTTTGTACTTCATATTAAATCGATATAGAGTTATAAAATTATAAAGAAATTAAATTTCATAAATTAGCCAGCTATGCTAGAAACAGCTACTGTATTAAGAAAATTCTGATTGAAAGATGTCAGTGTTAAGTGCAATTGACATATTCGTAGTATATTTGTGTTAGGATCTTTTTGCTCGCAATTTTCTGTACGGAATTAGTATAAAATACACACAACTGTCGAAAGGTAATGTACATACAAGAAATTTAGAATCTTTTGCAAGGAACTATCTGTATGGATTTTATAGAAAATACATAGGCATTTACGAAAATTCTACCGGTAGATACCGAATACCGACTGTGTTCGAAAACACGAGTGGTAAAAATTTACCGTGTTCGAAAATTGTTCAGTTACTACCAGATCCATCTACTGGATACATGAAGAATCTAATCTCAAAAAAGGTAGTGATGCAAAGCGAAGTGTGCGCGGTAAAAGTGGAAATGTGTTCAAAGTAGGACTCTGCTCAGTTTGTTAACACCTACGTCAAATTTCTAACCTGTTTTAAATTTTCAAATTTTTTCATAGGTTATGGATCTACCCTGTTTACCACATGCGTTCTTAAAATATCGATTCCGGTAACTATAACCTGATAAAAAGTTGTTTACTGGTAACAGTTCATCGGAAAAACTTCAAAAGGGTCGAAATTCTTTTAAAAATTAAAAATTCTGAAAATTTGTATTTAATTAGTTTGAAGGGTGTAGATTTAAGATTTTAAAACCACAGGTCGATATCTCTTTTCGTGTCCGAGATATTCGTCCACAAAACTTTGCTCAAAAATGCCCATTTTTGGGTTATATCCCAAAAATGGTCAATTATACACCGCTGGCGATATCACCATTAGATTCTACGAGCAAAATTACATAAGCATACCAATTTTCATAATTTTTGAACAACTATTACAATTTCCAGAAGGAAAAGTCTGAAAATGGCCAAAAATCGCAAAAAATCTAAGGTGTGCCCCTTGCGATTTTTTCAGTTTTTGACGATTTTAAAGAATGTTTAATAATAAATGTATCCGTTGGAATATTTTGATGAAAATTAGTATACTTATGTTTTTTGGTACGAGAAATTTACTGGTGAGGTCGTTGAAAGTGTACCGCATACCCATTTTTGGGTATGAGGGTGGTGAGGTTTAAAAAAGGGTCGAAATTTTTTTAAAAATTAAAAATTTTGAAAATTTGTTTTTAATTAGTTTGAAGGGTGTAGATTTAAGATTTTAAAACCACAGGTCGATATCTCTTTTCGTGTCTGAGATATTCGTCCTCAAAACTTTGGTCAAAAATGCCCATTTTTTGGTCATATCCCAAAAATGGTCAATTATACACCGCTGGCGATATCACTATTAGATTCTACGAGCAAAATTACATAAGCATACCAATTTTCATAATTTTTGAACAACTATTACAATCTCCAGAAGGAAAAGTCTGAAAATGGCCAAAAATCGCAAAAAATCTAAGGTGTACCCCTTGCGATTTTTTCAGTTTTTGACGATTTTAAAGAATGTTTAATAATAAATGTATCCGTTGGAATATTTTGATGAAAATTGGTATACTTATGTTTTTTGGTACGAGAAATTTACTGGTGAGGTCGTTGAAAGTGTACCGCATACCCATTTTTGGGTATGAGGGTGGTGAGGTTTAAAAAAGGGTCGAAATTATTAAAAAATTAAAAATTCTGAAAATTTGTATTTAATTAGTTTGAAGGGTGTAGATTTAAGATTTTAAAACCACAGGTCGATATCTCTTTTCTTTTTCGAGGTATTCCATATTTTTTAAAAAAAGGTGAATACACTCTTTCTCTCGGTTATTTTTGCAGATACACATATTGATTATTGAATTGTGTGAAAATTGTAATTATGGAACATTAACTTTGTAAATTTAAATACAACCTATACTATTTTTTAGTTTTATAAAATTTATTAAAACAGGTGAAATTTTTAACCAACGTTCCACGTGAATCAAATCAAATATCTTCTTCTTCTTCTTCTTCTTCTTCTTCTTCTTCAAAATCGCTCATTTGAGTATTTTAGACTAGAAATAATAGTCAAAATCTATCATATTATGAAACTATAAGCAGGAAATACAATACCACTTTACTGGTAACAGTTCATCGGTAGAATTTTCGTAAATACCTCATATAACTGACGGAAGGTAATGTGCTGGCCACATCAGATTTTTTTATATGGTATCCTATATAATTTTTTTGCCAATTAGATAGAGATTTTTTTCTGATTTCAACGATATAAATATGGTATAGGGTTGTATAATAATTATTTCGAGAAAAATGGTATTAAAAATAATGTTGTAATATTACAATAGGCTGTGCAATACACAGATCTGTTGCCTAGTTACGCTAGTAGTAAACCCATTTTTAATTACATTATTTCTAGTTTTTAATACCATTTTTCTCGAAATAATTGTTATACAACCCTATACTATATTTATATCGTCGAAATCAGAAAATAATATTCTATTTAAAGGGATAAAAAATGATATAGGGGTACCATTTAAATAATATAATCTTGTTCTACTGTTTGAGAACCACTGGCTAAATATTCGGTTTATTATTACTAATACTAATACATTATCCCCTTTTTCTTGATCATTTTTGGTATAAAATATTTTTCTCTAAAGTTGTTAGTTCGCCCAAAAAAGCGCTGGTTGTTTTAAAGGAAACAGCCTGTATATAAGTCTGATAGAAAAGCTCTTCAAATATAATTTATATGATAAATTATTGTCTATCTACGTATCATATGCATTTGTATACAGCGTGCTCCGTTTAAGCGCAACTATAGGTGCGGTCGGTAAATCCTACGTAGTGGGAGTATATGCGGAGCGGTGTTAGAGTGGAGTGGTTGTATCGCTGGAGTTAAAATTTTGGTGCACGAATATAATAACCTCCTCTCTCATCCAGGAGTTATTTAGTTTGCAAAAAATTATTCTTTAATTATTCTGAATAAAGCATGCATTCGTATTAAATAGGCGATATCATATTCTCTTGAAATAGATAAAATATATATATATATATATATATATATATATATATATATATATATATATATATATATATATATATATATATATATATATATATATATATATATATATATATATATATATATATATATATATATATAGGCTATTCCATTACGAAATATAAAGTTTGCGTTCGGTAAATGAGTTCTATTCTCACTTTTCACTTTACGTACTCCCATCATCGTTCGGTAATTACAAGGAGTGATCCGCATCTTAAAATGGAGCGTTTGGCAAATATAGGATGGAGTCAAGTGGAGTGAAAAGTGTTAACTCCATAAGCCCAACTTCGAAATGTAAGGGTACATGGAGTGAATACGAGGAAATTTTACGTTTTGAATGTTTAACCTCAAAATTTATCTATTTCAAGAGAATATGATATCGCCTATTTAATACGAATGCATGCTTTATTCAGAATAATTAAAGAATAATTTTTTGCAAACTAAATAACTCCTGGATGAGAGAGGAGGTTATTATATTCGTGCACCAAAATTTTAACTCCAGCGATACAACCACTCCACTCTAACACCGCTCCGCATATACTCCCACTACGTAGGATTTACCGACCGCACCTATAGTTGCGCTTAAACGGAGCACGCTGTATACAAATGCATATGATACGTAGATAGACAATAATTTATCATATAAATTATATTTGAAGAGCTTTTCTATCAGACTTATATACAGGCTGTTTCCTTTAAAACAACCAGCGCTTTTTTGGGCGAACTAACAACTTTAGAGAAAAATATTTTATACCAAAAATGATCAAGAAAAAGGGGATAATGTATTAGTATTAGTAATAATAAACCGAATATTTAGCCAGTGGTTCTCAAACAGTAGAACAAGATTATATTATTTAAATGGTACCCCTATATCATTTTTTATCCCTTTAAATAGAATATTATTTTCTGATTTCGACGATATAAATATAGTATAGGGTTGTATAACAATTATTTCGAGAAAAATGGTATTAAAAACTAGAAATAATGTAATTAAAAATGGGTTTACTACTAGCGTAACTAGGCAACAGATCTGTGTATTGCACAGCCTATTGTAATATTACAACATTATTTTTAATACCATTTTTCTCGAAATAATTATTATACAACCCTATACCATATTTATATCGTTGAAATCAGAAAAAAATCTCTATCTAATTGGCAAAAAAATTATATAGGATACCATATAAAAAAATCTGATGTGGCCAGCACATTACCTTCCGTCAGTTATATGAGGTATTTACGAAAATTCTACCGATGAACTGTTACCAGTAAAGTGGTATTGTATTTCCTGCTTATAGTTTCATAATATGATAGATTTTGACTATTATTTCTAGTCTAAAATACTCAAATGAGCGATTTTGAAGAAGAAGAAGAAGAAGAAGAAGAAGAAGATATTTGATTTGATTCACGTGGAACGTTGGTTAAAAATTTCACCTGTTTTAATAAATTTTATAAAACTAAAAAATAGTATAGGTTGTATTTAAATTTACAAAGTTAATGTTCCATAATTACAATTTTCACACAATTCAATAATCAATATGTGTATCTGCAAAAATAACCGAGAGAAAGAGTGTATTCACCTTTTTTTAAAAAATATGGAATACCTCGAAAAAGAAAAGAGATATCGACCTGTGGTTTTAAAATCTTAAATCTACACCCTTCAAACTAATTAAATACAAATTTTCAGAATTTTTAATTTTTTAAAAATTTCGACCCTTTTTTAAACCTCACCACCCTCATACCCAAAAATGGGTATGCGGTACACTTTCAACGACCTCACCAGTAAATTTCTCGTACCAAAAAACATAAGTATACCAATTTTCATCAAAATATTCCAACGGATACATTTATTATTAAACATTCTTTAAAATCGTCAAAAACTGAAAAAATCGCAAGGGGTACACCTTAGATTTTTTGCGATTTTTGGCCATTTTCAGACTTTTCCTTCTGGAGATTGTAATAGTTGTTCAAAAATTATGAAAATTGGTATGCTTATGTAATTTTGCTCGTAGAATCTAATAGTGATATCGCCAGCGGTGTATAATTGACCATTTTTGGGATATGACCAAAAAATGGGCATTTTTGACCAAAGTTTTGAGGACGAATATCTCAGACACGAAAAGAGATATCGACCTGTGGTTTTAAAATCTTAAATCTACACCCTTCAAACTAATTAAAAACAAATTTTCAAAATTTTTAATTTTTAAAAAAATTTCGACCTTTTTTTAAACCTCACCACCCTCATACCCAAAAATGGGTATGCGGTACACTTTCAACGACCTCACCAGTAAATTTCTCGTACCAAAAAACATAAGTATACTAATTTTCATCAAAATATTCCAACGGATACATTTATTATTAAACATTCTTTAAAATCGTCAAAAACTGAAAAAATCGCAAGGGGTACACCTCAGATTTTTTGCGATTTTTGGCCATTTTCAGACTTTTCCTTCTGGAAATTGTAATAGTTGTTCAAAAATTATGAAAATTGGTATGCTTATGTAATTTTGCTCGTAGAATCTAATGGTGATATCGCCAGCGGTGTATAATTGACCATTTTTGGGATATAACCCAAAAATGGGCATTTTTGAGCAAAGTTTTGTGGACGAATATCTCGGACACGAAAAGAGATATCGACCTGTGGTTTTAAAATCTTAAATCTACACCCTTCAAACTAATTAAATACAAATTTTCAGAATTTTTAATTTTTAAAAAAATTTCGACCCTTTTGAAGTTTTTCCGATGAACTGTTACCAGTAAACAACTTTTTATCAGGTTATAGTTACCGGAATCGATATTTTAAGAACGCATGTGGTAAACAGGGTAGATCCATAACCTATGAAAAAATTTGAAAATTTAAAACAGGTTAGAAATTTGACGTAGGTGTTAACAAACTGAGCAGAGTCCTACTTTGAACACATTTCCACTTTTACCGCGCACACTTCGCTTTGCATCACTACCTTTTTTGAGATTAGATTCTTCATGTATCCAGTAGATGGATCTGGTAGTAACTGAACAATTTTCGAACACGGTAACTTTTTACCACTCGTGTTTTCGAACACAGTCGGTATTCGGTATCTACCGGTAGAATTTTCGTAAATGCCTATGTATTTTCTATAAAATCCATACAGATAGTTCCTTGCAAAAGATTCTAAATTTCTTGTATGTACATTACCTTTCGACAGTTGTGTGTATTTTATACTAATTCCGTACAGAAAATTGCGAGCAAAAAGATCCTAACACAAATATACTACGAATATGTCAATTGCACTTAACACTGACATCTTTCAATCAGAATTTTCTTAATACAGTAGCTGTTTCTAGCATAGCTGGCTAATTTATGAAATTTAATTTCTTTATAATTTTATAACTCTATATCGATTTAATATGAAGTACAAAATGCAGTCATATCGCATAGAGAATACAATGTTCTTTAATATTTATAATAACATTAAATATGAAAAAATGATATTTAACATCGTTTTTTCAAGCAAAACTGTCAAAATCTTCAAATGACGGCATTTCCGGTTGACCAATTACTATAATTTTTGGAATTGCATTATTAAAGTTATCGCAGACGAAAATTATGTTACACACACACACACACACACACACACACACACACACGCACGCACGCACGCACGCACGCACGCACGCACGCACGCACGCACGCACGCACGCACGCACGCACCGAACGCAAACTTTATATTTCGTAATGGAATAGCCTATATATATATATATATATATATATATATATATATATATATATATATATATATATATATATATATATATATATATATATATATATATATATATATATATATATATATATATATATATGGGAAATAAGAATAATTTGAATATTTGCCTCCCATTAAAACTCATTGCAGTAAAACTTTAATACTATACATATGTTTGGGAACACTTATTACATCATATTAATAACAAATTGTTTAAAATTAATTAAGAATAATTAAGTAAAATAAGAAAATGTTATGGCAATGTTAATGTGACAATTATTATTTCCTATAAAAATGCAAGTGATCATTGTATGGTGGTAGCGCGCTAGCTTCTTGTTCCAAAGATTGTTGGTTCAAACCCACAGCACACATCGTCAACTTTTTTAAAAAAAATTATTTTTTCAGTTTATTTTTGTATTTATATTTGTTTTAATATTTTTTATTTGTTTTTATTTATTTTTATTTGTTTCTTTTTAGTAATAAAAATAAAAATAAATAAAAACAAATAAATAATAGTAAAACAAATAAAAACAAAAAAATAAATTGGAAAATATATTTTTTAAAAAAAATAAAGAAGTATGCTGGGGTTTGAATCCACAATCTTTGGAACAAAAGGCTAGCACACTACCACCATGCAACGATCACTTGCAAATTAAGCTTTTTTTTTATAGGAAATAATAATTGTCACATTAAAATTGTCATAACATTTTCTTATTTTATTTAATTATTATTAATTAATTTTAAACAATTTGTTATTAATATGATGCAGTAAGTGTTCCCAAACATGTGTATAAAGTTTTACTACAATATGTTTTAATGGGAGGCAAATATTCAAATTATTCTTATTTCCCATGTTAAATGCCTATGTAACGGATCTCGAGCGCCACCCGGTATATATATATATATATATATATATATATATATATATATATATATATATATATATATATATATATATATATATATAGGGTGGTGACTTGGACGACGCAGCATAGGGGTTTCAATGGTAAAATATTAATGTACAGTTATTTGCTCCCCTAATTACTTTAGAACAAAATTGTATTTAGATTTTTGCTACAGAAAAAAAATACTGCATCCGAATATGCCATTGTTTATAATTTTTCAATTTCCGGAACTGTAAAAATAATCGAAAACAGTAATAACATTTTTGCAAAAATCATTGATGCCATGGAACAAAAATTTAAATAAATGCTTAAACTTTTTTTTCAAAACGAGGAAAATGAAAACACCTTTATTGTAGTATGACAACAATGAAATAGTTAATTACAATAATGTAGTTTGACGAGAACGACATTTAAGATTTCTTTAAGTAGTGACTATAAATACTACCCTTAACTTATTATTAAGAATTTTTATTTTACTATCACAAACACGTGACTTTTTTAATATAAAATATCATATCACTACAAATGTTCAACAAACCACCATTTACTTTTAAACAATGCTCCAATCTGTCATAAAATTCTTGTCAGACATTTGGTAATTGTTAATGTGTTTTTTTTTCATGGCATCAATGATTCTTGCAAAAATGTTATTACTGATTTCGACTATTTTTACGGTTCAGAAAATTGAATAATTATAAAGAATATTATATTCGGATGCAGTATTTTTTTCTGTAGCAAAAACCTAAATACTATTTTGTTCAATAATAAGTAGGGGGCAAATAACTGCACATTAAGATTTTACCATTGAAGCACCTTTGTTGCGTCGTCCAAGTCACCATCCTGTATATATGTATATATGCATATATATATATATATATATATATATATATATATATATATATATATATATATATATATATATATATTTATTTATTTATTTATTTTGATAGTAATTTAGATTCCCTTGAAAAAAATTAAGTAGTAACAGGTCTAAAATTATAAATTAAGAAGTTATACAAACATATCATCCAACGAATAAAGGTAAATAATATATCATCATGGCATATTACCCACTGTCATAACCTAATGGTGATTGGAAAGTTAGAGCGTGCGCGATACGTTTTCGTTGAAGATAACCGTGCTCGTATTTTTAATTTACCATTATTATTCTTTCATAAAACATTAATATTAGGTTCTTACGATCCTTAATACCTATGATGTCATACACTTTGTAAACTGCGGGTGTAATTTTAATTAATAAGATGCTAATATATATGAGCTCCCGTCGCATAACAAGAAGAAGAATAACCACAACACAAGAGAAGTGTAAGAAACCATCACATTAGTACGTTTGTGTAAATGCAGTTGCTCACATATAAAACAGACTACATGTTTTGATTAAATGAGTTACAGATATAAGGGGCGTATTCTATAACATGTAATGTTAATTTTATCATTCTGTTTAAATTTTTGATACTGAAAACATACCAATATACCTAAAGGACTTTTATAATATATTAGATATCAAAATTAACTATATAACCATCTCTCTTCAAATGGAATTTAATTTCTAACAAACTAGTGTAGATATTTTCGGTTCCCGGAAAATTGATCGCCGGTAAATTGATCGCGTGGAAAATTGATCGCGGGGAAAATTGATCGCTGGAATATTTATCACCGGAAAATTGATCGCGAGGAAAATTGATCGCCGGTAAATTTATCGCGTGGAAAATTGATCGCGGGGAATATTCAATGACGGTAAATTGATCGCGGGGAAAATTGATCGCTATAGAGTATAACATCAACTCACTAACATTGCTCATACATGATAGGTAGTTTTATATTCCCCGTTTAATCTTTTTTTTTTTTGTTTCTGTGTAAATAAAATATATAATTTGTCTAAAACAGATCTAGTGATATGGTAAAATATTTTAATAGGTAAGTAATTTTATACTAAATTATTAATACGAGTATATCTTATAAAAGGTAAAATGTACTCCATTGTTTCGTTATAAACAATATTATTATCAATTTACCGGAGATGAATATTCCCCGCGATCAATTTTCCGGCGATCAACATTCCGGCGATCAATTTTCCCCGCGATCAATTTTCCACGCGATCAATTTACCGGCGATCAATTTACCTCGCGATCAATTTTCCGGCGATCAATTTACCGGCGATGTATTTTCCGGGCGATCAATTTGCCGGCGATCAATTTTCCCCGCGATGAATTTACCGGCGATAAATTTTCCGGGCAAGCTAGCATGCCGTTCTCATTAATACAGTGTGCGTTTAAAGTGTGGAATATCAAAAAAAAGCCGAACTCAGCCGATTTTTATGAAAACGCTGAAACACGTCGATTTTAATTTTTAAAAATACACATTAATATGTACGATTCATCTTCCGACTTTCATTTGTTTTTCAGTTATGACGTCTTCACAAAAAAAATTAAATGACAACATAGATTTTTAGTAGTAAAATCCGATAGTGATTTTTCTTCCCTTTATGATCATCTAAATAAATCATAACATTGCATAACAAAAATTCTGAGATAAATCGAGTAGAACATTTAATAATAATGAATAATCAAGATACCTACCTCGATAAAAAAATTAAATGTAGCAAACTGTTTTATTCAATTATTCTGTCAATCTTCAAGTCTCTAGACATAAATATTGTAGTTTATTGTTAAATTTTAATAATATTCTTCTAAATTATCAAGGCCATGGCGGATTTAACAATAAGGCAACGAATAGAAATTTTAATTTTTCTTGATTGTGGGATCCTCACAAGATGCCAGCAAGAAGTGTGTGATATGTTTAATGCAAAATACCCAAATCGTCCTATTACGCAATCGGCAGTTAGTAAAATCAAAAACAAATTTAGGGAGACGGGAGATGTTAAAAATATTTCAAAAGGCGGTCGTCCAGAAATAAGTGCAGAAAATAAATTGAACATTCTTTTACATTTGGAAGAAAATCCTCATTATTCTTCTAGAAAGTTAGTAGCAGGTAATAGTAAGTTTACGGCACTTAATGAGAAAAGATATCGCCTTTTAGGTTGGCAGCAGATAATGATGTCAGTCAGTCTGCAGTACTGAAGTTTCTGAAAAAAGAAAAATAGCATCCATTTAAGATCCAACTGGTTCAAGAGCTGAATGATGATGATACTGACCGACATTTAGAATTCTGCGAGACAATGATGAATTTGCATCATGCTAACGAACGTTTTCATCACCAAATCGTTTTCTCCGATAAAGCAACTTTTTGTATGAATGGGACAGTTAATCGGCAGAACTGCAGGTACTGGAGTAGGGAAAATCCTCATTGGATAGCAGAAACGCATACTCAACATCCGCAAAAAGTAAACGTCTGGGCAGGAATAGTGCATAATAGAATTCTAGGTCCGTTTTTCTTTGAGGGAAATCTTAACGGAGAAAGATATTTGGAGTTTCTCCAAAATGATCTAATACCATCACTGGCTGTACTTTACCCAAACGAAGACGATCCTGATATCCCAAATGATACCCTTTGGTATCAACAAGATGGCGCACCGCCACATTATACGCTTCCTGTTCGTAATTTTCTGGACACTGTTTTTCCACAAAGATGGATCGGCAGGCGAGGGCCGATAGAATGGCCAGCGAGGTCTCCTGATCTGACACCCCTAGACTATTTTCTATGGGGTTACTTAAAACCAAAAGTTTACTTAACTAAACCAGAAAATTTAGTGGTACTGAAGCAGCATATTCAAGATGAAATTCGCAAAATAGAACCAACTGTTATTAATAATGTCTTAGGTGAATTTGTAAATAGACTAGCTTACTGCCAAGAAGTCAATGGATGTCATTTTGAACATTTAATTTAATGGTGTTAATTTTGTTTGCTATATTTTTCATTGTTCAGTTAAAAACTTTTCGTTTTTCATGTTTTATAAGTTATAAGTTCCATAATCAACTTTTAAATGTTTTTATCAGGGTATCTTGATTATTCATTGTTATTAAATGTTCAACTCAATTTATCTTAGAATTTTTGTTATGCAATGTTATGATTTATTTACATGATCATAAAGGGAAGAAAAATCACTATCGAATTTCACTATTAAAAATCTATGTTGTCATTTAAATTTTTTTGTGAAGACCTCATATCTGCAAAAACAAATGAAAATCGGAAGATGAATCGTACATATAAATGTGTATTTTTAAAAACTAAAATCGACGTGTTTCAGCGTTTTTATAAAAATCGGCTGAGTTCGGCTTTTTTTTGATATTCCACACTTTAAACGCACACTGTATAAAAGTCTTAAATGCCAAATTTGAAAAGTTTCGAACTGTATCAATCTGCTGAGAGCTTCAAGAGTATCACCTCTGGTTTATTAATTTTAGCCAAAATCTAATATGTTGTTTCCCTTGATATAGAAGTCTTAAATACTAAAATTGAAAAGTTTTGGATTATATTTTAATACAGTTTTTTATTAAAAACTGTTATATAAATTCAGAAAGCTTAAATACGGGAAATAGAAATATTAGGAAGTTTGCTATAAGAGTTATCGTGGATGAAAAAATCGTCACACACACACACACACACACACAAACACACACCCACACCCACACCCACACCCACACCCACACCCACACCCACACCCACACCCACACCCACACCCACACCCACACCCACACCCACACCCACACCCACACCCACACCCACACCCACACCCACACCCACCCACACCCATACCCACACCCACACCCACACTCACACCCACACACCCACACCCACACCCACACCCACACCCACACCCACACACACACCCACACCCACACACACACACACACATCATTGTAAAAATAGTAAAAACGTGTTGTGGGGACGATAATTCGTGCTTATTCACTGAAAACTCACCATCGAATTACTTACGGTATGACGGGAGGTAAAAATTATTATCAAAAAAGTACAAACAATATTTAGGTGTGTAATGCATTGTACAAGAAATATGTCTAGAGACACAAACGAAATAGTTTCAATTGAGCAAAAAAAAAAAATAGTACGGCCGGTTTACAGTTTCAAGAAATTATAAAATCTACACAACTGGTTAGAAATTTCTAGAATTATTTAGGTTACATTAAATATAGATTTAAAACTTGAAAAAAAAAACTGCGGGCCAAATGACTTGTGCTCGACCAGCATTTTAAGGGTCATCTTCTAGTCCAGTCTTAGCTTCTACCGAGACCCTTTACTTTTAGTAGAATAAAAAACAACTTCGTAAAAATCCATTGCGTACACTAAAACCTATCTACCTTACAAGACAGATTGCAAAGCTTAGGGATATAAATGCCTACTAGAATTAAAGTTTTTATTACTAATAAAGGCGATGTAACTCAATATTAAACGGCGGAATACTTGAATAACTTGATAACCTTCTGGCTTGGTGCTCATCGTTACATCTTTTCTTTAATGTCTCAAAGTTATGTCTTACTAATATAGCATATTACAACTATTTCGTCCTACTGGATTGGTGACCTTAGTCTTGACAGAGTTAATACTCATAAGGACTTGGGAATTATATTTAATCCTAGATTACATTTCGGTCCCCATTATGATTATTTAGTTTACATTCTATAAAAACATTAAGTTTCATTAGTAGAAATTCACGTAACTTCACTAATATCACAACTCTCAAGTCCTTATACTTGCTTGAGTATTGCCTGATTGTCTGGAATCCCATGATTCATACTCATAGTATCAAAATTGAATGGGTACAAAGAAAGTTTGTATGATATTGCGCGATAAAATCCTCTCCTCTTTTTAATTCATTTATAAACAGTTACTCAGCGACTTTATCAAGTTTAAATATGCAAACATTGGATACTAGACGTAAGATTCGCTCTTACTTATATTTACATGAGTTACTGTAAAATGTTATTCAATGAGCCGTATATAAATAAATATTTCTCGGTTAGCATCTAGGTTTTATACAACGTTTTGAACTAGGCTATGTAGCAAAAAATATGAAACTAGAGATCCAGTTAGACGATTATGTCTAATATATAATGAAGTTGAAAGTATTATTAATGATAAAATGGATATTTTCAATCTTAGCTACTGTCAATTCAGAAGTATTTTATGTAAAAATTTATTGTAATGTTCTAAAATCAATTTCTACTTTTGTTGTTGAACTTGGTTGTTTTCTTATTGTATAGAATGTATATTTTTGCATAAAATGTGTCTATTCATGTTGTTATTGTGATGTATTGGTGTATCCAACCTAGAGGTGGGCGCGTGAGTAACTTTTTGTTTACGATCACGCACGCTCACGGAACTAAAAATGTATCACGACCAATCACGCACGTCTTTTTATGTTTGATTCACGATTACTCACGCTTACGATTTTATTTTGGCACTCACGCCCGGCGGGTCACGTTTGTGTCATGTAATTGTTTCTATGTATATTTAAGACTGTTTAATACAGTCATAAGTTGTTATCAAATTTGTTAACAAATTGGTAATAAGTTAGGTAACAGATTGGTTTCATTGGAAACGAATGTTTATGGACAAATAGATTGATCTATTCCATCACAATTATCATTATAAATTTGGTAACAAATTTGTTAACAAAATTATGATCGTGTCAAATTGGCTTAAAGATTTGTATATCTTTAGTGAAATTGAAACAATTGTGTATACAATTTTGGGTACAACAATAACACTATTTTCATGCAAAAAATACTGTTGATGACATATTTGGATATAATAATAATAACAAGAATCTAAAGTAAAAGATGGAAATTGACATTTAAAAAAAAAAATAGAAGAAAACTTGTACTCACGCCCGATTAAATTTCAATCACGCCTGATCACGCATGATAATTTTTTCGTACCTCACGCTCACGTCCAATCACGACGCAAAATTTAAATTATATTCACGATGACGCGGGTCACGTCGTGACCCATCATGGCCCGACAAAATCACGGCCCGCGCCCGCCTCTAATCCAACCCCTCTGTTATTGGAATCCTGTTGGGAGGTTGTAAATAAATAAATAAATGAAATAACGTATTCACTTTTTGTAATTTAAAAATCTATATTTTAAACTAGCCGAAAGAAATTTGTAGAAATTTCTCACATTTGCGTAAGTTTTATAATTGGTTAGTTGAAGTCCTCAATTTGTGTACCCTAAAAACTTTTATTATAGGACTTGGATAGTAAAATGCTCCTTGGAGTACGATGTGACTAGAATCGCAAAATATCCAAACCGAGTAAACTATAATTTATTTAATACAAATGGGAGAACCAGCAGCTCAAAAGAGACTAAATAAAGGGTCTCACTTATTAAGGGATGTAATACAACTAAGAAATAGTATAGCAAACAGAACTTAACTTAAAGAATCTTTAACACATTTCTTGAAATTATTAAGAGATTAATTCTAGAGTTCTCAGTAGCATAATGACCTATGGTTACAAGGTACTTGTATCTAATCCTGATCGTGACTAATCGAATAATACATAACACATTTTAGAAAAACTTCAGAGTTCTATTCCTCAAACCTATCTACGTTAATTTCTACCTACACTTTGTATTTGTATCTACACCTTATATTTTTATGTATACTTTTTTACCTTCCGTCACCTTTAGGTAAGGAAGGTAATGTCTGGTCAAAAAATTCGGTGGTCAGTTTTTGATGAATAAGCACGTTTTAGGGTCCCTAGAATACGATTTTACTGTTTTTAGGATGATGATGGTGTGTGTGTGTGTGTGTGTGTGTGTGTGTGTGTGTGTGTGTGTGTGTGTGTGTGTGTGCGTGCGTGTGTGTGTTGTGTGTCTGTGTGTGACAAAATTTTCGCCTACGATAACTAATACTACAATTCAAAAATTATATTTTTTTCATATTCTTGTACGTTACATCTATATGAAGAGCTGATTAGATTTTGGCTATAATTGGTCAACTAGAAGTACCCTATTTTGAAGATTTTAACAGCTTTTCTTAAAAAAATATATATTAAGAAAATTCTGATTGAAAAGTGCCATTGTCAAGTGCAATTAACAGTACGTTTGTGTTATAATTTTACTGGAAATATAGGATCATTTGTTAGAAACTTTCTGTATGGAACATGTATAAAATACATACAACTGCTGTAAGGTAATGTACAAGAAACAGAATCTTTTGTAAGGAACTTTCTGTATGGCATTTATACAAAATACATAGAAATGACGGAAGGTAAAGTGCTGGCCACATCAGATTTTTTTTTAAATAACTTTTGTTGACAAAAGTTAAACAAAGTAACAAAAACAACGATCATGTCTAACGCGATGACAATTACTTTGATATTTTGAAACAAAGTAAATTCAGAAGTTTCTAGGAAAACAAAAAAATGGAAGTCGCGTTGTCCACTGTTGAGAAAGGTTTTGACAATTGACAACTATTCGTGTCCGCTTGAGAGTGATTTTTACAAGAAAAATCGTGCAAGAAAATATGAGGATACAAAATGTGACCCTTTTTTCCGAGATGCCCGTTAAGAGAGATTTTATTGTAACATAAAACACTATACTAGAAAGATAATTATTAACACTACGCATTATTATATAAAATATATTTTAAAAAAAGAATTATAACAATTTCTTTTTATTTGAATTAAATAAAATGTGTATTCACTTTATTTGAATTTTAAAGAAAATAATTATGCTAATGATGTTAATTAATTTTACAAACAAAATATACTTTTACAGAAGTTGTAAATTAGGAGGTAATTAACTGAATTTAAGATAAACTTACTGAAAAGCAGATATATTTGATACGTAACAAGAAATAATGTACTTTAGTTACGGTTATGGTACCATTTATCGTGTTATTTGCTTTTATTCTAGATAAAAAATATTTTATTACCTTTTATTATCTATTATCTGAATAATAATAATAATAAATGTAATATAAAATACATGTGCTAAATAAACACGCAAATAAAATAAAATTTATTGGAGCATTAAAAATGTATATGCATAATTTAAATAATAAAATATTTAAATTCCAATTAAAAGTTTTATTCTCTAAAGCTAAAGCACCTTCAAAATCAAAAACAAATTTCAGCAATAAAGAAAACTAAATATAACGTCGTTATCAAAACATTACAAATAAACTTTGTGAAGTAATCTTGTCAATACAATTATCAGAAAAAACAAAATAACAACGGAGGAAATAGAAAATGAAATATGTGCACATCCTTGTAAACAATATATATTTTTCACCCTAACGAGGTGCCTTAAAAGTTCATGACAGACGAACATTTGTCGAAAATGATTCACAAAGAAAACAATCTTTTCATTTCTTAGCCAACTGTAATTCTTCTTAATGCGCTCTTGGAAATTTATCTCTAAAAACTTTGTCTTTTTATTGGTGGATTCGTGGAATAGAGTTGCGCAGGTGCCGTCAAGACTTTTTATTTCTTTTTTAAAATGATATTGTTGCTTTTGAATTTGATATTTTTACAATTTACCACTTGAATGAACAGCTACTTGTTTGATTGTTATAATGCTGCTGTAATTTTAATTTTTAATAATTCGAAGAGGTGGGACGGACCAATTAAATCGCGATGAGGGGTGGATTAGTACTAAAAACGTTCGAGCTTGTTCAGAAAAATAGAAAACCCGAATGCGGGACCGTTGTTGAACACCTTAGTTAGCTTGTATATTTCTCTAAAAACAACAATAACCTACCTTATTTACAAAACTCGGCCTTAGTTTTGCAAGCATGATTTTTGTGTTAGCTTAGATAATGTTAAAATGTATTTAACCCTCGGACAGTGTGCTGGAAAATAATTACGTGAACAGTGTGGTGGGGTATGAGATACTCTAAAATGTGTATAAGGAATCTTATATTATATGTTTTATTTTGGATATATATATATATATATATATATATATATATATATATATATATATATATATATATATATATATATCCAAAATAAAACATATAATATAAGATTCCTTATATACATTTTAGGGTATCTCATACCCCACCACACTGTATATATATATATATATATATATATATATATATATATATATATATATATATATATATATATATATATATATATATATATATATACATATATATATAAATAAATTATAAAAACAGTATTCATTTAGGATCTGACCTTACTTCTTTCCATATCGCTAATAATATATTTCTTGTTTTGCTCGCAGATAATTTTATAAATAAATTGGTGAAAGTACAGCTAAATATGATTAAATATAAGATCAACAGAACAAAAAATTAAAATACTATTACTACTACTTTTTACCTTTGTTCAAAAAGTTACGCCATTGGTGTGGTGGGGTATACTATACCCAAAACGTAGTAACATGCGTAATAGTATGAGTAAAGTAATCATATTACTTTAAATATATGCATTTCAATGTTATTTGAAGCTTCTAGAACGTACATTGACATGCGTTTTGAAAGTTATACATCAATCAAGTAGTCGTGGGGTATATTATACCCCACCACACCGTCCAAGGATTAAAGAGATTGCGTAAACTACGCCTATTCGGGATTTAATTTTATTTATAGGATCCAGCGTTCGGGACTGTAGATACTTTCTAAAATTTTATTATAACAGTGTTTTATAGTTCACATTTGCGTTTCTCTATATCAATCTATTTGTCGCTTGGCCCAATATAAAGCGTGTGCGTGTGCGTGTCCGTGTGCGTGTGCGTGCGCGTGCGCGTGTTTGTGCGTGCGTGTGGATCCTCCACTCTAACTCAAATACTATCATTATCATTCAGAAAATTTTGAAACCTTGTATTTCGAACTTTTTCTGTAATGGAAAGAGCTCATTAGATTTTAGTGAAAATCAGATAACCGGAAATGGCACTTTACTAGAAGCTCAAAATAGTTTTTCTTCGAAACTGCGTAAGGAGTTTTGTTTGTTTAAAGCGTAGGCTCTGGGATTTAAATTATAGATAATTTTATAATTTTATCTATAATATATGTAGAAAAAGTATTAATGAAAATCTGTTTAATAATCTTTAATTTTTATAGTAAGGTTAATCTCGAAAAAATAACATTTAAATGTATTTTTCGAAGAAAAACTATTTTGAGCTTCCAGTAACGGGCCATTTCCTGTTATCCGATTTACACCAAAATCTAATGGGCTCTTTCCATAATAGAAATAGTTCTAAATACAAGGTTTCAATTTTCTGAATAATAGTATTTTTAAAATTGGATTCTAGGGATCTTAAAATGTGCTCATTTACCAAAATCTCGATATGCGATTTTTAGCACGATCCCTATACCTCCTTTACCAAAGGTAGCGGGAGGTAAAAAACAGTTGACACCGCATCAATGGCAGAAAAATTGTTTTTATGTTAATGGTATCGTTTTATGCACAAAATTTGTTAGAAATGTCATCAGCCCCTCATACGTTACAGATCATGTTGGCGTTTTTAGCACCAAAATATATTGCAAGAAAACTCATGTCACAAATTCCGTTATTTTTGAGCATAATCCACAATGTTATATCATTTTTTACCTTAAATTCTACTATATTAGAATACTTCATTATATTTGAAGAGTGTTACGGTAGGACCTTAGTATAATCCTTAGAAATTTTATTACAATATATACCATGTTTACATGTATGTAGTTTTGAAAATGATTTCAGTTTTCAGCCAAAATTACGTGAAACTCTTTATACTCATACATGCAATTTTCAAAACAAGTTTATAGATTGGTTTAAAGACAGTTTATTCGGCATATGCTCATTTGGCTGATTTCGTTTTACAATTATTTCGTACCAATACACACAAAAACTACACAACTGTCATTTTATTTGTAGATTAGTCGGTTCTGGATTTCGAAACTGAATTTGACGTGTTTGTATAAATAGTTTTGAAACTAGTTTTGAAGTCAAACCCGTGGATTTTAGTTTTGGTGTGAGATAACTCAGAATCGTTTTGACACTATGTGTGCATGTATACATGACGTTTTAAAAACTAAAACATTTTGGAAAACGGTTTCGAAATTGCATGTAAACTTAGTAATTGTCGAGGAATACAAAACGTTTCGAGTATGAATACATTCATCATCAATTTCAGAAGAATTAGTTAAATTGCACAGTTACAATTTATTTTCATTTTGTATTTAAGCTTTCTGCAGTCATATAAAGAGTTGATTAGATTTTGGGTAAAATTAGATAATCAGAAGTGACTGTTTACTTGAAGCCCATAACAGGTTTTAATGAAGAACTATATTAATATATGATCTAAAACATTACAAATTTAGTATTTAATACTTTTATATAAACGGAAGCAATACATTCGATTTTGGCTAAACTTGATAAACCGGAAGTGATACTTTATTTGAAGCTCTGAATAGATTTTCGAGAAAAATAAATTGATACAATCCAAAACTTTTCAAATTAGGTAGGCTTTTATGTTAATGAGAACGACATACTAGATGTTTTGTAAAATTGATAAACCGGACGTACTACTTTACAGGAAGTTATAAACAGATTTTCTTGAAAAAATATAACAAAACATGATTCAAAACTTCTCCAATTTGGTATTTAAAATTCGTGTATAATTTGAAACAACGTTATATTTTGACTATACCTATATGATAAACCGGAAGTGGTACTTAATTTGGAGCTCTTAACAGATTTTCGAAGAAAAACATAATAAAATATAATCTAAAATTTGCTATTACAGAATTTTCTATTTATTGGAACAACAAATTAGATTTTGTTTACAAACGATCAACTGGAAGTGATACTTTACTCAAAGCTCATTGCTATTTCAAACATGGAATTGATGGGAGGTCATGCAGGTGTTGACACGTCAAATTTTTATTATTATAATCAAACTTTCTTTGTTGTAATTAAACTTTTTTTTCTTTATCCTAAAGAGATATAATTATATGAACATATAGGTATCTACAGCCTTGATGTATGTCCGTGTTAAAGTATTTTTTTTGTGATTGTGCATTTACAGTTTTAGACTCAAAAAGAGATAATCAGAAGGACTCTTGTCTATTCATCAGTTTTTCCGTAGCCTTGATGTATACAGGGTGTTAATAAAAAAAACTTTACACACTTTAGCAGGTGATAGTAGAGATGAAAACAAGAAAAAAATTCTAATACACTTAGGTCCAATACTCATTGGTTTTCGAGATAGAACTTTTACAAAAAAAACTACAACAAACAACGCATTTAACGCACTCTAAAGTTATCGCAGATGTTCAAACAGTCGTCCTTGTTCTTGTAAACAAAGTTGCAGCCGTCGTCGAAGAGACTCACGCACTTGATCGTAAACACCTAGAGTCCTTAGTTGTTGGCAGGCGTCTACAATTCGCTGCCAAAGTTCATCTTCAGTGTTCACTTCAGTGGCGTAAACAAGATCTTTTAAGTACCCCCAAACAAAAAAATCTAAGGGCGTTAGATCAGGAGATCTTGGTGGCCATGCGACAGGTCCTCCCCGGCCAATCCATCTGTTTTCGAACCGTTCATTTAAATAGTTTCTTACTATACGCGAAAAGTGGGCTGGAGCTCCATCTTGCATAAAATACATGTTCATAATAACATCTAATGGCACATCCTCCAGTAAATCGTTCAAATTGTCACGTAAAAAGTTTAGGCAGGATTGACCATTCAACCGATTCGGCAAACGAAATGGTCCAATTAAACAATCACCCACCATGCCAACCCAAACATTTATCGAAAATCCAAATTGATGATTTCTAACATGAATTGCGTGCGAATTTTCATCTGACCATTCGTGCATATTGTGAAAATTGAAAACTCCATCACGAGTAAAACAGGCTTCGTCTGTAAACAGAATGTTTCCAAGAAAATTTGGATTTATGTTACATTCATGTACCAGCCATTGGGAAAATTGGATACGCGGACGGTAGTCTGTCTCTCTCCGTAGATGATGAACCTTTTGTAAGTGATACGGATGAAGTAATTGTTCTTTAAGGGTCTGCCAAACAGATACATGATTGACGCCGACAGCTCTACTTATTCGCCTGGTACTCACATGAGGATCATTATCTACAGCTTGCAAAATAATGCCTTCGGTGTTTGGCGTACGTACTCTACGAAGTCGGCCACTGTCTCGTTTTGGCGGCTTAAAACAACCTGTTTCTCTTAACCTACGGTCGACTTCTTGAAAAGTTGGATGAGATGGAATATGCCTCAAAGGATATCTATGCTGATAAATTCGTCTAGCTTCTCGCGAATTTCGATGAGCTTCGCCATAACATAAATGCATATCGGCGTACTCCGCACATGTAAATTGAACCATTGCAAAAATAAGACTAACTTAAATAGCAATAAGTAATTTCACCGTTAGACTTGCTACAAAATGTTGATTGACATGTATTCTGCGATTGTTCGTTTATCGCAGATAACGCGATATCGCATTCATAAGAGTTGTAAATAAAAATTTAAAAATTCCATATCTCGAAAACCAATGAGTATTGGACCTAAGTGTATTAGAATTTTTTTCTTGTTTTCATCTCTACTATCACCTGCTAAAGTGTGTAAAGTTTTTTTATTAACACCCTGTATATTCCCAAAAGTGAAAAACATAAAGTAAGTCTTTATTCTTTAACTTGCAATATAGCAAACAAAACAATAAATATTCAATTCTTCATTATTACAATTTTTTGCATAACAATAGTTGGATTTTGACGTTGCTTAATGTATTCAAATTCAAATCATTATTATGCAGTACAGGTCTAATATGGTTGATGACAAACTATGTATCGGTTTTTTGATTAATGACTAGTTATTCAAACTTCATATTACTCTCTAGTAATGAAGCCAATTTTGTATTTTCATCTCTTTTTCAACTTTTTGTTATCTTTATTTATACTGCAAAGATTTATTAGTTTCCATAGATAATAATTAGCTTTGATATAAGCAATGTAAATGATAAATTATTACGGATTTCATTCGTTTATTATTAAAAAAACAAAACTCTTCATGGGACCTAACCAGGGACAGACTGAGATATTTTTTACCGCCATGTAAAATGAATAAATTTTTACATACGGCAACAACTAGGCCGTATAGGGTGAAAAATTTTGTTTTAGCAATTGACAGTCTTGTCAGTTGTTGTAATTAAATATTGACATTAGTAATAAACTTGTTTATAAGGTAATATTACTGATATTCTTGCAAAATGCTTATGTTTATGAATAGCGGATACACATTGTAATTACCTATGGTGAAGTACTCAAGGCCAACGAATTTACATGAAAATCATCCTCTTCCTAATATTCGCACATTTATGTTGTACAGCACACAATATCTTCAATATTATCACAGTATGAGGTGCCACATATGATGTTTTAAAAGAGCAACAGTTACATCCATACCATGTGCAAAAATTTCATTGGATTGTTTACCTAATTTCGCGGCCGTTACAATGTCAACGGCCGCGAAATGCTTATTTCGCGTCCGGTTGCACAAAAATGTAATTATAGTGCATTCATTTTCCGGAATAGACGTATTGTAATGGTATTTAGCAGTTTATGTTTATTTATCTTGGTATTAAAAATATTGGATAAACTTACTACGACTAAAAAAGTTTAATAATAATAAATTTAAGCTACTTATCATCATAATTATTTGTTTGGATTTGTCTATTTATTTTATTTGTATGTATTGAATTAAATTAATTCGCAGTATCTAAAATTATCACACATATTAAAAAATCAAAAATTAGGTAAAGCTACTATTGAAAATTTAATTAAAGTTAATACCAATGTTCAAAAAGCTCAAATTTACCCTTGTGGTGCACTATCCACGATATCTTAACGTAAACTTCTTCTATAATACATACTCAGAAATTGGTAATAATTAATAAACCATAATAATATTTTTATTTACTTATTATTTGAAAAATTGGTATTATTCATGTACTTTCTCTTGTTTTAGGCAAATGTCATCTCATTAAAGCAGAAATAATATCAGGATGCATCTAAGGTAAGACTATATATTCAGTCTAATAAAAAATGGCATACTAATTTTGTTATACGATGTCATTTTTATATTGTTGCCGTATTCGCATGCTTGCAAAATACATATTTTGTAAAATAAAACAACCAACGAAAGCCCGATAAAATCAATACTGTATAAATAAGTTAAATTAAAAGTAAACAAAATCCCCTCTAGATTTTACCTTGGAAAGCGATTTTCTTGCAGAAGGCCCACGAACCTCTTGGCTAAACTAGATTTATTCGTTAAACGTAACATCCTCAGCAAATTAATAGTGAAACAAGGAAAACAGTTTAATAAGTTATATAAACAAGAAGCTATGCCTATTCCGGCATCGCAGTAGTCTTGCTCAGCTCCGGAATGCGAAAAGAATGTTATTTCGGAAAATTGGGAAAACACTCCGGGAACGCGAAAGAAAATAGCGCGTCATTTATATAAATTTACCTCAAGAAAAATTGGCTGCGGGAAGTTTGCCGCAAGGTGGGTTAATTCGTTACTTTTACATGAAAACCGACAAAAATGTTACGTTGCTTGTTACTACCAGCATTTTCTACGACGTATGCACAGTGGTGTAGTGCTAAAAAATGAAGTACCACAACGTTAACCCCCCCCCCTTAATTTTTATTATTTCAATTAAAAATGTGACATTTTTGATGTTTTATTTTAAATATGAAGTTATGTTATGTACGTAATTATTCAATTAAACTAAGTCATAAAAAATCTAATTAAACAATTTCTTGCACAAAATTCGATATTTCAAGTACATTACCTTCTGTCATTTCTAAGTACTTTGTACAAATTCCATACAGAAAGTTTCATGTACCTAAGAGATTCTATATTTCTAGTAAAATTATAACACAAACATGTCAATTGCAGTTGACACTAACATCTGTCAATCAGCATTTTCTTAATATAGTAGCGGTTTGCATGGTTATATATCATTTCTACCTGCTTAATGAAATTTCTTTATAATTTTTTAACTCTATATCCATTGAATATGAAATATAAATTGTATTTAAATCGTATAGAGAATAAAATATTTTTTAATATTTATAATAATATTAAATATGGAAAAATGATATTTAACAGTGTTTTTTCAAGAAAAACTGATAAATCTTAAATGAGGGTACTACCAATTATAACCAAAATCTATTCATCTCTTCACATGCTTGTAAAGTAAAGGAATACGAAAGAATTATAATTTTTTGAATTGTAGTATTTGAATTATCGGATCCGAAAATATCATCAGACACACACATATACACACAAACATGCATACATACATACATCGTAAAAATCTTATTCCAGGGACTGTAAACGTGCTTATTCATAAAAAAACACACCATCGAATTTTTTGACCAAAGACAATACCTATCTACCTTATCTAAAAGTGACGGAAGGTATAAATGAAATAATAATAACAATTCGTACCGATACGCGTTCCGGCCCCACCATACCCTTGCGTATGCAGTTATGCAAATTGTAAACATTGATTGTTATTGTAATGAAGTAATTTGATTAACTGAAAGTAAATACGATTTTCTTAAATATACTCGTAATAGTAACGTAAGATAATTTTAAATAAGGCTACTCTCATATTTTCGTTAGGTCAAATTAGCTTTTTAAAATAATTTATTTGCTTGGTGAAAAAAATATCATTAGCAAAACTTTAGCCACTTTTGTAATTAATGGACACCTTTTACAATTTTCTTTTGTTGCTTACAAAATAAACAAAATTGTTGGTAATTTTTCATTAGGTACCTATTCAAGCAACGAGACCGACAAACATAGATCTGCTCTCATTGCTTATGCTTATATTAATTAATAAGTGACGTAATTATTAGACATTTTAATGTCGCTTTTCTCGAATTCTATTAATATATAACAAATTTAAAAAAGACAGGTAATTATATATATATATATAAGAAGACAAACTTTAAAGCGGGTTTTATATATATATATATATATATATATATATATATATATATATATATATATATATATATATATATTAAATTATATGGATTAAAAAATTTTTGGACACATGCCCATTCACTTTATTCTTTTCCTATCTGAAGCAATCCTTTAAAATTAACACTTTTCCTAGTATCTACCTAACATGATTTCAACGTCAAAACATACTTAAAAATATGATGTGGCCAACACATAACCTCTCGCCAGATATTTTACCTGGTTGTACGCATAAAACGAAAAATATTTTTAAATACAAATACATATAGATATTCATGTCTCACTACAAAATAATTCTCACATATATTTGCAAAATCTATGGGATATTTTAAAATAAATTATGTACAATACTTACATTTTCTTTATATTCAATATCCTGAAATTTTCTTTTTCTACTTTCCTTTTCTTTTTATTTATATTCGTCATTTTTTCGCAAATTCCTTTTATATTCTTTTTTACGTATATTCTTTTGCGTTGCTGACTTTTTTTTATTTTCATAATCTTAATAATATACAAATATTTTTGACAGAGGCATATAAATATTTTTGACAGTGACATTTATGTGTCAATTACAAACATTTGAATTTCTTGCCTTGTAGTAGTTTGATCTGAGATTTTTTACATCAAATTATTTTAAATGCCTTTCTTTATCTCTAAATCTATAGAAGATATAATAATGAATTTATATTTATCGAATAAAGAATTTAACGTTCTTTAATATAAGTATTTACATAAATTTTCGATAAATAATATTTAGACGATTTTTTTCTTGTAACTACTACTTCCGGTTGTCCAATTGTTACCAAAACTGACTGGACTCTTCCGATTATTGTTAGATTGAGGAATCCTTAGTTAAAAATGTCTTAAGTCTCATAGAATTTGAGATATAGTGAATCCAACATCCACACACACACACACACATACGGACATCATCGTAAAAATGTTATAATCGGATACTAGGGACCTTAAAACGTGCTTATTCATTAAAATCTGGATATGCGATTTTTAGCATGAATACAATACCTCTCTTAGCGAGAGGTAAAAAAGCAGCCTTGGCTGAACCCCGCCTTTGACAGATGTCATTAAAGTTTATATTATTATTATTATTATTATTATTATTATTATTATTATTATTATTATTATTATTATTATTAAATATTACAGTATTGCCAACTCGAATGGGGTAATTTTTCTCCCTTTTGGAGATATCGACAAAAATAAAATAAAATCAAATAATCAAAAAATAAAACAAATGTTATAACATAAACGACGAACTTTAACCATATATTCTAGGGGTCATTCTAAGTAAAAAAATCATATAAACTATGAGCCAATTCATCTTCTTTTCAGAGATATCGACAAATATAAAATAAACAAACAAATAAACAAAAAATAAAACGGAGAAGAATTGAGTCGTAGTTTATATGAACTTTTTACCTTCCGCTACCATTGGTAAGGGAGGTATAGGGATCGTGCTAAAAATCACATATCGAGATTTTGGTAAATGACCACGTTTTAAGGTCGCTAGAATCCAATTTTAACATTTTCACGATAATGTCTGTGTATGTGTGTGTGTGTGTGTGTGTGTGTGTGTGTGTGTGTGTGCGTGTGCGTGTGCATGTGCGTGTGCGTGTGCGTGTGCGTGTGCGTGTGCGTGTGCGTGTGCGTGTGCGTGTGCGTGTGCGTGTGCGTGTGCGTGTGCGTGTGCGTGTGCGTGTGCGTGTGCGTGTGCGTGTGCGTGTGCGTGTGCGTGTGCGTGTGCGTGTGCGTGTGCGTGTGCGTGTGCGTGTGCGTGTGCGTGTGCGTGTGCGTGTGCGTGTGCGTGTGCGTGTGCGTGTGTGTGTGTGTGCGTGTATGTGTATATATATATATATATATTTATGTTCTATTGATCTTATATTTTATCATATTTAGCTGTACTTTCATCAATTTATTTATAAAATTACTTGCGAGGAAATATACTATTATCGATATGGTAAGAAGTAAGGTTGAGTGAATGCCTTTTATTTATATATATATATATATATATATATATATATATATATATATATATATATATATATATATATATATATATATATATATATATATATATATGTGTGTGTGTGTGTGTGTGTGTGTGTGTGTGTGTGTGTGTGTGTGTGTGTGTGTGTGTATCCTTCACTATAACTCAAATACTATCATTCATTTCGAAACCTTGTATTTCGAAATTTTTCTGTAATCGAAAGAGCCCATTAAATTTTGGTGTAAATCAGATAACCAGAAATAAATTAAATGTTATTTTTTCGAGATTAATGTTATTATAAAAATAAATTTTCTACAGATTTACATTAATACTTTTTCTATATATTTTATGGATAAATTTATAAAATTACCTATAATTTAAATCCCGGAGCCTACGCACTAAACAAACAAAACTCCTTTGTTGCGCAGTTAGTCAAATGTATGTAACTGACAAATATGTCACTGTCAAAGAACTAATCATTTCAAATTAATAATAGTAATGTTTTAAAAAGAAAAAAGTAAATAGAACAATAGGAAAAAAAATCAATACAGTTTCCAGCATATGTAAATATTTACGTATGTATTTAGATTAATAAAAATTAACGATTCGCAAAAAAGTTTAAACTAATTCTCATTTTTAGATTAGTGAATTCTATTTTATCCCGGTATTTAAAATTTAATCTTCATTTTATTTTCAAAAAAGCTAGTTACTTGGATTAGATTAGACTATATTTTAAGAAATACACTGCCAAAATTAAAATAAAATTTGCTAATTCAAAAATAAGGATTAGCTTAATCTTTTTTGTGACTCGGGCGGCAAATGGCGGGAGGTATTTTGTTGGCCACACCAGATTTTTGTACAAAGTAAAGGAAGTATTGTAATCGCGAAAAATTTCGGTTTTCAGATTTCAACGGAAATATCCATTTTGACCATCCCTGAATCCATTTTGACTAATTTCGTCGTGACGTCTGTACCTACGTACGTGCGTAACGTATCACGCATAACTCAAAAACAGTAAGCCGTAGAAAGTTGAAATTTTGTATTTAGGACTGCTATAACATCTAGTTGTGCACCTCCTTTTTTGGTCATTACATAATTTTCAGAAATGGTACTTTATTTGAAGCCTATAATAGATTTTAATGAAAAACTATTTTAAAATATAACCCAAAACTTTCCAAATTTGGTATATAAGACTTTTATGACAATTGGAATAACATAGAAGATTTTGGTTAAAACAGGCTAACCTGAAGTGATATATTACCTGAAGTTGTTAACAGTTTTTCTTGAATAAAATGGTTTCATCTTGATTTTAGAAATAAATGCTTCAAATAAGAGGTTTAGAGAATTAAATTCTGCGTCTATCACATCAAGTATTATTAAATTAGCCCTTTGTATAAGCGAGATATGTAAATTTAAAACTAATATACTTTTTGGTTTTTATAATGAAGATTGCTATGGATTAGGGCCATTGACATATTACATAAATGGACCCAACGTAGAGAGAGAGGAATTGACGCTCACCTTAGAAAAGGAAAGATAGATAAGCGGGGCAACGTCAAACAAGAACATTGTTGCGGTCTGTTGTTTTGTTTGCTAGTCTGACAGTAGTGACAGCTAGTAAAAGTGTAATATATTTCCTCAGAATATTAGTAAAAATAATATTCATATCTCTAACTAAGAGTTAGTAACAATACAAAGTGAGTAATTTTGATTTAATGTGAAATAGAAATAATTTGAATGTAGTTTGCTGGTAATTCAGGTTATGTTCTGTCATTCATGCTATGCATATAAGTGTGATTTCATTTATATTTCAGAATTCTTTTAAAATGGTAATGTCATGCAGTGCAAATGGAACAGTTCGTTATCAAAAAGACATAAAATTTCACAAATCTTTCTTATTCGTCGTAAACTGTCATATCTTATATGAATGTTTTTCGAGTAGATTTCCGAAAGATGAACTGTGAACAGACTGCTTATTGCAGTTAGAAGACACAATTTCAAGCCATCTAAACATTCTGTGATGCAGAAATCATTTTCAATCGACGGACTATACCTAAAATGTATATAAAAATAGTTTTAAATAAATAATATTAGCTAAAGCAAAAGTACTTTTCTATATTTATTATTTTTACAAATAATTTAATATACGAATGAAATATTTTATGTTAAATCGAATATGAACTATATTTTACATTGTCATTTATTACGAATGAGATGTATATTCCTAAGCACTCTGTGTTATTTTTCATCTTTTGACTTTGCCCCTAACTTAGCTCTATCCTTTTCTAAGGTGTGCGTCAATGCTTATACAGTAAAGCAGTACCTACGTTGCGTCCATTTATATAATATGTCAATGATTAGGACAAAAAATAACAAAGAAATAAAAAATAGATGTTAATGTCAAATTACGTCAAATACGTGCAATTTTATAATCGGGTCTATACTTCATATTGTTCTTGCGTACAAGGAAGTCGTGTGGTGTCCACATCAGATTTTTATTAAAATCTATTATATGCTTGAAATAAAGTACCACTTCTGGAAATTATGTAATGACCAAAAAGGGAGGTGCACAACTAAATGTTATAGCAGTCCTAAATACAAAATTTCAACTTTCTACGGCTTGCCGTTAACTCAACAGACTATAATTATGAAATAGATAATAGTTAAACGTTGTAAAGTTTCCTCAGGGAACACTAACTATACTCGTATGTCTAATTCATATACTTAATAAAAAAAAGTGAGGTAGTAAAGTATCTTTTACGTGAAACTTGAAATGTTGGCCTCTGACACGCAGTCCGTAACTTTACAATAACTTGTGATTTACATCATGTTCAAAGACGTACATCTTCTTTCACTAATTTTTATTCATTTTTCTTTTTACAAGAGACGGGAAATTAATAACTTTAATTAAATATGTTTCCTTTTATCTTCACAAAATCGTGGCTTTGAGAAATATTTTATTTCTGGCGGAATATTTGAAATTCCTCGCTGGGAAATTTCTCTCTAAAGTATTATTCCACTAAAACTCGACATGCTAGTGCATAGCAGCATAGTAAAAGAATTCTTTATAGAAAAATAGAATACCTTGTACGAATAATTGACTTTTATACCTAACTAGAGTTTGTGGGTTTTGTGACAACGGAATAGCATAATGGTAAAATGCTAGCCTCTTGACTCAGAGTTCGAGGGTTCGAATTCGGGTCATGTCGAAATTCTTTCGAATTTTTCGCAACAGGCCTTGATCGGTACCTTCTCCCGTTACCTTTCCAAGTTGGGATACAATTAACTAGGCAACCACAAAGCTATCTGACACCGGCTTGTGACTGTATAGTTTGTGTAATAGCTATTAACATACCTAGGAATGTTATGTATATCATAACTGCCGAAGATGTAAATTTTAAGACATCTAAGGCTTGTTATGATTTATAACATCCGTGGTTTGTTCAATAGTTTATCGGTTTCAGAAAATTAAGATATTATTGATAAATACCATTTTTTGAAATTCTCTCATTAATGCTACTTTCAGATTGCTATGTTTAACAAAACAATTATTTTGACATATGTCAGCATGACAAATATTCAAATTATGTGCTTTATTTCTCATGTTAATTACTTTAGAATAAAGTAGACCGTATTTAGAACGATAGGCTAACGTTATTTGTAGGTATTAATGAAGAGCATTATATTTTCATTTTATTTTATTTTCATTTTGTAGACCGTTGTTGACAAGTCAGTATGGTAATAATATTACCATACAGATACAGTTATTACTTAGTTACCAGCCTACTTTTGTCATGTAAACAATGGAATAATATCCTGAAACCGGTAAAGATATATACACATTAACTTTTCCACCCATCTCAGCATCTATTTGCTTAAGCAATCTGCAAGGGTTTAGCACAGAAGGGAATTCACATTTTTTTCCAATGACCAAATTTAAAACAGTAAGCACTGATTAGGTAATAAAATTCATAATGAAGTAACTACAATTTATTATTCAATGATATGATTATATTTTTTTACAATTAAAAATATATGCATAAATTAACAATCGAAAATAATTCTGAAAGCTTGGTAATCCGCTCCTAATTGCGCAAGTAACAAAATACCCCGGATTGATGGGTTGGACCAGTTTAAGAAGTCGAAGTCAATGTGCATTTATCGTGACAGAAACTCTAACAATATATTGCACTGGCGGGAAACACACATCTAAGTAAGAAACGTCGCAGGAATGTAAAAGTAAAACTGATAGGTGTTATGTGTTTAAGGTACCTCTATACCTAAGAATATAACCCATAGACGTTGAAATCCCGAAATAACATACATACGTACATATTATAAGTAATGTTCTAATTTCTGAAGGATGATACGAATTATAAATTATATTCCATTTAACGTAACAATAATGAATTTTTGATTGTACTATAATAGTTCAGTATCAAATAAATTTTCACCTTACTCTCTAAAGTGGAAAATCATCTTGTGTCCTCCATGTGATAAATAAATATTTCAATAAAATTGTCAACACTGTTCCTTATTCATTTCTGCGAGTCTAATTTCTATTTTTAAATTCTTCGCAACATATAAAAAATTCAAAGAAAGTTGAACGGACCGAACACTGAGAAAAATGACTGGTTTTTAGCAAATAAATATTCATAATTAAGGGGTACTTCATTCATCCAATTATTGCAACCTTGCAACAAATACAATTTAATCTTTAATATGAAATGTATTTTATTCATTCAGATATATTATTTATTTGACCGTCATTTATTTCATTTAAATTTAATTTAATTTTCTCAAATAAACTAATATATTTATGTTTAGTATTTTAAATTGAGATTTTTAATAAATAAATTTATAATTTTCTGAAATATTTGTTTATTTCTTACAAATATGTAATTGTTTTGAATTAAATTCATAATATATTTGTGTAAAATTTATATTAATTACAATGAAAATTAGTTTTTATTGTATGAATCTATATTTATTTATCACAAATAAATATTATTTGTGGCAAAATGATATTTCCATTGAGTGAACAATGTTTTATTTGTCAAATGATGATTTTAAGTGAAGTGACTTGTATGGACTTGTTCATTTGTTGTACGTTGCATCTTGTTTATGGTGGTGCTCATTTGTGACAGTGTTCATTTCTGGCGATTTGTTTTTCATTCGTGTGCTAAAAAGTAGTGAATATGGGTGACTAAATAGTGAAAAATATACTACTTGAGTGGAGTTTTGGATATTTGCTTTGCATTTTTCAGTGTATCTTTTATACCAAGGCACATGCATCGGTACCCTTACAGATTGTGTATTTATACTTTTATAATTTTTTATTATATGTACATTAATATACTTAAGGATATAATTTGTGTGTTAATAAAAATATGGCTTACGAATAAATTAAATGTTTTTATATAATTATTTTCCTTCAATTTTAATCTATTTAGAGTGAACAGGTTATAAGACGTAGGTATTTAAATTTGGTTCAAATAAATTATTATATATCCAATAATAATAAAATAAATTTAGCGCAATTAAAATAATTTTTAACGTAAATAAATACATAGTTCTCATGAAATAGAAGATATAACTGATCTCAATATATATTTATTTGAGACAAATAAATGCTTCAAATAAATAATTACATTGCTTCAATTGTAGATATATTTGGATCTATTCAAGCTTAGGATTTATTTGTAACAAATAAATTTACAGTTCACGTAATTATATCTTTATCTCAGTGAATGGTACAAATAACCTATTTTCATTTAACAAGTAAATTACATTGAAAACTTAATATCATTACTGTAAGGAAATCATTTAATATAAATTTTGTATGTTACTAAAATTTGAAATAATTGTATTTCCTATTGAAACGTAAAATGTGTTTGTGTAATTAATTATGGCATTTTATTTCCCTGCCTGGGCATACTTAAACGTCATGATGTTCAATATTACCTGCAGATATATTTCTGATAGACAAAATAGTTTGTACATACGATCAATAATAATATTCAATAACAAATATGCAAAATTATTGAATATCTTGCGGCTTTTTAACTATTAATTATTATTGATTTATTTAGCTTTGAACATTGTTGTGCCACGAAAATTAGGTTAAATCATAAAGGCTTTTTTACTTTGACATTATGAGTTTGTTCGTGCGCTTCGTTATTTGAACTTGTTAAATTCATCCTGCGAGATGGAAAGATCAGTTTACAACCTGTGCTGCCATCTGTAGCCAGCGCCGTGTACGCGCAGCATTCCGAGAAAAACAAAAGAAAAACCTAGCACATTACGATCCAAGAACGTTCGTTCAAACACATTTAAATCCATTGCGTGTCGTAGCTGCCATTGCCATTTCACTCGCTCTTAAGATTCCAGAAAAAAACCTACGATTTAATATCCCTTCTAACTCTTAATGTTTAATTTGAAACCCTTAAGAAGCTGTGGGTATTCCCTCAACGTTTTAACATAGCGATTTAAGCGCGACTTCTGTAATTTACTTTAAAGTTAAATGTTTACCACCGTAAATAGTTAACTGGTTTACTGTTATTTGTGTTGTAATTTGTAAATTTATTTCCAGAACTTCGTTTTAAGACTAAATTAAATTGTACAGTAGGTAATAGATTAATTTAAGTAGTTTATATTTGTTTTGAATCTTGTTACGAATACAAATTTTGCTTTTTTAAGTATAGACAGTAGTCTCTTTTTGTAAAATGTATCATCAGCAGTTTATTTTCCCAAGTTTTAATAGAAGAATTATATTAAATATTACAAATAAACTAAGTTTTTAATACATTTATACGTACATAATTATTTATATAGCGCGTGTTTCTTTTTCTATGGTGTATATAGGAGATTAAAATGGTTCTGGTATCAATATCAATAGAAATATGAAATTTCTGCGTCAAATGACACCCACTAAATGTAAATTATGAAATATTTTAGTCCTATAAATGAATTATTCAGATTTTTTTTTCAATTTTAGATTAATAGCATTAGCCATGACAAAACAACAAAAAGATAAACAAAAGTTTGACATGTTTCACATTTTATCTATCAGTACGTGTGTGTGTGTGTGACGGTTTTTTTTTTCGTCCACCATAACTCTTACAACAAACTGCCGAAAATTTCTATTTTCCGTATTTAAGCTTTCTACATTTATATAAAGAGTTGATTAGATTTTGTGTGAAATTATATTAAAATATAATCCAAAACTTTTCAATTTTAGTATTTAAGACTTTCATATCAAGGGAAATAACATATTAGATTTTGGCTAAAATTAATAAACCGGAAGTGATAGTTTACTTGATGCTCTGAACAGATTTTCGTGAAAAATATAATATGATATATTTAAAAACTTTCTAAATTCAGTATTTAAGACTTTTATATAAAAGGAAATAATATATTAGATTTTGGCTAAAATTAATAAACCGGAAGTGATACTTTACTTAAAGCTTTGAACAGATTTTTGTGAAAACCATTTATGATATATTCCAAAACTTTTCTAATTTGGTATTTAAGACTTTTAGATTAATGAGAACGACATATTCATTTTTTTCTAAAATTGATAAACTGGAAGTGATTCTTTACTTGAATCTCTGAACAGATTTTCGTGAAAAATATATTATGATATATTTTCAAAACTTGGCCAATTTGGTATTTAAGACTTTTATTATAAGGGTGCAACATATTAGATTTTCAGTAAAATTGATAAACCGGAAGTGATACTTTATTTGAAGCTCTGAACATATTTTCGTGAAAATATATTGATATAATCCAAAACTTTTCAAATTTGGTATATAAGACTTTTATATTATTGAAATCGACATATTAGATTGATAAACCGGAAGTAGTACTTTATAGAAAGCTATAAACAGATTTTCTTAAAAAAATATATTAAAACATGATCCAAAACTTATCAAATTTGGTATTTAAAACTCGTGTATAATTTGAAACAACATATTAGATTTTGACTATACTTATATGATAAACCGGAAATGGTACATAATTTGGAGCTCTTAACAGATTTTCGATGAAAAACATAATAAAATATAATCCAAAATTTCGTATTACAGACTTTTCTATTTATTGGAACAACAAATTAGATTTTGTTTACAAACGATCAATCGGAAGTGATACTTTACTTAAAGCTCATTGCTATTTTAAACATGGAATTGACGGGAGGTTATGTGCTGGCCACATCAGATTTTTTTTTAATTAGTGATTTAAAAAGTGGATTACTGTGAATAAAATAGGATACATTATCTCGGTGGGAGTTTTTTCGCAGTCTCGCGCTGTATCTCACCTCGAGGCTTCGCCTCTTGGTAAAGCCCTCTGCTCGGCAACATATCCCACCGCTAATGTAATATACTACAGTGTGTTCAAAAAAATTCCTAACTCGGAGTAAGCTATGAACAGAGAAACGTGTGTCTGATCATTATTAAATTCAAAAGTCAAGTTGTCAAAATTGATCTTGAAATGTAATTTTAAAGAGAAAATTTGTTACCATTTCTAAAATAAGATACAGGAAGAAAAGCTTTGAATTCTTTACAAAACATTTTTGACAATATCTTATGTCAAATTGACATTTAATTAATTGACATACGTTTCTTTGTACATAGCCTACTCCGAGTTAGGAACTTTTTTTGAACACACTGTATTTCCAAGTTAATCTCCTATGTGCACTTTAAAAACAACATAACAGGTAGACACCTGGTACGTACGTGTGTAATTTCAATTTAAATTAAATTTATAAAATGTTTGCTTTGTTCAAAATTAGTGAAATTATATTTTGAAACATTTATTTTCCTTTACTGTACTATCATATAACTTTTAATTAACTAAATAATTAATTAAAATGAACCAATCCCGTGATGGTAGCAATCGGGTTCTCGTTTGATAAGAGCCGTAGAGCAAATGCAACTTGACACTCGGTGAATTTTTCATTAAGTGTTCGAGTTTGGTTTTGTTCTTCATTCGATACGTTTTCTCTTTTCGTTTCGTTCCCGTTGTCCCAAGAGCTATCTACATATTCCATTATCGAGAAGAGATACTAGCTCAAATATCCCGCATTTTCCTGAAATTGATAAAGTTCAGACTTATGGAAATTTTAAATTACACATTGCAAACAATACTGGTGGTAGAGTTTTGATTGAATTGTAGTTTACTTTAATAGATGAGCCAAGTGTTTCTAAACTACTTTTAAACACTCCAAAACTAATAAAATTTTCATTACAATTTATTTATGATTAGGTACTTTCAAGTAAATTAGAAAGTATACTCCACAAATGTGTATTTTTTACTTACGAGTATATGCGACTCCAGGCTCATAATATATTTTTCCTACAACCGTGCGTGAAAAGTACTTTTCACGCACTCATTACAGTGTGTAAAGTGTCACTTTTCACGCACTAGTGCTTGAAAAGTAAATTAGAGTTGCTAGGCAACTTTTCCTACAACCGTGCGTGAAAAGTACTTTTCACTAGTGCGTGAAAAGTGACACTTTACACACTGTAATGAGTGCGTGAAAAGTACTTTTTACGCACGGTTGTAGGAAAAATATATTATGAGCCTGGAGTCGCATATACTCGTAAGTAAATAATACACATTTGTGGAGTACACTTTCTAATTTACTTGAAAGTACCTAATCATAAATAAATTGTAATGAAAATTTTATTAGTTTTGGAGTGTTTAAAGTGCTTGAAAAGTAAATAAGCGTTGCTAGGCAACATTAAAATTCGGTTAATTTACCTGTCAAGTATATAATTAGATAGTAAATAATAATAAAAATAATAAAATTTATTAAGAAATATGAATATACACTGTAAATGAAACAAATCTAATATTTTTTAACAGATTGAGTACTAATCTAATTTGTAAGAACATTAACATTTATTTGACATGTATTCTAACCTAACCTAATTTTTAATATAAATATTAAATGTACAATTTGTACATTATAAAAGACTAATCATCGTCTGTCTGAGATTCTTCCAAGTGTTTAACTACAATTTGTACAGTTTTATGAGAAACAGTACTAACAGTATTTGAAGCTGCTGGATGCCTGTATACACTCAGTATTATGAGAAACAACAATACCATTTCGGTTGTAGGAAAAATGTTGTATGCAACACGTGTGTAAAATAGTATTTTTTGTCTCGTGCTACGAAAAACATCGCACTCGACCAAAAAAGTACTACTTTACACACTTGTTACATAAATAACTATTTTACGTAAAAAATATATTGTAGAAAATTCTCACCATTTGCATAGGTTTTATAATATGTATTATCAAACATAAATAGAGCGACTCCTTAGAAACTAATAGGAAATACTCCCCCATATTTTAATTATTCAATATATTGTAACGTGCAAACACCGCGTCTGTTAGTCGATGGCGGAATCGTCGCGAGCATGTGGCGAAGTAAACAAACGAGTCTCGACCTGTTTAATTACTTCCGATCGCCTGAAGCTTTTGTTTTCAATGCTATTATCGGGTGGAATGTTCGAGAGCACTACAGAAGGTAATGGCAGCTAAATAAAAAGGACGCAGCTCTGCCCGAGAATCAGTTACATAGTCAGTTAGTAAGTTTACTAGCAAATCAGTATCGTGGTGAGCAACGACCAAATATAACTAGACAAAACATTCCTTATCCCTCTTCACTGAATCTTTTGATTTCGGCTGGCCAGACAGAGAAACTAGAGATACAGATATGTCTTGTCTAGTTCGAGTATTTTTCACTAGAGGCCACGTAGAGTGTCTAGTGATTAGTTTGAACGTTGCTTACTAGAGGCCACATAGAAGTATGTGTATTTTGTCTTTGCTTTGTAGTTGTAGTGGTTTTGTAAGTGACTCGTTGGTTTTTCTTTAATATTAAACTCTATAAATTATTTAATGTTAACCTTAAATGTTAACCACGCAATTTTAACTAACTCAAACTAGACACTGATACTCTGCGTGGCCTCAGCGGTGACCTCTAGTGAGAAATACTCGCACTAGACAAGACATATCTCTATCTCTACTTTCTCTGTCTGGCCGAAATCAAAACAAACCAAATAAAGTTTTGTCTAGTGATATTTGGTCGTTGGTGGTGAGCGAATTTTTAGTTTCTCACATTTTTCGAAAAGTTGATTTATTCTAATAATATAAATATATTTATTTGAATTTATTATAACAAATTTTACTTTCTCTTAAATTTTTAATTTTTTCTACTACATGGAGGCGTATTAATATTGTCTGCCCAGAGGAAAAATGAAGCAAAATCCGGTACTGCTCGGTAGAGTTGAGGAGTATTAGGAAGCTAGAGTATACGAGGACAGTAACGGCGAGTGGAAGTGGATACTCGGCATTGGTGTTGAAGAGTTGCATACGGACATTTGGTGATACTGGATCGAAAGTCAGTCTATTTGTAGAGTTGAAGAGGAAGTAGTTGACTATACAGACGCTGTGCAAGTCAGTTGAGTATACAGGCGCTGTGGAGGTCGGACAGCTGAATGTGATATAAATAAATAGCGACATAAATAGTGACATAAATAGCGTGAAAATAAATAGTCGTGTTAATTGTTTGAATAAATTAATAATAGTCTTTAATAAATATCTATTTTAATTAATATTTCTTTGATTTTTACACTTCACCCAAATAAATAAAACGTTACAATATTTTCAAATTTCTTACATAATGTAAAGATGACATATTCAATAAACCTTATGACCTTATAAATAATTCAAAAGTATCGTACTAAATTTCACAAGTACGTACTTATAATTTTGAATACAGATGTGAGGTGCGACAAAAATAGAGCAACTGTATTAAAATCTTATTTACTTTTCAAAATATTAATCAGAATTCCAGAATAACAATTTATGAAATTACTTTCTTCTTTCACCACGCTTACACTGTTAAAAATAGGACAACGCGGTTTCAAAATATAAATTCAGCATGAAATTCTCTTTTTTTATGTATTACACGATTTTAGCGAATTAGTGGTTCACGAATAAAACACAATAGTATAACCACAATTATTTTTCGCGTATCATCTGCATATAAAAATAAAATAACACAAATATTTTTAATTCTTTTAACGAAACAATTAAAATGACGGAAAATATCAAAAAATTGAACAAAAACTAGACGGCGAGATATAATGAAAGAAGAAATAAAGTGAATATGTCATTATATACAAGAGGGATGAATAAAAGGCTTTATTTAACTTTGACCGTGTAAATAAGGTCAGGCAGAAGCCGCCACGTCTCCCCAGAGCGGCGCCACCCCCACTCTTTCATTGCACACGCAACAGGGCCGGAATTGCCATACAGGAGAAATTCCAACAAAAAATATTACAACATTAAAAATCTGATGTGGCCAGCACATTACCTTCCGTCAGTTCTATGTATTTTGTACAAATTTTATACAGAAAGTTCCTTGCTAAAGATTATATTTCTTGTACTTTACCTTCCGGCAGTTGCATGTAGTTTATGCAAATTCCATACAGAAAATTTATAGCAAAAGATCCTATATTTCCAGTAAAATTATAAGACAAACACACTATGTCAATTTCACTTGACACTGACATCTTTCAATCAAAATTTTCTTAATATAGTAGCTGTTTCCATAGCTATGGCTAGTTTATGAAATTTAATTTCTTTATAATTTTTTAACTCTATATGCATTTAGGTAATATTAAGTATAAAATGCAGTCAAATCGTATAGAGAATAAAATATTCTTTAATATTTATAATAACATTAAATGTGAAAAAATGATATTTAACATAGTTTTTTCAAGAAAAACTGTTAAAATCTTCAAATGAGGGTACTTCCGGTTGTCGAATTCCAACCAAAATCTAATCAGCTCTTCACATGGATGTAACGAAGAGAAATACGAAAGAATTATAATTTTTACAATTGTAGTATGGAAGTTATCGTAGACGAAAATATTGTTACACACACACACACACACACACACACACACACACACACACACACACACACACACACACACACACACACACAGACACAGACACAGACACAGACACAGACACACACACACACACACACACACACACGCACACGCACACGCACACGCACACACATACACACACATACGTAAACATAGTAAAATCGTATTCTAGGGACCCTAAAACGTGCCTATTCATCAAAAACTCACCACCGAATTTTTTGACCAAAGAAAATACCTTCCTTACCTAAAGGTGACGGAAGGTAAAAAGTATTAATATAATTATCGCATATTGTTACTTGGGGAGTAGACGGGGAACTCAAATTCTAATTTATGTTGTCACATATTTTGTTAACTTCATTATTTTACAAACAAATGTATACTTTTTTGACATTAATTTAATTGTTTTACCTTGTTAAGTTTTGTTTATTTTCACATAGCCATCTATAATATTGTTTAAAAATTATTTCTAATATTTCTAAATTATCTCATTTTTCTCGAAATTTTTCAAATACATTAATAAAAAATAATACATCGTTGAAAAGAGAAAAAAATGGCGGTTTCTATTTTATTAAAATAATTATAGATTGCCATTTGAAAAATAAAAGTTGATAGTCGTCGTATCTTGTAAACCTGACTTTATAAAAAATATCTACATCTGCCATCAAATAGTATATGTAAAATAATAAAACTTTTATATGAGCCATTTTTTCTATTACTTATAATAAAAAATGTTAAAGGGGGGGGGGCGTCTTCCCAGACTTATCCTGTATACAGGTAGGAGCTGGATTTACATAAAAATATACACAAAGTAAAAAAGTCCTTTTGTTTTAAAAAAATAAACCATCATATTATGAAAAATATACATATGTTTACAAAATAAAATAAAGAAAGAAAACAATATCATTTGTAACACGAGGGGGGGTCTCTGAAGCTGACTGCAAATGATGATACTAAGGATGATGATTCCCAACGATGATACACTTAATGACTGGTGGACGCTTTGATGGCTGGCGTCCACGGCTTGTGAGAAGGAAGAACACACAGACACTAACACTTTTTACACTTTACACTGATGAACACTACGGACATGAACATAACTTGTGATTTAATAACTAAACTTTTATTTACATGATTAAATATAACTGATTATTAACTAACACTAAGCCTAACATACACAACTAACAAGTGTTACATTCCGTAACCCAGCGGACGAGCGTCGCCCCAAAACTAAAGGACACTACATGTCCAAACCAAAACACGTCTTTCCGACGCCACATACTAATTTCGACTCTCCCATATTTATCCCATGGCTAACTAATACCGACTGCCTTAAAACAAAAACGCTATCTCCCGGATAGGATTATCTTTAGGGGTTCGGGGTGCATAGGCGAGGTCATTCTAAAGTCAAGCACGTATATATAATAATTTCCAGACGTAAGATCAACAAATAAATGTCGTGACTATCATAATATGATAAGAATTTGTAAACTGAATTTTGACTTAGATAAACAGAGTTAAAATATGAATAGTGAAACTATAATTTAGAAGAGTTTATAAAAAGTTATTTATCTGTTATTGTGCTTACCCTCGCCTTGTCACACATTATTATTTTACCATAGAATAAAAACTCGGAATTTTACAGCGGATGCTACTAGGATCTATTCTAAATTCTAATCGGTGATGGCTATCTCTGGCTACGAGAAGTACAGCACTCTCCCTTCCACTTTGCCTCGTCGCTCCTCGCACCGCGCAGCACCAGCAAGACCATGCCCCTTCACACCGCAATTTCCCTCTAGGCACTAATGTCCACAATTCAATTGTGGCACAGCTCATGGCTTCATATGCACATACCTATTAACTAATTAGTCTAATAGGTATATGTTCATATGTCAACTCTTAAGTTTCAGGCACACGTTTACGCATCGATGTAATGCAGAAAGCATATAAATATTAAGATATTTTTTTAAAGAAATTATAGGGGCACATACTATAAATGAATGTTTGTAATCTTTTTGAAAGTTTCTTGAATAGTAATATTAATAAAGTTATTAGAAATAAATTATTACTAAGAACTGCAGCTCTACAGCTCCTGCCACGAGCCGCCACTGGTTCTAGATATTATATTCTAATTCCTATACTCGTATTTTAATACATTCTGAAAATTATATTCTAATTATTTAATATAATTCGGGTCAATCTATTTAATACACTTGTTTCAGTACGGAATAAATGTGCTTTAAGTGAAATTTGGTGCCATGAGAATAAGCAAAACTACAATTCTTCCACATTTTGCAAAATTAATAACGTATTGATCCATAATATAAGTACCCAAACATGTAAAGTAACTTCAATTACGCATAAACTCGTTTTGCAAACTTTTTATATTGCACAGCAATGAATTTCGCAGAAATTTGTAAATACCCTTCATTTATTTAGCTAGTTATGTTTGTATTCATTGTGATTTGGTTTCTAGTTCCTAGTAGTCCATACACGTAAATTAATCTGTCGATTGTCGAGTAGGTACTTATCAAATTTATGTGTATTTGGAAAACACTAAATACATTATTGTTATGTTGTTATGTTGTATATGATTTCATGTTGCATGTATATAGGTATTTATTTATAATTGTAGTAACTAATACTTGATTCATTATGTAAATTCTATAGCAAGTGGATTATATTTTACTAAAACAGTAGAGGAATGTAATATTGGGTTTATAAACGTAATTTTATTACAACGCAAATATTAATATAAGGGACATAAATAAATGTAGATAACTAAATGTGGAAAAAATGGCTTCAAAGTGTACCTATCTGATTTAATTTATTTTATTAACGGTATTTTATTAGTTTTTCTATTATTATTACGTATTTGAAACCATTAATAAAATTATTACATTTGAAAATATTATTATTAAGTCAAATTTTGTTAATTTTTGTAAAATGACGTTTGATTATTTTTTTATTATTATTGGCAATTCTGAACATTCATATTACTAAATATTATGTCTACCACAGATTAGAAATATGTTTTGTTTGATAATAAATCGGAAACTGTAATGTTATTTGATGGGACCATCTTCAGCGCCACTCTTTGGTTGCTACCGAAACTATTTTACGTATGTAGGCAACCCCATAAGATCTAAATATGCAATCCGCATTGATTTCCTGTGTTTCATATTTATATTTATCATTAAAGTAGACAATGAAAACAAACATTTATAAAACATGTATGGTTCATATATTTTTTTTACAATAATACAAATAATTATTTTATATAATATTTATAAACAATTATAAGAAAATATAAACGCTTTTGTAGTGTTTTCATACAGGTTGAATCTTTGATTAAACTAGAAGTTATCAGTCTCGGTATAAATAAAAAGTACAATTTTTTATGCTTCACCTGTATAGAAGGATATTGATGCCATTATTGACGATAACGAACTCAAAAAGCGTTTGTATTTTAAAACATATTATAAGAATACTTCCTGTAGCGTTAATACGAATAGAATAGTAGAAACTTAAATCACACATACACATACGTAAAAGAAAATATTAGACACTATGTGATATATATCTCAACAATTCAAATAATCGAACTTCTCCCAAGAAAATTAAAATTCTTGAAAATTTTGTTAGAATTTAGATACAAAGCTCACAGGATTTTGACAACTTATAAAAAAAATATGAATGTAAGCACAGCACAGCACACTTAAACATTTCAATTTATGAAGCTTCCGGGAGCAGTCAAGAGATGGCATTGCAATACGGTCCTAATGGTCCAAATGCCAACCATTTAAGTTTCTGTAGCCTGATGTCTACAATGTACTTCTTGTGATTAAGTTTTCGTGATTTTGGGATGGATTATTACCATTCTTAAACTAAAATGCTACTCTATTTTACGATTAAGATTATACTTACCTAAGAACGAAAATCATTGTAAGAAAAAGTAAATATCACCAATTAATTATAAACATAATAATGATAGTGACACATCTAAAATGTCAAATCTAAATTTTAGATATTTCACACTTTTTGACCAAAATGAAATTCCGTGACAGTTAACGTAAACAAGATGAGTCATAAGGGCACTAAATGTGTTAGTAAGACACAGATGAAGCTATTGGACATACCTATCGAAGAAAGAATGAAGGAAACTATAAGTAAGACAGAGATAAATATACAATTACTTGTTATTTTGCGGTTCAGAAATCAATGACGTGAAGCTTAAGTGATTTTAATCGATGTATAATAAACTCATTTCTCCCCGTAACAATGATTTGTATGTATGAAGGCAATCCACAGATCATATTTAAATCCGTTTTACATGCTCATGTAAACTTATTAACACATGACGTCATTGTTTCTAGTGATATTATATTTATGACATAAACCCATTGACTGGCTGGATGCCCTATACTGTTATTGATTTAGCCAGCCAGATCTTTTCTCGTGCATCTCTCTTCTAAATTGGCGCATGTGAGCAGGTGAGCCATTGTTTATTCTTGACCACAGTTTTGTACCCCCCAGTTGTACATATTTACTCCACATTTTCCTACTTTACTTCGTAAACGATTTAGAGATTTCCAAATGGGTCATTTTTGGTCCTTGGTGGTAGTTTCTCATCAGGGATGTTACCTATTACTCTATATTTGGAAATAAGTAAATTTATAAAATTACTAATCTTACAAGATGAGACATTTGGTGAATGCCAAGTTCGTATATATTTATTTATACATTGTAGTTTATTTAGTTTTAATTTTCGATATTAGTTTTCACATTTGACAAATACAGGATGTCTCACAACTCGCGCCCCAGACGAAACTGATACTTGCCGACGACAATAGGTTACCAACAAATAGAAGAAAATAATTTGCGGCTGCTTGCATAACGGAGTTACAAGACTTTTTAATCCACCAATCCCGGAAGGATATTTTGGGGTGTGATGATATTATTACAAAATAAAACTGGTTGCTAGGTTTTAAAAATGAGTGAGTTACAAAATTTGTTGTAATTTTGACACTTTAGAGTTGACTTTTCACTGTCAACAAATTTAAGTTAGCGAAGGTGTCATCCGAGATCATCATTTATATCGTACAGTGCAACGTGTTGTAGCAGCTGTGTAAAATGTGTCATTTAAATTCTTTGAGATTAAAACAACTAATGGTGGTAAGAATTTGCCTTTTTATTTACCTTGTCAAATTTAATTTGAAACTACAGTCGCCCACACATTTTAAAGAAGATTTGATTTGTATAAAACCCTAGTAACGTAAAATGACGGCAAAGGTGTAGGTCTCTGATTGGTCAATTTTAAGACGTCTTTTCTCGAATATCTTTTAGGCTAGATTTTTGTTCTTCGAAATTACACATCCGAGTGCAGCTCGTGTTTCCTCATTCGCTCTGGGGCGCGAGTTGTGAGACAGTCTGTACATATAAAGGGATGACCAGCAAGGTAATTAGAGCAAGCACATTTTGCTTCCTTTTAATAAAGTTGCCTCTTTAGAGAATCACAAGTTCTTTCTTGCCTGCCGTACTCTTCCAATCTATCCCCATTGAATTTTCTCATTTATTTCCGGTTACTATCAATTGTTTTCAAGGTATTTCCTCTACTGTTAAACACCGGAGATGACCTCATAATTATATTACTGAATCTTACGGATATTATTTTTACAAATAAGTGATAATTTTTTTTTTGTAAAACTTTGGGATAAGTTTATTAATATATTTAATATATAAATAAAGTAATATTTGGGTTTTATGTAAATTTTATCCTGTTCTGTTGATTAGTTTTGAAAGCACGAACTAACAAGCTGCATGAACTTATTAATACAATATTTTTGTTATAAATTTTACTATAAAATAACTAATAATTCGCGGGTGCTTTACTTTTCTTTTTGTTTTAAAAGTCGGAAAGATAGCTGTCGAAGTCCCTGTAATAAAAATGTAATAAGAGTAGTATTTTCTTGCCTATCTAACTCTCTTGTAAGTATAAATATGCCATTATGCCAATAAAAAAATGTTTAGTATATGACAGGAAATAATGCAGGTCACGAAGTATCGGCATTACAATGCTAACTATATATAGCTTTATACTTTTAGATTTCCACGGTGCATAAAAATTTACATAACATGAAACCCAAGAGTAAAGTTTGCACACTATATTTATTAATAATTTTCTATTTCCAGAATATCTCAATTTTATTCGAGAAATATTACTTATATTGCTATTTTTACACTAATATGATTGTTAGAGGTACAGGTAAATTTTTCACATGAATATACATAGTTTGAAATGCTTACTTTTATTGTGCTATCATTAAAGTAATGATATTTATAGTTCATTGTTTTTTTTTACTTATACAGATTTTAAAGAAATATAAATTTTTATTAATTATAATTCTTATTAACGTATTTTTTTTACATGTTGATAAGAACTATTTGTGATCCATATATAAATTTTCTAACTGTAGAAATAGACTATTTTGGCCTTAAGGATCAACATTAAATTAAATAAACAACGAAGAAAGAATTTGTGAAAAATTAAAAACCTCGCAGGGATTTGAACCCTAGATCTTCTCATATAGAGGGTAACTCCATTAAAGTTTATCACACACAAATATTTTTAAAAATTTTGTTGATGAGTTAATGTCAAAATACTCTATACTCTATAACATCGATTAAAAAGTATTTTTACTTCCTTGTACATAGTAAAGAAAGTATTGTAATCACGAAAAATTTCGGTTTTCAGGTTTCAACGGAAATATCCATTATGACAATCCCTGAATCCATTTTGACTAATTTCGTCGTGACGTCTGTACGTACCTACGTACGTATCTCGCATAACTCAAAAACGTTAAGCCGTAGAAAGTTAAAATTTTATATTTAGGACTATTATGACATATAGTCGTGCACCTCCTTTTTTGGTCATTACATAATTTCCAGAAGTGGTACTTTACTTGAAACCTATAATAGATTTCTATGAAAAACTATTTTAACATATAATCCAAAACTTTTCAAATTTGGGATATAAGACTTTTATGTCAATGGGAATAACATAGTAGATTTTGGTTAAAATAGGCTAACCGGAAGTGGCATATTACCTGAAGTTATTAACAGTTTTTCTTGAAAAAATGGTTTTATTTCGATTTTAGAAATAAATGCTTCAAATAATAGTTTTAGAGAATTAAATTATTCGTCTAGCTCAACCAATATTATATTAGCCCTTTGAATAAGCGAGATATATCAATTTAAAAATTAAATACTTTTTGGTTTTTGAAATAAAGCTTGCTATATAGATTAGGACAAAAAAATAAAAATTAATGGAAATGTCAAACTACGTCAAATACGTTCAATTTTATAATAGGCTACTTGCGTGGTACTGAAAATCTGATATCTATCACTAAATACCTAAACTAAAGTTGAAAACAACGTACAAATATAAATATTATTTTAAAAAAATGTTTTTTAATAAATTAAGAAAGAAGATTTTCTTTGACGTCATTATTTTGAACTGGAAAAAGGGATGTATATTTAAGAATGTAACCTGTAGATGGCGAGCGAGTGCGAGTTTTAATTTGATTTTGACATTAGTTCATATTTCTGTCACTGTCTCTCTTCTTTATTATTTATAATTTGCGAAGTTTCTGTTACTTGTATTACGTATTACGATTTGTTAAACAGGATTTTAAAGGATTTTAACTTAGCTTATACTCGTACAAGATTAAAATGACAAACGAAAGTATTAACCTCCAAACTATTATTTAAACGTTAAACAGATGATCTGTCATGTTTAAATTACCCGCACATGCCGTTGCTATTGGACGTACCGATGTTATTGCTTTACGGCCATTCATTGGTTCGGCGTAATTCTACTTGCTCTATATTAAAATTTCATTAATTATTTTCTGGCCAATTAATGAAAATTTTGCCAAAGAAAAAATATGGGTAGCTGGTTTTTATCGTCTCTTCAAAAATATTAAATAAAAAAATGGATATATATTTCATGTTGGTCTTGCGTACAAGAAAGTCGTCTGGAGTCCACATCAAATTTTTATTTAGTTTTTCAACTCCTCGCAGTTCGCAGATCTATATTAATGCGCCTTGCTCCTTTGTTGGTAATAGTTATTATATTTTACTGAATGCTGCCTTTCCAAGGCGTATATAAATAAAATAAATAAATAAATACAAAATAAAATTCCTAACTCGGAGTAGGCTATGAACAGAGAAACGTAAGTCTGATCATTATTCAATTCAAAAGTCAAGATGTCAAAAATGATCTTGAAATGTAATTTTACGGAGAAAAAAAAATAAGAAGGATACAATACATTGACATTCACAGTTTTCTTTTTTGTTTCCATTTCTAAAATAAGATTCAAGAAGAAAAACTTTGATGGCAAATTGACATTTAATTAAATATTTTTAAATTGACATACGTTTCTTTGTTCATAGCCTACTCCGAGTTAGGAATTTTTTTGAACACACTGTATATCATCACGGCTTATTACCCATTGCTGGGAGTGCCAATCTGCTTTGTACACAGATATCGGCAATGATGAAATATTTGCACCGTGCGGGTGTTTACCAGGTGTCACTTCATAGTTTAATAAATGTCATACTTTTGAAAATATTAGTTTTAATCGCGTTGTCTGGTAGCATGAACAACTGATTAAAGATTATTAGTGAGCAGTTGACTAGCAGTATTTTTGTCTGTCAATCGTTTATGGATTATTTTAGACAAAATACTTCAAATAACAGCTACAGAAAAATGAATTGTAGGCATCTTTTATTTGAAGTGTTTTCCTCTAAAATAATTCAGAAACGATTGAGAAAACATATTGCTAGTCAAATACTCGCTAATTCAGTTGTTCATGCTTATCAGCTAATGTTTTTAAATTACAGATTTTTTAAATATCCGTTACACCGACAGCGATTTATTTCAATTCAAAATTTATTATTACATTATATTATAGGCGATGTGCACAATTTTGAGCGTCAGCGCCTCTAACGGCTACTTTGGCGTTTCGAGAAAGTGATACAATTTACAATTTTATTTTGAGTTTTTGCTGTTGTATATGAATATTATACGTCATAGTATATTGAAATGAATAAAGAAATTATTTAAAATATTATATGTGAATCAAAAAAGTCAAAATACCAACGAAGGTACCGTGACAGAAAATATAATTTTTCTCTAATATATGTGATTTCTGTAAACCATTTTATCATACTTAGTTTTATATTATAATTTATAATTTTAGTTAAATATTATAAAATGCAGAATACATGGAAATTGCGATTAAAGAGTTGGAAAACTTGGATGTTTGGAAAGAAGAAAGTTTCTGCATATCACGATATCAATGGATGATGTTAGCATCTTTCTTTTATATTCGCAATAATTGACGAATATTCTTCATTGAAAATATACCAAGCTCTAAGTGGAATCAGTTGCACAAGCTCGGAAAGGAGAATACACGAAAAATACGAACCATGTGAATTTTTACTTGTAACATTAACATTACACAGGGGCGCACACAGGGGGGCGGTCCAGTAGGTCCGGACCGCCCCTATTATTGACAACTATTATACAAAATGTAAATGAAACAAGTACATTTAATTTAACCAGTCGAGGGCAAAAATATTTGTTAATAAGTTTTTCTCGAAATCGTATATTTTTTAGCATTTTTACAACCCCGTAAATTGACGAGTCGTTCCATATTTTTCTAATAATTTAATGCAGTAGCAACAGCTATGAAAAATTTTGTTTTAGCAATTGACAGTCCTGTCAGTTTTTGCAATTAAATTTTGACATTATTAATAAACTCGTTTATAAGGTAAAATTTTGTTAAAATGCTTACGTTTACGAAAAGCGAGTACACAGACATTGTAATTACTTATATATGGTTTATTTATTTATTTGTATCTTTATTACATTTTACTTTGTGATTAACATAAAGACACTGTCATGGCGTTGCCAACGCATTTGGACGGAGCCTTTTCCAAATCATTCTGTTCCTAATATTCGCACATCTGTAAATGTTGTACATTTTCGAGATTATCACAGTACGGAGTGACATATGACAATTAAAAAAAACAGTTATATCCATTTTATGTGCAAAAAGTTCTATGTTTTCAGTGCATAGCAAACTTTAATTTTGCGAACGGCTTGTATTGTTCACTGATGAGGCTGGATTTACTAGAGAAGGTGTCTTTATTGTAACACAATACACATATCTGGACAGATAAAAATCCTCAAGCTGTAAAAAATTTCTTTAAAAATTGTTTGGAGGGGAACAATAAATGGACGACTAATTGGTACTGATATATCTCGTTTCAATGGACAAGAGTGTGTACTTACATTTTTTAAGTAACTATCATGATTTGTCGACGATAACTCAACTCATAACTTCATAACTATACTAAGACTCTATTCACACATGTTTAGAAGCCCGTTTTAAGACAATTTTACAATTTTGTTACCGAAAATTTAAATTTATTTATTTTAAAAATTGTACTATTACGAATTTATTAATAAAAATATCAGTGCGTTGATCGTTTATTAAATACTGTGTCTACAAGAAAGCAGACACCAGCCGACAATTTTTGTGCTGCGTGTATTGAACTTGAATTCAGACAGCAGAGGGCAGCAGTGATGTTTTCCATAAGAACATAGGCGTGTAACTAAATATCTAACAACTATTTAAAGAATTTTAACGCAAAAAACTTGAAGATTATGAAAAAAAAATATTAAAAAAATACTGTTGCTCTCGACGAGTTACATTACTGGTTAAATATAATGTACTTATTTCATTTACACCCTGTATAAAAACAACAAATACATATGGAAAACTGCTAAGCAGATTATAAATAAATAAATAAATAAATAAATAAATAAATAAATAAATAAATAAATAATAAAAATCCACTAAATCCTATTTTACTTTTCACAAAAAGGCCACAGTTACGAATTTAAAAAAATAGTACGAAAGCGGATTTTTATTTCTGGGAGGTCAGTTGGACCGCCCCCAAAAAAATATCCTGTGTGCGCCCCTGACATTACATGTACAAAATATATAATAAATAGACTAATTATGTCAAAAATAGACCTTCTATATGATACGAATGCAAGTATTATACAATTTTAAGATAATTTTCTGCTTCTTTTATTATATTTTGTTCAAATTTTAACTTAAGAAACACATTTTTATATAATTCATTGTTTCAATCATTCGACCATTGTTTGAATTTTATTCATACGATAAATATCTTTTACAAGGAGAAAATATGTAAACCTAAAAGAATTCTTCATGTAAGTAAAAGATATCTGTTGAAAAGTTATTTTCTTACGCGTATATTCCTCATATAATATTCTACGAAATTTATAAAATTTCATACTTCAATCGGTAATTTTGTCAGAATTATTACATCTTCCATTGCATCACATAATATTTGACATTCTATCATTCGCATTCATTGCAAACATTTTATAAAATAGATATTTTAAAATTATTCTGACATAAAACATAACCTTGTTATGTTTCAATGAGTAACCACTTTTATCATTTTTGTCCGCTGTCGGCGCTGACTACTTTTGTGCACACCGCCTATAAGGAACAATTAAATTGCACTTAGGTGAGTAATTACGAAACCCATTAGTAGTTAATAGGAAATACACTAGAATTGAACCTGAGCAGACTATTCTCCTTGTCCATTCGACCATATTGTCCTTCCTGTTCTAAACTGTGCGTGCAACCGGGCGAATACAACTCTGTGCTGGCTCCAGCATCTGGCGCATTCGCACAAGTCGGCATCGGCAATCGGCATATGACGCCGCGCGGCGCGGTGCAGTGGACAGCGGCAAGCTAATACATGCTACATAGACGCCTCCATTCGCATGTTCATATCACACTATATGCGGTGACTGTCTTTGATGTGCATAAGAGCCACACTTGCAACCGACGATCTGACATCTAGTGTCAAAGCCAAGGGAGATAATAGAATATTCAATGTTTCGTCTGCACTGTCTGCACTTTTTCTTTTATTTCCATTTAAATCTCATACTTTCAGCATTTCAAAAATGAAGCTAGTTTCTTTTAACAGATTGGAAATCAGGAGCGGCTTGTCAGAAAGAGTAATTACTGCTTTATTTTATTATTCTTGGGAAATACTGGCCGGAAAATAGTGCAACTGTTTAATAAATCATGTGCAAATAACACAACTAGCACAAACTGCTGAAATATTTTAAAAATCCATGTTTGTTCTTGTCAATTTTGGCCCACGTACCGAAAATCACATTTTTATATTTTGCGTTCATAATGAAGTCATTATGATACGATATTTATAGTTAATTGACAATTCATTTTAATAATATAATGTCAAAATTATTATTATTATTATTTTATTTAGGGAAGATTATTTACATGAAAATGTACAAATGGTTACAAATATAATCAAAAATTGAGTAAGTAAATGTTAATTGTAGAAGGCGCAAAATATAAAAAATAGTATAAAGAACTCATTTTACTTTCAGGGTTGTTATATACCAAATAACAACCTAGAGCGTGTTATGAGTTGTTTCTATGGTGATGTCAATAAATTGATATTGATACTGGGATAAAGCCTAAAAAACAAACAAAAGAATGCATAGCCTACCTATTCCGCAAAATCTATTAAAACTTTCTGATCCATAATCCGTAGAATATTAAAAATTATAGTCGGGCGTTAAACGTTGAACGCACCACGGGAGTTAAACGGACAATAATGCCTTCGGTCAACGTACACATCTCGGGCCAGAGGCCTTCGAAAAGTACACTGTTGACCTCAGGCGTTATTGTTCTTATAACACCCTTGGTACGTCAATTACTATTTAAGCATCAAAGCAACAAAATATTTTGACAAGTCTATGAATCAGGATTATTTTTAATTTCCTTTAACAGTAATTACGACTCGAGGGTTGCTTACACCTGAGACGAACGAACTAGAATTTGCGATATTAATTTTTTTAAATACATCCCTGAATCCTGTTGCTAAGGTCATTTTAAATGCCTCCTGGTATTGAGTACAATTCTAATCATCTGTAACGAAATACATAAGGGTTAGTTTCCTTTCAAATCAAATATAGGGAAATGTTTTCAAAAGAAACCACATCTAGTAAATAATCTAAACGTCAACTTTCATTCACTAGTCATACTATAACATGTAGGTATATTTTTTTAAAGAACCTTCCTAATTTCTTATACTACAACCCGCCACTGTTGAAAATAATTATTCTCAATTTGCTTCACAAAAGTGAAAAATTTGTGTTATAGTTTTAGTTCTATTGAAAACTTGCAGGGTATTATGAAAAAGAAAATTACAAAAAAGTTGGCCAAGAACTAAAGAAAAGTGTCAGTAAAAGTTTAGTGAAATTTGAAAATCTTACAAGAGAATAGTGTGAGTGTGAAAGAGTAATAGTGAATATGAATCAACGCTTCCCTGTGAAGTTTAAAAAAAAGGTGATGCAGAACATTTTTAACAGCATCTGAGTATGGTTATGTCTTTCATGTACATTACGAGTATTACTTTTAAATTACAATTATAACATTTGTAATACGTTTACAAATAATATCTTTAAAGGTATTATGTAATAGCGTTATTGAAAACATTTACATGTACATTGTACATAATTAAATTTATAATATTAACAAGTATACAGGAGTCTTCCTATTCTAAATTCTTGGTTATTTGGTCATTACAAGTGCCATGTGTCCCGGGTAGGTTTTCTTTTAATAAGTACTTAGTACCTATCTAGTTATTTGTGACAAGTTTCATCTTTCGCTAATACACCTTTTCAGTTTAGAGACAGAAAATATGTGCAATCTTTAACAACTTTGAAAAATTTCTCGAAAGGAGTTACAAAAGTTTTTATTGAAGCTAAAATGTCTAACGATGCAAATTTTCACCGAGAATACAGGTATTTTAGTGACTGCAATATTTTAGACGTTTCGTTTGACAACCCAACTGGCAGCTGTTTGTGCCATTTTACTTACTATTTGCAGATATCGAAAAAGATAGCTGTTAGATCTATTGCAGACATTGTAAACACTTTTATATTTTCTTTAACTTTAGTATTTATTTATATGGTTTATTCCTGTAGAGTTTATTCTGTTTTCATGTGAGTTAAAACACAGTGTTACACCAAATGCATATTTTTGTTACTCTTCTATTATACAGGGTGACAGTGAAAAACGGGCCACTCAAAACAACTTTTTACCTCCCGCTACCCTTGGTAAGGGAGGTATAGGGATCGTGATAAAAATCGCATATCGAGATTTTGGTAAATGAGCACATTTTAATGTCCCTAGAATCCAATTTTAACATTTTCACGATGATGTCTGTGTGTATGTATATGTGTGGATCCTCCACTTTAACTCAAATACTATAATTCAGAAAATTTTGAAATCTTGAATTTCGAACCTTTTCTGTAATGGAAAGAGCCCATTAGATTTTGGTGTAAATTGGATAACCGGAAATGGCACTTTACTAGAACCTCAAACTAGTTTTTCTTCGAAAAATATCTTTAAATATTATTTTTTCGACATTAATGTTATTATAAAAATTAAAGATTATTAAATTTCTACAGATTTGCATTATTACTTTTTCTATATATTTTATAGATAAATTTATAAAATTATCTATAATTTAAATCCCGGAGCCTACGCTTTAAACAAACAAAACTGCTTCGTTGCGCAATTATTGAACTATATGTAACTGACAGATAAATGTCACTGTCAAAGAACTAATCATTTCAAATTAATAATAGTAACGTTTTAAAAAGAAAAAAGTAAATAGAACAATAGAAAAGGAAATCAATACAGATTCCAGCATATGTAAATATGTAGGTATGTATTTAATTAATAAAAATTAACGATTTGCAAAAAAGTTTAAGCTAATTCTCATTTTTGGATTAGTGAATACTATTTTATTCCAGTATTTAAAATTTAATCTTCATTTTATTATCAAAAACGGTAGTTACTTGGATTAGATTAGACTATATTTTAAGAAATAAACTGCCGAAATTAGAGTAAAATTCGCTAATCCAAAAATAAGGATTAGCTTAATCTTGTTTGTGACTCGGGCGGTACTTGGCGGGAGGTATTGTGGTGGCCACACCAGATTTTTTATTTAAAGTCTTTTTTTAATTTCTTTATATAAGTGTTTATAAAGTACGCTTAGAGGCTCACAAATCATGGTAATTGGCATGATGGTAGCGCTTTCGGTTTTACCGGAAGAGACATTAACTTTCATAATTTCAAATGGGACATTTATATATTTTTATATATTTAGAATCTACTAAAATTACGAATTCAACGATATGCTTGAATTCATTTTTGATGTAGAAATAAATTACACAAACGTAAGATAAATTATGAATAATGGGCCCGTCCAACTTATTTTGAATTTTTTATGTTACGAAGAATTTAAAAATAAAAATTCCGTATTTTTGTTTTCTTGAAATTATGGTTAATAACGCCTAAAATAATTATTAAAGTTTTGGCGCGAAAGTTGTGACGTTAGTGTCACTCCGTCATAAGTAGAGAGAACCGACATACGTTACCATTTATAATGGTAATATAATATATAATAAATGATGCAAGAATAAAAATACGTATCCATTACAAATTGTGATCAAAAATCTTTAGAGCTAGTGGTAATAAATAAACGAGATAGTTACTATATCATTTCAAAATATATATTTTTTTGTTTGATTTACTTACATGAATAGGTATAGGAGTAGTGTTAAATGATAATTTATGAAAAACTTCCATAGTACAATTATACACAAATAAAAATCAGGTAAGTAATATTAATAATTTTTGCTCGTTTTCAGAATCAGATTAATCATTCGTTTTAATTAATGTAATTTTAAGACTTTCTTTAATATGATATTGAAGGTTATTATACTCACCAAGTGCCATTATTTTAATTAAAATTATTACTACGTTTACATGCAATTTTGAAAATGGTTTCAGTTTTCAGTCAAAATTATATAAAACTGGTTACATGCAGTTTACAAAACAAGTCTAAAAATTGATTTGAAATCAGTTTCGGTGCATGCGCATTTAGCTGATGTAAGTGACAGATCCTCTTCACTCCAAATACTTCATTCTGCTATTATTCCAATTATTTTTTATAGTTCGTACCACTACGCACTAAAACTAAACAACCGTCAGTTTATTTGAAGGCTAGTAACACAATGCCATATAAACGTTATGCTCTGTACGCATGCGCAGTATCGAAACTGAATTTTAAGTGTTTACGTGAGTAGTTTTGAAACTAGTTTTCAAGTCCAACCCATGAATTTTAGTTTTGGTTTGACATTATTCAAAACCGTTTTAACATTGTATACATGGCGTTTTCAAAACTAAAAACGTTTTAAAAACGGTTTCAAAACTGCATGTAAACTCAGTAAGTATTTAAACTATTTTCTATTTATAATTAAATACAACAATGACAGTATTGATTGCAATAATCAAAGCGTAGTGCATAATAAAAAGTAATTCAACATTTACATTTCTATTTACTAAATGATTACAACAATGACAAGTATTGAGATTACAATAATTAGAACATAAATTATAATTTTATTGATTTACTAGGTAAATTTTCTATTGATCTTAATAAAAATTACTCGGATATATTAAATATGTGCATGTTAGAGTATGTGTAAAGCCAATCGCGAATTTATGAGCAAAATATGCATGGCCCACTGTACAGTGACATTTTCACAGGGTAACTGGACGACTGTAATGACGCTGACGTCACAACATGGCGATCGTTTTACGCTAAAAACTTTAATTACATTATTATAGGTATAAAAATACAAAATATGTACCAATTTTTATTTCGTTTTCATTTATTTATATTCAAAATTCACATGCGACATGTAATTTCTAAAAAATCGAAGACTTGGACGCCCATTAACCTGCGAAGCCATGATATCAGGCAGGCTGTGAAAACAGTTGCCTTATATTGAGTAATATGTAAGCTAATTGTTTAAATAGTTATTTTTGTAAAATTCTATATTTTGTTACAAAAAAATGATTAATTTGGTATCACAGCCTACCTGCTATGGCTTACCAGGTTAATTAATCATAATTTTCACTTACGTTTTTGTAATTTATTTCTTCAACAAAAATTAATGTCAAGCATATCCATGAATTCGTAATATCGTAATTTTCCAATTTCCAAATATAGGTATATAAAAATATACAGGGCGTCCCATTTGAAATATGAAAATTAATGTCACTTCCGATTAAACATGAAACGCTATCATAGCAAATACCATTATTTGAGCCATTAAGCCTAGTTCACAAATATACCATCAAAATTAAAATATAATTATACCTTAAATGAAAAAATTATTTTGAGTGGCCCGTTTTTCATTGCCACTGTATACTCCATATAAATCGACGTATTCCATTCAGTTTCTTAGTTGGAAGACACTAATATAATAACAATGGTAAAACTTTATGAATATTACAAAAGCTCAACGATTATTATTATTATTATTATTATTGCTACTCAATAAAAATGAATATTGTGTTCTTTAGACCACCACTATAATCGTTTACAAAGGACTCGCTCTGTAAAAAATACCTACGAGAAATGTTTTTTGTTACACTCCATATAACTGACAATATTTTCTAGTCCAATATGAGCTTTCTTGAACAAAAGAGTCACTCGAGACGTAGGTTACCTACTTCATTAAATAGAATGGTCTTAGGTAACTGCACTATTATTAACAATATACTCGGGGAGAATGGAACATTTACTTGTAAAGTACTCCATTCCTTCTAATGCAAAATTATTAAATATTTTAATATTGTAGTGATTCATTGTTTTTTTATGATTTGGGATAATATTTTTTTATGTAAGGGCATAATTTTTTTGTTAAAATACCTTAACCGAAGCTGCTTAGAAAAGTGACTTTATACACCTTTTTTTACAAAACATATTATACTAAAAATATACCTATACCGGGTGGTTTATTTACAGATCCTATCCCAATTCAGCACCAATCGATAACCGACACAAATCGAAGTAACATTCTCATTCTACCAATACTAACCGCAGTTCAGCTCCAAGCGCTGAATTGTACAAAACACCAACAATAACCTCCCAGAATTTTCCAACAGTAAGTTCTGTGCGTTAGGTAACGTTATTGTTGGTATTTTTTTGTAAATAGTTGTGCTCAGTACAAGCTCTGGCCATGTACATATCCTACGCCAATTCAGCGCTTACCGCTGAATTTGTAGAAAGTTACTTCGGCTTGTGTCGGTTATCGATTGGTGCTGAATTGGGATAGGATCTGTATATAAGCTACCGGGCGTAACACGAAGAGCGGGCCATAAGCGATTAACATGGGGTAACAGTTTCTCATTGCGCAAGAGTGATCTATTAATTTTAGACAACAATGCTTCCAATAAATTTTGTAGAGAATGAGGTATTCCGGTGTTATGGAATTTATGCAAAATAGTAACTTTTTTGTATAGTTTACATCTTTATATAGTATAACGTAGAACGCCCGCCGTCGCCGCCACTGTAAGCGAGTCTATTTATAGCGGTGACGTAATCGCGCTAGTAGCCGGGGGCCGTAAGAGAACAGGTCGCGACGTGTTTAATTACTTCCGGTCGCCTGAACCTTTTGTGTTCATTGTTATTAGGCGGTCGAACATTCTAGGGCTTTTCTAGAAGATAATGGCAGCTGTATAAAAGGGACGCAGCCATGCTCAGGAAAGTTAGTTAATTACATGCAGAGTCAAAGTTAGTTACATGGAGTGTTAGAGAGTAAAGTGTTAGTGAGAAGCACAGCAGTATCGTAGTGAACGTATGCAGTTGGTGTCGAGTAGGTACTCCGGAAGTTACTGGTATATTGGGATAGCTGTGGATGTAAATAGTCGGTATTGTTGACCAGTATTGGGAAGTTATAGTGTACAAGGACAGTAACGGCGAGTCGGGAAGTTACTGGTATACCGGGATAGCTGTTAAGGAGAATACTCGGTAGTGTTGAAGAGTATTGGGAAGCTAGGTATACGGGGACAGTAACGGCAAGTGGAAGTGAATACTCGGCAGTGGTGTTGAAGAATTGTGGCATACGTACAGTCGGTGATACTGAGGCTGTGGAAGTTAGACAGAGAGTTACATAAATAGACAGATAGTGTTGTGAAAGAGGTGACTTCTGTCCGAGCAGTTGAATATACAGACGCTGTTGAGTCAGTTGAGTATATAGACGCTGTGGAGGTCGGTAGGCGGACAGTTGAACGTGATATAAGTATATAGCGATATAAATATAGTGATATAAATACCGCGTAACCAGTCAACAAGAGTCTGCAACAGACCGGCAGTCGAAGATTGGAACGCGTAGTGAAATAAATAATTTGTAATATCGAGGAAATAAATAGTAGTGTTAATTGGATAAATAAATAGTGTTAGTGTTATCTAGTTAATTATAGTTTTAGTCTTAATTAGTTTTTAACAATTGTTTAATATTAGTAATAGTAACTTTCATTATAGTTTAATAAACGCTTAATTTTAATTATTAATAATTGTCTAATATTTACACTTCACCCAAATAAATAAAAACGTTAAAATAGGAAAATATAATAAAACATATTTAGGAAAAGTTTTCATTCATAATTTAATGTTAGAAAATTAAAATTTTTATTATTCTAGAAACGTCCTTGAAAACTGTGAAGTATATAGTATAGTTTTGCCACTTCACATTGAATATATACTGTTAGAAATACAGATGGCGCTAGTAGTAACTACGGTATTTTGTATTTGATATTTATTCACTTTGTTTGCATTAATTATTACGTGTTTCTTTGATTGGTAGGTATATATTTATTTACCTACGTTTTGTATTAAAAACATATATGAAAATAATATATCTCAGAAATATTGTTTACTATTTTCCTTAATGCCCAGTTGCACCGCTATAGGCTTACACAAAAAATTCCATCGAACACTTAAAATTTAAGTGCAGCTGGGCATAAATAAGCTTAAAATATATAAATCGCTCTTAGGCCTTTTTTCATTTAAATGCATCAATAATTACTAGTGTTTCCTTTTCATTAGCAAATAAAGAACAATAAAATTATACAAATACATGAAGATATAATGTAGACGGTAGAACTTGAACCAAAATATTATGTATATTTATTTATGAGGGATAACTGTCGGAGCACCCAATACCATTTCCAAAATTAACGATAACTTAATTATACAAGTGGCTAAAGCTGAATTTGTCGTTGCCCTTATAGCGAGAGTTCTAACGTTCATCTGTTAGCGACCCCCTCATTCTACGTTGAACGGTTAACGCTATTACTTGTATAATAAAACTAAATTTATACTATTACTCCCCCGTGGCCAATAATGTACTTGATTTTACAGGAAAACTTAGTACATAACTTAACCGTAAATATAATTAACTCCAAGTTATGAACTATAAAATCCACGACGGAGTACACGCGTAGGTACACATTAAGTTTATTAAATTCTTAATTTCATTTCCTCTGATTGTTCGTAAACGATTGCATACCCAAGTTGCTGTTTGGATATGAAGTAGGTAGATGAAGTTTGAAGTTGAAATATTTAATATTCACTAATTTGTTCAGCAGGGGCCCTGATGAACGGAGTTAATTAGTGCCAGTATGCTGGTGAGCATGTATTTATTATACAGGTATGTTGTAACTTAATGTAAATTGCTTTAATAACATGAATTTAGAAATTTTTCTGAGTCGTGCCGGTCATTTTCACACAGCTATTCCTTTTAATTAAATCTTAACAAACTTGTTTTATGTATAGGTAAGTACACAGTTTTTGTATAAAACACAAGTCTATAAGATCTGATTTAGGGTGGATTGCATGAAAATGGGTTAACCCTCGAGTTATGTTAATTCAGGGTTACATACATAAAGAGAGAGTTACCAGCCTGTTTGACAGCTAACCTCGAATCAAAAAATAACACACTTCACACGTCATATTTAACACAAAATTACTTTTTTGTGTTAAATGTGACGCATAAAACACAACATTACTTTTTACCTCCCGCTACCCGTGCTAAAAATCGCATATCGAGATTTTGGTAAATGACCACGTTTTAAGGTCTCTAGAATCCAATTTTAACATTTTTCACGATGATGTCTGTGTGTGTGTCTGTGTGTATGTATGAATGTGTGTATGTGTGTGTGGATCCTCTACTCTAAAGCTTGATTTACATTAGCGGTACAATGACGGTACAATAAATAAGGGTACGGTGACGGTATGTAAATCAGTAAATAATAAAGGGTCGTCATCGTACTGTCATTGTACCGGGAATGTTGATGTAAATGGTTCCATTAAAATACATTGGAGCAAGAAGTATCCCTACCGTCATCGTACCGTCATTGTACCGCTAATGTAAATCAAGCCTAACTCAAATACTATCATTCAGAAAATGTTGAAACCTTGCATTTCGAACTTTTTCTGTAATGGAAAGAGCCCATTAGATTTTTGTGTAAACCGGATAACCGGAAATGGCACTTTACTAGAAGCTCAAAATAGTTTTTCTTCGAAAAAACCCTTAAATGTTATATTTTCGAGATTAATAGTAGATATTATAAAAATTAAAGACTATTAAATTTTCTAAAGATTTGAATTACTACTTTTTCTATATATTTTATGGATAAATTTAAAAAATTATCTATAATTTAAATCCCGGAACCTACGCTTTAAACAAAGAAAACTCCTTGGTTGCGCAGTTATTCAAATGTATGTAACTGAGAGATAAATGTCTTTGTTAAAGATTAATAATCAATAATCATTTCAAATTAATAACAGTAACGTATTTAAAAGAAAAAGTAAATAGAATAATAGAAAATGAAATCAATACAGTTTCCAGCATGTGTTATTATATATAAAAATTAACGATTCGCAAAAAAGTTTAAGCTAATTCTCATTTTTAGATTAGTGAATTCTATTTTATCCCGGTATTTATAATTTAATCTTCATTTTATTATCAAAAAAGGTAGTTACTTGGATTAGATTAGACTATATTTATGAAATAAACTCCCAAAATTAGAGTAAAATTCGCTAATCCAACAAAAATAAGGATTAACTTAATATTTTTGTGACTCGGGCGGTAATGGCGGGAAGTATTGTGTTGGCCACACCAGATTTTTTCTAAAATTAATAGGTAAAGAGATATCACCAGTTCAAAATTTTAACAATCGATATCCTATGTTCGGGAAATAAGTAGACACCCGGTATGTATATGTATATATTACTTATTACTAAGTGCAACTTAACTAGTAACGGTACAAACGGGCGTTAATGTAATAATGAGTCAGATTTATGCATAATTTTGAAACTTAGCTTTGTATGCTTTTATAAAATAATGTCGGAAAAAGACTTCCATTATAACCATTAAAGTATCAAGTTCAGAATCGTAGGGGTGGAAAATAAAAAAGTTCCCCTTGTTGAACTCGCGACCTTTTGCGCATCGTTCACTGTGAGTTATACGCCTGGCCCGATAACACATATTTCCCGATTTTTAAATCAGTTAAATAAATTTATGTCCAGGTGAGAAGAAATGAGGCACAGGCAGCGCTCTCTAAATGCGTGTGTACTTATACTGCAATGATAATAAATGAAAATTATGTGACTTGCTTTTTTACCAATTTTCTGATGATTTATGGAAAAGGAATTTCACGGAGAAACGAAAATTGAAAATAATAAGAATGCCCTAAAAACCTACATTCACGCGCAGATGAAAAATTAAGTCTTTTCATATCAAAAAACGTTTTTTTCCTCATTATTGTATTGCTCTAAGTTAATAATATATGGCCAATTTTTAAACTAACAAGATTAGGTAATAATTAACTATTATGGAATCAAATGGAAGGTTTTATGAACTAAATATTTTTACTTCCAAAGTATATAAAAAAAAAATTATTCACATGACACTCGAACTTTTGACAGTATTTTTATACATGCCATAAAACATATAAAACCGAATCGAATTCGTTAATTTAAATAAATTTAAATTTACTATAGAATTATAATTATTCTGTCCTTTACAAAACTATGGATTATGCTAATTTAATTCGTAATAAAATATAGTGAAAAATCTATACACATATTTTGAGATTAAAGTGAGGGTGGATTACATGCTGAGTAATCTTAACCACCGCCTGAGAAAAAAGTAGTGTTCGGATCTCTAGCATGTTTCATAGGTTGAGTAATACTAATTTCTCTTTGCCCTCTTAGTAAAGTTTCGCGTAAAATTTTACTATTGAAATGGGAACATTGTTCTCGGATTAGGTAGATTTATTTTTACATTTTGACAATTATTGAAAGTTCTTTTTCTGATATTTTCAAAGTAAAAATTAAAGAAATTTTCTAAAACCTAATTGTTCGATGTCATATTATCGAAATTAAAAGATAAACAGTTTTTTTGTGAATATTTATTTAAGGATTTTAAAACTGTAAATCAGACTTTTAAATTTATTCCTATAAAAGCCTTTATATTAAGCATGAAAATTACCTGCTAAAACTACTCCCGAAGATTGCCATTGAAGCCATTAGAGGCGGTGACGCTAAAAATGTGTATAGTATGGCTAGCGAATGAAAGTTGACGTTTATTTAATAGATGTGGTTTCTTTTGTAAACATTTCCCTATATTTGATTTGAAATTTTTGGACTTCGTTACAGAAGATTAGAATTGTACTCAATACCAGCAGGCAATTAAAATGAACATAGCAACAAGATTCAGTGATGTATTTAAAAAAATTAATACCGCAAATTATTGTTCGTGAGTCTCAGGTGTAAGCAACCCTCAAGTCGGAATTACTGTTAGAGGAAATTAAAAATAATACTATTTTATATAATTGCCAAACTAAATAGTTTAAAGATTAAAATATTTTGATATAATCCACATAAATGAAAATGATTTATGTATATCGAAGACTGTTCCTCAACAGTGAATTTTTCTGTAACTGAGTTACTATGAACTGCGTTCAAATTAAAGTGGATAAATAAAGAAGACAAATTTGTGAAAAATTCATACTAGACTAGATTAGGGATTGGAAGGCTCTGGGTTCAAATCCCAGTAATATCCATGAATTTTACACAAATCCGTCTTCGTTATAAACGAAAAATGTTTAAAATATTTTAAACGCACCACTGTTTTGATATTCAGTTACCCTAGTCGGCCATCTATTTTCAGCCAGACATAGTAATGTATTTCAGTGCTTTCCTAGTCCAGTATTTAAATGCGTTCATGCAAAAATTTCAAACCTGAATATTTTGTACAATTCTATTCTTCTCTAGGGTTTCAAATGAAACCACATTTATAAAATAATATAAAAGTCAACTTTCAATCGCTAGTCATACCATATAATGCTTATAGCACAAATTGATACATGTATATGGATATTCACCAATGTTTACATGCAAGAAGAAAAGAATGAAATTAAGAATGGAAATGAATGTACGTCTGTACACTATTATTCAGCGAAATTACGAAACTAATTTTCAATTTGGTCACTTCCAATTCGTTCCAATATCTTTGTGCTCTCCGTTTGTATTTAACCCTAGTCCGGTTTTGCTGTGTCCGTTGGACACACTCGAATATAAAAGTATGAAAATTTAATAAATGCAATAAGATTGGGAGCTCTCTATCATTGACTTTGTAAATTAAAGTATATTATAAACAATTCCTGGAAAGATAAACCGGTTTTGTTGAAAAGGTTTCATTTTAAGCAATTTAAAAATGTAAGCGTCTACAACCACAAGGACATACCGGTGTTAGTGTCTCTGCCTGTGTTCTACGCACTGCACTGAATTTTTGAAATTTTTTTAACGCAATAATTTTTTTTTTAAATAAACATATATTTGTTGGTAAACAGATAGGATTTTATATTATTTATACTTTTTTTTTGTAGGAATGATTCTTGGATTCAAGCTTCTAAGTAGTTTTTAATTCTTTTTTATTAGATTAAAGGTTTGACAACGTTTCGGCCTTGATTAAGGCCATTTTCAAGTCAGCAACAATTGTAATTTACATGGAGTCAAGTTATGTGAAAAATAATAAATAATTTGGAATTGGTTAATATCTTTTTTTTAAAACCATGTTTGAGTCGATAAATCTCAACCTGCGCAGGCTGCGGAGTCAACTCGATTTAAACAACATTTTTATCTAAAAAGCGGTAATCCAGAAAAATCTAGCGTAGCTCAACATATGTTCATTAATAATCACAAAGTTAACAATTCTAATATTAAACTTTTAAAACATATTAATAATGATAGATATTTAGATGCATACGAGAGTTTAATAATAAATATAAAAATAATTTGATGAATGCAGATCTCGGTCCCGTACCAAACTCAAAACTTTTCGATTTAATACAAGGTTAAAATTTTATTGGACGATTTAAAATTTAATAACTCATTATTACTGGACGAAATTTATCTTAGTTTATAGGTAATCATTCACCTGTGACTCCCGTCCCTAAATAATCTCAGTCTCTCCCTTGTTTTTCAGAGTTGTTAGGACCTCTGGCATGGTTGACATGTTGAGTAATCTTCACTACTCTGTTTAACGTTCCCTTGTTGTACTACTGATGATGAGAACTTAGTTCTCGAAATACGTATTTAGTTTTTATTAAAATTAATTTTCAGGTTAAGGGGTGATTATAATAGTTTTAGACATAAATCCTTGGCTATCTAGACTAAAAGCTCATAAAAACTGCAAGTTTATAATTAATTTTTACGTTTGTATGAAGAGCTAAAATAATCGTTTTACGTGATTTGAATGCAGAATTTAAATCTCAATAACTTTTGTTTGAAGTATTTTTGCACAAAATAATTAGGTAGCGTTGGCGCAAAGAAATACTGATTTCCCGTGTTAAACGTATATGTTCCACTTTTCGATTTACACCCTGTGCATTATTATAATTTCAAATTTTTCGATATATTTCAGTGTAAAGTACATTATATTACTTCTTAAAATAACAGAGAAACATATTTTGTAAATTTATTGTAAGATGTTTGTATAAATATAACTAATTAATTAGTAAGTATTATATAAAGCATGTTGCCGATAAAAAAAATTGTGTTTGGGGAGTCAGTTGTGCACCGTTGGTTGTACGAAGCTGCAGTCGTGGTGAGTAAACAATATTGTGTTCTTTGTGTGTTACCATAGGTTTGAATATTTTCTAACATTATATTGATTATTTCATTTACAATTTCTATACTCACTTAATTATTTTAGGTTATTTTATTACCACAAACTCTAATTGCAATTAGAATAATTGGTAAATGTACAGTAAAATTTTTGAACAAATTAACAAATTGGCATATATTTATCTTTCTCACAAGAAGCGTGTGCGATACCGATAAAGCCTGCTTTATAGATTGCATAGAATAGAATAGAATAAAATGGTTTAAGAAATAGAATGGAATAGGAATAGAAATTTTTAATACCATTTATAGTTTACATGGAATAGAATAAAATGTCACTTTTAGAATAAACTGAATATTCATTCTTGTGCACTAATTTCACTGTTTATGAAGTAGATATATGTCATTTTGACAATTGTGTGATTTGTGACAGAATGATTAATTAACATTGATTATTTATATTTACGTGATGAAATGAAAAGTACAGATAGCGATCAGTTTTTTAAGTACACCCGTATGAATGTATCCTTATTTACAAAATTACTACAAAAAATTACATCGGAATCACAAAAATATCATCGGAGTAACCCAAATGGAATAGGAACAGGAGTGGAATAGAACAGGAAATAAAATATGGTTATTTCGTATTCTATTCTGTGCTATTCTATTCCATTCTATGCAAATATAAATGGTTTCGTGCATATGCACTGGTTTATATTTTTATTCCCTTTGCTATTCTATTCTGTTCTATTCCATTCTGTTCTATGCAATCTATAAAGCCTGCTTAAGGATAGATACAATACGCTTGTCTTTCAAAAATTCATGTTGTTTCGACTAAGTTAGGACATTCCATTGTAAAACGATGCTCACAATGCTTTCGCTGTACCGTAAGTTTATTTATTAATTCATATACATTACCCTGATTCACAGCCGTACGATTAACGTAATTTTCTGTCAGTGTCATTGAAAATGACAGTTTGTCAGTATCTTATTTTTTTATATATTAGGTTTTACATTTACTAAAAAACTTACCAGTTGATTTAGTTTTGAATTTTGAATACTTTTACTGTAACATATATTTTTATAATAATAAAATAACAGTAGTATCTTATGTACCCTCATAAAAACTAAGTGAACGACACTACTGAATGTCAGAACAAAATCTTGATCCATACAATTGATCGGACATCTTTCAATAATTTTACTGTATAATATATATTACAGAGAAAATAATTCATGAGTCACGTGACATGTTTTCAGCCAATCAACATTCAGAATCTCCCTAGTTACATGTCTATCACAGCGATGATAAAAAACAAAGAAATTATCACCTTATTTATATGCGTTACTAAGGGATTTGTTTTCTTTATTTGACTTGACAATTAATTTTGAGTATAAAAATGTGCGATAATCGTTGGGTTGATATTAACAACGATGAAAATAATAAGGCAATTATCAAATTAACCATGTTGTAATACAATATATTAAAAGTGAGATTAGCAGCATACACAATGTGTCACAAAAATTCATTATATTCTCTCATTAAATATAAGCTCGTGATATGATTAATAATCGAAGATATTGCTCGTGAAACCGACGCAGCACAATCTGCAACTCGGTTTCACTCGAGAATATCATCGATGATAATTATATCACTTCTTATATTACGTATGAGAATTTATTTTATGCAAAATATGGTTCATCACTTCTATGGCTACACACTACTGTCAAAAAACGACAGTAATATAATTTTGTCAATTTTAAAATGCAACATTATAAATAGTATTGCAGCACAGGAGATTCCTCCAGAAGTCATGAGAAATGGTGTCATTCTTTCTGCGACCGCCTAAGATATTGCCTCAATGTGAATGGGGGTATTTTTGAACATTTATTACATTACAATTATGAATTTTTGTAAGCCAAAGTTTGCCAAGATGAGCTATATTAAAGTTTTGATTTTTTGTTAATCGTATTTATTGGAAATAAGTTTTGATAATACAAAACTACAAATTTTGTATGTTGTTGGTATGCTGCATTTTAAAATGGACAAATATTACATTGCTGTCATTTTTTGACAATAGTGTGTAACCATGGAAGTGATCGACCATATGTCGCATGTTAAAATAAATTCCCTGCATAAAAAAGTAAACGGGTAGGTACGGTACCGCACAGTACCTCTGTCATTCCAAGACAGAAAAGTTTAGTCGGCTAGTCGAATTAAAAGCCACAATAATGAGGGTTATTGCCATAATAGGACTGTTGCAAAAATTTTTATATAATAATAATAATATTTTATTTGTTAAGAGAAAAACTGCTCTATACAAATAGAGAGGTAACATTTACATTTGATATGTGTATACATTGTTTATGAAATTTCATTTACATATATTATACATTTAGTACAAACGCTCTTAGTTTCAATGCGCTTTTGAAGTAGTTAGCGATGTCCATCATCATTGGAGTGGTTGCATTTGTAAATAAACGATTAATTGAATATTCTGAAACAGAGTAAGGTATATATTTATGGATGTATTTGGCTCGGATGGGATTATATATTGGACAGTGCAAAAGGAAGTGGTGTAGGTTGTTTTCTTCTTGAAGATTACATATACTGCAGTTCTCATCATCGTAAAATTTGTGGCAGAAACCATCTTGAAAATGATGAAATCTTTTTGGATTTGATGTTCTAAGTTGAGTGTATAACTTGAGAATAGCAAAAGGAATGTTCAATGATAGGTAATTAAAGCTGGTTATGTAAGTTTGATAGGATGGATTGTATGTGGAATGTATTATTCTTCTGGTATCCTCTTCGTAAAGCAATTCGCTGTAGGATTTTATTATGTTATCAATTTCTGACTCAAGTGCAACGCAACTCTGCTTCTCCCATAGCCACATAAAGTTAGTTTTTATAAGTAAATTTTGAAGTTGTCTCACCCAGTTATAATTCATCTGTTTTTTCTGAACGGTAGCAGATGATGGTTTTTTGTTTAATTCTGAAAGCGTATTATAACATGTTTTAATATATCTGTCCTCCGGCATGACTAATATTTTGTGCCAGAAATTAAGCACTTGTTTCGCTATGGCAACTTCTAAATTCTGTACGCCTGCCTCCCTTCTTATAATATATCCTGGAGTTGTTATTTGCAAATTAAAGATAAATTTAAAAAATTGCAATGAGCCCTTTTCTATGCTTTCATATTGTGTCATTCCCCAAACTTCTGAACCGTATAGCAACGTTGGTACAAGGATGGATTTATATAACTTCATATTAGTTTCCCAACAAAACATTTGTGCTTTTAAGAAAGTGTTTTTTATAGCTCCCGTAGTTCGATATGCTTTGCTAATCTTTTCTTTTGTGTTTTCCTTGAAGTTGCCTGATGTCGTGAAAGTTGTTCCTAGGTAGGTGTATTTATTGGTAAATTGAATTTCATTATTTTGGCAAATATGCTTCATATGTCGTTTAGGAGGTCTACCTATGTGATAATGGACTATATTAGTTTTTTTTGCGTTTATTACGAGTTGGTTGGTGTTACAATATTCTGTGAGTGTGTTTAGTTTCCTTTGTACGTCAGGTGTAGAATGCGCAAATAAGACGATGTCATCGGCGTATTGTAAAGACAGTATGTCAGTCTTGTTGTTAATAAAATAGCCTTCCAGGTTCTTTTTTCTGAAAAAATCTTCTAAGTCAGAAATATATAGCGCGAATAGTAAAGGGCTGGTGCACTCGCCCTGTAGTACTCCTTTACTAACTTGAATCTCTTCTGATATTTAGTTATTTACGCAGATTCTTAGTGTTGCCTCCTCGTAGATGTTTTTTAAGATCCTTGTAACCTTGCCACTTATACCATTGTGATAAATTTTGTTCCAAAGGATAGAGTGCGGGACAGAATCAAATGCTTTTTGAAAATCAATGAAGATGCCGTACACGCCTTTTTTGTCCCTTAGAAACGACGATTGTATTACGGAATTAAGAACAAATATGTTATCTGCGCAAGATCTTTTTTTTCTAAAGCCAGCTTGCGCTTCAGGCAGAATGTGTTTGCTCTCAACCCAGGTTTGCATCCTGTTGTTCAAGATAAACGTGAATAACTTTTTTTATATGAATTCTAAGTTTAACAGATATTGGCCCGTATTCCGAGCGCACTTTTATAATAAAAGCGCTTTCATGGAGCAAACTCCTCATAAGAATATAATGTAAAAGCGCGCTCCATAAAAGCGCTTTTATTATAAAAGTGAACTCAGAATACGGGCCATTGGAAAAGCCTCAACTATATTACGAAATATTCATTAGATTTTTGACAATTAATAATTGAAATTGATGGAATATTTTGAAAAAGTCACGTGATCTGAAACAGTGTGATAACAAAGCAAACATGAAACAAACTATTGCCTATTTTTATTTATAAAAATAGCGTCGGTGATGAACAAATTGTTTTTCTATTGGCTATGAATGATGTACTGTATCGTATCGGACGTCAAAGGATTGGGGGGTTGTTTTTCATGACTATTTCTGACGTCAATCTCTCTATTATTTACGAAAATAACAATAATTTTTTTTATTATTGTGAAAATTATTGCATAAGGCTTGATTACATTAGCGGTACAATGACGGTACAATAACGGTACGATATTTCTTGGTCCAATGTATTTTAATGGACCCATTTACATCTACGTTCTCAGTACGATGACGGCCCTGTGATATTTACTGATTTACATTAGCAATACGAGCAGGTTACAGTATAGTTTTGTTTCTATTGAAAAAATATTGTATACCATTGTAACAGCATAGTATTTTGAGAAATATTCGTTTTCCGGGAATGGACTGTGTCATATTTTGAGTCAGAGCTCAACGTTTCGGGGGATAGTACTGTCTTAAACACGGTTACCCGACGTGTCAACCACGCTAGAGGCCGAGTTTAAGCAACAAGGAGGGAGACTCAGTTTACAAGGTTACCCGACGTGTAAACCACGTTAGAGGTCAAATAAACCAAGTGACGAAAGAAAGCCGAGAAGACAGTTATATACTAATCTAAAGATACGGTAGATGAGCAGAGCTAATGAGGACCAATGGGAATCGAGTTCGTAATGGTAGATTGGGCGTGTCGTGTTCCGGGAATCACCGGTTTCCACATGTGGCTCAAGAAATAGCCATCATCCCGATTGATGTTATTCGGATGTTTCCATATTTCTAAAGTTTCCCTGTATTTACGTCTGTAAAACTCAGGGACGGGAGCTAAAATGCGGGAATTTTCAAATAAGATGTTATGTCCTGTGCATAGTATTTTCATGCAAGGGGGAGTGGAAGGGGAGTGGAAGGTTGCGTTTGAAGAGTACGTGCACTTCAAGTTGACGTTCATGCCAAAATGAGCCGAGTGAAAGTAAGAGCTAGTAGGCGATTGACATTTGACATGTGTTTGACTTTTTCATATTTGTGTTCTAGCTAAATCAAAACGTAGCTGAAATGAGCTAGAAATGAGAAATTATGTTTTTACTATAAGCATACATGTTATTTTTGTATCTTGAACGAAATGAGAGTGGTAAAAATATGAAGCTGCAGGGCAGTGTCCTGAACTTGGCGTGGTTTCAGCCGCAGCGCACAGTCCGGGCAACGGGTGTGGGTCGACAGACTGGCTGACGCTACGCTACTGACCTATTTCGATTCTCATTCTTTCAAGGATTCTTAAAGATTCTCAACGATTTTCGTTCGGAATTGGAACGCATCCACACTTTGTACACTAGTACGCTAACAAACTACAACAATAATACTTAAAAAGTTTCCAAAACAATTCTACAACAATTTCAGATAAATCACGGTTTGTCCAAAAAACTGCCGCATATATAGATAACTTTCAATATAATAATATAAATAGTCGTTCTAAAAATTGAGAAAAGACAAATAGTATATTCAGTATTTAGAACGGTAAGGACAGTTAACCGATCGAAGATAATGTTTGGGGACTGAGCGAAGCGAAGGTCCCAATTTTGTCTGAGATCGGCAATTCCTTAACGTTCGTGATGCTTATACTATTTTTTGCACGATCGACGCACAAAATTTAAAAGAATAATAAGATTTGGAAATTATTTTGACATATTAAAAAAATTTATTTGTCATTTTAGATGCTTTGATTTTATTTATTTACCGTCGCCTCCTGAACGTAAGTGAAGCACATCACTTACCGACGTGAGTCACATCACTTACCGTTCAGTATTTTGTAAATAAAACCTTACTGTCTTGGAAACACTATTAGTAAATATAAAAAATAACCCGATCGTGCAAAAATTATTTTTTTGTACAATCTATATACACAGTAGCCATTTGCGTTATCTTTTGTCAACGCAAAATCTCACTTTTCCGTTCATGCTCGACAAAGTAGAAAAAACGTTCTCTGGCCAAATTTCTAACTGTACAATGTTGATAAATATCATTTGTCTACATTATTAATGGAAACATGTAGTAAGGAACTAATGGCACTGTAGTTACACATTTACCACCTTCAAGAGACAATCTGACATATAACTGCTCTGTCGGTATATTACATAACCAAACAAAATGCCGCACTGCTGTGAAAATAAAATAGGACATTCATTTACAAAAACAAAAGTATGAAATGCTTAGATTAGATTGAAGCAATAGCTCAAGAACAATGGAAAATAACGATAAATTCAAATTAAATATAATAGCTATTTGTGTATTAAGAACGCAAAATCGGACATTGTCGATTGAGAGGTTGTTGATGTTCGACGCAGGAGCGCGGCATTCTCTCGAAATCGACAATGTCCATTTTTTCTACAGTCGCTATAAGGAGTCTTCCACCATAACAAAAATTTATTTGTTTCAAGTGGCAGCACAACTGTACATACAATTTATTTTATATTTAATTATAATTTATTGTTATTTTCCATTCTTCTTGAGCTATTGCTTCAATCTAATCTAAGCATTTTATACTTTCGTTTTTTTCTAAATGATTGCCCTATTTTATTTTCACAGCAGTGCGGAATTTTGTTTGGTTATGTTATATACCGACAGAGCAGTTATATATCAGATTGACTTGTGTAGGTGGTAAATGTGTAACTACAGTGACATTAGTTCCTGACTAAACGTTTCCATTATGAATGTAGACAAGTAAAATTTCTCAATATTGTATAGTTAGAAATTTCAACTACAACGTTTTTCTACGTTGTCGCGCAAGAGCGGTAAAGTGACATTTTGGGTTGACAAAAGAGAGCGCAAATGGCTACTTTGTACATAGACTGTAGAAAAAAATCAATTGTGTGAACAGTTATGCTGCCATGTGCAGAAGTTTGGCGCTCGGTTTGACGTGAACGCCCCCAATGGACATCCACTTTTTCACTGCACTAGTTTAGTGTACTTGAAACGAATAAATTTTTGTTATTTTGGAGGATCTCACTGTGGCTACTGTAGAAAAAATCTGGTGTGTGTTTCGAGCGCAAATGGACATTGTCGATTTAGAGAGTATGCCGCGCTCGTGCGTTGCGAAACAACAACCTCTCAATCGAGATTGTCCCATTTTGCGCTCTTAATACACAAAAAACTCATTGATGAAATATAATTTTACCTACAGGTTTCACTAGCAATAACATTTTACTCATAACTTAAGCTAGAACATCGATCGTACTAAACAGAACGTGACGCTAGTAATCACCAAGAGCTCATTCATTAAGGACGAACTGAAAGATAGCGTTATATTGTTTTCATTTATCAGCCTTAGAACTAAAGAGACATTTATAGAACTATACTATTTCTACTACCGTTGTTAAAATATGATAATGTATTGGTTTCCATGTCGCTAAACAACATTTTAATCATAATCATAACTTAAATGAAAATATGTAGAAGTTATAGAAATCCAGTATTTATTATTGCATTTACATCATCATCTACAATAACACGTACGAATTATTGTAGCTGATGGTGTTTTGTGTTAGCAGGACGAACATACTGAACCTGGCTCCTAGCTAATAGTTGATTCATTAAACTCGCACTGAAGTTAGCTTCCTGCATAAACGAGAAAAGCATCTGTCGTTAAAAAATATGAAACCTAAAAAGTCTATTTCTATATTTCTTAATCTGTAATCGTAGAAAAAGAAAAGATTGGTTTTATAAATTATTTATTTATATCTCGTTCAACGAGTTAACGTACCCGATCACGAACCAATTTTGTATTCTTATTTGTTACTATTATTACTTCCTTATTTCTATCATATTTACAGTACTTTAAATAAAATATGAATCTTACAGTAATAATAAAACTCTCGTATGAGTTGCCCGCCAAAATTTTATAATTGCTTGCGCGAAACAGGTACGTTCTCTTGTTGATATAAATACTCTTCCGTATACAATCGCTCCGTTCGTAAAAAAAACTCTTGATAAACAGGCGTTTATAAAATATTGTTACGTAATATACTATTTTAGGCGGCTTTTTTACATTTGTCAAAGACTCTTTTACAGTCGCTTTTAGGTACTTCAAGACCGCATTTATTTCACGACTGTTAAAGCCAAACATTTGTTTAAATAGCACATAATTTTGGTGTTGCACTACTTGCAGATTCATAAATTCAGGCGGAGTATTGAAAAATTCGTTGTCGTTATCGCAATCAATCATATTTTGACACAAGTTAATTAATGTACCTAGTTATTTTATTTTAACTTTTAGGTTATACAATGTTTTGACAGTAAACAGATTGTTTTAGGAGTTGTTCAATTGACAGGAATGTACCATGCAAGTGACAAATCATAAATCAGTCAGATAGGAAATTTAATTTTAAATAATTATTTATTTTTTGTGGTATTCGCCTTAAATGTTGTTTACGCCTCATCCTAAATAGTTTATTAAAGAACAAGTTTTATAAGACACGTTCTTTTAGCACGCATCAAAATTTAAAAAATTGAATTCATAGCGTTTGTAAGGGGGTGTGTGCTCTTTGACAACTCACAAAACAATCTGCTTACTGTCGAAATATATTACAATCTAAGAATAAAAACAAAATATGGAACTACAAGAATTAACTTGAGCAATAAAATGAACTATTGTAATAGTAGTACGTGTATTACATCCGAGGTGGGATATGTTTCATTACAGCTATGGGAGCTTTAAATTTACACAGTGGCAAAATCTGAAACTACTATACAATATTTCACAATCATTTTTGCCTACATAAGTATATTTACACATACAATTATAATGAATTTATGTTTACAAATGTTAACACTAGGTACGTTCAATAGCTCTAGTGCTAGCTAGCAACTGTTAGCGCTAGATAACTGAACGGCCTGCTAAGTATCTGCTGACAACGTTTTGCTTTAGCACTGGCTAGCATAGGATTTCATTGCTAGGTTAGTGCTAGGTACTTAATTCAAAATGAACGAACAGCGCGAAATCGTTTTTCTAACTTATAAAGACGGAAATTGTACAATTAATCAAAAGAACCAGAAATTGGTCTATAATATTCAATGTAAGTTTATTATAATTATATTTTTTCTTGTTGCATATGCACAGTGCATATTTGTCTGGCTGCACATACTGCCTGCTACAACAAAATCTGTTTTGTCGCAAAATTCTGTTAACACAATCGCCTGCATTTTAATTTTTATCTCTAATGTCAACTTTAATGTCGTTCAGTAATTAAACCTTTTCGCTGTAATACAAGCACTAGCAGCTAGATAGCACTTTTGGTCATTGAACGTACCTATTGATCAAACATTCAGAAAATCAAGAAGGAACTTGACAATTAATGTTTGGTTACATAGGACGTATGGTATATTTTTCTTGCAGTGTTCTTTACATCATTATCTTTCGAAGTAATAATCGACAAATTATTGTATCTCTTCCTATTTGTTACACTTGAACACATTTGTTTAACAGAGGAAGAGATACAATGGTTTGCCTATTATTACTTCGAAAGATAATGACGTATAGAACACTAACGGAAAAATAAACTATATGGCTCGTACCACGAGCACGGTTTTAACTAAAACGCTGTTTTAAGAAATGTCAAATTTAATTATTTAATAATAATAATAAATAATATCTGAGGCAAGAGAAAGGTTCAACCGTTTATTGGATTAAAGACAAAAGTGGTAATTTATTGAATAAGGACGTAGATATAAAGGAAAGATGGAAAGAGTATTTTTGTGATATTCTAGAAGGGAAGGATGATACCGAAACAAGAGAATCAATTAAGAAAGAAGAAAATTGAGAAGATTTAGATACAAATAGAGACACCGACGACGAAATATCAGTAGAAGAAGTTAAAAATGCATTAAGGTTAATAAAAAACGGAAAGACCGCAGGCATAGATTGTATTAAACCCGAAATGTTAAAGAAAATGGGAGAAGAAAGTGAAGAAGTCTTACGAAAAATTTTAAATAAATGCTTGCAAGACAAGAAAATTCCAAGTAACTGGGAAACAGCTATTATAATGCCGTTACATAAGCGAGTAGACAAAATGGTATGCGAAAATTATAGAGGTATTTCGTTGCTATGTGTAGCCAGTAAAATATATGAAAGGGTACTGGAAAAGAGGTTGAGGGTTTTAATCGAGCCAATGTTAGAAGATACCCAAGCTGGATTTAGGAAAGGGAGGAACACGCAAGAGTGGGTTTTTACGCTGAGACAAATCAGTGAGAAAATAATACGAAAGGGAGAGAAAATATTTACCTGTACTATAGATATACAAAAAGCTTTTGATGCTGTAGATAGAACTAAAATCTGGGGCGTTCTTAAAAAGAGAAAAATTCCAAAATATTTAATTGAGGCTATAAAATCAATTTATGAAAGAACGAGTAACAGGATAAGAATTCACAATTACTGTACAGATACTTTTGTAACAAGAAAAGGTGTAAGACAAGGAAGTATATTAAGTCCACTTTTATTTATTGTAACAATGGATGAAGTAACGAAAGCAGTGAAGAGTAAGACTAAAGGAGTAGCAATAGGTTATAGAAACTTACAACCGGTTATAATTAAAGAACTAATGTATGCTGACGATCTCATATTAAGCGCACCAACTAAGAAAATTCTACGACAAAATTTAGAACACTGGAAACAAGAATTGGATAAATATAATATGCAGATAAATTTAAAGAAGACTGAAACAATGGTGTTGGGCAAAGAAGGAGTAGAGGCTCAGATTAAAATCGGAGACGACACGCTAAAACAAGTGGAAACCATAAAGTATCTTGGATCAATGATCCAAAGCGATGGATATATGGACATGGAGATTAATAATCGAATAAAATGTGCAAATAAGGTTTACTTCTCATTGTTACAGTCATTTATTAATAAAAAGGAAGTTAGTAAGAGAACAAAAGTTAAAGTATATAATACGGTTTTTGTACCAGTTCTTATATATGGAGCAGAATCCTGGAATCTGCCCGATAGGCATAAATCTATGTTGAGAGCATGTGAGATGAAATTTTTAAGAAGAATCTTGGGTGTAACAAAACATGATAAACTCAGAAATGAAACAATTAGATGACAGTTGGGAGTAGATTCTCTGGAGAGTAAAATTGAAAGGAGACAGCTTACTTGGTGGGGTCATATGGTGAAGATGTCTGACTCAAGAACTGCGAAGCAGGTGTGGTCGGTACAAGTTAAAAAGAAAGGAAGAGGATGTCCTAGGAAATCGTGGAACAAACAAATAGTCAGTGTTCTTAATAAAAACAATAATGACTGGGACAGTGCCATGAAGTTAGCCAAAGACAGAAAAAAGTGGAAAGACTTTTGTAACAAAGATAAAAACTTAACTCCAAATCCTCTACACTGAAAGGTAAAAGAGGACCGGATAAGTAAGTAATAAATAATATCAAATTTATCAAAATATTATTTTAAAGCAAACATGGTTTGTATTCAAACAAATATTTTTAAAAAGATCGTTATTTAAACATAAGGGCGAAATTAAATATTGAAATTTGAATTTGACATTTCTTAGAACAGTGTTTTAGTTAAAACCGTGCTCGTGGCACGAGCCGATATGACCTACATTTGACATTTCACAAACATACAGGCTGTTTCCTTTAAAACAACCAGCGCTTTTTTGGGCGAACTAACAACTTTAGAGAAAAATGTTTTATACCAAAAATGATCAAGAATAAGGGGATAATATATCAATAGTAACAAACCGTATATTTAATCAGTGGTTCTTAAACGGTAGAACAAAATTATATTTTTTTAAATGGAACCCTATATAATTTTTAACCCTTTAAATAGAATATTATTTTCTGATTTCAACGATATAAATATAACATAGGGTTGTATAACAATTATTTCGAGAAAAATGGTATTAAAAACTAGAAATAATGTAATAAAAATGGGTTTACTACTAGCGTAACTAGGCAACAGACGTATTAATACCTGTGTAATGCATAGCCTATTGTAATATGATAACATTATTTTTAATACCATTTTTCTCGAAATAATTGTTATACAACCCTATACCATATTTATATCGTTGAAATCAGAAAAAAAATCTCCATCTAATGGACTAAAAAATTATATAGGATACCATTTAAAAATATAATTTTGTTCTGTCGTTTAAGAACCACTGGTCGAATTTTCGGTTTGTTATTATTAATAAATTAGCCTCTTATTCTCGATCATTTCTTGTAAATAACATTTTTTTCTAAAGTCATTAGTTCGCCCAAAAAAGCGCTTGTTGTTTTAAAGGAAACACCTGTATATACTTGTACGAGTTGTATAGAGCGACAAAGTAAAAAAGAAAATTTACTAAATACGATAATGTTTATAGTTCAGAAAGAAGCTGTAATTAGTGATGTGCAAATTTCGGAAACTTATTTTTCTGAAAGTTTCACTGCAAATTTCATTGAAACTTCCAATGATAGTTTCATTTAAATTTCAAGAAACTTAACATTTGTCAGTTGAATTTGAAATATTTGGATCTCAAAATTAACATATTTGAAAATATATAACAAAAAAAGCTTCGAAATGAAATAACAATTTATTATATTCAAAATGTAATACAAAAATAGAAAAAATAAGTATTAAATTATTTAAAATAAAAGTATCCTATTGTCTTTTGTATTTATTTCATTGAAATATCGCAAATTCTACCTTTAATTTTCACCATACTTAAACTACTGAATCCTACATTTTATATGCAAAAATATACAAGTTCCAGTATGTAGACTAACCAAACATAATTTGCACGTAGATAAGTGCAGGCGCATCATGTAGCTTATGAAAATTTCATAAAACTTAAAGCATTAACCTTTCATTTTTTAAATTTTTCAAATGAAACTTTCAATATGAAACTTTCAAACGGCACATCACTAGCTGTAACTGACATTAATAGTTAAACATCTCCATGAAATTAAATAATTATTAGCATATTAATATTAACAACAATGGAAACGAAAAGTAAATGATATATTAACTATATTAATCAACTTGCCGTACTATATCGTTTAGTAATGTCATAAATGGATGCCGCGGAATTTTATTAACAAAGTTTTATGAATGAGAAGTTGAATATTTTTGAGAAATATTGTATAATATATGATTAGAATTACTTAAATTTACATTACGAACAAAAAAACATTATTTTGTTGGAAAGACCACATCATTCCACAAAACGCCAAACCTTCATAAATCAGGAAAAAACTTCAAAAGATATTTTTGCTGCGTTATGCATCTCGTTTCCGTTTATTCAATACCTATATGTCTGAATTCTATTTAATATTAATCATAATTTGATTACTCAATGAGCATTAACTCTGACGTGTCATTGCTGTTATTCCGAGCTAAGGCCGTTTTTTCTAAGGTGTATGTAACAATAAAAAAATCTGTATACTACTACAAATGCAGTTATGAAAAAGTGCTCATACCAATTTTATTATTCAGATTATCATATTTAATTTAGATATTGACAGTAATGGATCAATGAATGATTCCTGTACATGGTAATAACTCTCACACAACAATAGATTTGTGTTCAAGACACAACTTTGAGATCTAGGCTCTTTAAAAATAATTTAAAATCAATTAGTAGGTAAATAAATATATAAAATTATTTTAATTTTTAATAATAAGTTTCACAAAGTAAGAGCAGACACAATTAAAGAAATTATATAAAATTAGTCCAATCACATGGAGAAAAAATAAATAATGTTGACCACTGTCTTGAGCCCGAATGGTCAGAGGTCAAACGAAATTTTAAACCCTAGAAGTTAATCAGGAAAACAGAAAATTATATAAAATAAAAATAGTTAACACTGATCAATAAAAGAACACTAAACTTCACAAATATATATTTTATGTCAGTTTACTTTGGGAAAAACAAATAATTAGCGAGGCGAGGATATCAATTATTTAGTGTAATTTCTTTTAATTACAGAGCGGACAAAACAACGAAGTTACTAACAAAATATCTACATTTGACCTCAACAATTTTTGTATACCTACATCTCATTCAAAATACACTTTTTCTGAATAATATTCGATCATAGAAATAGTATTGTACGTAAGCGTTATGAAAAATAATACGCATTTATGCTTGTCATTATCTTGGCACTCGTATTTATCTTGGGACCTCCAGCAAATAAGAACTTTTTTTCCCTTTAATATATTAAACTATTATTTTAAACTTACTTATTTGTTATAATATATTATTTTATATATTTTTAATCTCTAAATACCTTAAAAAAAATAAAATATAAGTGAACTACAGGATGTTAGGTGAGGACTAAAATTTAAGGACAGCTATTAATGATAAATGCAATTAAAAAGGCTTGAACCATTGTTCTCTCCGGTTAACAGTTTTTTTTTTTTTTTTTTTTTTTTTTTTTTTTTTTTTTTTTTTTTGAAAAAATTATATTTTATACATACCCCAAATTTTCAGAACGAATGAAATTATGTGTATGCCTGCTAAAAAAATTGAAACTATAGAGTGATCAAAAATAACTGATTTAATTGGCAATAAAAAGTATTAATTGAAATTTGTTTCCTGTTGTTGACACTGTTGACAGTGACATATAATAATTTAATTATAAGCTTTCAGGTCCCTGTTCTGACATAATCTTTGTATTTATTGTAAAAATGACATGTCAAATAGTATTTCCGCTTTTGCGTGGTGTTGTATAAATTGTGGAATAAAAAGATCCCCAGAACTGTATTGCTAACTGAATCAGTTATTTTTGATCACTCTGTACAAACGACTAAATATAACTAGACAAAACTTCATTTGGTTTGTTTTGATTTCGGCTGGCAAGACAGAGAAAGTAGAGATAGAGATATGCCTTGTCTAGTACGAGTATTTCTTACTAGAGGTCACCAGTGAGGCCACGTAGAGTATCAGTGTCTAGTTTGAACGCTGCTCACTAGAGGCGCATGTGTTCTTAATTTAAATTTCGTGGTTAATATGTAAAGTTAACATTCAATAATTTATAAGGTTTAATATTAAAGAAAAACCAACGTGTCGCTCACAAAACCACTACAGCTACAAAACAAAGACAAAATGCACATGCTTCTACGTGGCCTCTAGTGAGCAACTAACAAAATATCTACATTTGACCTCAACAATTTTTGTATGCATAGCCAATATACACTTTTTCTGAATAATATTCGATCATAGAAATACTATTTTATAGTCTGTCTCACCAAAAGGCAAAGGATCGCCATAAACCTTTAAACGCCTCCCACTTAATGTAACAAAGAAACCAAAATTTCGGCCCCTCATAAATAAGGCAGTGGACTGTTTCATAACAAAAATATTATGAGGTAAAACTTTTTTCCATATTACACGGCTTTTACATTAATATTTATTGAAATGATTATACTGTATAAATTACACTTATTGTTGGCATATTGTGGTTTTATACTTGTCATCATCTTGGCACTCGTCTTTATCTTGGGACGTGCAGCAAATAAAACTATCTTCCATTTAATATATTAAACTATTATTTTACATTTATTTATTTGTTACAATAGATTATTTTATATATTTTTAATCTTTAAATCCTTTTAAAATTACCGATATCTGTGTACAAAGCAGATTGGCACACCCAGCAATGGGTAATAAGCCGTGATGATAATATTTATTTATTTATACATACACTAGATTTTCAGAACTAATGAATTCATGTGTATGACTGCTCAAAAAAATTGAATTACGTAATCATTTTTTACGATGAAAAAGGAATTATTTCAGCATTCCTACAAATGTATGATGGTACATAAAAGAATTGAGAAAAACAATATATTTATTGTTATAACGTAATCTAAAATAGACCTGTACCAACCTACGATTATTTTACAAATCAATAAAATTCAGATTTACAGTACGAAAAACACTAGTATTTAGCCATTAATACGGTAGCGAACACACGGCTGCCATGCTAAGTCAGCGTCTAAACTTGCCGATGATGTGAACGTCGCGCGCATCGTCAGAGTAAACAAACAGGTCTGGATCTGTTTGTTTACTCGCGGTCGCCTGATTTTTTGTATTCGAAATTATTACCGAATTGAAGGTTTGAGACTAAGTTAGAAAATAATGCCGGACTATATAAAGCCCGCCAGGGAAGCCAGCTGGGCATTCTCATATTGATATTCAAGTTAAAATAAATACATAGTTTGTGATATAAATATAATGAAATAAACATCGTGTAAATATATAGTGCGTTGTGTTAATTGTATAAAATAATTAACCTTAATGTTTAAATGTTTAATAATATTATTAGTTTTTAATTTGTGTTTATATTTTCTTATTTATTTATCGTTTTATTTTAATTAATAGTATTTTGCTAATTTTTACTCTTTACCCAAATAAATAAACCTTGAAATACTATGTTAACAAAAAATACTGTCCTGTATCTCAATGAATATTCGTTGATAGAGCGCCAATGTCAGCGGATATATACTTTCCTTTAAAACATCTAATAATTAAATGAATTAAATTGGTTAAACTTTTCGGTACAACTAATTACAACAAGCAACACCCAGTCCAGTCCCCATCCATTAATTTGTCATGGGTCCAAATATTTCTCTCGGCGACGCTGATAATACACTCGTATATTTTCCTTTGTTACCACAACCCTTTTCTGAATCCTTGTACGATCGTGTTGTGTTTTCCCAGCCCACTTGCCTAAGGCTGTCTTGTTCGTCCCAAAGCCTGAAGCATTTATCAAGCAACGCGGCGGACTCTGGAAACAGACGAATGAATTCACGGTTGTTCTTGCTACTACTACACAGATCATTCTTTCCGTTCAATAAAACTGTTTGTCGACTATGTTGACTTAAAAGCAAAGATATGTAGATGAATGTTACCGTCAAAGCGTATCACATTTCAGATTGATATAACATTTATTCAAGGAATGTTTCTTACGTAGTTACCATTTCCACGTAAAAATATTTTAAATTTGGAAAACGCTGAGTTGTGTTCCTTGGCGTTAAAAATTTCTAAATGTTTGAAACAGATAATTCTAATATAAAAATAATCGAACGTAGTCTATTGGGATTTTCAAATAAGAAAACGCTAACTAGCGGCAAATGTCAGAACTACAAACAGTGGTAAATTACCATAAACCAAGTGATAAAGTTCATACTAATCACTTGCGCGAACTGTCAAACTACTAGCAATTTTATAAAAATATTAATTCCAATATGAAACGGTGCAAAAAATGTAAAATAAATGATTTGGATGCAGAATTCAATTATCTACAAGTTTTATTTGAAGCATTTTGCTCTAAAATAAATAGGGAACGAAATATCGCCATATGAAAAAATTTGCATTGAATTTCCTATATTGCATAAATCAATTCACCACCCGGTATATACAGAATGTCTCACAACTCGCACCCCAGACGAAACTGACACTTGCCGACGAATAGAATAGAATAGAAGAAAATAATTATAAAAATAATAATGTTTGAACCAGTAAATGCTAATATAAAAATCTGATGTGGCCAGCACATTACCTTCCGTCAGTTCTATGTATTTTGTACAAATTTCATACAGAAAGTTCCTTGCTAAATTAAATATTCTATTTCTTGTACATTACCTTCCGGCAGTTGCATGTATTTTATGCAAATTTCATACAGAAAATTATTATTTTGTGACGTTTTCTATATACAGTGTAATGTATCTGCAGAAATTAAAGATTTATTATTATTATTATTTCTTGTACATTACCTTAAAGCAGTTGTATGTATTTT